>CM043716.1:11118152-11718152 GCA_023969325.1 Oryzias curvinotus | reverse complement strand
GTCTGAATGTTCTTTAGATGTGACAAAGACTCACATGCAGACCTGGAGACAAACACACACTCACACTGCAGTGAGTGACGTACAGCGTGTTTTACGTTTTTACAATCCCTGCGCGATTCACCTGCTGCCTGTGAGGAAGAAAGCAGAGGGTGGGGGTGCCCCCACCCTCTGCTTTCTTCCTCACATCCCGTCCCCGTATCTGCGCGCTCTTTCTCAGAGACGGGAGCGCGCAGGTTTAGGCACGGCAATTAATAGGTTTCCTGCTGGAATAAACTCTGTGAAATAGTAGATAATAGTAAACTGAGTGCTGGCGCAGATTTTTCTCTCCAAGCACCGCTACTACTGCGCGCCTCTGGCATCGCATCGCGCATGAGAAGGACTGGTTTGATGAAAAAAAAATGGTATAAATAAAGATTTGTCTGCGAGCCATACGTGACCATCAAAAGAGCCATATGTGGCTCGCGAGCCATAGGTTCCCGACCCCTGATCTATATGATCAGAACTGAATTACAAAAACTATGCAAAACTATCAAATGAATGAACTCAGTAGGGGTGGGACTCTATAAGCTCGCTTCTTCCCGATTCTTTTGAAGCAAAAATCAGCTCTACTTGACTTTAGTTAATGATCACTATAGTTAATTAATCTGATGCGACTTAAGTGTGTCTTTGTTTTTTGTTTGTTTTATCTATGCATTTTACCAGCTGGCCTCGTGTAGAGTGTTCGCCCTGTGAATGGAAGGTCCAGAGTTTAAGTCCTGGCCGAATTATACCAAAGACTCTAAAAATGGAACCCATTGCTTCCCTGCTTGACACTCACCATAAAGGGGTTGGATTGGGGGGGGTTAGGCCACCAAATGGTTCCCGAGCGCGGCTGTGTCTGCTGCTCACTGCTCCCCCAGGGGATGGGTCAAATGCAGAGAGCAAACTTCACACAGCTAGGTGTGTCAGCTAATGGTACTTTAACATTCCATCATTTCTATAATGAGTTTGATTAAAATGTGTGTTTTTTTCATGGTATTGACGACAATTAATGCTTGAAATAAATCAAATCAAATGTGAAATACTCTTTTGTGCTTCATGCAACACTCTAGCAGCAGCAAATTCTTGGTGATTTAAAAGAAGAGCATCATTTTAAGCAATTGGACCCAATTTCTATAAGGAATCTGAATTTCTATTTTAGTATGCGTTGCTTCTACCTTTAAACACTAATTCAAATTCTGTAAGATTGGAAAAGAAAAACAAACTTCCATTTCAGTCGGTGGTGATCCATTAACTCACATTTTTCTTTTTTGTGGTGACCATCCAGCAGACGGACCAAGATTCTCCATTCTAGTTCAGGTTTAAAAATCACATTTTGAAAGAAAATAAAAGTTTTTCTTTAGTTTATTTTGCATAAGTGAGTTTATTTAGTGAAGACAAACTAGTTTTACATCTAAAACATTTTTACAAGCCCTAAAGTCCTGAATTAAAAATGATCTTTGTGATGCTTTTGTTTCATTCTAAACACTTTTCAGCCTGTTTGGTTCCTTCAATTTGTTTAGATTTTTTAAACTGTCTCTCTACTAAAAAAATACTGGTTTATTTGTTTCAGTAATTTTTAATTTAGACATGCTTTTTTTTAAGAAGCAAATATTTAATTTGTCTTTAAAGTTCTAAAGCTGTAAAGTTAAATCCAGATTTCTACAATAATCAGGATCTGAAATCAGTTCCATCCATCAGCATCCAGACTGACAGCAGGTGGAAAACATGAGTCACAGAAAGACAAGTCCCAGACATGAAGCTCCTCATATCTGATGTCAGGAACTGCTGCTGTAGGACCCAACATGCAGGAGACCAGCCTTGGTGTCAGAAACTCCCAGAAACCTTGACCCAACAGAACCAAAGGAGCAAGAAAAGCTTGAAGAAGCAGAAGAGCTGAAAACCAGACACTAATATACTGTGGGGGGGTCATGAACAGAAATGAAAACAGCTGTGGATGATCATCAACATGAACCTGGTGTGACGACAGGAGACAACTCAAGACAGAACATGATCCAAACCAAGAAACAGAACCCACTGAACCCAATTCAGGAGAACAATCCTCACAACCTGATAGAAAAAGACAGGAAGAGAATTTTTAGAGATTTCTGTTTGGAATAATTCACAAAGTGGATGAAAAATGAAAAACAGAGAAAGCAGAAGAACTTTAGATTGATTTTTATAATTTAATAAACTAATTTAGAAGAAAAAATGTTGATATGAATAAAATGATTGAGACGTGAAATTATAGGATTGAAACACAAATAGATCAGATCCTTTGAGATAACAGAAACTTCTGCTGTTAATGCAAGTTTTCATGAAAATAGATTTGTAGCAGCTGAATCCAAATCTAATAAAAATTAATTAAAATAAAATAAATAATTAATAAAAAAAATGCTGAGTTGTTAATATTTAATATTTTTTTTTCTCATGTTTTCCTTCCTTTCTAGTTTCCAGACACTTGAGACTTGAACAGAATTGAAAGCATCAAAGCTTTGTCCCTCAAACAATAGAAAACAGTCAAACAGCTGTTTTCATGCTGTATCGTCAGACCGTCCATGTCTGAACGGCTGGATGATGTCAAGAAATTTGACTCCTTTCATTTCTAAGATGCTCTCAGAAGTTCAACCCAGACTGAAGAGGATCCAGCATGTAGTTCTAAACGCTGCTCACTAGGGGGCAGTATTGCTCAACCAAGATCAGTCAAACTTGATTTGTTAAGCACTTTTTATATAAAAGCACAACACAAAGTGCTTTACATTAAAACAAAACAAAATAATATAAAAACAAGCATGAAAATTAAAATAAACAAGCACAAAAAAAAAAAAAAACGGGGCCCCCCTCCTCATACCTACATACAGCCCCCCACTCCTTCACAAATCCCACCCCCTAACTGATGGGGAAAGACAAAGACGCCGCGCCGTCGCCTGGAACATCGTGGAGAACGCGTTTATCTAATCTAATATTTCTTTTCAAATGTTTATCCATATGATTTATAATAAAGCTGCTCAATAGCCCTGGCCCTGTTGTCCTGCTACAACAAAGTTGATCATCTTCCTGATCCTGTCCGTTCACAGCCGTCTAGCTGCTTGTCTGCATTTAAAGCACGAAGAGATTATTTCTCATTAAAATGCAGGAGAAAACTAAGTTTTTCTGTAGAAATGCATTTTTAGTTCACTCTCTGTGTTCATACAAAATGATTGAGAGACTTGCTGTCACATTTGAACGTTTATCAGAAGAGTTATTGAAGCAGGAAGTGTGAATCTGTGAAGATCTTTCTAACTTTACCAAGTTCTCCGAATCCAGCACTCTGATTGGTTGACTCCGCCTCCTCTTACCCTCCCTCCCCCCCTAGTCCCAACATCGGACACAGATCACTTTTTCACGCAAGGAATGTGTCAGAATTCAGAGCGCAGTTGTAGCGCACCTGTGATTTGCGGCAGCAGATTCGAGCACACGCAGAAGCACATTTGAGCAGTTGGAATCACAGATTTGAAGTTGTAACTCTAAACACATGCAATTGGAAATTTGTCAGTTCACACCAGAAGATTTGTACACACAGATGCAGATTTTTGATGCACAAGTATTCAGATTCTATATTACAAGTTCTCAAATCAAATCTACAAGTGCGTTCTTTTTGACACATTTTTACCTTCATAAGACAATGAGAAATGAGAAATAGGCTGAGCAAGAAAACAAGATGTTGGAAACGCTAATTGGAACCTCCCTCTCTGTGAACAGCTGTATAGACAGCCAAATGCAACATCATAGGCGGGGACCGCTCCCCCACAGCTAAGAGGTGATTGTAGCGGCTGGGTAGCTCGGTTGGTAAGGTGAAAGGCTGCCACGCAGGAATCCAGGATTCGATTCCTGGAGGGGAATCAACGATGGTTGATTCAATGGCAAGCAATTAACATCACCCAGTGATGCTACTGCCTACCAGCATGAAAGCGTGAATAGCTGCGTTTCCATGGGCAAAAGTAATCGGAAAGAACGCCTGATCGGAAAGAAAATGCGTCATGTAAACGTGCCGTTCCGCATACTCTGCCCCGATCAGACTCGTTCGGCTCAAAATTTCTTTCCAATCCAGAAAGGTGGGTTATACTGATCGTTTATCCGAACGGTTCATTCCGATCGTGTGGCACTTCTGCTCTGGTTTACGTCACGCATAGATGGTGTTTGACTGAGAGAAAGCTTTGGAGCGCATACAGGACTGACCAGCTGCTCTGCGGGGCCCCGTGAAAAGCACCGCCCCGCTCTCGCCCCGCTGTCTCTCTGCCTCACGAGGGAGATGCGGGCAGGAGCGCTTCGTGCCCCCCGACACTCACTCGGGAATTGTTATGTGTGTGTTTTGTTGTTTTGTTGTGTGTGGGAGAATTCAGACTGCAGCCGTCCCGCCGCTCTGGGTTAGCGGCTGCAGGACCCAGGAGGAACCGCCAGCTCACAGACTGGCTTTGGGGCGATGTGTGAACTTTTCAGAGCAGAAATAAATGTCGCTCAGTCCTTAGAAACTGTCCAAACAATCACGTGGATTTGTGTTTCCAGCTGTCTCCCGACAAAATAAAGACTGATGTTATTCCCAGACATTTACGTGCAGCCAGCAGATTGCTGCGTTTCTCGCATGGTCCTGGATTTTCTGTCTACAAGGCTAATGTTGTTAGCCCGTGTTTATAGCCTGTCCTAACCCTTCCAGCTCCGTTCTTCCACAAAAAAGCACTGACCACATAGAGTAAATAAAATGATGAGCGAACAGGCGCTTCATAATATTCATAACATTAATAAAAGCACGTTTGAAGGATCGTCTTGTATTACGGAGCTGCTGCATAAAATAAATGTCTGTGGCAGCGGTTTGTTTACAATGGGACCTATTTCCTCATCCGGGCGTTTTTACACTACTGCGCATGCCCAAAGGATTTTTTCTGACCGAAGTGTGACCCATGGGAATGTTTGTTCTAATCGGAAAAAGGTTTTCTGGGCCCATGTGCACGGTAGAATTTTTTTTTTTTTTTTTGTGCACGGTTGAATTTTAACCCATGTAACCGCAGCTAATGATCCCGATCCCCTGGCAGCCACGTAATGCTTTGCACTTTAAACCCAATCAATCATTATTTATGCAGGTTTCCATCCAGAGCCGCAGTGGCTACACAGCAGCAGAGGAAGCACCAAAAATAAAAATGAGAATAAAAAAGTAGAAAAAAACAATAAGCAATAAAACATAGAAATAAGGTAAATTAAAATGACACGTTAAAAATCTAGTTTAAGTTTATAAAACAAGATAAAATGGATAAACAAATAAATTAATAACAATAAATGAATAACTAACTAACTAGATAAGAGAATAAATAAATACATATAAATAAATAACTAAATAAATAAATAAAAGTAGTAAAAAATTTGCTAAAAGCCAGGTTAAAAAGATGGTTCTTGAGCCTTTTCTCAAAAGCATTAATGCTCTCTGCGGCTCTCAGGTCCTCTGGCAGACTGTTCCATAAATGGGGGCCATAGTGCTGAAACGCAGCCTCTCCATAGGTTTTGGTTTTGACAGTTGGAATGGTTAACAGACCGGTAACAAAGGATCTTAGGGTCCACGAGGGTTTATACTTTACTAAAAGATTGGATAAATAAGAAGGCGCAAGACCATCAAGACATTAAAAAAAAAAAAGTATCTTAAAATCAATCCTGAAGCATATGGGGAGCCAATGCAGGGATTTTAAAATTGGGGTGATGTGAGCCCGCCTCCTGGTCTTGGTGAGAACTCATGCAGCAGAGCTCTGGAGAAACTGAACGCTCTTAATGTTCGTTTTTGGAAGACCAGCAAGCAGGGCGTTACAATAATCAATTGACTCCTCAGTGCACCGTTGCCCCGGAGAGGTGCCACTGCCGGGACTCCCAGGGAGTGTGTGTGCTCCATACGCTGTTTCAGCGACTGCCGTCCGTCCCCTGGAGCGGCGTGACAGAGCCAGATCGGGCGCCGTCGGTGCGGGTCTCCTATTTCTGGCCTCCTAGCGCCCCGGGCATAACCAGAGCACAGTGTCCTTCCACCTTGGACTGGCGTCAGTTACTGCCACTGGACGCAAGGGGCATGACATTGAGTCTGTTGCACTGCAACAGAGTATGCACGCCTGAGTGCAGCTGACGTGTCGGCTGGGCGTGACCCATTGTGGTCGGGTCCTGTTTGGTTAATGTTTTGTTAGTTGTCGGGGTAAACAGTGGTGGAGGAGACGAGGGCGCAGGTGGAGTGCTGACAGGCATGACGACAGCGGCGGCTGCCTCACCTTGCGGCCGGTGGTCCATCAGCAATGGCGGCGAAGCCCGAGCCTTGCTGGAGTGAAAGTGGACAGCTTCCTTCAGGATCCGACGGCGGGAGGAAGATCGTGGTGCCCACGAGGATGCAGGGAGCTCCAGCCACAGACCCTCATCTGATCCCGGTGAGGCTTTAATTCAATTCAATTTCAAATCAATTTTATTTGTATAGCCCAAATTCACAACAACAGTCGTCCCGATGGGCTTTGTAATGGAAATTAAAAAAAGTTAAACGTAAAATCACAAGGATCATGAATACATAGAATTCAATAGGAAAATGCTAAATTGATATGACAAACTGACTAAACCAAACTGGACATCCCTGCCATTAGACCCCCCTTCGCGGTAAGGAAAAACTCCTAAAAAAAAACGGAATCCGGAAAAAACGAAGAAGCCTCAGGGGTGCCCACATGAAGGAGGGATCCTCCCCCAGGACGGACAGGCGATTTACCAGAACTCATAGAGAAGAATTAACTTATCTAACTCTACAACTACATATTTAAAGTCTAGCAGATGAGCTTCATCCAGCTGCAGTTGGGGGGACGGCCGGGGGCCCGGAGTTGACCCCGAGACAGGATCCACAGCCAGGTGTAGGAGCAGGAGAAGAGGCGAGGTGCACGGTCAGGTACAGAAGCACGGATGAGCCAACTGGAGTCTGGAAGCACTCCCACTCCCCAAGAGGGACAGCATGAATCTCACTGCACCAAACAGAGGCATGGAGAACTAAATGATGAATAATCAAGAATAGAGAGGGGAAGGAGGGTAGAAGTAGATGAGAAAAGAGGACAGAACACCACTGCACCATAGTTACCCCAGCTTCAACTTCTACCATTCATTCATTTTCTTAACCGTTTTTTCCCTTTCTGTGTCACAGGGCTGCCGGAGCCTATCCCGGCCACTTGTGAACAAAGGCAGGGGACAACCTGGACAGGTCGCTAGTCTGTCGCCTGGTAGAATATCAACAATCACACAGTCATTCACTCACACCTAGGGACAATTTAGAGTTGTCAATTAACCTATGAAGCATGTTTTTGGATGGTGGGAGGAAGCTGGAGAAAACTCCCCCCAGGACTTGAACCGGAGGCCTTCTTGCTGTGAGGCAAGAGCGCTAACCACTGCGCCACCGTGCAGCCTTGCTTCTGGAATCAACTGGGATCCAGTGAAGTGAAACTAGGAGTGATGTGATCTCTTCTGCTAGTTCCTGCTAACAATCTAGCTGCTGCGTTCTGAACAAGCTGGAGACTTCTTCAGGAACTCTTAGGACACGCTGCTAACAAGGAGTTACAGTAATCCAGCCTCGACGTAACAAATGCATGGATGAGTTTTTCAGCATCACTCTTAGAAAGTATATTTCTGATCTTAGCAATATTCCGTAGGTGAAAAAACTCAGTTCTACACGCCTGAGATATGTGAGCCTTAAATGATAAATCCTGGTCAAATAAAACCCCTAGGTTTCTAACTGTGGAATTTGGGGCTATACTTACACCATCCAGGGAGACTATCTGATCAGACAGAGCATCTCTGAGGTTTTTAGGACCTAGTATAATGACCTCAGTTTTTTCTGGATTCAGGAGGAGGTAATTAAATTGTCATCCAGGTCTTGATGTCTCTGATGCAGGCATTCAGTTTCTCTATATTGTTATTGTCAGGTTTTATGGATAAATACAACTGCGTATCATCAGCATAAAAATGAAAGTTAATGCTGTGTTTTCTGATTATGTTTCCTAGGGGTAGCATATAAAGCATAAACAGGATGGGTCCTAAAACTGAGCCCTGTGGGACTCCGTAGTTAACTCGCGTGCAATGAGAGGACTGTCCGTTAACATTAACGAACTGATACCTATCAGATAAATAGGATTTAAACCACTGGAGAGCCGATCCTCTGATCCCTATGTCCTGCTCTAATCTATGGAGTAAAATACAGTGGTCGATAGTGTCAAAGGCTGCGCTGAGGTCTAACAGGACCAGAATAGAAAGTAGTCCCTTTTCTGAAGCCAATAACAAGTCATTAGAGATTCTAACTAGTGCAGTTTCCGTGCTGTGGTGAGGTCTAAACCCCAACTGAAAGTCTTCAAAGTGGCTGTTGTCCTGTAGGTGGCAGTAAAGTTGCTTAACTACAACTCTTTCTAGGATTTTTTAAATAAAGGGGAGCTTTGATATCGGTCTATAGTTGGCCAAGTTACTAGGATCCAAACTGGGCTTTTTCAGAAGAGGTTTAACAACTGCATATTTAAAAGACTGTGGCACGTAACCCATTTCCAGAGAGGTATGTATCATTGTTAATATGGAATCATTAATTAGGGGAAAAGTTTCTTTAAAAAGTCTAGTGGGAATTGGGTCTAACAGACAAGTTGAGGATTTGGAGGATGTAATAATTGATGCTATTTCCACTTGATCCACAGTAGTGAAGCAGTCTAATGTTACAGAGGTTTTTAGGGATGCCTCCACTTCTACAGCTTCAGCCTGCTCTGGGCTGATAATATGAATAACTTGATTCAACTTCTGTCTAATATTTGAGATTTTACTATTGAAAAATGTAAGAAAATCATCAGAGCTGAGAGAAACAGGAACATGTGGTTCTACTGAGCTCTGACTGCGAGTTAATTTAGCAACAGTGCTCAAAAAGAAATTTGGGATTATTTCCATTCTCTGATATTAAGGTTGAATAGTACTGGCTTCTGGCTCTATGCAGAGCTTTTTTATAATTTAAGAGGCTATGTTTCCAGATATTCAGAGACTGCTCTGAACCGGAGCGGCGCCATTCTCTTTCCAACTTACGAGTTTTTTGTTTAAGAGAACGTGTTTCAGCGTTAAACCACGGTGCTACTCGGTTTAGTCTAACGAACTTAGGTTTCAGGGGGGCAATAACATGGAGTGTACTCCTGAGGGCTTGTAAGGCATCATTAACAAAGTCGTCATTTATACTAGGACTGATGCTTTAGTGGTGATCCTCTGGGCCCAATCCGGGTTGCTGCATGCCACGATGCTTTCATCTTCCTCCTGGATCACCGTTGCGTCTCTCTGAAGAGCCGGGAAATCTTAGTCTAGAGTGTGGATCCTGGAACTGTGTTTCCACTTTGCATAACAAACGATGCCACAGAGTTTTAGGAACTCTGCCGATGAAGACGTGTCATGAACTTCTTGTGCCCTTCACAGTCCAGATAAAATCCAGATAATGACAGAGTATCCCATGGTTATGCAGTTCCCTGTCCCAGAGGACGTTGTGTTGGATTTTAATTCCAGGTAACAATGGTATTTATGTGGATGAAGAAATGTTTTGGTTATGTGGACAGGCCCTCTACCTCAGTCTGCCAAGAGCAGGGGTGGGCAATTATTTTAACTGGCGGGCCACAAAAATGAACAAATTGGATAGAAGGGCCGGACTAGGAGCAGATGTGTGGAGTGAAAATGATATAACATGGAATGTAGGTGAAAACATTTGGATTGAAAATTATATTCTAAAACAGAATAGAGTTTTTAGTTTAAAACTTTTGTTCCCATTTTAGATCTTTTTGATTGTGAAGCCATTTGGTACCTTCAAGGAGTTTGACTCCTTGACACTTTGACTCACTTTAGTTTCTGTAGTACATGAACCTAACCTGCGTCATCGACATAGCCTTATTGATTGATTGATTATTGACATCAAGCCACATGATTCCATTTGGGGATCATATGTTCCTGTAGACCACAAACACTGGAATTTTAGGGAAAAGGTAGTTTTGGCATTGTTTCCCTGGGTGAGCTCTACTATAAACACTGTAAGAATTGAGAGCATTAACTATTGATGAGGCTTTTTATTAATGCTACAGTTAAAGCATTTAAAGGCTATAATGAAGACATTTCAACCATGTGACTTATGGTTCTAAAGAACAGATTGGTTTGGACTTACTGGTCGCCCAACAGGGAGGTGTTTTTAAAATGTTAAATAATTCCTGCTGTGCATCTATTTCTTAGACCTTACATCTATTACAAAGCTTTCTCTCAGTCAAACACCATCTATGCGTGACGTAAACCAGAGCAGTAGTGACACATGATCGGAGTGAACTGTTTACATGACGCATTTTTCTTCCGATCAGGTGTTTTTTCCGATTACTTACATGTAAACGCAGCTACTGAAGCATTACATCAACTTGAAAAGGTCCAGCAGCTAATGCAGGATGACAGAAAACCCAAATCTTGGGACTTCTTCTCCTGGCTTGCTTTTGGTTCCTGGTGCCAACTTTTGTTAAAAATAGTGTCACCTGTCCTTGTGGTCCTGTGTTCACTATGAGCTTTATGCCATGTATTCAATCTATGATATCCAGAGCAGTGAATGGTAGAGTACAAAGTGTTCTTCTCAGTCGAGAATATAACTTGTTATTAAAAGGAGAACAAGATGACTGTGATGATTTGAAACTGTAATTACTATGTAAAAAGTAAACGCATCATGCAAATTGATAAATGTGTTATGAAAAAGAAAAGATATCACAGAAAACTGAAAAGAGGTGTGATATTGCAGTGTTTTTTCAACCGGTGTGCCGCGGTAAGTGACCCATTCACTGATCTAAAAACATTTACCATCTCCAGGATATCAGCTCTTTGTTCATCCAGACATGCCATGATAAAACACTGAGTAGTTAGGAATATAAAAGTTCGTAAAATACTTTTTTCTTTGTGTTTAGTTGATTCTATTACAGACATTTTGATAAGAATGATGGTACCGCGAATTAGCCGTAGCTTCAGCTGTTTTTGGAAAAGTCTAGTTTCAACTGTCTCCACCAATCATTCTTGGAGTCTTAATCACACGTCATCAGTCTGACCAATCAGAAGTGGTTAAAGTCTTCACTTCCTTGTTCCAATTTAGCTCATAAAGTCTCTCAGTTCCAACAAAAGCTAAAGCTCGTCTTTGGCGGTGTAGCTTTATGTGGGATCCAGTATTAGACCGTGGAACAAGTGACCAAAACAATGAAACTCAGAGAAGAGAGTCTGTTTGCGTTCGGCCGCTCTTCGCACCACATCTCCCATGATGCATTGGGTTAAAGTGACAGCGTCTCAGCACACAATGAGTCTTCCTTGTCGAACGTCTTGAAACAACAACAAACAGATCAAACAGTTTTTAAATCTTCTAATTTAACTTTTATTACATCATGAGAAAATGCAGAAAAAATGTTACTAGTATTTACTTCCCTTTCTAGGTGTAAATTTTCAGTTGACTTTTTGGAAGCTGTTTGTTATGTGCTACAGAGCAAACCCGAGTCTGAACTGCTGCTCTTAGTTAGCTCATTTTTTTGTCATTTACTACAGTTTCCTGTTTATCTGAGTCATTTTTACTGATATTTAAATGTGATAAACTTGTTGATAGATGACACCTTCATTTCTCTGAACAATTCACCATAAACTAAAATAAAACCTTGCTTTAAGCACTATTTCATGAAAGTAAACTTAAAGAAAAAAGATTTTAAAAAAATTTAAAGCTACATTACTAAACAGTCAAATAAATGCACAGTTCATGAAAAAAAAAAAGATTCAGAATTGTATGTATTTCTCACAGATCCAGTTTATGTTGTTTGCTTTATGCTGTTGTGTCCAATTCCCTTCAGCACTTACGGACACTGCATTGTAGTTGTAATTTGGATCTTTTGAAGACTTCTCATTCCAGAACCTGTGATAAAACATTCTGTTTATCTCTGGTCTAAATTCAGTTCATAAACTCCTCTAAAGTATGATGTTACAAAGATCTTCTTTATTTTTTAAAGGATTTTACACATTTACAATCAGGCTCAGTCAGAAAGAATGAATTTAGTAACGTTGTAAAAGAAACAAAGTCTTACGTTTCTGTCAGTGGTGATCCATCCACCCATTTCCATTCATGTTTCCATGATGACCATTCAGTAAACAGACCGATCCAGGATTCTGCTTTTGGTTCCAATGTAGAAACAAACTCCTATAAACAAAGAAAATGTTCTTTCTTAATACATTCTCTCCATCTTGGTTTCCTTTCACACTAAATGTCCAGTGAAAAAATGTCTGGTCTTTAGGATTCATCTGTTCTGGATAATTGTCCTAAAAACTGAGAGAAAGTTCATCTGAGGAACAAAATCTGACTTTCTTTGATGCAGATTTCTGTTCATTTAGTTTTTGCTTCTTGTTTTGTCTTCAGGGCCAACAGTCCATTTCAACTGAATTCCAGTTTAGCCTATTTGGAATTGAAGACATTAGAAGTGGGAAAAAGAGTTTCTGTGTTCCATCACAACGTTTCTTTGAAATGTTGCTGAAAGACAAACATGAAATCTGAGTTGTGGAGGAGAATTTCAGCTGGAATCCATCAGCATCCAGACAACAGCAGCACACATACAGGTGGAGAATCCAAGACACAAGAAGCTGGAAGGAACTAGTGTGAACACACCCACCTGTTCCTCTTTGCTGTTTACCACCACCAGATCAGATCCTACAAACTGACAGAATCTCCTGCTGTCAATCCAAGTTCTATTCTCAGTGGATTTATGGTAGCAGCTGCATCCAAATCTCTTCCATCCTTCAGGACACCGTTTCTCTTCAAAGATTCATGTACAAAAATCCTGCAGGGTTTACTTTCTGGTTTCATCTGTATTTTCTACTAAAACTTTCCAGTTCAGTTCAAAGGTAAACATGATCCAAACAAACTGATAGAATCCATTAGTTTTCAGTCTTTTCTCACCTTCAATCTGATTTTTCAGCTGTTTTATTTCATCCCAGAGAGTTTTGTTGATGCCTGAAAGACAGTAGAAGTCCATTTCTTATTGATTAGTACTTAAATGAACAATCACATGGCCTTCAACAGATACCAAGCAATCTTCACTTTAGTGGGGGGGTTGGTCATGATGCAGAGGGGGAGCAGTTTAGGCAGGTTTGATTCCCAATCTGCCTGCACATGTGTTCAAGTGTCCTTTGGTAAAACACTGAGCCTCATGTTTTGCTGTCATGGTGAAGAGGACCTGGCTGCAGACATCAACGTCCAGAACCAGAAGTCCTGGACCAGAACTGGAATTACCCCCACATAACTCAAAACAACTTTATTGGAACTGGTAACAGTTTTTTGGGTAAGTTGTATAATTTCTGCTTCCTCAAATGATGTGAGGAACCATCTTGTCTGCAGGTTCCTCTTTCCATGGGTGCATGAAAGTGTGTGTAAATGGATGAAAGGAGTCTAATCTGTAAAAAACTAGTGGCTCTAGAAGAAGTTGGAAAATCACTGACTACTGAAAATTGAAAATTGAAACCAAAGATGCCCTGATTAGCAGAAGACAGTTTCACCCATTAAACTAAAAAAAGAAGAAAAAAAAAACAATCCTTTTTGTTTACACTTAGAGTAGTTTTTTTTTCACACGTTAACACACAAAGTACACAAAAGATTTTGAAGAAAAAGAAAGATGTGGTGAAATCACGGTAAAAAACCATAAATGGCTTAGGTGTTTTTAATTTTTCTCACCTTCAGAGTGTATGTTTTGCTCCTTCAATTCCGTCTGCAGATTGCCAATGTAGACAGCCATGTCTGGAAAATTGCATTATATGGTTAAATAAACTGTACAAAAGTTAACTAAATTCAAGTTTACATTGTACTTTGTGGCTAAACATCAATAAAACATTTTTAATTTGGAAAATGAAGGTCCCTGCTGCTAGTTTGAAGTCTTTAAAAAAAACTATAATGTTATGGTATTAGATTTCTGACAAGATAAAAATAAATATGTTCGAAAACCACAAAAAGGGATAATTCCTTAAATATTGAATATTAGATGTTGGGAATAAAATGTTAAATTCTTACAGCAAGTCATGAGTCCAGCCACAATCAGAAAATAAAAGACTTGTGAGAAACCAGTCTTTTAAATATGAGGTTGTTTAACTGCTTTATATCAAACCTGGCAACCTGGCCAACTATAGACCAATATCAAACCTTCCCTTCATTTCAAAAATTCTAGAAAGAGTTGTAGTTAAGCAGCTTTACCACCGCCTACAGGACAACAGCCACTTAGAAGACTTTCAGTCAGGGTTCAGACACAGCACCACATTATTTGACAGAAAGGTACCCAATACATTTTTCAACAATGTGTCTAAAAAAAAAAAAAAAAACCCTGGCTGTTCTCTGAAAAAAAAAGACTGTAGAAAATACTTAGTTAATATTGATCTTAATAAGTTTCCTTTAGTTTGTTCAACAGTTTGTAAGATAATAATTTTCAGGTCATTGATGCTGATTTTTACAGTGACTAAAAAGTGAATAGACCAAATAAAACTACTGATCTAAATACAATGTGGTCAAAAAGGTAGATGCTACAGACTTTTATGTTGGTGCATCTAAGAGGAGCATCAGTTCAACCAGTGAGAAACTGAATCTAGAGCCTGCTGGAGATAAATAAGTCCAGTTGCTACGACTCAACTTCTAGACAATGGATGAATGAGAACCTTCACCCACATATGCAGACAAAGAATCACAAAGAATGGTTCCATTTGGTGATGACCACTTTCTAGAACTGTTACTGTTGGAGCAGATATGGACAAACAGATTTTCAAAGCATCAATGCAATTAATGAAAGAATAGAGTCAAACACTTTGTTCAGACACAAAGACAAACAGTGACAGGAAACTGATAAGGAAGTTAACAAAGTTAGTCTGCTTTTCATAGACGGATTATCCAGAGGACAGTGTGTTAATGGATCCCTTTAAGTTTAAGTGACTCTATTTCCTCAGTTAGAAACATTTTAACCCAGTTTGGATGAAAATCTAAAAAAAGATTAATAAATGAAGTAAAATCAAGTTATAAATAATAAAGATAGTTTAGGTGTTTTTAATGTTTCTCAACTTTAGAGTATATCTTTTTCTCCTTCACTTCCATCTGCAGATTGCTATTGTTGACCGTCATGTCTGGAAAATTGCATTATTTGGTTAAGTAAACCGTACAAAACTTAATTAAATTCAAGTTTACATTGTGCTTTGAGTCTAAACATTAGTAAATTGGAAAATAAAAGTCTGTGCTGCTAGTTTGAAGTTTTTAACTAAACTATGATGTTGAGGTGTTAGATTTCATCTTACATGAGGATAGAATGATGGATCCAGCTGACAGGACAGTACACAGCACCAACAGACACCATTGTTCACATCTGCAGAACCTTTTCTGGACTTTAGGACACGCCTCTGTTTGTGGAGCTATGAGAGAAAAATAAAGTGGGATCTTGTCTTCCAGAGAAGAATCCATTGTTCTTTGATCAAACACTCAAACAATGATCAAAATCTAAAGACGTATTTAAAAAATGAAAAAAATATGTATTTATCACAGCTGGACCTTAACAAGGTTCTAAATCGAGCTTTAAAATGCATAAAAGAAAGAGGAGCTAGAAAACACATCAATTTTTGGTTGCCAATTTATTAAAAATAACAATTTAAATGATATTGACTGTTCATTTGCTGATCAAAGGTTTAAGACAACAGCCTTTAAAAGGCAAAATTTGCATTAAAATTTTCATTCCAAGTTATTTGCTTATAAGAAGTCGTCCTGTCAGGATCTCTTGAGTTCAAAGGCAGAAAAGCTGAATTTCTTTGAACATGGCAGGACTGTTGATCTTCATAAAACAATGATTTTAAATTCTTCAAAGGATCCTGATGTTTTTTCAGTTAAATTGTTTTTCTTTTTAAATAAAGTTCCAGCTCAAATTGTTCAGCCTCTTGTTCCCTTTGTTTCTTTATCCGTTCTTGAAGCTCTTGGGGTGTCAAACTCCAGGCCTCCTGCTGGTTTTCCAGAAATCCTGCCTTATCTGCTCCTGATGACCTGGATCAGGGGGAGGAGCTTTAATGGTAGGCTGGTTGGAAAACATGTTGGATATCGCCCCTCCAGGCCTAGATTCTGACCCCCCTGACTTAGAACCTTGTTCAAATGTAGCCATGCTAAATGCTAATTCCTGCTGAACTGGTACTGAGATTTGGATCAGCATGTCTGGATGCAGAAGATTGAGTTCATTCTTACCTTGTTCTGGTGACTGAACCCCGGTGGTGTCCTCCACAGATTCATTGTTCATTGCATTGTTGTAGATTTCCACCTCACACTCCTCCCAGTTTCTGTTGTATCGGATCTTCTTGGAGAAATCTGGTTTGGCATAAATATCTGAGGCCATCTTAAGGCTGATGCAGTAGAAGAGGTGCTGCAGCTGCGTTATCACTCAGAGGGGGACTGAAGTAATATTTTGCAAAAAGTCAAACCTTTTCTCCATTTGTGCTGATGACAGGATTTCCTGTTTAATCATCCGTTCTTGTAAAAATACTTTGAGGAAGTAGCAGCACTGAAGAATTAAAACACTACACCTCAATTTTCTATTGTTCTTCCTGATTATCTATCACATTGGATGAAAATTTTCTAAAAAGGAATAAATGTGTTCTCTTGCTGTGTGCACAGGAAGTGTTACTCTTAGGGTTACGTAATTATCATTTGTTTACATGCTATTATCACCATAATATAATTGTCTTAGTTCTATCTTTTATTAAGAAAATACTGATGTAAAAAGTCCTGACTATACAAGATATGATGTTCCTGTGCAGCCTGATTGAATGATCCACTTTTATTTTTTCAACCCCCAAACTCCTCTGTGACGTCTTTGCACTGTGACAGACGGGCTTCTCCTTCTGCAGAAGTCTAACAAAAATTCTCCTCTCCTGTGTTCTTCTCTTTGTTAGGGAAAAGTTATAAACCTGACAATTACTTTTTCTTGTTTTCTAAGTTTCTAAAATAAACTAAATGTACTTTATCTCCATATGTCTACCACTTAGCCACACGGTGGTGCAGTGGTCGGCGCTGTTGCCTCACAGCAAGAAGAGCCGATGTTCACCTCCTGGTTGGGGGACCTGGAACAAAACACCAAAGGGGGGGGGGGCTTTCTTTGTGGAGATGGTATGTTCTCGCTGTGCATGCATGCATTTTAGTTTTCTATGATTAAAGAACAAACATGCGATAAAGTCTATAAGAAACATGTGAGGTGATGCCTTTAGTTTGATTATTCAGTTGACTTAAACCTCCTCATGCTCTCCTTTCGGGTTCAGTGTTTTTTCACTGTTACACGAAGTTCAAGTTGAACTTAAACACATTAAACACATCTTTATTTAGTTCTTATTCCTCTCAGTGCATTAAACTGTGGGGCTTTCCTTTTTTCTTTCTCTGGTCTACTTTGTGGGTATCTCCTTTTATTCAGTTTGTTCATGTTAAAGTTTATTACTGTTTTATTGCGTTTTGGGTTATTTACCTCCAGTTCATGACATAGGAACATTGTGGAAATACTAAATTGTAGTTTAAAATCCACATGAATCACCAGAGGATATTATTATACTATTATTACAAGCTACCAAAGAATCCGTTTGAAGCTTTTGTTAGATCATAGCATTTCAGGTTCATTTTAAAAGCATAAGAAAACCCGTAATCTCTTAATATTTTTGTAAAAGTAGTGCAGCTAAGCAATAGTGTACATTAGTGATGTATTTATGAATGTGTAGATGAGTTTATGCATGCACGCATTATTTCCAAACCTCAAAGCACATTTCAGCTGAAGTGTGCCATCTTTCCATGAAATTGAGAATCCTGGTTAAAATATTCTGTAAATACAGAAAATCTTAACTGATGATAGTTTTGCATAATGTGTTATTTCTGGACTGCTAAGAAAATGATTTTTTTAAAGTTTTCCTACTATAACTCCTATTTTTCCTGTTGTTTGTCAAAGTTGGAATTGATTCTTTACCTCAGAAAAATTGGTGATATCAGCTGTACAGCAAAATATTCAAAAGTTAGTATTATTAGATAGTAATCATTTCACTATCCACTCAATACCCTGCTAGTACCTGGTTGAACTAATTTTTACCTTCAGAAGTGCTGTAATCCTTGGTGGCATAGATTCAACAAGGTAATAGAAACATTCCTCAGAGAGTTTGGTCCACATTGACATCACAGCATCAAGCTGCTGCAGATTTGTCGGCTGCAGATCAACAAGGCATTTCCGCCCACAGAACTGCTGCTACCTGAATATTTTCTCTGTAAACCCTAGCGATGGTTGTGGGTGAAAATCCCAGTAGGTCAGCAGTTTCTGAAATACTCACACCAGCCCGTCTGGCACCAACAACCACATTCAAAGTCACTTCATTTTTTTCTCCATTCTGATCTCAGTTTGAACTGCAGCAGCTCGTCTTGATTATCCCTTATACCAAATTCTCACCTTAATTCATAACAATTAAATAACAAAAATTTAAATTTTTTTTTTTTTGAAAATTGTTCAAATGCAGTGCATTGTGTTCTATCTTCAACAATCTAGTGAGCATCAATGAACACTGGGTTTTGTTTTTGGCTGAGACCTCTGGGAAATTTCTAGACCACTTGATTTTGGAATTGTAGGTTCGGACAGAACTACAAAATGTTGAAATAATACTTTAGAGCACTATGCAGTGAAGGAATTTGGACACACCTCACCTCATGTCTCCATGCCTAAATACATTGAGTTGCTGCCAAGTGATTGGATAGTTAGAAATTTGTGGTAAAAAGTGATTGGACCAATGTGGACTGTTTCCTTAAATAACTAGCACTGTGATTCTGTCCATCATCCAACTTCTTATCCTCCTCTACCAACTGAACTGTTTTCTTCTTAGTTTGACAATGCAAAACAGATAACAATGACATGTTAAATATATTCATGTTATTCTTTCTGTGGTGACTTATAGAATGCCTTTATATAGCTTACTTATTGTTTCGGCTTTGGCCATATTTAGATTTGTTTTCTTTTTATTCTGTGTTTTGTGTATTTTATTTCTATCAGAGTGGGACCTCTATGTTTTTGTGGATCTTTGTGTGTCTTTAAGCTTTTAAAGGCCGTCTCCAGCACCACACCTGTAAACAATCACACAGACCTACAAAGAGCCAACTGTTACTTTGAATTATTTGGCAAATTCATGTACATAGCAGGAAAAATTGTTGCACAGTGGCACAGTGGTTAGCGCTCTTGCCTCACAGCAAGAAGGCCCCTGGTTCAAGTCCCGGCTGGGGGACCTGCAACAGAACATCAATGGGGGTCTTTCTGTGTGGAGTTTGCATGTTCTCCCCGTGCATCGTTGGGTTTTCTCTGTGGACTCCGGCTTCCTCATATACCATCCAAAAACATGCTTCATAGGTTATTTGGTAAATCTAAATTGTCCATAGGTGTGAATGTGATTGTGCATGGGTGTGTGATATGCATGACCCTGTGACAGACTGCCGACCTGTCCAGGGTGTTTCCTGCTTCCGCCCATAAATGGCCGGGATATAGCAGCCCCGTGACCCCAAAAGGGTTAATGGAAAAAGATGAATGAATGCATGCATGAAAGCAGGAGAAATTAAAAAGGCCACCAGAAGATGATCTGACTGGCATTTTGGATCCAGATCCAATACAACACATTTCTTTCACCACAGCAAGAAAGGTAGCAAAGCACCCCATTTACCATCTGGGGAGAGTAGGACTGGTCCATCTTAAGGAATGGGTCCATGAATTGTGAGTTCACTGATGACAACAACCTCCTTCCATCAGTGAGAGCATTGTAGATGCATTGTGGCTGGATCTTTCAGCCTGACAATGATCCCAAACATCATCATCTGGATAAAGAAAGCTGGCTCTGTAGAAAACATTTCAGGTTTCTGAAGGGTTCTAACCAGTCTCCAGAGTCCTTGATCCAGAAGACAATCTGTGGAGAGAGATGAGAGTCTGTGATGCCCAGCTACACATCCAAAACATCCCAGCTCTTGAGGGGATCTGTATGGAAGAATGGACCAAAATATCAGCGACAGTAGAAACCTGCAGGAAAGATTTGACTTCATTTCCAACCAGGATTACATGACAAGATGTCAGAATACACCCACGGGCTCGGTTCTTTAAGCAGCTGACGACTCCTGAACGGAACCGAGTTCAGACACTTTCTGACTTTTTGGCTGTTTGTTTCCTCTGAACATTCCTTACATACATGTGAGTATCTGTGTGGAAAAACTCTGCTTCTTGATTGTAAAAATGAGGGTCATGTTTAGTTTTTTTAACAATTCCTGCTGTGTTTCCACCTCACAGTTTGGCTTTTTGACTACTCCACCTGGAAAAAAAGTGAAAAAAGTTAATTTGATTATAAAAAACAAAAACAAAAGGCATGATAGTGAAATTGATCTGAATCAAACATAACAGAGCAGTAGTAACATGTTTGCCTAAATTACTTTAATTAGTGAAAATACATGCTGGTGATTAAAACAGAAAATGAAGATGAATGTTGGTGTTCAGAACAGTTGAAGGACAGATGGTGGTGGACTTTACTGAAAGAATAATGAAGATAGAAAAGAGAGAAGCATAGAGTGACACAGCATAGCATAGAGGATGATAAAAATCTGTTCTATTTTAGGATACAATACAACCTAAAACAGGCTAGTGTTTGCGCAGTTGTAGTTGGGGAGAGTGTAGCCAGACTGCAAAGAATGGTGGTGTGAGGATGACTGGTGGTGAGGAAGATGAAAAGGACCAGAGCAGAGTAGAGGAATTGAGACAGTTTATAGCAGATCGGAAAGTTCTCCCAGATGACAAAACATTCAAAAAAAGTGATCAGGTGAGGAAAAATGTCTTCCATATTTCTATTTCTGAATGAATTTTTCATTACATTTCTGTTCCACTGACTGACTAATCCTCTCCCCCACTGTGCTCTTTGTTTAGTTCTGTGTTTCTTGTAATGTTTTTTTTTTTTCAGGCCTATTTTCCTATCACTGTCTTATCTCGTTTCATTTACCATTTATCCACAGTTGTTAATTTTTAATCCCTTACAACCCCTAAGTGTCAGGGGGTATCAGTAGGGATGGCCCATTTGACATGGCGCTTTGGTGCGCCTTTCACTTTCATGGAACAGTGTTTCGGCACAATGTTTCGGGGCGTGTGTTAACTAGCGCAGATCACGTGATTGATGACGTATGATGCGCCAAATGCCTCGTTTGGTCGAACCACGGTTTAGATGTCACTTGCATTTCGAACAGTTGGGCGTGCTATTCTCTAGAAATATGACATTAATCCCGAACATTTCCTAACCAGTTCTATTTTTTCCCTTGTATCAGAATCAGCGTCAGTTCATTGCACTTTACCATGACTCCTAGTAAAAAAACATACTGTGGCTCAGGATCGTTTCTATTGGATTTCTCCTAATAAAACAATGCACTATGAACGTGGCGTATAAAAAAAATACTTCAATAAATTTATAATGGCATGGCAAGTTGAAATGAGTGATAGCTCAGTGGAACGGTTGATGGGAGTCACATCCAGAGGGTCCTGGGGTCAAGGCCAGCTATTTACAATTTATTTATTTATTTTTTTTTGCTTTGCATTTTTTTTCTTAGTGTGATGTTTTCTACATGTTGTGTTGTTTTACGTTGTTCTTTTTAATAATCATTAACAACATTGTTTTGTTTTACGTTTTTTCATCATCATTTCATCACATTGAAGTGTTACAAGGAGCTTAGTTGAAACATATGTCGATATACGTCCAGTCCGCCACCAGATGCCGCTATTCGGTGTGGTTTCAAAGCCCTGGATGGGTGGTTCATTTTTCCGGCACAATTACAAGAACCCCAATGAGGCTTCATGGGACTTCTATTCCCATCCCTAGGTATCAGGATGACCGAGATGCAGGATCAGATGACACACCACAGTGAGAACTAAAGTATTTAACAACAAAATCCATACGACAAAATCATCAAAGAGAGCTAGAGCTAGAATTGAACGAGCCACACTCCAACACAGAGTGCAGAAACAGAATCACTTATATACAGCTAAAACAAATTGACCTAAAGTGCAGGCCACTGTGTGCCACTCCATGGAGGGCCACCAGGGAAAGGCCGGAGTCGTCCAGGAGAGCCACAGCCAACCTGCACAGAGAAACACAGGGAGGACACTGTGTCAATAAGAACCATTTTTCTTTTAAATGAAAATGATGTGGGTTGTTTCACAAACTTAAGTGGGTCACATTTCTGACGTTTTTTCTGTGACCCTGATGTCACCATGGGTTCTTTTGGGGTTATGTAGTCATCCTCTGTGTTTCTGAGTGTCTGATGTTCAGGTTATCTGCTTTCTCACATTTTTACCTCGTAGTAGTAGATCAGTTGACTGTCTGTGTTTGATTTCTCCAGAAATGATGAAGATGTTCATAACTCTGTTCTTCCTCTGTCATTCAGCATCTGCAGGTGAGACCACAAGCTGCAGTTTTTTATTTCAACATTTCCTTCCATACATTGTTGTTACTTTGGAGCTAAAACAGATGACATTGCTGTCATTATTCACTTGCAGAAACTAAACTGTAAGGAAAACTCTGCATAGGAAACAAGCTGAGTTTGTGGAAATGAAAACATTTAGAAAGCTGTTTCATTCTAGTGGGGGGAGGACTGTATTAGAGAGACACATGTTTCTGAAATAAATCACCATGCAGCAAATTCAACTAAAGAAAGTCAGCTAAGGTCATAGACTGACTTTAGCGTAGAAATGAAAAGAAAACTTGGAAAACAAATAAGTAACAACGACCTAGTACCAATTTAAAACAACATTTTTATCATTTGTGACTCAAAATCAGAAGCATGGCTGCTCTAACTCTGTCACATACAGAGTATTGCTGGAAGCACAGCAATGGATGTAAAGTCTGTGATTACAGCTGTCAAAACAGCTTTGGAGTCACATTAGTTTAAAGATGCAGTAGAAGATTTTCTATTTTTGAGTTGACAAACATAAAGTGAAAGTTAAGTCTGGATTTTTTTCTTATTTCAAATAATTATATAAAAGTTTAAGTGATGTTTAATGGTTTATCCTTCAAGAATAAAGTGGTAAAAAAAACAAGTGAAGGTGAATTTCCATTATAGAGCTCACCTAAATTTAAGGGGAGACCATTGAATCATTGTTGTAATGTTACTATGTGAGGAAAGACAATGTTCACCTAAAATGTAAATTATATTTTGAGGGAAATATTGATTGTGTTTAAGTATGAAACAGGTGAAGAAATCTCCATGCGTACAATTTTATTTTAGGTTGCTCTCTACACCCTAATTTGGCTTTTTTTTTTTTTTTTTTTTGGGTGATATATTTAAGGGATGGAGTCATTGACTTATTTGAAACAAATAAAAAAAAATCCTGGGCTTTTGATAAATGCAGAATTCAGATGCATTTTTTTTCAGTGAAACACTCTATGACATTCATCGCCACTGGCACTTCTGGAAAAACAAACCTTCCTGAGTTTGTGATCACTGCATCAGTGGACAAAGTTGAGCTTGGGCACTGCGACAGCATCAAGAGAGAAGTTGAACCAAAACAGGACTGGATAAGAAAACTATTCAAGGAAAAACCTGAAGTCCTCCAGTTTCATTCTAAGAGGTGTCTTTACAATCAGCATTTATTTAAGGCCAACATGGATGTTTTCAAGCAACGTTTAAACCAAACTGAAGGTAAAGTTGAAGATTTACTGTGTAGAATTCTATAAAGAAATTCTCATGTGGAGATTATTGTTTAAAAAATGTTCCCAACTTTAAACAAGTTAAATGTTCTACAAAACACATCTGTAATGCGGGGTGTTGGACTCAGGCTTCTTTGGTGTTCAGGTTTCCACATTCTCCAAAGAATAAGCGGCTGTGAGTGGGACGATGAAAGCGGTGAAGTTGAAGGTTTCATTCAGTTCGGTCATGATGGGGAAGACTTCATCTCTATGGACCTGCAGACCGAGACATGGATTGCTCCAAAAACACAAGCTATTGTGATAAAACATTTATGGGATGCAGACAAACGGAGAATTGAGTACATTCAGCACATGTTAATGTCAGCGTGTCCTAAAATTCTTAAAGAATTGATGCTCTATGGGAGGAGTTTTCTGCAGAGAACAGGTAGAGTCAACAGCACTAACTAGTTCATACATATAAATGCTGAATATGGGAGACATTTCTCTCTTCATTTTCTTTGTGCAGAGCGTCCTTCAGTGTCTTTTCTCCAGAAGACTCCCTCCTCTCCGGTCTGCTGCCATGCCACTGGCTTTTATCCTGACAGAGCTGATCTGTTCTGGAGGAAAGATGGAGAGGAGATTCATGAGGGTGTGGAGAAGGGACAGATCCTACCTAACCATGATGGAACCTTCCAGATGAGCTCAGAGCTGAACGTTTCATTGATCAAACATGAGGACTGGAGGAGGTATGACTGTGTGTTCCAGCTCTCTGGACTAACAGAAGACATCGTCTCCATGCTGGACAAAACACAGATTCAGACAAACTGGGGTAAGATTGTAAACTTTAGCCCCAGCACCTTAGTGTTACCTAATCCAGATCATCTTTAAAACAGAAGCATGTGAGGTTATTAAAAGCTGACGTGACGTATGTCAGTCGTAAACTCTGAAATGGCTGCCAGATGGCGCTGTTGGCGCGCAGACCAAGGTTCACTCACCTTAGCCATGGCAAAGGTAAGCGGTTTATGATCCACATAGGCAACAAAAGAACGTCCTTCCAGCAAAAAACGGAAATGTCGAGTTGCCAAATAGAGAGAAAGCAACTCGCGGTCAAAAACCCTATACTTGTGTTCCAGAGTCTGCAACTTGCGGCTAAAAAATGCATGAGGCTGCCAAGCATCCGCCACTTGTTGCTCTACAACAGCACCAACGTCTGATGCGTCGGTAGTCAGATCTCAGCTTCTGGGTCAGGGTGCGCGAGGAGTGCAGCCTTTGCTAAGGCGCACTTAGCTCCATCAAATGCAGCAGTGCTGTCTGGGGTCCAATCCACAGGGTCCGTGGCTTTTCTTGAACGCAAGCTGTCATAAAGCGGTTGTAACAGGTGAGCAGCCCGGGGTATGAACCTGTTGTAAAAGTTCACCATCCCCAAAAACTCCTGTGGGGACTTAACCACTGCAGGACGGGGGAAATTTGCCACGGCCTGGACTTTGGTGGGCAGAGGAACTGCACCCTGCACCCTGCACGATGGCCCAAAAAATCAATGGCTGACAAACCAAACTGGCATTTACCCGGGTTAACGGTCAAGCCGTGGGTTTCCAACCGCTGGAAAACCTCCTTTAGGTGCACGAGATGCTCTTCAGGGGAGGGGCTGGCCACCAAAATGTCGTCTAGATAGGCGAACACGAACTCGAGACTGCGTAGCACTGAGTCCATCCACCTCTGAAGAGGTTGGGCAGCACCTTTAAGACCGAAGGGCATGCGCAGGAACTCAAAAAGGCCAAAAGGAGTGATCACCGCAGTCTTAGGGACGTCTTCTGCTCGCACCAGAACCTGATGGTAACTGCGCACCAGGTCCACTTTAGAAAAAATTGAGGCGCCGCACAAACGAACCAAGAAATCCTGAATGTGGGGAATGGAATAACGGTCAGGTGTTGTAGTGTCATTCAGACGGCGAAAATCCCCGCACGGGTGCCAGGAACCATCTGCCTTGGGCACCATGTGGAGGGGCGACGCCCAGGGGCTGTTAGAGCGAGTCACGATACCCAGACTCTCCATGGTGGCAAACTCCTCCTTAGCTATGGTGAGTTTTGCTGCATCGAGGCGCCGTGCCCGAGCTAAAACTGGCGGGCCCTTAGTGGGAATGAAATGCTCTTAGCAAGAGCGGAGGAAAAAGCTGGGGTGGTCAAAGACGGAAACTCAGCCAATAAACTCTGAAAAACGTCATTGCATGACAAAAAATGTGCGCGCATGACAGGCCCAGATTCCCCAGCTGCACATGGGACAGTGGCAAGGTGATTTTTAGGAGTTTTTCCTTACCGCGAAGGGGGGTCTAAGGGCAGGGATGCCAGTATAGCTTAGTCAGTTTGTTAGTTTATTTTAGTATTTTCCTATTGACTCTTTGTATTCATGATCCTTTTGAGTCATGTTTTACTTCAAAGCCCATCGAGACGACTGTTGTTGTAATTTTGGGCTATACAAATAAAATTGAATTGAATTGAATTGCGTCTATTAGTCTGCGGTTAGCCATATCCACTAACAAACTATGTGCACACAAAAACTCTGCACCGATAATGGGAACAGAAACAGAGGCAACGACAAATTCCCAACTGAACTTACGTCCATGAAAACATACAGTTGTCCTTTTGGTCCCAAAAGTCCCGATAGCAGATCCGTTTGTCGCACACAGCGGCGGTCCACCGGTGGATGTCTTCGAGTCGGATGGGGGAACCAAACTCTTCTGGGAGCCAGAGTCCACCAAGAAGCGACGTCCGGAGCAAGAGTACGTAACAAACAGCAGCTCTCCACGTTCGCCAGCACTCACAGCTGCTACTGAGTGCCGGCCGCTGCGTTTCCCGAACTCGAAAACGCACATGGCGGGACACAGCGCTTTGCTTTCCTTCCGAACCTCTGATGGAAATGGCACAGGGAGCTCCCGCGGTGCGCACCCGCGCAGACTGCAGACACCAGGAGGTGGGATCGCTCTGCCAAAACTCAGGCAGCTTCACGGCGACGGTAGCTAGTATGGCCGGGTCCCCGCGCCTGGGAGATGGCGAGGTCACTGAAGATGTCGTTGAAACTCGCGCGTCCGCTGGTTCCGACATTATTCACGATTGGGGTCACCAATGTGGCAAAGATGAGGAGACACGTCTGGATCTCAATACGTGAAACTTTATTCTCTCATATGCCAACTAAAAATAAGGTGGGCAAATCATCTTATATATGAACACAGAAACAGACCACGCCCACTGTCAAGCCTGTTGGGTGTGAAGCCCCAAGGCAAGGATAACACCACACTACTATCAAAATGACTAAGTTGCTACAAATACATAATGAGCATTAACGATTAAATGTTTATCTGCCCTGCAGTGCATTCTGCGGAGAACGACGGGTCACGTGACTGCTCTTTTGTGCGACTTTAACTTCATTACAATATCATTGAATTATATTTCATTGCTTTGATAAAATTAAAGAAATGTAAAAAAGAAATCCGATTTTTGATGTCATTTTTATTTTGAGGATTCGAACAAAAAACAATAAAATGGAACGTGACAGTCAGCGCCCCATGACAGTCAGCTGCGCTTGAATGACAGAACAGCTTCAAGCATTTGCGGCGCCTGCAGACTTTCATTCAGCTCCTTCAGGTGTTGTCACAGTCACATCTACCAAAACGTGCAGCTTTTCCAGCCACTCAGTGTAATCTTACAGTTGCAGGTAGTTCAAGTCTTTGCTTATCAGGAATGTTTTAACGTGTTCGAAACAGACGACAAAGTGACGCAAACGCCAACCCTGGACAGACATTGCACTGTGCTGTGTAGCAGGAGATCAGAATATTCGCTTTCAACTTCGTCAAGCAATGCACGGAACTGACGGTGGTTCCATTTACATCAGCCAACTGTTTAGCGGTCCGCTAAAAGTAAAAAAAAAAAGAAAAAAAAAACAAAACAAAGCCCTGCTGGTAGAAATCTTCATTGACAGAAATGTTGAAATTTAATATTGTCTGTGACGAAGTAGCGCCACTGACCATCTTTTCTCCCAGCCCACTATCAGTTTATAGTTTGTAGGACAAATCATTTCCATTTCATGTTTTGTTTAATTCTAAGGGTGCACACTTGGTTTTGAACAGAATCTCACTCACTATCAAAGTTTTCCTCCACCAACAGCCAAACCAGAGCAATGGACACATCAGCATTTATATCCACAGGAAACAGGAAGTGACTTCACATGTCAGAATTGTTTTTTGTTTTGCTTTGTTGATTTTGTTTCAAACCTATTTCGGTATTTCAATTGTTGTTGTTATTTTTCTGTTAAATATCTGTAAGTTTGGAGTTATGTTGATTCTTCCAGTAATTTGTTTTAAAGAATTGTATGGATAATTGGCCTGTGGGAGGGGCTAAGCCTTTATAAGGGGTGAACTTTTCTCAGTTGACAGAGAGCAGTGTTAGTTGCAGTGGTGGCAACAGGCTCTCCCAGAATTAGCTGAATTCTTTGTCTGATTACCTTTTTGGGGATCAATAAAATCCCATTTTTTTATTTTGAGTCTGCTGGCTGGGCCATCATATTTCCGAGTGATTTATTTTTTCGCTGCTGAGAAGAACCCCGTCACACAGTCATGTGCATTTTAGGTCTTTTAGCAGGGTTCTCTCTCTACCTCATCCTCTCTGAGTCGTGTGGTGTGTGGGACATGGACAATTCTCCAGCGCAGCCAGTTGATTGACAGCTCAACTTTTTGACAGCTTGGCTCCCGTTTTTCCCGCTGCAAGTGACGTACCTGCTGGGCGTTACAATATTTATTCTATACATTCTTACAGTATTGGAAAACATTTAGAATGTTTGTGTCTTGTTTTTCCTCCTACAGAAACCACATTAAAGCAAAAAATATATTTATCCCCCCCATCTTTTAACATTTTCAAACATTTTTGAAAATGCTCCAGGGAGCCACTAGGGCTGCGCTAAAGAGCCGCATGTGGCTCCTTAGCCGCGGGTTACCGACCCCCGCACTAAGGCTTTCCTTTTATTTGCAGCCGTTTTCGTAGATGCATCGCTTTTTTAATGTTTTCATTGATTTTCTTTTTATTTATAGTTGCTTTTTTTCTTTTGCTCCTCTTTTTTTCTTTGCTACAGTGGTGGTTCTCGGCCACCGTAGGATATATTTCATTTCGCCATAAATAATAATAAAAAGCTGTGTCATAGAAAATTCAGTAATTAAATACAGTCCTCAAAAATAACAGAAACCCAAAAGAAACCAAAAATATATTAAGGCAAAAGACACTTTTTCATCAAACATTCTTTTAATACTCGATCAAAATCATGAGAAACTACAGAAAAAAGTTCCAAATACTGACTTCCCTTTCTAGATGTAACTTTTCAGTTGACTTTGTGGAAGCTGTTTGTTATTTGCTACAGACCAAACCTGAGTCTGAACTGCTACTCTAAGTTAGCTCATTTTCATGTCATTTATTACAGTTTCCTGTTTATCTGAGTCATTTTTAACTTAAAGACAACCTTCCTTTAAGCACTATCTTTTGGAAGTAAACAAAAAGAAATAAAAGAAAAGATGAAAAATGTTTGTAGTTACACTACTAAACAGTTAAATCAGTGCACAGCTCAGAAACAGAAAGATCTAGAGTTGTTTTTCTCACAGATCCAGTTTTTGCTGTGTATATCCAATCGTTGTCTCCATTTACCGTCAGCACTTAAAAACACTGCCTCATGGGAGTCTTCCGGATCTTTTGTAATGCTCTCATCCCAGAACCTGTGATGAAACATTCTGTTTACTTCTGGTCTAAATTCAGTTCATAAACTGGTCTGAATTATCATGTTACAAATATTTTCTGTATTTTTTAAAGGATTTCACACATTTACAATCAGGTTCAGTCATAAAGAATGAATTTAGTAACATTGTAAAAGAAACAAAGTCTTACGTTTCTGTCAGTGGTGATCCATCCACCCATTTCCATGATGAACATTCTATACTCCTGAATAGACCAATCCAGGATGTTGCATTCTGATTCAATGTAGAAACAAACTCCTAGTAAACAAAAGAAAATGTTCTTTCTTAATAAATCCTATCCAGTGACGTGCAGTCAGGTGAGGCAGAGCCTCACCTGTCATAATCGTGATAAAATAGAAAAAGTTAAATGAAGTAAATATTATTTTCCACTGATCTGTGTTAAATATACTTTTTCAGTCAACTCAACACGTTTTCCAGAATTTCTGAGGTTAAAATCACCGAATTTGAGTGTTGCGCGATCACAGACAGAGCTGAATCTCCGGGTGAAGCTCGGCAGCGCTGTGCCTCATTTCTGACGGTAGGGCTCAATGTTAACACAGACGTGCGCTGAAAAAAAGCTGCTACAGGCCAGCATGATAGGCTTCAGGTGAGGCACGCCTCACTAGGGGGCAGACGTGAGCTGACAGCTGCTTTGTAGCTACACTGGTGCTGTAGAAACAGAATGTATTTCCTAGAAATACGAGAAACTCATAAACTAAAGGAAAATAACGAATGCTTGGAAACAGATTATAGAGCTTTTTGTGGAGAAGGATCAACACATGGACTCAAAAAGTAAGGCCAAACATGTTTTTCAATGTTTGTTTTTTAAAAATAACTTGGGAGCAAGTGGAAAAAATGTAAGTGAAATCATTTATTTTAATTTATGATCATTTTTACAGACAACATTTGATATTAACTGATTAGAATTTGAAGTTGGAAAATTACCAGAAATAGTTACTGAGGGTAAAATGTGTGCTGAACACATATGTATACTTTTATTTGTTTACAGTATATATGAATAATTTACACAAGAAGAGTGTTTTATCCATCTATAAAAGAAATATTCTCTGTAGGACAAATATGTTCTTGTGTGTATTTTATAAGTCGTTAGCTGCCGTTGGATGAATGGTGAAACATTTAGTTCTTTCACTGTAAATCTGACTCCAGAGGATTCAGTGCCTCACCAGTCACTGACCTCACCGCACGCCACTGATCCTATCCATCTTCAAACTTTATTGATTTGTATTTCATTTAGGTTAAAAAAACAAATCGTTTAACATAAAAGCAGATAGAAAGTCATAAAATATGAACATTATTAAAAACAGATAAAAACAGCAAACTCCTAGTAAAAAAAAGAAAATGTTCTTTCTTAATAATCCTCTCCATCTATGAACTTTATTGATTTGTATAGCGCCTTTCATTTTGGTAAAAACACAAAGCATAAAAAAGCAGATAAAAAGTCATAAAATATGAACATTATTAAAAACAGAAAACACAGGACAATCACACACAGATGGGACCCCTCCCTCACCAGATTCCTCCCTCCACTCACCCCGTTCCCCCAGTAGAACCCTGAACACACAAAGAACTGCAGCTTAAAGAAGGTCTGGCTTGGTTCTGCTGTGAGGAAACGATATCATGGGGATCCATTTATTCCAAGGCCCAGCCCGACCGTGGCGGTCATTACCCCAGCGCCCACCCAACACAGAGCAGCCTAGGGCCCACTCCATGGCTATTAAACCGCAGAGCGGGACCCCAGCCAGCCAAATGAGAACGAGCACCGCAGCAACAGCACCCCCTACAGGCCGAGCCAGTAGTGCCCCAGGACAATGGAACGCCAAGAGGAAACACTGGAGTTTGAAACAATAAGTATATTGAAATAATAATACTAAAATATGATAAGATTTCTTAAAGATTTCTTCTTCTTCTCTTAAAAACCTCTACAGTCTCTGCAGCCCTGAGGTTCTCTGGCAGGCTGTTCCACAGGCGAGGACCGTAATGGTGAGCGAGGCTTTGCTGTGTGTTTTGGTCCCCACCTTAGGAACAACTAAAAGGCTCGTGCCAGAGGACTTCAGGGTCTGCGAGGGCTCATACTTTAAAATAACATAATTAAATAAGAAGGCCAAAGACCATTAAATATTTATAAACCATAAAGAATCTTAAAATCAATCAAGCACAGGTAGCCAATGCAGCGATTGTACAATGGGTGTGATGTGTTCCCGCCCCCTGGTCCTTGTCAAAACACGTGTTGCGGAGTTCTGTAGAAGTTGTAAGTTTGAAAGTGACTTTTTTGGTAAACCAGAGAGCAAGGCATTACAATAATCGAAACGACAAAAAATAAAAGCATACATTTCCACTTCTATGTTGCAAGACAGATGAATGGGCGGACTCTAGCAATGTTCTTAAGATGTTAAAATCCTGTTTTCAAAACGTTTCCGATGTAAAGAATAAAACTCAGATCAGAGTGAAAAAGTATGCCCAGGTTCCTCACACATTGAGAAGATTTAAAATCCTTAAGTTTGGGTAAAATCATCTCTCTCATGTCTTCAGGACCAATGATCAAAACTTTTTTTTTTTTTTTTTTAACTTGTCCTGTCCAACAGCTGGGCAAACAGATGAGAGCTGAAGGCCTTTTGTGTTGGACATATTTTGCTTTAACAACAGGGGTTATTAATCTTCAGACAAACCAGAGGAATGTCTGAATAAACCCCTTTTGTAGTTGAGGCCAAACTTTATTACATTCCATCATGTTTGAGAATCTTTGGTGCTGGACCGGACGGAAAAGGAAAGGAGGGAAGAAGAGAGAGGGATGTTAGAGAGGAGGGGGGAGAGGAGGGTGATAATAGGAGGGGGGGGGGGGTAGAACCATGAAGCAGCATAAGGCAACAACTTTACTGGATGTTTATCATTACGGTAAGGTTCAAGTGTAATACAAATCTCAAAGGGCGGGGCCTGTCCACACACACATTCAGATGTTATAAACACACCTGTTAACTGTAAAGATGTCCACATGTCAACATGTACACAAAACATGCACACAATACAGATATTGTTCACACACGCATACTTATGCCTTTAAACCAACTAGTGTGAAATATTTCATTCATTCAATCCTGCAAATTATTAGTATAAAGGTGAGCTAACACCTGTGCTCAGGTGAGTGTTTAAGTTCTTCTAAATGGGTGGTGGAATGTGAAAAGAAGGAGGGAGGGTGACCAGCCATCCCCACACCAAGACCCCCGCCGCAGCGGCAGCAGCAGCGGCAGCCAGAACTCCCAACGCCAACCGGCGGCAGGCAGAGAACAACCACCCCCCGGGCGATCACATCCGCCACCCCGGCCAGGGCCAGCAGGACCACCACGAGGCCCCCAGAGCCAGAGAGCAGGGAGGCATGGGGGGAAGAGAGCGCCGCTCCAGCCCAACCAGGGGAGCAGCCCCCCCGCCGCGCCGGGAGGGCCCCACCCGAGAAGACCGCCCACAGCCCCAGACGAGCACCTCGTCACCACCCAGGAGTTCTGGGTATCCCCCCGCCCCAACCCCAGGTACGAGCCAGGACCCCCCAAGGGAGACCCGCTCTGTACTCCAGGCAGCCACCCACCCGGCCTACGGTTGGTCCAGGAAGGAGCAAGGCAGGGGACAGCCGGCCCCGCCCAGGAGGGGGGCACCCCGGAGAAAAGAGGGGCCCACAAGGGGTGTTGTTAACATGGCCCAACCAGGCTCGGCAACAGTTGGAATGTGGGCGGGGGCCCAGCGCCCAGGGGCAAAAACCCGAACCCACCCCACAAGGAAACTGACACCCCCCGCTCAGGTGTAATGTGAACTCCCTCCCTGCGCGGAGAGAGCCCCGCCGGGCCCAGGAAACGGCCACCGCTGCCAAGGGCCCAGTACCCCCCACCAGGGATGGGGTAGGGGACAGATGGACCTTGGTCCCACTTTCCTTGTATAATGTGTGTGCTTGTGTCCGTAAGGGTGTATGTGTGCATGTGTGTGTGTTTTTGTTTGAATGTATATTATGAGAAGTAAAAAGGTGTGTGTACAAGGGGGGTGTAGTTAAAATTGGTGGGTAGGGCACAGAGAGGACATTCCCTGATTACTCACAGTAATGTCCCCTCACCCTCCCCACCAAGGGTCCCTAATGATCATCGTGACTTTATATCTAAAATGCATTTTAAAAGAGTGTTAACAGGTTCAAGGTCATGATGAGCGAGGCTTTGCCGTGTGTTTTGGTCCCCACCTTAGAAACAACTAAGAGGCTCGTGCCAGAGGACCTCAGGGTCCGCGAGGGCTCATACTTTAAAATAACATAATTAAATAAGAAGGCCAAAGACCATTAAATATTTATAAACCATAAAGAATCTTAAAATCAATCAAGCACAGGTAGCCAGTGCAGCGATTGTACAATGGGTGTGATGTGTTCCCGCCCCCTGGTCCTTGTCAAAACACGTGTTGCGGAGTTCTGTAGAAGTTGTAAGTTTGAAAGTGACTTTTTTGGTAAACCAGAGAGCAAGGCATTACAATAATCGAAACGACAAAAAATAAAAGCATACATTCATACTTCTGTGCTGCAAGAGAGATGAATGGGCGGATTCTAGCAATGTTCTTAAGATGTTAAAATCCTGTTTTCAAAACGTTTCCGATGTAAGGAATAAAACTCAGATCAGAGTGAAAAAGTACGCCCAGGTTCCTCACACATTGAGAAGATTTAAAATCCTTACTTTTGGGTAAAATCATCTCTCTCATGTCTTCAGGACCAATGATCAAAACTTTTGTTTTGTCCTGGTTGAGCTGCAAGAAGTTTTCTGCCATTGGTGACTTTATATCTAAAATGCATTTTAAAAGAGTGTTAACAGGTTCAAGGTCATCAGGAGTCATGGGGTTTTAAAGCTGTGTATAGCTGTTTCTTGGTTTCCTTTCACACCAAATGACCAGTAAAAAAAATGTCTGGTCTTTAGGATTCATCTGTTCTGGATAATTGTCCTAAAAACTGAGAGAAAGTTCATCTGAGGAACAAAATCTGACTTTCTTTGATGCAGATTTCTGTTCATGTAGTTTTTGCTTCTTGTTTTGTCTTCAGGGCCAACAGTCCATTTCTACTGAAACCCAGTTTAGCCTATTTGGAATTGAAGACATTAGAAGTGGGAAAAAGAGTTTCTGTGTTCCATCACAACGTTTCTTTGAAATGTTGCTGAAAGACAAACACGAAATCTGAGTTGTTGAGGAGAATTTCAGCTGGAATCCATCAGCATCCAGACAACAGCAGCACACATACAGGTGGAGAATCCAAGACACAAGAAGCTGGAAGGAACTAGTGTGAACACACCCACCTGTTCCTCTTTGCTGTTTACCACCACCAGATCAGATCCATTTTCCTGACAGAAATCCCTGCTGTCAATCCAATCTCTCTGCTTAGTAGATTTATAGTAGCAGCTGCATCCAAATATCCTCCATCCTTCAGGACACCGTTTCCCTTCAAAGACTGATATACAAAAATCCTGCAGGGTTTACTTTCTGGTTTCATCTGTATTTTCTACTAAAACTTTCCAGTTCAGTTCAAAGGTAAACATGATCCAAACAAACTGATAGAATCCATTAGTTTTCAGTCTTTTCTCACCTTCAGTCTGATTTTTCAGCTGTTTTATTTCATCCAAAAGAGTTTTGTTGATGCCTGAAAGACAGTAGAAGTCCATTTCTTATTGATTTGTACTTCAATGAACAATCACATGGCCTTCAACAGATACCAAGCAATCTTCACTTTAGTGGGGGGGGTTGGTCATGATGCAGAGGGGGAGCAGTTTAGGCAGGTTTGATTCCCAATCTGCCTGCACGTGTTCAAGTGTCCTTTGGTAAAACACTGAGCCTCATGTTTTGCTGTCATGGTGAAGAGGACCTGGCTGCAGACATCAACGTCCAGAACCAGAAGTCCTTGACCAGAACTGGAATCCAGACAGTCTGAAAGTCTGTGTTCAATATTGGAATGATAATATTGTTTCTGATCAAATGTTGGCTTTTCTGATCACATAGTCATAGTCTGTATGTCTGCAGAGAATATTTGAACTCATTAGAATACTTTTTAGGTTGACAATTTTAACACTTGTCCGGGGACTACAGATGAAATTATCCTTTGGGCTAACTCTGGCGCATTGCAGCCATGCCTTTAACGTGCACTGTCCCTGTTGAAGAAACAAATAAATAAAAAATGCAAATGTGCAGAAAAAAAAGTAAAAGAAGTTTTACCTGAGAGTTCAGTTTTCAGTCTTTTGTTTTCCAAAGACACAAAAACATCTGTAACAGAATCACTTTGGTGTAAATCAAAATAAGTTACTTCATGACTTTTGTAAGACATTGTTGTCATTTTAACAATAAAATTACTGTTGGTGTTTTTTTTGTTTTTTTGTTCTGTATCTAAAGGAAAACTGACTTAACAACAAAACAAAACATGAAAAACCACAAAAATATAGAATTACCTAAATACTGAATATTAGATGTTAGAAATAAAATGTTCAATTCTTACAGCGAGTCATGAGTCCAGCCAGAATCAGGAAACAGAAAACTCCCAGAGATAACTTGAAAACTCTGAAACAGTTTCTTCTCTCAGCTTGAAGATTCTTCTGCTTCTGATTTTCTAAAAAGCAGATTTATTTCCAGAATTCTATTCAAACCGTTGTCATGCATGCTACAATTTCTTCCTGACTGAACAGTATAGCAGCAATGTCTCTTTCTAGAAGCACAAAAAGTGAAGTTCTTGATTTGAACATGATGATTATTTAGAATCTACATTTCCAAATGTCATTGTTTCACTAAATAATCCAAAGATCAGAGAAATAACAGTGATTTGGTCCAAATGATTTGAGGTTGGGATGAAATAATATTGTAGGATTTAGTCTGAAGTTTTTCTGCTCACCAGTTTGTTGTAATCCATGATCAGAGTGCTGCTCTTCATCATCTAACATCTCCTCCTCACTTTGTTTTCTTCCATCTGGATGAAGATTTCTGCTAAATGTCACTCTCCAATCTGCTGCAGCTTCAATGTGTGTGGACATCTTTAGAGATCAAACTAACTGAACAGACTTCACTGTTTCCTGGTGTAAGCAGTCAGCTCTGAACTGCAAACATTCCTGACTGCTTTTATCACCCGAATGTTTTTCATTATCTAGATGACATCCTTCTGTGGGTTTTAACTCAAAGTGAGCATGATACTGCTTTTGCTGCAGTGCTGCAATGGTTAAAAGAGGCAGGGTTACAGTTGAGCAAAGACAAATGCAAATGTTTAAAAGATCCAGTCTGTCTTTCTTAGGTTACACTGTTACACAAGAGGGTATTCAACCTACTGACGATCACCTCTCTGCTATCCTTATTGCACCACACCTTCTGATATAGCCACACTGCGTTCTTTTCTGGGACCAATTTAAATAAAATTGACTGTTCAGTAGCTGATTCAAAGTTTAAGACCACAGCCTTCAAAGAATTTGAAAATTCTCTTGATTTCAAAGGCAAAAAATCTAAATTTCTTTTAACGTGGCAGGACTTTTGAGCTTCATAAAACAATCATTTTGAATTCTTCGAAGGATCCTGATGGTTTTTCAGTTAAACTGTTTTATGTTTCTTTTTAATAAAGCTCCTGCTCAAAATGTTTAGGCTATTAGACAAGTTTTACGATTTTTTGTAAACAAGCAGTTTGAAGCTTTTGTTAGATCATGGCTTTTCCGGCTCACTTTGAAAGCACAAGAAAACTTGTAATCCCTTAATAAATGTGTTTGTAAAAGTAGTGCAGCTAAGCAATAGTCTACAATAGTGATGTATTTATGAATGTGTAGATGAATTAATGCATGCATGCATTATTTCCAAACTTCAAGGCACTTTTCAGCTAAAGTCTGCCATCTTGCCATCAAATTGGGAATCCTAGTTAAAGTATTCTGTAAAGACAGAAAATCTTAACTGATTATAGTTTTGTATAATGTGGTGTTTCTGGGCTGCGGTCAGGTGTTGTCGAGGACAGACAAAAAAGGAAACCCAAGAGTGAAGGATAAGTAGTCCTCTGTGTTTTTATGTCTTGGTCTGAAGTTTGTAGATCTGAAAGAGCGTGGAAACCTCCCGCCAGTAGAGGAAGCAGAACGTAGTACTCTCACAGACAGTGTCAGACAAAGGAACACAGCAAACAGAGCTGGGGGGGGGGGGGTCTTGAAGCCTTGGAGAGCTGGAAACACTGGGAGACCTCGGCAGAGGATATCCACTTAATAAAGTCAATAAGAGGCTTTGGGCTTACGACGAGAAATGAAAAAGAAGCTGAACCAGGGCAATGGTGAGGCAAATGATCCGTGCAGCCGCATGGATAGTCTAGCAGGATGGCTAGAAGAAACAAGTTACAGTAACTGGCCTTCCTGCAAAGAGTGCAGCACAGGAGTGGACTTATGAAGGTGTCTGTCATAGAGCGTGATTGCTTGAACCAGAAGCCTGGCCAAACAAGGTGAGTGCTGTAGTCGACATGATAGTATCCCCTACTCAACGACCAGCACCCGAAGGTCGACCAGATTACTAGGGGTACCCACGATGGAACTGAGCAATAACATCTGGATCCAGGATGAAACGTGAGTGAACCCAGGATCGCTCATCAGGACCGTAGCCCTTCCAGTCCACCAAGTACTGGAAACCCCAACCACGGCGATGGGATCGCAGGAGACGGTGCACTTTGTAGGTAAGACCACCGTCGATGAACCGAGTGGGAGGCAGGGACTGAGCAGGAGTCACCAGGGGCCTCATTTATATACGTTGCGTATGCTCAAAAGAAGGTGTACGCTACTCTCTATGCAATAGTTGATATTTATAAAAAGCAAACTTGACGGGAAAATGTGCGGTCCTTCACACAAGCTCTGACCCAGGCGTATGCACAAAAACGGGTAAAATGAGAAACGGCGACACCGTTGGCAGATGGAAGTAACACGTGAAAGTGACAGTTTGTGCCAAATCGTGCTAGCATGTGCTGTGCTACACAATGTGGCACAGCTTAAAAACGTGCCTCTACCCCCTGGCGCTGATTGCTGTGTTGGCCCCGACCCTGAACCCCATCCCCACGCATTTGAGCCAAATGCTGCTGCTGTGCACCAGCGTTTGGAAGTGATGCGTAACAAAAGGTGTGGAAAATATTATTTATTCAAGACTTCCCTCATCCTGCAGTTTATTTCAGTCAGGGCAGTCTTGATTTCGCCCAACTCCTTGGCCCCCTCTCTGATTGACGTAATGACTTCCCTCTGCATTCGTGGGGTTCTCTCAAGAGATTCAGAAAAATACAAAAACAAAAACTGGTAGGCAAGCCAGGAGAGATTTCATAGGGCTTTTTACCCTTTTTAATAAAGTCTTGGGTGACGCATGAAAAAAACAAATAGAGCAGGGATGAAAGCAAAACACCAGAAATTAATCTGATTTCAGATCAAATCACCTTCAATTGCGTTTGAACTTGAATGGCACTCCTTCTGCCCATTTCAACTCTCAACTCTCAGTTCCTCTGCTATGATGAGAGTGAGGCTTCCTCTGCCATTGTGAGAGTGAGGCACCTTCTTATGTACCTCTTGCCACTCCCACCTAATTAGGCACTCTACTTTGAAAATTGTAAAGAAAGTTATTCTCAAAACATTTCATATTTCCTTCAATACTTAAATAATTACCTTCATCACATTAATTTCAGCCACAATAATTCAACTTGTACTATACAAGGAAAAACAACAAGACACAAAAACAAGATAAATTAGGAACAGCTGTTTCAAATAATTTACAACAATATATAAACAAAATAAACAAATCCCTCGGTTTGGCTGTCAACGGAGGGGGCGTGGCTAAGACGCCGCTGCTGCTGAGCTGCTGCTGAGCTGCCGTGAGTAAGCGTTTCTATTCATGTGTATGCTTAAAACTACGGAAGACCAAGTGTGCACCCAAGGTCTAAACTGTAAAAATGAAGGGTGGATTGTAAGAAACCATGGTTTTAAAGCAGAAAGGTTTGATAATGACGTGGACACGCGCACCAAACTGTGTGGGTGTGTGTGTATGTGTGCTCACGGTGTTCGCTCAGCCCGAGAGACGGAGCCGCTCCGTCACATCATCCCTCCCCTCTGGGAGGTTGTCGATGTTCGGCAACCTGGAGAGAAAATCTGCAACTACATTGGTGGGACCAGATCGATGTCGCACAACAAATCGGTAGGGTTGAAGTGAAAGATACCAACGTGTGAGACGACTGTTATGATCTTTCATCAAATTTATCCAGGTGAGGGCCCTGTGATCTGTTTCTAGGTCAAATTCTCTACCCAGCAGATAATATCGCAAACTTTCTAATGCCCATTTAATTGCAAGACCTTCCTTTTCAACAGTAGAATATCGGGTTTCTCGTGGTTGGAGCTTACGGCTGAGGAACAATATTGGATGTTCATCCCCTGGCTCCCCCTGGACTAGCACTGCTCCCAGGCCGACCGCCGAAGCATCCACCTGCACCAGAACTCTTTGGTTGAAGTCGGGACTTCGCAGGACTGGTGAAGAACACAGACAGGCTTTCAGTGTTGTGAACGCCTTTTCACACTCTTCTGTCCACTGAACTGGGTTCTTTTGGTCCTTCTTAGTTAAAGACGTAAGTGGAGTGGCAATGGTTGCAAACTGCGGAACAAAACGCCGATACCAGCCAACCAGTCCTAGGAACGATCGCACTTCCTTCTCGGTTCTTGGTCTAGGACATTTTCGGATCGACTCCACTTTATCCACTTGTGGACGTACTTCTCCTCCTCCAAGATGGTACCCAAGGTATTCGGTCTCTCGCTGGGCCCATCTGCACTTGGAAGGGTTAAGCGTTAAGCCAGCCTCTTGAATTCGTTTTAGAACCAAGGAGAGATGTTGCAGGTGCTCTGTCCATGTTTTGCTGTAAATTACCACATCATCAAGATATGCTGCACTGCAGTGGCCACATCCTTGTAGCACTCTGTCCATCAACCTTTGGAAGGTGGCTGGGGCACCATGCAAACCAAAGGACATAACAGTAAACTGAAATAGCCCTGCAGGTGTTTGGAATGCAGTGTACGGTCGACTTGTCTTCTCCAGTGGCACTTGCCAGTACCCTTTGCACAGATCAAGGGTGGTGATGTATTCTGCAGGTCCAATCTTCTCTAGCAGGTCATCTATTCTGGGCATGGGATAAGTGTCAAACTCAGAGACGGAGTTGAGTTTCCTGAAATCAATACAGATGCGCAGAGAACCATCCTTCTTGAAGGCAATGACCATTGGGCTACACCACTCTGAATTGGAAGGCTCGATCACCCCAAGCTTTAACATCAGTTCCATTTCCTCTTGAAGTTTGCTCACCAGCTGCTGTGGAACTCTGTATGGACGTTGGCGGATTGGAAGCCCATTCTTAAGTCTGATGACTTGTTCAATCAAGCCGGTCCTTCCAGGTTTGTCTGCAAACAGCGAAGAAACATCTTTAAACAGTTCAGTTAATTCTGTTGCTTGTTTTGGTGGGAGGTGTGCCAGACCAGCTGAACCACCAGAGCTAGTATCTTCGTCACTGTCCTCTTCGGAGTCAACTTTTCTCATCAGCATGGCTTCCACAGGAGTTGAACCTGGGTTTTCCTTCCATTCTTTCAGCAGATTGATGTGGTATGTTTGTTTTGGCTTTTTCTTTTCATGGTGGTGAACTTCATAGGTGACCGGACCCATCTTCCGTGTAATGACATATGGCCCCTGCCATTTAGTCAACAATTTATGAGTTGAGGAGGGGAGAAGAAGAAGAACCTTCTGCCCAGGTTGTAACTCACGGTTACGGGCTTGTTGGTCATACCAAGTCTTTTGTTTCCTTTGGGCCTCACGCAGGTTGACTTCTGCCTCCTCTTGATACCTCTGTAGTCTCTCTCTCATCTCCAACACAAATTGTATTACTCCTTTGCCTGCAGGCGTGGTAGACGGAGCCTCCCAACTCTTCCGGAGTAGATCCAACGGCCCTTGGACGTCCCACCCATACAGGAGCTCAAAAGGGGAAAATCCTGTGGAAGCTTTAGGGACTTCTCTGTAGGCAAACAGAAGAAACGGCAACCAGCGATCCCAGTCTTTACCTGTGTCATCCACAAACTTCTGCAGCATCTTTTTGAGTGTCTGATTGAACCTCTCCACCAGACCATCTGTTTGTGGGTGATACGGTGTAGTTCGAATAGCAGAGATGCCCAGGTGTTTGTAGAAGAGCTGCATCAGCCGGGAAGTAAAGTTAGTCCCCTGGTCGGTCAAGATCTCATCTGGGATCCCCACTCTGGAAAACAGTTGAACCAAGGCTCGGACAACAGTGGGAGCAGTGATAGTGCGCAGCGGGAAAGCTTCAGGAAATCTGGTAGCATAGTCGCAAACAACAAGGATATATTCGTGGCCACTACTACTTTTAACGAGTGGGCCGACTATATCCATGGCAATCCTTCGGAATGGAGTGGATATTACAGGAAGTGGTTGGAGTAAAACTCTGTCTGATTTTCAGGTTGGACATGTTTTCTGACAGGTAGGACAGACAGCACAATACTTCTGTATATCTGTATACATAGAAGGCCAGTAGAAACGCGATGCTGCTCTAAGGTAAGTTTTATGACGACCTAAATGTCCTGCCCATGGAACGGTGTGAGCGAGTTGCATAACAAGTGGCCTACAAATAACCGGTACAACAAGACGCCTTTGTTCACCCTCAGCCATATATAGGACATTGTTGTCAACAATAAACTGTGATTTCTCCCCAAAGAGTTTGTCTTTACTTTGTGTGACTCTAGCAAACAGAGGTTTCAAATCTTTATCCTCCTTTTGTAAATCAGAAATATTCCCATGTTTCATCCCCACAAAATCTGTTGCCTCTGGGCTCATTAAGTTTAGTTTTTTCTCAAAGCGTTTTTGGGAGCGAGATTTCTTAAGCTTAATTTTACCCCCCTCAAAAAGGCTGTCATCAAAATCAAAATCAGGCAAATGTTGTACATTAGCTTTAGCTTGGGCTCGAGTGAGTACAGCACCTGAAATGTTCACATCAACTTCATCATGGGTTTTCATTATGTTCAGTGGCTCCGTTGTTTTTTTCAGCAGGTCCATGAGCACAGGTAAATCACATCCAAGAATAACATCTACAGGTAAATTGTCTACCACGGCAAATGTTAATAGATAGGCTTGATCACAAATAAGTCCAGTTAATTCAGCTTTGGGATAAAGATGTTTATCCCCATGAACACAAAGAATGTCTGTTTTCCGGCTATAATCCAGAGTCCCTGTTGGCACCAAACTGCGTTTTATCAATGAGATTAAGCTTCCAGTGTCCAACATAGCAGTGATCAGTTGTCCATTAACAGTCACATCAATATATTGCTGACCTTTAAAGTCTTTACCATCAGTGTGCTCCCTCTTAGGTCTAGGTGGATAACATGCACCAGTGACCTTAGATTTTCGAATGGGGCACACTGACGCTTTGTGTCCTGGTTGCTGACAATAGAAGCAAACAATGTCCTTACCAGATGATCGTTGGCCTGCTGCCTTATTGGTGGTACCTGGAGCGTCTGGAGCGTTCTCCCTCCTCGAACCTCTTTGCTGAAACAGCTGGGCTGGTTGAGATGTTATCCCCATGGAGCGTGGAGTTGGCCCTCCTCTCCTGGCATTGAGGTACTGGACAGCCAACTTCGCTGCTGCGATCCCCTCTGCCGGCTCATGCTCCTTCACCCAGGTCCTGACATCAGCTGGTAACACCCGTAGTAGTTGCTCCAAGATGATGGCCTCCCCTATCTGTTCCTTGGTGTGCCGCTCCGGCTGGATCCAACGGCGATAGAGAGACTTCAGGCGATGGTAGGTTTCTGTTGGGTTTTCACCATGCGGCACAGATGTTGAGCGGAACTGCTGCCTATAAGTCTCTGGTGAAATGTCAAACTTAGCCAACAGTGCTGCTCTCAAGTCTTTGTAGCAGTGGGCTCGGTCTTCATCCATTGCTGTGTAGGCTTCCAGGGCTTTACCAGACAGCAGTGGAACCAAGCGACATGCCCACTCTTTTTTCGGCCATTTCCATGTTTTAGCGATCGTTCAAAGCGCATCAAATAATTTTTAATGTCTTCTCCAGTCTGGTAAGGGGGAATTTTTGGGTCGGAAAAAAGACCCCTCGGAGGTGCAGTACTGTCCGAGTCATCTGAGCCAGATGATGACGTTTCAGTGTCCGGCAAACAACGTGATGCTGGGGTTGGTAGAGTATACCTTGGGCTGCTTGCTGCCGATGTACTGGGGGTCCGTGGTCCTTTGCTCTTTGATTTGCACGGCGCTTTGATGTGCGGTTGCTGCACTTGACTTTGGAGGGATCCGCTCAGGCGGTGAAGTGAAGCCACAAGGTCTTCCTCTCTCTTTTGCTGAGCAGTCAAGAAGTCCCTCATAAAGGTCAGCATGTCACTCCCTGAAGTGCCAGAGGGACCCGGCTTCGGAGGTGCCTGCATTTCTTCTTCAGATGGTGCTGTTTCCCAAGCAGCATCCACAGCTGTCTCAGGAGGCTGTAAGTCTTTCTGGGAACGTAATCCAGTCCGTCGTTTTGGAAGCTGAATCCTCCTTTTACGGCTTGCCATCCCACTTCTGACACCAAATGTCGTGGGGTTCTCTCAAGAGATTCAGAAAAATACAAAAACTGGTAGGCAAGCCAGGAGAGATTTCATAGGGCTTTTTACCCTTTTTAATAAAGTCTTGGGTGACGCATGAAAAAAACAAATAGAGCAGGGATGAAAGCAAAACACCAGAAATTAATCTGATTTCAGATCAAATCACCTTCAATTGCGTTTGAACTTGAATGGCACTCCTTCTGCCCATTTCAACTCTCAACTCTCAGTTCCTCTGCTATGACGAGAGTGAGGCTTCCTCTGCCATTGTGAGAGTGAGGCACCTTCTTATGTACCTCTTGCCACTCCCACCTAATTAGGCACTCTACTTTGAAAATTGTAAAGAAAGTTATTCTCAAAACATTTCATATTTCCTTCAATACTTAAATAATTACCCTTCATCACATTAATTTCAGCCACAATAATTCAACTTGTACTATACAAGGAAAAACAACAAGACACAAAAACAAGATAAATTAGGAACAGCTGTTTCAAATAATTTACAACAATATATAAACAAAATAAACAAATCCCTCGGTTTGGCTGTCAACGGAGGGGGCGTGGCTAAGACGCCGCTGCTGCTGAGCTGCTGCTGAGCTGCCGTGAGTAAGCGTTTCTATTCATGTGTATGCTTAAAACTACGGAAGACCAAGTGTGCACCCAAGGTCTAAACTGTAAAAATGAAGGGTGGATTGTAAGAAACCATGGTTTTAAAGCAGAAAGGTTTGATAATGACGTGGACGCGCGCACCAAACTGTGTGGGTGTGTGTGTATGTGTGCTCACGGTGTTCGCTCAGCCCGAGAGATGGAGCCGCTCCGTCACAAATAGTTGATATTTATAAAAAGCAAACTTGACGGGAAAATGTGCGGTCCTTCACACAAGCTCTGACCCAGGCGTATGCACAAAAACGGGTAAAATGAGAAACGGCGACACCGTTGGCAGATGGAAGTAACACGTGAAAGTGACAGTTTGTGCCAAATCGTGCTAGCATGTGCTGTGCTACACAATGTGGCACAGCTTAAAAACGTGCCTCTACCTCCTGGCGCTGATTGCTGTGTTGGCCCCGACCCTGAACCCCATCCCCACGCATTTGAGCCAAATGCTGCTGCTGTGCACCAGCGTTTGGAAGTGATGCGTAACAAAAGGTGTGGAAAATATTATTTATTCAAGACTTCCCTCATCCTGCAGTTTATTTCAGTCAGGGCAGTCTTGATTTCGCCCAACTCCTTGGCCCCCTCTCTGATTGACGTAATGACTTCCCTCTGCATTTCAAGGACTGCATCGGTGAGGACACGTCCACTGCTGGAGGGTTGAGAGCTGCGTGCCGTGGAGACGCTGGATCCAGACAGCTGCTCAGCTGCAGCATAGTAACCACTGGCCCCGCTGGAACACCCAGCAACTAAAATAAAATGGTTCTATATTAATAAACTTTTATTGTGTAGACTGCATACATGTGACTTGACTGCATTCATTTTCATGTTTTCTCTTACCTGTGTCACCCGGTGCATCTGGCGCGTCGGTGTCCCCCTCCGCCTCAGTCACCACTCCACTTAACAAGGATTCCCCAATAATTGCCGCCACTCTCTCATCAAGAGGGGTCAGCTCCGGTGTCCCCTGCCCCCCCCCACGTGGCAGACACACTCTGGCAATGCAGCGCTGGACGTTTTTTTGCCTCGACTTTGATGTCCGACCATTTCTTTTTTATTTCGGCCACGGTCGGAGGTTGTGAGGCTACAGCATTTGCCACTCAAGGTGCCTTTTTGGCATCAGTAATGCCCACACTGTGCCCTCCAAACAACATTTTTCTCCTCTTTTCCACCTCGCCAACGATAACTTCTAGTTCACATTGAGTGAAGTTACATTTTTTTGATTTCCTCTCTGTGTATGCCATGATTTTGCAATCAATGAATATTCATTTGTGGGCGTTTCACGGACTATTTATGGGCAACTATGGGCGTGTCATGAAGCCGCAAAAGCTGCGCAGCATTTAAATTTGGTTGTGATTTATTTAGGGAAAGATGTGTAGGATGTGCGTGCGCACGGTTTTATAAATCTGAATATGTCTGTGCGTACGCACGTCCTATATTTCATCCGTACGCCACTTCTGACGCAAATCCTACGCAAAGTTTTATAAATGAGGCCGGGGACTGGAGCAGACCGGCTTGACTTTGGATACATTTAATATGATTTGAAATAGTTTATTTCAAGCAATCAAATACAAATACACAAAAACAATACAATCATCAGTCATACATTCATACAATGACGAATCAAACTTAGGATAATTAGACATATTAATAAATATTACTTGAAAGGGAGTGGAAGGAAGCGAATTTATATTATCCCACCTCTGTTCTACCGCAACCATTTTATTACATAATTTATCAATATCCGGTTCATAACTTTTATCGGACAGGATAAAGAATCATTAAGTGTCAATAAAGCACATGACAAAGCGGAAATTCTTAACTGTTATGTAAAAAATAACTTTTAGAACTCAACATGTCAAATGCAGATCCGTTTTTCAAAATATATGCAGATTATCTTACTTATAAAAGTCATTGATATGATTAAAAAAAATACTATATTGGTAAAATAGACATAACACAGTCTCAGAAATTGTCTTAGCAAAATTTGATCACTTATCAAAAGTAAAAAGTATGTGCAAAATTATGTTACATTAGAAAAAATCATGAATCAACTTATCAATTTTTTGGAGCAAGTGAAGTAATATCATTGAAAGTCAATCAATTTAACCATTTTCAATAACTGATTAATCATTTGTTTTATTATTTTCTTTGTTTTTGCATTTTTTATTTATTTTTGTAATAAAGTAATGCTGTTAGGGAAAATAAAAAAGGGTCCATAATCTGTCGAATGTCCAAGGTTGGTATTTCTTCTTCTGCTGATTAACAGCCGTTCTTCTGGGTTTAAGCAGAGTTTCTAGTTCTCTTCCATGTTATGTCTGCAGACATTAGATTCAGGTCCATATCCTTCTTCAGCTCATATCAGCTGCGGTGAAAGTGGAGGTCAAGTTGTCTGCAGGTCAGAACTCTCTGCTGTTAATTCAGGTTATGTCAGACGTATGGAGAAAGTGATGAGTCCATGTGTCATATTTCTTGAAATTATTTGACTCTTTGATTTATTACTGCATGCTGGTTCAGACGTCTGTGATCAGACACTTCTCAAAGTCCTTCATGGTGTTCACAACCAGAACCTTGGACCGGTCCGGTGGACCGAGTGGTTTGACGTAAATCCTGCAGCCTTTAACCCAAGTGTTCTCAATCTGCTTACGCTTCCTGAGAAGCCGTGCATGTTTGGAGATTTCAGCATTGTGTTCTTGGATCCGAGCCTGTAGGACAGGGTGAAATTGAAACTGTTATAAGAAACAGCCCATCGAGCTTGACGAGAGTTAACCCTCTTAGCCGACTTCAGGTACTCGAGATTCTTGTGGCCGGTATAAACCAGAAAAGGAAGTTCTGTCCCCTCTAACCTATGATGCCATGCCTCCAAAGCCTCTTTAATTGCCAACAGCTCCTTGTCACCCACATCATAATTACATTTGTCACTGGTTCACCGTGTGAGAAAAAGGCACATGGGTGGATCTTTTGGTCGAGACCACATCTCTGAAATAGTACCGCCCCAACTCTAATGTCAGAAGCATCCACCTCTACAATAAACTGTTTCGTAAGGTTAGGAGTAATCAGTACTGGAGCCGATGTAAATAGGTCCTTTATTTTTAGAAACACCTTGTCAGCAGCCTCATACCAGGAAAAGATCCTCTTGGATGAAGTGAGGACGTGTAATGGAGATGCAACTCGACTATAGTCCTTTATAAACTGCCGGTAGAAATTGGCAAAACCCAAATAAACGTTGGAGTTTTTTGCGGTTGTCAGGTTATGGCCAGCTAAGGACTGCTCAGGTACTCAGGTCATCTTCACTTTCCCCCCTCAATAACCAGGCCTAGGAATGATGTAGTGGCATCGTGCAATTCACACTTCTCAGCCTTGATAAACAGTCGATTCTGAAGGAGTCTGCGGAGAACACATGATGAATATGTTCAGCCTTTGAGCGAGAAAAAAATCAGGATATCATCAAGGTAGACAAACACAAATTTATTAATCATATCACCTATGAAATCATTCACGAGGTTCTGAATGACAGCAGGTGCAATGGTAAGACCAAATGGCATGAATTGATATTCGCAATGACTGAGAGAGTGCTAAAGGCAGTCTTCCATTGGTCTACAGTTCTCATTTGACTAGGTGATAAGCATTGTGCAAGTCCAGTTTGGTGAGGATTTTGGTTCCCTAGAGAAGTTCGAAGGCAGACGACATTAGAGGAAGAGGGAACCTGTTGCGTATAGCGATCCGGTTCAAACCCCCCTCTAGTCGATGCATTGGTGTTACCAGGTGTCTGTCATAGAGTATGATTGCTCCAACCGGAAGCCTGGCCAAAAAAGTGTGTGCTGCAGCCGACATGGCAACTGCTAAGAAAAAAAATGTAAATATTTAAAGTTCTCCTACTTTAACTCCTATTTTTCCTGTTGTTTGTCAAAGTTGGAATTGATTCTTTACCATAGAAGAATTGGCTATATCAGCTGTACAGGAACATTTTCAATAGTTAGTATTATTTGATCGTAATCCTTTGACCATCCTTTCACTACCCTTCTAGTACCTGGTTGGACTAATTTTTACCTTCAGAAGTGCAATAATCCTTGGTGGCATAGATTCAACAAGGGGGCAGCCGTGGTGCAGTGGTAGGGCGGTCGACCCATGATCGTAAGATTGCACGTTGGATTCCCGCCTTGCAAGCCCATGCGTCGAAGTGTCCTTGGGCAAGACACTGAACCCCACCTTGCCTCTGGTGGGATATTGGCGCCAGTGTTCGGCAGCAGAGCCACCACCAGTGTGTGAATGTGTGTGTGCATGGGTGAATGGGACTGTGACTGTAAAGCGCTTTGGGCCTTTGAAAGAAGGTAGAAAGCGCTATATAACTATACACCATTTACCATTTAATAGAAACTTTCCTCTAAGAGTTTGGTCCCCACTGACATCACAGCATCATGCAGCTGCTACAGATTTGTCGGCTACACATCAACAAGACATTTCCGCCCACAGAACTGCTGCTACCTGGATATTTTCTCTTTTACGGACCACTATCTGTAAACTCTAGCGATGGTTTAGGGTGAAAATCCCAGTAGGTCAGCAGTTTCTGAAATACTCAGACCAGCCCGTCTGGCACCAACAACCACATTCAAAGTCACTTCATTCACCTTTTTCTCTCCATTCTGATCTCAGTTTGAACTGCAGCAGCTCGTCTTGATTATGCCTTCTACCAAATTCTCACCTTAATTCATAACAATTAAATTACAAAAATTTAAATACTTTTTTTGGAAAAATTGTTCAAATGCAGTGCATTGTGTTCTATCTTCAACAATCTAGTGAGCATCAATGAACACTGGCGCTAGTCTGTTTGCCTTCAGCGTCAGTTTTTGCACGACATCTCGCATGATGCATTGGGTTAAAGTGACAGCAACTCAGCGTACAATGAGTCTTCCCTTTTACATGTCTTGAAACCACATTGGACACACTAAACAGTTTTTCATTCTTCTTGGTGACATAGGTGGTCAACCGCTTAGTTCTCCATCAAAGTTTGTGTTTGTAAAGCCAAACATCCCAGAGTTTGGTCCAAGTCATCTTTCTAACTAAAAAATTTTTCTAATAATGTCTGGGTTGAAGGGCAAAATTGCTCAGACTTCAGTCATTTTTGAAAAAATTTAAGTTAAACTTAAGTAGAGGTAATAAAAACATTTAAGAAACAGGGTTAAGGTGATGTGGCCAACAGACACAATTAAACTAAATAAAAACAAATTAATAATCTAATTTGTCAATATCTTTCAGTTCAACTACATTCAGTAGAAGATCAGTTTACTGTCTGTGTTTGATTTCTCCAGAAAAGATGAAGATGTTCATAACTCTGTTCCTCCTCTGTCATGCAGCGTCTGCAGGTGAGACCACAAGCTGCAGTTTTTGATTTCAACATTTCCTACCGTACATTGTTGTTACTTTGAAGCTAAAACAGATGACATTGCTGTCATTGTTCACTTGCAGAAACTAAACTGTAAGGAAAACCCTGCATAGGAAACAAGCTGAGTTTGTGGAGATGAAAGCATTTAGAAAGCTGTTTCATTCTAGTGGGGGGAGGACTGTATTAGAGAGACACATGTTTCTGAACTAAATCACCATGCAGCAAATTCAACTAAGTCAGCTGAGGTCATAGACTGGCTTCAGTGTGGAGATGAAAAGGAAACCTGGAAAACAAAGAATTTTTATTTTTGAGTTGACAAACACAAAGTGCAATGTATATCTGGATCTTTTCTTACTGCAAAGCACTAATAATTACCAAGAAAGGGAAAAAAATGATTGTTTTATATAAAGGAAACGTGTTCATAAGTCTCCATGTGTACAATTTTTATTAAGCCTGCGCTGTAGACCCTTATTTGGCTTTTATTTTGGAATGACATTATTTAAGGGGTGAAGTAATTGATTAATTGGAAACAAATTAACAAACATAAATACTGGGTTTGGAATGTTCTAGGGACTGTATTTTTATTTTTTATTTTCAAATGCCGAAATCAGATGCATTTTTTTTCTTCAGTGAAACACTCTATGACATTCATTACCACTGGCACTTCTGGAAATACAAACCTTCCTGAGTTTGTTTTTACGGCATCAGTCGACAAAGTTGAGTTTGGGCACTTCGACAGCATCAAGAGAGAAGTTGAACCAAAAACAGGACTGGACAAGAAAACTAAACAAGGAAAGACCTGAGGTCCCCCAGATTTATTTACAGAGGTGTCTTTACCATCAGCATTTAATTAAGGCCAACATGGATGTTTTCAAGCAACGTTTAAATCAAACTGAAGGGAAGCTTTAATATTTACTGTGTGGATTTCTATAAAGAAATTCTCATGTGGAGATTCTTCTTTAAAAATTTTTTTACGAACTTTAAACAAGTTAAATGTTCAACAAAGCACATCATCTTGACTCAATGGTAAAAAAAACAAAAAAAAAAAACAAAGGTGTCTGGTTTTTAGCTTTAGATTTTACTACCTTTTATATAAAAGAGACTTTCTGGTAGAATGAAGGCTAACTAAAAATAAACTACCATGAAAATCAAAATTAGACCTTTCTAAATGACTCCAACCTCTTTATAGTGTTCTTCTTTGGTGTTCAGGTTCTCATGTTCTCCAAACAACAGCCGGCTGTGAGTGGGACAATGAAAGCGGTGAAGTCAAAGGTTTCACTCAGCTCGGTTTTGATGGAGAAGACTTCATCTATATGGACATGCAGGCCAAGACATGGATTACTCCAACAAAAAAAGCTATTGTGATCAAACATTTATGGGATGCAGACAAACGGAGAATTAAGTACATTCAGCACATGTTAATGTCAGAGTGTCCTAAAATTCTTAAGAAATCCATGCCCTATGGGAGGAGTTTTCTGCAGAGAACAGGTAGAGTCAACAACACTAACTAGTTCATTCAAATAAATGCTGAATATGGGAGACATTTTTCTCTTCATTTTCTTTGTGCAGAGCGTCCTTCAGTGTCTTTTCTCCAGAAGACTCCCTCCTCTCCGGTCTGCTGCCATGCCACTGGCTTTTATCCTGACAGAGCTGATCTGTTCTGGAGGAAAGATGGAGAGGAGATTCATGAGGGTGTGGAGAAGGGACAGATCCTACCTAACCATGATGGAACCTTCCAGATGAGCTCAGAGCTGAACGTTTCATTGATCAAACATGAGGACTGGAGGAGGTATGACTGTGTGTTCCAGCTCTCTGGACTAACAGAAGACATCGTCTCCACGCTGGACAAAACACAGATTCAGACAAACTGGGGTAAGATTGTAAACTTTAGCCCCAGCACCTTAATGTTACCTAATCCAGATCATCTGTAAAACAGAAGCATGTGAGGAGTTTCTAACAAGAAGTCACTCAAAGACTTTTCATCTATCAAGTCTTTCTACCCTGAATGTCAGTTTGATCCATGTTTCTCCTCAGTTTCTCCTTCAGAGTTTCCAGTTTGTCCTGTTGTTGGAGGAGCAGCTGGAGTGGTTCTGCTCCTGGTGATCAGTGGAGTCCTCTACTGCTGTTGGAGAAACAGAAATGGTGAGAAACAATGAAATCAAAGGATCCAATTCAGTCCAGATCATTGGAACAAAAACAATAGATTTGAAATGATAGTCATTTCTAGTCTAGGTGATCTGACTGTAACGTCTTTTCACTGTTTCAGACTTCCAGTCTGTTGATGGTTAGTGTTGACCATTTAGACCAGGGATCTAAGGGCCGGCCTCCAACTGGTTTTCCAGAAACCTTACCTTATTTATCTGCTCCTGATTACCTGGATCAAGTGTGTTTAAGAAATTTCAATGGCAGGTTGGTTGGAAAACATGTAGGATACCAGCACTTGAGCCTGGATGTGGACACCCCTGCTGAAATTTTTAATCTTTTTTCTTGCTTTTGAGATATTATTAGATGTGCAGAAGGTTCCCAAAGACTCTTAATACAACATAATGACCAAACACATCAATGAAGCGGTGCAAAAAGTAAATGGGATGTGAACAAGAACTTGAAAAGCATTAGAAATTATGTCTTCACTGCCAAGAACCACCAGATTTTTTTTTTTTATCGTTGCCGTGGTCACAAATGTAGATGGCGGCTGTCAGTCAGGTGGAAATGACGCCATCAAGTCCTCTGGGAGCCACAAGGCGGTAGCAGCCAGATCGCCAGCCAGCTACAGCTATGATTGGGAGATGTGTAAATGTCTCTGTAATTCTGCCATCCATATCCTGTCTCACCGGCCACCAGCAGCTCGAGCCGATACCCTGGGGGTGTATAAAAAGATCATTAGCTTCGTTTACACGGGCAAAAGTAATTGGAAAGAACGCCTGATCGGAAGAAAAATTCGTCTTGTAAACGCGTCGTTCGGAATAGTCTGCATCTCTACTGTTAGCCTTAAACCCACCATAGTAGAAATACATAGGGAAATATGAAAAAAAGACATTTTGTTTATTTAGGAAAAAATAAATGATTTGATTGTGTCGTGGGTTCCTGAGGGAATAAAGGCAGAGATAATGTCCTTGATTGATTTATTATTTTGAGGACTTCTACTTGTTAATCATGTTTCCATGTTTGAGTTCATAAAATCATCCCTTTGAAAGTCTCCCGCAGGGAAAGCTGCGTCTAAATCTGAGGCCCGTGTTTCCATCTCTCTGACAGTTTGAAGCCAAAGCCCCTCCTCCGCCTGCTTTTCCTCTCTACCTGTTCACATCCTCTGCAGCTGAGTTGTTTCCTCCACGCTCCTCAGTGTGTCCTACACAGAGAGTGCAAAATACGGTCATCATAGCAGCAGGTTGACATGATAGTCGAGGCACTCCAGCGCAGCACAAGGATGAAAGAGCCGGACGCTGGTTATAGCGGGGATAGAGCGGGTTAAGGAAATGAATGGAAGAAGGCGGCCCGCTGTAGATTTATTCAATAGTGTATGTATTATTAGTGTGCACTATCTTTTCTTTAGAAAAATCTTTTATTTTGCTAAATCAGTCCAATACGGAAAAAAAACATAAACAAAAGCTGTGTTGGGCGGTTTTTGGCTGGGTCTGGCGGTTTTCAGATGACTTTTGGGCTGGAAAACTGTGACTCTATCTATGGCAACACTGGCGCAAATTTATTGAAGCCGCCACGCGTGTCCTCCTGCTAACAGCTCTGCAGTTCTCGCCCGATAAATACCAGCTCATTAGGAAGCTGTTTTTTACGTGGCACGCGCTTCGTATGGAGCCAGCAGCGCCTTTGAAATGCCATGAAAAATGAACAAACTGAAATAAGATTTAATTTTTATAAAATACTAATTTTTTCCAAAGTCACAGGGAGCCACAACAGAAGCCATGGGTTGCCAACCCCTGTGCTAAGGCTTTCCTTTTATTTGCAGCCGTTTTCGTAGCTGCATCACTTTTTTATGTTTGCATTTCATTTTCTTTTTATTTGCAGTTGCTTTTTTTCTTTTGCTCCTCTTTTTTTTCTTTGCTGCAATGGCGGTTCTCAGCCACCGTAGATATATTTCGTTTTCGCCACAAATAATAAGAAACAGCTGTGTCATAGAAAAATCAGTAATTAAATACATTTTTCAAAAATAACAGAAACCCAAAACAAAACCAAAAATATATTAAGGCAAAAGACACTTTTCCATCGAAATATTTTTTAATACTCGATCGAAATCAAGAGAAAATACAGAAAAAAGTTCCAAATATTTACTTCCCTTTCTAGATGTAACTTTTCAGTTGACTTTGTGGAACCTGTTTGTTATTTGCTACAGACCAAACCTGAGTCTGAACTGCTGCTCTAAGTTAGCTCGTTTTCATGTCATTTATTACAGTTTCCTGTTTATCTGAGTCATTTTTAACTGATATTTAAATGTGATGAAGTTGTTGATAGATGACACCTTCATTTCTCTGAAGAATAAACTGTAAACTAAAATACAACCTTCCTTTAAGTAATATTTTGTAGAAGTAAACAAAAAGAAATAAAAAAAGATGAAACATGTTTGTAGTTACATTCCTAAACAGTTAAATCAAGCCGATACCAGCTCAGAAACAGAAAGATCTAGAATTGTTTCTCTCACAGATCCAGTTTTTCCTATGTCCATCGTACTGTTCTGTCCACATCCCGTCAGCACTTAAGATCACTGCAAAGTTGTCACTGTAGTCTTGATCTTTTGAAATCCTCTCATCCCAGAACCTGTGATGAAACATTCTGTTTACCTCTGGTCTAAATTCAGTTCATAAACTGCTCTGAATTATGATGTTACAAACATTTTCTGTATTTTTTAAAGGATTCCACACATTTACAATCAGGCTCAGTCATAAAGAATGAATTTAGTAATTAGCCTGTCAGTTTTGCCATTAGAACTGCTTGAGTTGACACTTGGAACACAGTTTTGTTTGGTTTAACCCAATTTTGTTTTTGTAGCAGCACTCGTTTTCTTAACAACAAGCTAGCTACTGCAGCAGCAGTACGCTGGTACTGTATTGTAAAGCCATACATGACACAAAATACCTTGTGAAAATACACACTGATGTCACGGTTAGAATCATAACTACATTTAAAACAACAACTGTAACAATATTGTTGGCAGCAACCTACCTCATCTTAACTGAACCTAATTGGTAGACAAGTGCTGCAGGTGTACCAATAAAAACAAGTACAAGCCTCAAAAACTCTCCTTGATGAGCGGATACTAGACCAAAGTTGGGGTTTTTAAGTGGTTTTGTTTAAAACAACGACTATAAAATATCAGACTAATCTCTTGTCAATAAACTCCTCATGCAAAGTTGTAAGTAAACTTCTGCCATCTTCCTGTGTAAAGTACCTTTCTCTGCTAACAGTGGACAAGAAGTCAAAGCTGCGTTCAATAGCTGGAGTAAACTCTTTTTTTTTTGTCCGTCTATGCGAATGCGAACCTGCTGAAATCTTTACACCAAATACTTTATCCTTTTCAATAAACAAGAAAAAGATTTTTTGTCGGAATTAAGCAAGTTGCTTAGTAGTGACAACTTAAAAATAAAACATCCACAAGAAGTTTCTAAAGACAAAGTTGTAAAAGAAACAAAGTCTTACGTTTCTGTCAGTGGTGATCCATCCACCCATTTCCATGATGAACATTCTATAATCAGACCGATCCAGGATTCTGCTTTCTGATTCAATGTAGAAGCAAACTCCTAGTAAACAAAAGAAAATGTTCTTTCTTAATAATCCTCTCCATCTATGAACTTTATTGATTTGTATAGCGCCTTTCATTTTGGTAAAAACACAAAGCATAAAAAAGCAGATAAAAAGTCATAAAATATGAACATTATTAAAAACAGAAAACACAGGACAATCACACACAGATGGGACCCCTCCCTCACCAGATTCCTCCCTCCACTCACCCCGTTCCCCCAGTAGAACCCTGAACACACAAAGAACTGCAGCTTAAAGAAGGTCTGGCTTGGTTCTGCTGTGAGGAAACGATATTATGGGGATCCATTTATTCCAAGGCCCAGCCCGACCGTGGCGGTCACTACCACAGTGCCCACCCAACACAGAGCAGCCTAGGGCCCACTCCATGGCTATTAAACCGCAGAGCGGGACCCCAGCCAGCCAAATGAGAACGAGCACCGCAGCAACAGCACCCCCTACAGGCCAAGCCAGTAGTGCCCCAGGACAATGGAACGCCAAGAGGAAACACTGGAGTTTGAAACAATAAGTATATTGAAATAATAATACTAAAATATGATAAGATATATAAATATTAATTTTAAAAAAAGTCAAATTATTAAAATGCAACCTTAAATATCAATATATATCAACAATTACTACAAGGGTAGTATATTAAAAACATACAAATCATGATAATAGTCCTTATACAATAACAAAATAAAATAAAAAGTATTAAAAAAAAGTATTATTATTAATTAGTAAATTAATAAGGCATTTACCAAAGTAATGTAAAAGCCAGAGTACCCCTTGTGCTATCCTAGGCACTTTACTGTTGGGAGTTGGGTCATCTAGACCCACTAGAGAGTGTGCTGAACCTTTTTTTTTCAATGATTTGTGATCTTCACTGGTTCAATGGATTACATGAACTTTTTCCACCTTTATCCACCTTTGTCATGGTAGGGAGAACATGTCAAAGTAAGGGTGGGGTCATCTAAGATAGCACAAGGGTTAAAAAGGTGGGTCTTGAGCCTTTTCTTAAAAACCTCTACAGTCTCTGCAGCCCTGAGGTTCTCTGGCAGGCTGTTCCACAGGCGAGGACCGTAATGGTGGAACGAGGCTTTGCCGTGTGTTTTGGTCCCCACCTTAGGAACAACTAAAAGGCTCGTGCCAGAGGACCTCAGGGTCCGCGAGGGCTCATACTTTAAAATAACATAATTAAATAAGAAGGCCAAAGACCATTAAATATTTATAAACCATAAAGAATCTTAAAATCAATCAAGCACAGGTAGCCAATGCAGCGATTGTACAATGGGTGTGATGTGTTCCCGCCCCCTGGTCCTTGTCAAAACACGTGTTGCGGAGTTCTGTAGAAGTTGTAAGTTTGAAAGTGACTTTTTTGGTAAACCAGAGAGCAAGGCATTACAATAATCGAAACGACAAAAAATAAAAGCATACATTCATACTTCTGTGCTGCAAGAGAGATGAATGGGCGGATTCTAGCAATGTTCTTAAGATGTTAAAATCCTGTTTTCAAAACGTTTCCGATGTAAGGAATAAAACTCAGATCAGAGTAAAAAAGTACGCCCAGGTTCCTCACACATTGAGAAGATTTAAAATCCTTAAGTTTGGGTAAAATCATCTCTCTCATGTCTTCAGGACCAATGATCAAAACTTTTGTTTTGTCCTGGCTGAGCTGCAAGAAGTTTTCTGCCTTTCGTGACTTTATATCTAAAATGCATTTTAAAAGAGTGTTAACAGGTTCAAGGTCATCAGGAGACACGGGGTTTTAAAGCTGTGTATAGCTGTTTCTTGGTTTCCTTTCACACCAAATGACCAGTAAAAAAATGTCTGGTCTTTAGGATTCATCTGTTCTGGATAATTGTCCTAAAAACTGAGAGAAAGTTCATCTGAGGAACAAAATCTGACTTTCTTTGATGCAGATTTCTGTTCATTTAGTTTTTGCTTCTTGTTGTGTCTTCAGGGCCAACAGTCCATTTCTACTGAATCCCAGTTTAGCCTATTTGGAATTGAAGACATTAGAAGTGGGAAAAAGAGTTTCTGTGTTCCATCACAATGTTTCTTTGAAATGTTGCTGAAAGACAAACATGAAATCTGAGTTGTTGAGGAGAATTTCAGCTGGAATCCATCAGCATCCAGACAACAGCAGCACACATACAGGTGGAGAATCCAAGACACAAGAAGCTGGAAGGAACTAGTGTGAACACACCCACCTGTTCCTCTTTGCTGTTTACCACCACCAGATCAGATCCTTTATTCTGACAGAAACTCCTGCTATCATTCCTAGTTTTCTTCTCAGTGGATTTATAGTAGCAGCTGCATCCAAATCTCTTCCATCCTTCAGGACACCATTTACCTTTAAAGATTCATTTACAAAAATACTGCAGGGTTTACTTTCTGGTTTCATCTGTATTTTCTACTAAAACTTTCCAGTTCAGTTCAAAGGTAAACATGATCCAAACAAATTGATAGAATCCATTAGTTTCAGTCTTTTCTCACCTTCAGTCTGATTTTTCAGCTGTTTTATTCTTTCTAAAAGAGTTTTGTTGATGCCTGAAAGACAGTAGAAGTCCATTTCTTATTGATTTGTACTTAAATGAACAATCACATGGCCTTCAACAGATACCAAGCAATCTTCACTTTAGTGGGGGGGTTGGTCATGATGCAGAGGGGGAGCAGTTTAGGCAGGTTTGATTCCCAATCTGCCTGCACATGTGTTCAAGTGTCCTTTGGTAAAACACTGAGCCTCATGTTTTGCTGTCATGGTGAAGAGGACCTGGCTGCAGACATCAACGTCCAGAACCAGAAGTCCTGGACCAAAACTGGAATTACCCCCACATCACTCAGAAAACTTGATTGGATCTGGTAACCCTAACATATTTACCCCCCCCCCCCCCCCCCATTTTAAACCTGGCTAAAGAAGACTCCAGTGGATCCTGAAAGGGAGTTGTGTTACTTCTACAACCATTCAGTCCAGAAGTCCTGGACCAGAACTGGAATTACCCCCACATCACTCAAAACAACTTGATTTCCACTGGTAACACTAACAGTTTTTATTTTACTATTTTAAACTTTACAAAAAGCTTTTCTACAATTCTGATCATTTTTGGGTTACCGTGAGGGTAAGTTGTATAATTTCTGCTTCCTGAAATGATGTGAGGAACCATCTTGTCTGCAGGTTCCTCTTTCCATGGGTGCATGAAAGTGTGTGGAAAATGGACGAAAGGAGTCAAATCTGTAAAAAATAGTGGCTCTAGATGGAAACTGGAAAATCACTGACTGGTGATTAAACCGGATATCAACCTTAGGTAGTCAGGATAAATTCCACCACATGCTGGAAATCATCATGGAAAATATTGTGGTGTTGATGGTTCTCTAATATTCTCATCTTAGTTTGTTCTTCAGCTCCTGAACAGAATGAATCTGATCATCTGCAGTCGTGCTTTGACTCCAGACAGTCTGAAAGTCTGTGTTCAATATTGGAATGATAATATTGTTTCTGATCAAATGTTGGCTTTTCTGATCACATAGTCATAGTCTGTATGTCTGCAGAGAATATTTGAACTCATTAGAATACTTTTTAGTTTGACAATTTTAACACTTGTCCGGGGACTACAGATGAAATTAGCCTTTGGGCTAACTCTGGCGCATTGCAGCCATGCTTTTAACGTGCACTGTCCCTGTTGAAGAAATGAATAAATAAAAAATGCAAATGTGCAAGATTGTAAAAGAAGTTTTACCTGAGAGTTCAGTTTTCAGTCTTTTGTTTTCCAAAGACACAAAAACATCTGTAACAGAATCACTTTGGTGTAAATCAAAATAAGTTACTTCATGACTTTTGTAAGACATTGTTGTCATTTTAACAATAAAATTACTGTTGGTGTTTTTTTTTTGTTTTTTTGTTCTGTATCTAAAGGAAAACTGACTTAACAAAAACAAATACATTTAAAAAACACAAAAAGATAGAATGAGCTAAAAACTGAATATGAGATGTTAAAAATAAAATGTTAAATTCTTACAGCGAGTCATGAGTCCAGCCAGAATCAGGAAACAGAAAACTCCCAGAGAAAACTTGAAAACTCTGAAACAGTTTCTTCTCTCAGCTTGAAGATTCTTCTGCTTCTGATTTTCTAAAAAGCAGATTCATTTCCAGAATTCTATTCAAACCGTTGTCATGCATGCTACAATTTCTTCCTGACTGAACAGTATTGCAGCAATGTCTCTTTCTAGAAGCACAAAAAGTGAAGTTCTTGATTTGAACATGATGATTATTCAGAATCTACATTTCCAAATGTCATTGTTTTACTAAATCATCCAAATATCAGAGAAATAACAGTGATTTGGTCCAAATGATTTGAGGTTGGGATGAAATAATATTGCAGTATTTAGTCTGAAGTTTTTCTGCTCACCAGTTTGTTGTAATCCATGATCAGAGTGCTGCTCTTCATCATCTAACATCTCCTCCTCACTTTGTTCTCTTCCATCTGGATGAAGATTTCTGCTAAATGTCACTCTCCAATCTGCTGCAGCTTCAATGTGTGTGGACATCTTTAGAGATCAAACTAACTGAGCAGACTTCACTGTTTCCTGGTGAAAGCAGTCAGCTCTGAACTGCAAACATTCCTGACTGCTTTTATCACCCGATTTTTTTTCATTATCTAGATGACATCCTTCTGTGGGTTTTACCTCAAAGTGAGCATGATACTGCTTTTGCTGCAGTACTGCAATGGTTAAAAGAGGCAGGGTTACAGTTGAGCAAAGACAAATGCAAATGTTTAAAAGATCCAGTCTGTCTTTCTTAGGTTACACTGTTACACAAGGGGGTATTCAACCTACTGACGATCACCTCTCTGCTATCCTTAATGCACCACACCTTCTGATATAGCCACACTGCGTTCTTTTCTGGGACCAATTTAAATAAAATTTACTTTTCATTGCCTAATCCAGGGGGGGCGCGGTGGAGTTTAGAAACAAAGGATTTGTATGTTTGTGTCAGTGTTGGGGTCTCGAAAATATTCAAATCTTCAGAAAGGGGGGCCCTGCAGAACAAGTTTGGGAACCACTGACCTAATCAAACGTTTGAGACCAGAGCCTTCAAAAGACAGAATTTGCGTTAAAATGTGCATTCCTTGTTATTCTCTAATAAGAAATCCTCCTGTCAGGGTCTCTCGATTACAAAGGCAAAAAATCTCAATTTCTTTTAATGTGGCAGGACTGTTTAGCTTCATAAAACGATCATTTTGAATTCTTCGAAGAATCATGATGGTTTTTCAGTTAAATTGTTTTTTTTTTTTAATAAAGCTCCTGCTCAAAATGTTTAGCCTATTAGACTACTATGACAAACAGTTAAAGGAGCGGTTTTAAGCTTTTGTTAGTTCATAGTTTTTCACGCTCACTTTGAAAGCACAAGAAAACCCTTAATAAATGTTTTTGTAAAGGTAGTGCAGCTAGGGAGCTAAGTGAACAATAGTGATGTATTTATGAATATGTAGATGAATATATGCATGTATCCATTATTTCCAAGCTTCAAAGCACATTTCTGCTTCTGCTCCTACACCTGGCTGTGGTTCCTGTCTCTGGCTCGACTCGAGCACCTGACTGTCCCCAACTCTGGCTGGATGAAGCTCGTCTGCTGGACTTAAATATGCAGTAGCAGAGTTAGATAAGTTAATTCTCCTCTATGAGTTCTGGTAAATCGCCTGTCCATCCTGGGGGAGGATCCCTCCTTCATGTGGACACCCCTGAGGTTTCTTCGTTTTTTCCAGAATCCTTTTTTTAGGAGTTTTTCCTTACCGCGAAGGGGGGTCTAAGGGCAGGGATGCCAGTATAGCTTAGTCAGTTTGTTAGTTCATTATAGTATTTCCCTATTGAACTCTTTGTATTCATGATCCTTTTGAGTTCATGTTTCACTTTTTCAATTACCGATACGAAGCCCATCGAGACGACTTGTGAATTTGGGCTATACAGATAAAATTGAATAACATTAATATTTAATTGAATTTCAGCTAAAGTCTGCCATCTTGCCATCAAATTGGGAATACTGGTTAAAATATGCTGTAAAGACAGAAAATCTTAACTATGGATAGTTTTGCATAATGTGGTGTTTCTGGACTGTTTCAGGTTTTGTCGAGGACAGACAAAAAAGCAACACCAACAGTGAAGGATAAATAGTCTGTTTATTGTCCTGGTATGAAGTTTGCAGATCTTAAGGAGCGTGGAAACCTCCCACCAGTAGAGGGAGCAGGACGTAGTAGTCTCACAGCCGTGAGAGGAAGACAGCAAACAGAGCTGGGGGGGCAAGTCTTGAAGCCGTGGAGACCACCGTCGATGAACCGAGCAGGAGGCAGGGACTGAGCAGGAGTCACCAGGGGACTGGAGCAGACCGGCTTGACTTTGGCTACATGAAACCTGGCATGGACACGAAGAGGTCTGGATAATCGAAGCCGCACAGCTACAGGATTGACCACCTTGGTAATAGGGAAGGCCCCAATAAATCTAGGTGCCAGATTCTTATTTTCCATTCAAAGGGGCAGGTCCGCTATAGACAACCAGACCTTCTGGCCAACGCGTTAAGCGGGTGCCGAACTCTGTCTCTTGTTGGCTGCAGTAAAATATCCTTCTACAGTGTGCAGGAGCTCTTGTCAAGCTTGTCTCCAATCCCTTTGGCACCGCCGGACTGAAGCATGGGCAGAAGACACAGACACTTCCTGGGAGCAAAACAGAAGGGATTAATAACCATAGACAATCTGGAGTGGGGACAGTCTAGTAGCAGAAGATGGGAGAGAGTTATTGGTTAAGTAGTTCTGTTTGGCCATTGGACTGTGGATGGAAACCAGACGATAGACAGACAGAGACATTAACATTAAAATGACGACAAAACTCAGACCAAAGTCCTGAGGTGAACTGTGGGCCCCGGTCAGAGTCGATATCTCTAGGGATGCCAATGAAAACGAAAAATATTCTGAAGGACGACCTCAGCAGTCTCTTTAGCAGAAGGAAGTTTGGGTAGGGCAATAAAGCGAACAAATCCCAGTAGGTCAGCAGTTTCTAAAATACTCAGACCAGCCCATCTAGCACCAACACCCACATTCAAAGTCACTTCATTCAACTTTCTTCCTGCTTCTGATGCTCAATTTGAACTGCAGCAGCTCCTCTTGACCATGCCTATGTCCAAATTCTCACCATAATTCCTAACTATTAAAAATACAAAAAAAAGTATTCACTTTGTTCAATTGTTCATTGTGTTCTATCTTTAACAATCTAGTGAGCTTCATTGCACACTGTTTTTTTTTTTTTTTTTTTTTTTTGCCAAGACTTCTGGGAAATTTCTAGGGCACTTGTTTTTGGAATTGTATATTTGGACAGAACTACAAAATGTTGAAATCATAATATAGTGCACTATGTAGTGAAGGAATTTAGACAAACCCCACCTCATGTCTGCATGCCTAAATGCATTGAGTTGCTGCCAAGTGATTAGACAATTAGAAATTTGCATTAGTTGGACAGGTGTGCCTCATAAAGTGGAGGTATGTTGCTAGTTTGTCGTTGTTTCCTTAAAAAAAAAAACAGAACTGTGGTTCTGTCCATCATCCAACTTCTTATCCTTCCCTACCAACTGAACTCTTTCTGAACTCAGTTATGAAATTATCATTTGCTTACACGCTATTATCACCATAATATGATTGTCACAGTTTTATCTTTCAGTAAGAAAAAAGTGACCTGAAAAGTTCAAATTATACAAGAATATGATGTTCCTGTACTGCTTGATTGAACGAGCCACTTTTTTGTTATTAACCCCGGCCACCAATAAAACCAGACTGGATCCACTGGGAAGGAGGAACTGCTCTGTGACAGTTTGCGGTGAGACAGACCGGTTCTCCTTCTGCATAAGTAATAATGACATGTTAAATATATTCATGTTATTCTTTCTGTGGTGACTTATAGAATGCCTTTACATAGCTTACTTAGTGTTTCGGCTTTGGCCATATTTTGTTTTCTTTTTATTGTGTGTATTTTATTTCTATCAGAATGGGACCTCTATGTTTTTGTAGATCTCTGTGTGTCTCCAAGCTTTTAAAGGCCGTCTCCAGCAGCTCTGGTCCAATGGGAGCCACACCTTCTCAGCACCACATCTGTAAACAATCAGAGACAGACACACAAAAAGCCAACAGAAAACACAGAGGTCCCACTCTGATGGCAATGATATACACAAAACAGAATAAAAAGAAAAAAGAAACTAAATATGGCCACAGCTGTAACACACCTCAATCCAAGATAAAATGTCTTTCCCAAAGAAGCATTTATTCCAAGTGCAGCATCTACACAGAGTGGTAGACACACACAGAGCATGACGCGCGCCACTCAAGATGTGGGGGCTCGTCCAAGATACGCAAGAATACACACAGTACACTTTCAGACACACAATCACATAAATTATAGTCTTGCAATATTCCTGCAATACACTCTTCTTTTCTACTTTTTGCAGATGATACCCGCATTTTATGTTCAGGACAGAACACAGAGAAATTCTAAGTGAAAAAACTCAGGAATTTTCCAAGTTAAAACATTAGTTTAGTAGGAACAAATTATAAAAAAAAATCTAAAAAAGACTAAATATATGCTGTTTACGAGAGGGAGTAAGGAAGTGCCAGTCAAAATTATTATTAATGATACACCAATTGAGAAAGTGCAAAAACATGTGTTTTGGGATGTAATTATTGATGATAAACTTTGTCGGAAATCCCATATACATTATTTAAGATAAGATGAGATAAGATAAGATATTCCTTTATTCGTCCTGCGATGGGGAAATTTCCTTATTGCGGCAGCAGTACAGGGCAGAGAGAGAGCAATAAATTAAGGAAACAAAAAAGAAACAAAACTTTGGAGTCAGTATAAACAAATATATACACAATATACACTCATACATTTCTAAAGAAATTGCACATGATGACCACATAGTCAGTTATTGCACAGGGTAAGCTAAATAAATAAATAAGACAGAGCCGATGATGTTGGTTAACGTGGTTCACTGGAGCAGCTAAGGTTGTACAGTCTAACGGCAACAGGTAGAAACGACCTGCGGTGTCGCTCCTTCAGACGCTTAGGATGTCTCAGTCTGGCGCTGAAAGAGCTGCACAGTGAGGACACAGACTCATACATGGGGTGGGCATCGTTCTCCATCATGGATGATAGCTTAGCTACCATCCTCCTCTCTTCCACCTCCTGCATTGAGTCCAAAGGCAGCCCCAGAACGGAGCTGGCCTTCTTCACCAGCTTCTCCAGCCGCTTCCTTTCTGCAGCCGAGATGCTGCTACACCAGCAGACCGCTCCATAAAAGATGGCTGATGCCACCACAGAGTCATAAAAAGTCTTTAGGAGTGATCCCTGCACCCCAAAAGACCTCAGTCTCCTCAGCAGATAGTCTACTCTGTCCTTTTTTGTACAGTGCTTCTGTATTGTGTGACCAGTCCAGTTTATTGTTGAGATGAATACCTAAGTACTTGTATGAATCCACTCTCTCAATGTCCCTTCCTTGGATGTTCACCGGTGCTAATGTAGAGTGTGTGTGCCTGCGAAAGTCTACCACCAGCTCCTTGGTTTTCCCTGCATTAATCTGGAGGTAGTTCCGCTGGCACCAGTCCACAAAGTTCCGAATCAGTTCTCTGTACTCTCTGTCATCGTCATCCATGATTAGTCCGACAACGGCAGAGTCATCCGAGAACTTCTGCAGATGACAAGATGCTGAGCTGGACATGAAGTCTGCGGTGTAGACAGTGAACAGGAACTTGCATTTAACAGTGGCTAAATGTGTTGGTTTGATGAAAAGATGTAGCTTGATGCTTTATCAATCGGCTTTATATATTTTGTGTCATTCCTTCATAGTGGCGTATTTAAATTATTGAATAGAAGTGTGGGGAAATTGCTACAGAACAAATCTGCATCCTTTAGTTATACTCCAAAAGCAAGCTATCAAATTCGTTCATTGAGTTAAATATAATGAACACACCAATCCACTTTTAATTTAAAATTACACGATTTGGTGGATTTAAACCACCCAAATGTATAGAGCATCAATAAATTATCTGCCAACTAATATTCAATCTTTGTCTCAAAACAGAGATGCTGTAATGTAAATTGAGAGGAACCAACAAATTCTATCAACCTAAAGAAAGGACAACCCTAAAATGGATGTGTATCTCAGTAAATGGTGTCACACTCTGGAAAAATTTATTGGATTATATGAAAACTTGTAAAAATCTTGTTCATTTTAAAGGTATGTTTAAAAGATACATAATGAATAAGCACCAACCAAGATGCAATGTAACATTGATGAGTATGTGTATTCTTCTGGACTGTTGAATGACCATTACCAAAAGGGGGGCAAATGAGGGAAGAGAGGAGGGAAAGGAAAGAAAAGAAAAAAGAAGAAATATGTTTATATGTGTTCACACATGTTGTAGGTTTGTTTTGTTCTTATGTCTTTTTTCAGCTGAGGCATCTTGTTTCCTTCTTCCTTTTTATAGGTGGTGTGGTGTTTGGTCTGAGGATTTGGGCGTGTCTGTCTGTCTTTGTCAGGTGCTTCTCGTATGTTAGCTTTATTCTGTCAAATTGTTTAATCTTGTTGTTTTGTTGTTATGAGCGTTGTTGAGTGGGGGTTTGGATTTTTATAAGCAGAGGCTTCTTCCATTCCTCTTTCAAATCCTATTTCAAAGTCGTGTGTGGACTTATTTTTACATTTAATGAAATTTTGATTTGAAATAAATCTTATACTAGATTTATCTGGATCTTTTAAGATGGCGCCGTGAGCAGACGCCTGTTGCCATAGCTCCTGTAATCATTGTTTTAATTAAGTCGGTAGTCATCGTTCCATGATCGGGGTTTGGGCCGCCGAGGCACCTGCCCTCGACTACCACCCAAACAACATTGCACCGGCCCCTTTTGAGGTCTCCCACGGGTGTGGGCCCATGGGAGAGTGGTCCCACGTCCGACCCTGGGCCTGCCTCCAGAGCAGGGCCCCGGTGACGCCAATCCGGGCGACGTAATCGGGTCCTTGTTGTGTCTTTTCACCAGGGGTTTCTGAACCGCTCTTTGTCTGCCTCGTCACCCAGGACCTGTCTGCCATGGGAGACCCTACCAGGGGCTTAAGCCCCAGACAGCTTAGCTCCTGGGATCCCCCGAGCTCTCAAACTCCTCCACCACGTTAAGGTGGCGGTTCACAGGGGAGTTTGCCATCTCTCGCTGGGTGGAGTGTCCTTGCCCTAGGTGGAGGAGTTTAAATACCTTGGGGTCTTGTTCACGAGTGAGGGAAGATCGGAGCGTGAGATTGACAGGCGGATCGGAGCGGCGTCCGTAGTTATGCGGTCGCTCTATCGGTCCGTCGTGGTGAAGAGAGAGCTGAGCCGAAAAGCAAAGCTCTCAATTTACCGGTCGATCTACGTTCCAGTTCTCACCTAAGGTTATGAGCTATGGGTCATGACCGAAAGAACGAGGTCCCGAATACAAGCGGCTGAAATGAGCTTCCTCCATAGAGTGGCTGGGCGCTCCCTTAGAGATAGGGTGCTCGGTCACCCGCGGAGAGCTCGGAGTAGAACCGCTTCTCTTCCACATCGAAAGGAGCCAGTTGAGGTGGCTCGGGCATCTAGTCCGGATGCCTCCTGGACACCTCCCTGGAGAGGTGTTCCGGGCATGTCCCACTGGGCGGAGGCCCCGGGGAAGACCCAGGACACGCTGGAGAGACTACGTCTCTCGGCTGGCCTGGGAACGTCTAGGGGTCCCCCCTGAGGAGCTGGAGGAAGTGGCTGGGGTGAGGGAAGTCTGGGCATGCTTGCTTAGACTGCTGCCCCAGCGACCCGGACCTGGATAAGCGGAGGAAGATGGATGGATGGATGGATGGATGGACGGTAGTCATCGTCTTCTTTCCTTTTTTCCCTTTTTTTTAGTTGTTCTTCCATTATTTCTGTTTCCCGTCATTTTTCCCTTTTGTGCTTTTTTTTTCTTTGTCTCGCTTTGAGTTCTCACATCTGAGGTAATAACAATGGAAAGCATAGCCATTGTTTACACGCGTGACCAGTTGCTGGCTCTGAGGGAGTCTAGCCTGTTTCATTGAGCTCTGCATGAGATTCCGAAGGAAATACGGAGAAGACGTCGGGGTCGCAGAGCCGGGACTCATGTTAAGATGAACAGAAGGAGACTTAAGACTGTCATGCCTGCAGTCATTATGGGGAATGTGCGCTCACTGGCCAACAAGACCGAGGAGCTAACGACGCTAATGAACACGCAGACGGAGTATCGGAAATGCAGCCTATGGAGCTTCACTGAGACGTGGCTGCACTCCCACATCCCGGACAGCAGCGTTGCGGTTCCCGGTTTTACGAACACCCCAGAACACACCCCCCCCCCCCCTGGCAGGTCTGACCATAACCTGGTTCACCTTATCCCAAACTATGTCCCTATTGCCCTGCGGGAACGCGTGCACAAAAAGGCTGTGAGGAGGTGGACCTCAGAAACGGAGCAGCTAGGACGCTCTTTGCACGCCTCATGGGGAGGACACTGACAGCATGACGGACTGCATTACAGAATATATTAAGTTCTGTGAGGAGTCCGTTGTGCCCACTCGAACTGTTCGATGCTTCCCCAACAACAAGCCCTGGATCAGCTGTGACCTGAAGAACCTCCTGAACAGGAAGAAGAGAGCCTTCAGGTCTGGAGACCGGGAGGAGCTGAAGAGGGTGCAGCACCAACTACGGGATCAGCTGAGGAACGGAAGAGATTCCTACAGGAGGAAGCTGGAATCCAAACTCCAGCAGGACAACATGAGGGCGGTGTGGTCTGGAATAAAGAAGATCACAGGATGTGGGGGGAGAAGCAGAACCATCACAGCCAGCAAAGAGAGAGCTGACCAGTTTAACACCTTTTTCAATAGGTTGCCAATAGAATGCCTCTGCCTCCTCCCCCCACCTCCACCAAACCCCCCCCCCCCCCCCCCCCCGCTCCTGCTGCCTCTCAGCTATCTCACCTCCCCCCTCATGAAATCATTCATACCCAATGCAATAACCCTGTACAATAACTCACAATGTAAAAGATAACCTTTGCACATTTTTTATTATCTATTTTTTTCTTTTTGCACATCTTTTTACCTGCACTGTTCTGTAAATAGCTTTTTAAATCATACTACCTTGTTGTTTGCATTTATGCTACATTTTCTTTGTTCTTGTTTTTTATATTATTCTTAGTCTTATTTTTCCCCCTCTGCTGTCAGTTGCTATGGTGACAAACAAATTCCCCACATGTGGGATCAATAAAGTATTTCTGATTCTGATACTACTTCTGTCTTCATAAATATGTTCTCTAGCGAAGAGTACATTACTATAGTACCCTGCAGAGTCACTTCAAGAGGAATGTTATCATTTCATTGTTATTGATCATGTATTTAGATATGATAGATTTTATGCTTGAACATTTGTAAAGTAGGGAAGAGTGTGACAGCAGATGTGACATATTAAAATAGTCTTGATATAAATAGAGGCATCTCACACACACTAGATTTGTTTCAGTTTATTCTCACAATATATTTTGATGGAGAATGTTACTTTGTTGTGTTGTAAACCACTGAAAAGTATTTTCTCCTCTAATAAGCTCAATCAATCAATTTCTTTATTTGGAACTTTAACATGACTGCAGTCATAAACACAAGTGTAGTTATGGACATTGGTCCAGATATGTTTTCATGTAGCTGTATGTTTTAATAGACATCATATTTTTGTGCGTTTTAACATCTGGACCAGGTGGTCCAGGTCTATTCTTCTGCAGACATTAAGCTCTGCAAAGCAGCAACGTATGTTGGTTCCTTTACAACAGGTGAGAAGCTAAACTTTATAGCTCTGGTCTTAACAGGGGGCAGGGATCTGTCCATCTCAGAACAGCAGCCACATTTACAATCTTTGCAAAAAAAAAAAAAAAAAAGGCTTGAATCTACTAGAAAAGAATAGAATACACTTTATTTCTCCCATGATGGGGAAATTCTTATTGTCAGTGGCAGCACAGAAAAAAGACATCCAAATCAGCAAAGTGACATACAAGCAATAATGTAAAGTGACCAACAATTTTCCAGTTCAACAGTACAGTACTCTAAGTTAAATTAGACAAAATGAGTGAATAGGTAAAAATACACACCAACAAAAAAGATGTTGTAAGAACAAAGAAACAGCAACAATAAGTAAATAAATAAAAGAATGAATAAGTGAAAAAGGAGCACAAATTATTTTGCAACTTCATGGACAAACCAGGATAAATTAAATATGCCAGCAGAAGATGATCTTACTGTCATTTTGGATCCAGATCTAATAAAACACATTTCTTTCACCACAGCAAGAAAGGTAGAAAAGCACCACATATGACATTTACCATTTGGGGAGAGTAGGACTGATCCATCTTAAAGAAGGGGTCCGTGAATTGTGAGCTCACTGATGACAACAACCTCCTTCCATCAGTGAGAGCATTGTAGATCCATTGTGGCTGGATCTTTCAGCCTGACAATGATCCCGAACATCATCATCATCTGGACAAAGAAAGCTGGCTCTGTAGAAAGCATTTCAGGTTTCTGAAGAGTTCTAACCAGTCTCCAGAGTCCTTGATCCAGAAGAGAATCTGTGGGGGGAGATGAGAGTCTATGCCCAGCTACACATCCAAAACATCCCAGCTCTTGAGGAGATCAGTATGGAAGAATGGACCAAAATATCAGCTACAGTAGAAACCTGCAGGAAATCTTTGACTTCATTTCTAACCAGGATTACATTACAATATGTCAGAACAGACCCATATTTCTAACCAAATACTTATTTTCTGCACCATTATACAAATGAATCGGTGAATTCAAAAGGGGCCCAAGGTCACAATTTTTCAAAATAGAGATATTGTATGTTTTATGGTTTTCAAGGGAAAAGCTATCTGATTATGTGCAAAAATGTCCTAAGTCCATTGTAATGTATTGCTAATAAATTATGAGCATTTCTTACCATTATTACAACTTCTGGTGCTGCATGGTGGTTTTGCTGATGGTCTAGTCTGGTTGATACGTGGTGAGTTTAAACTTAATGCAGGCGTTGAGACTTTCATCTGTTAAACGTGATCGCATGTTGGACTGAATGTTCTTTAGATGTGACAAAGACTGCTCACATGCAGACGTGGAGCAAAACACACACTTACGCTGCGTTGTGTGACGGGCAGCGTGTTCGAAGTTCTGACAATGAGCGCGCGATTCTTGCTGCATGTGCCCACTACCCCTACCCCCCCGTCTTCCTCACACATCCCGTCCCTGCAACTGCATGCTCTTTTTCAGAGACGGGAGCGCACAGCTGCAGGGACGGCAGTTCACAGATTTCAGGATATCACAAACTCTGTGACATAGCAGATAATAGTAAAGTGATAGTGCTGGCTCAGTTTTTTTTCTTCTCCACGCACTGCTACTACTGCGCGCCCCTCTGGCATCACATCACGCCCGAGACCGACTGGTCTAATGAAAAGAAGATTTTATGATTAAAGATTTGTCTGCGAGCCCCAAGTCCAGAGACTTTAGTTTGCTAGTCCTCTGAAATTATAAAAGTCATTCATCCTTTCAATTTCTTAACCATTTTTTTTTTTCCCCTTTCGGGGTCATGGGGCTGCTGGAGCCTATCCCGGCCACTTCAATCAATCAATTCAATCAATTTATTATTTGTATAGCACTTATAAAAGCCAAGGCAACCAAAGTGCTTAACATAAAATCAACTAAAATCAAAAACAATACGATGCAATAAAGAAACAATAGCAATAAAACAATAAAATCACTTGAACAATAAAAGCAATAAAACAATAAAACAATAAAAGAATAAGATTAATGAAATGAACAAGCTGGCCCACTAGATATGCTCACTGGAGTTAAAAGCCTGAGTAAAAAGATGTGTTTTTAAAAGAGTCTTAAAATTACTGACGGTTATGGCAGACCTCACAGAATAGGGGAGAGCATTCCAGAGTTTAGGACCTGCAACTGAAAAGGCTCTGTCTCCCCGAGTCACAAGCCGAGTCCTGGGAACCGCTAAAAGCATTTGATCTTCAGACCTAAGGACTCGACAAGGACGATAAACATGCAAAAGCTCAGAAAGATACTGAGGTGCCAGACCATTCAGACATTTAAAAACCAAAAGTAGAATCTTAAAAGTAATTCTAAAAGACACAGGCAGCCAATGAAGTGAGCGTAATATCGGGGTTATATGCTCACACCGTCTGGTCCCCGTTAACAGGCGGGCCGCTGAATTTTGAACCAGCTGGAGGCAGCGGAGCAGAGACTGATCTATACCACTGTACAGAGAGTTACAGTAGTCCAGTCTGGAAAAGATCAAAGCATGAATCACTTGTTGCAAAGCGTGAGGAGGAAGATATGACTTTGCTAATTAGCCTCAAGTGATAAAAGCTAGACTGGACTACAACACTGACCTGCCTGTCAAATTTAAAATGCCTGTCAAGGTTTACCCCAAGATTTCTAATGAATGGAGCATCTGAAGGGTCCAGGGGGCCAACAGCACTACAGCAGCCTGTCAGCAGGTCAGTCTTTCCAAAGACATACACCTCTGTCTTATTTTCATTTAGACAGATGAAGTTAAGCTCCATCCAAGACTTGATGTCTGCTAAGCAGTTCTGCAATCTGTCGAGACCATCCGCTCCTCCAGATTTTAGGGGAAGATAGATCTGGATGTCATCTGCGTAGCAGTGGAATGACACGTTATATTTCCTAAAAATGGACCCCAGTGGCAGCAGATAAAGTGAGAATAAAAGTGGGCCTAAAACTGAGCCCTGGGGTACACCATATTTGAGCGGAGCCTCTGAAGAAGAGCACTGTCCTAGTTGGACAGAATAACTCCTGCCACATAAATATGAACTGAACCAACTGAGTGTTGTGCCCTTCACACCGACAGACTGCTCCAGTCTGGATAATAAAACACTGTGATCCACTGTGTCGCAAGCAGCAGAGAGATCTAAAATAATTAAAACAGTGGAGGCCCCAGAATCAGCAGATAGAAGCAGGTCGTTACACACCCTGAGGAGAGCCGTTTCAGTGCTGTGGCAGGATTTAAAACCTGACTGAAACTTCTCGAAGATATCGTAATTTGTTAGATGGTCCTGCAGTTGTAGATAAACCACCTTCTCTAAAATTTTTGAAAGAAAAGACAACTTGGAGATCGGCCTAAAGTTTGATAGAACATTAGGATCCAAGTTGTCCTTTTTCAAAAGGGGGTGCACAACAGCATGTTTAGAAGCAGCTGGCACACACCCCGAGACAAGAGAGGAGTTAAGGAGACCAACTATCCAGGGGCCAATGGTATCAAAGACCTCCTTCAGGAGTCTGGGGGGAATACAGTCACCTGGGCAGGAGGAGGGCCTCAGGCGTTGAACTATCTCAGAGATCTGGGAGACAGTGACAGGCTCAAACTGGTCAAAAATAGCAGGTGGGGGCATTACAACAGAGGGGTCAGGGGTACAAGGAGAGGGTAAAAACCTGACAGCACTGACTTTGTCAATAAAAAATGTTAAGAACTGTTCACAAAGTAAAACAGAAGGAGTAAGACAGGATAAATTACCAGGACTTAAAAGAGACTTTAAAGAGTTAAAAAGGATCTTAGGCTTGCTGATGTTCTCAGACAACATTTGACATAAACTGCGTCTTGGAATTTTTTACAGCAGCCTGATACTCAGTCAAGGAGTTTCTAAAAATCTGTAATGAAACATGAAGCCCGTCTTTTTTCCATTTACGCTCCGCGCGACGGAGGTAAAAGGTAAATGGCGTATACTTATATAGCACTTTCTACCTTCTTACGAAGGCCCAAAGCGCTTTACAGTCACAGTCCCAGCATTCACACACACATTCACACGCTGGCGGCGGCTTCGCTGCCGAACACTGGCGCCAACCTCCCACCAGAGGCAAGGTGGGTTCAGTGTCTTGCCCAAGGACACTTCGACACATGGGCGTGCAAGGCGGGAATCGAACCGCCCTACCGCTGCACCACGGCCACTTGTGAGCGAAGGCAGGGGACAACCTGGACAAGTTGCCAGTCTGTCGCAGGGTAGAATGTCCACAATCACACACCCATTGGTGTGTGGTAGGGACAATTTAGAATTGCCAATTAACCTAGGAAGCCGGAGACCCCGGAGAGAACCCACGCCTACACGGGGAGAACATGCAAACTCTCACACAGAAAGGTCTCCCATTGATGTTGTGTTTTTCATGTCTCCCAGCCGGGACTTGAACCAGGGGGCTTCTTGCTGTGAGGCAAGAGCGCTAACCACTGCGCCACTGTGCAGCCAATTATAAAAGTGAAGTTCGGAGAACGGAGCAGAGACCAGAGCCGGTCTAGGAAGTCCGTGAACACAGAGTTTGCAGATGAGGAATGTCTTACTGCTTGGTATCTTGAGAGAGGATTTGGCAGTGAGAAAATGGAGGTTGCAGGCAGGCAGGCAGGTAAGTTGATTGTTGAAAGCTTGGGGCAGGCAGGCGGGCAGGCGGGCGGGCGGGCGGGCGGGCGGGCAGGCAGGCAGGCAGGCAGGCAATCTGAGAGCGGCTTGCAGACAGCCTGAAAACACAGAGCATGTGTAAGCTGGGAATCAGGCAGAAGACTTGAGGTTCCAGCAGTGAGTGGAGCTGCATGGCAGCAATATATACTCAGGTGAACAGGTGGAGTGAATCAGAGGTGACGAGCAGCAGCTGGGGGGGGGGCAGGGCAGCTGCTGTCATGACAGTGGAGTCCTCTACTGCTGTTGGAGGAACAGAAATGGTGAGAAACAATAAAATCAAAGGATCCAATTCAGTCCAGATCATTGGAACAAAAACAATAGATTTAAATGAATGCCATTTCTAGTCTATGTTATCTGACTGTAACGTCTTTTTACTGTTTCAGACTTCCAGCCTGTTGATGGTAAGTGTTGACCATTTAGACCAGGGCTGTCCAAATCCAGGTTTCAAGGGGCCAGACTCTGACTGGTTTTCCAGAAACCTTGTCTTATTTTAACTGCTGCTGATTACCTGGATCAGGTGTGTTTAGGCAATAAGAAGTGTCAATGGCATGTTGGTTGGAAAACTTGTGCAACACCAGCCCTCTAGGCCTGGATTTGGATAACCCTGATTCAGATCTTTGATCTTTTCTTTCGAATTAATATAAGATGTGCAGAAGGTTCCAAAAAACTTTAAATCCAACACAATGACCAAACACATCAATGCAGCGATGTAAAAGGAAAATGAGATGAGAACAAAAATGTTAAACATGAAATATTGTCTTTACTATGAAAAAATTTCTAAAAATAGTTCCAGACCAAACACCCTTTATCAAACAGCAACTGCAGCATCTGGTTAATGCCACTGTACAATGGGAAGCATCGGCAGAATCTTCAAGATTGGCTGCTGCCGCCTGAATTTTGAAAAAGTTAGATGGTGGTGAATGTAGACGGCGGCAGTCAGGTGACTACCAGGGGTCAATCAGTCAGGCGGGGATTACGTCATTACTTAATCTGGTGGCCATAAGGCGGTCGGCAACAGCTATGATTGGAAGATGTGGAAATGTCTGCACATGGCCACCGTCCACATTAAATGGACCCTCAGCCACCCAATAGCCTGGGGGTGTATAAAAGCGGGTCATTCTGCACTACTGGTCATTCACAACTCAGATTTTGTGCACAATTTATAATCTTTAATTTACAGTAATCTATCATTTACTAATTTTTGGACAACATGCCTCCCAATAAAAGCACAAGTTTCTGATTTCTTCAGGTTCTTCTCAGCATCAACCACAATTTGACAGATGGTGGCAGTGGGACGACAGCACCTGAGCAGGGGGGTGGCAGTCGGAAATCTGCCAATCATCAGATGATTTTAGGAACCTTGTCTGGAGGTTCACAAGCCCTCCCTACCTTGTCAGGTAGGGAGGGCTTGTGAGCGTGAAGGACCTAAAATGGAGACGGGAGGGACACGGTTCCAGGGCTAGGGGTTTATTAACGTAACAAAAAGCGCTACAGAGCAGGGAAAGAAAACTAAAACTCACTGTGTGCATAGTATGAACACATGGCACAAGAGGAAGGCAGAAAAGACTTATATACAGACAGGACTGACAAGACACAGGTGACAACGATCAGGAGAGATTGGAACCAGGGAAGTAAAACTCAAAACCATGACATAACAGTAAACCTTTCAAAATAAAACAGGAAACAGAACTCAAACATGACAGAAACAAGACGGAAAGTAAAAATCAATACAAAGAAACCCAAACCATGACACCTTGGAGACGCTCCTATCAGAAAGTTATTGCGCTGCTTCCTTCCTTCCACCCAACTGTCACTGGACTGCTATGTGACCTTTTACAATTTTACTCCATTGGTTTGGCTCATTTCTTGAAACAGAAATGACATTCTCAAAACAACATGGACAAACCCCCAAACCACTTGGCAATTGTTCACAACAGAATGGCATTTCTCATTAGTTTCATCAAATTGCAAATGTCTTAGTACATGTCTCAATGTCTCAGTACATCTTTGCACAAAAATTAAGCGACCAGTGAAGAACTGTGTGTTGAGAAACTCAAGCATTATTTACAGCACTGTAGGCTGCATATCACTTTTATTGTTTTTTTTGTTTGTGTTTATATTATAAAGTATATTATGCTGTTAACATATCTTTTTACTCTGATGTATGGAAGTTACTTTATGTGTGTGAATGATAAAGGTTACAATTTCCTTGGCAGTATGAGTGCAATGTGTGCTGTTACTGTAAAAGGCTACTCTTATCCTAAAATCCTTTTTCTTTTTTTCCAGTTTTATACAAAATTGTAGTCTGTTAGCTATACAAAAACAGTACAGTTACCATTGTCAATAAAGGACTGAGCTACGACTGAAAGATGGACATGAGGGTTATTTCAATAGTCCTCTGCTATAGTGACAAAACATCTAATCATTTTGACATGCAGTGCTTACACAATGCTAAAGGGATGAAGTATTTTGGGGGCACTGACTGTTTAAATGAGAAGGAAATTTAGTTTTGACTTATGAGTGATTTGTTTTGGGAGAGATATGAGCTTTTGCAGGTTAACCCTGGTGTTGTGCTGAACTGTCCACATTATTATGACAAAAGCACTAAGAGTGTTGAGAACGTCCAGTCTGATCAAGAAATGAGCCAAAGCAATTGAGAAGGATCTTTGCCATTTTGGTGGCACTGACTCTTTACATGGGAAAGGAATTTAGTTTTGAAGCACGAGTGAACAGTTTTGGGAGATATATTAGATTTTGCACATGAGCTATAGTGTTGTGCTAAACTGTAAGACTGTTTTGCCAAATGATCTTAGAGTTTTGAGAATGTAATTTCTGTTTCAAGAAATGAGCCAAACTAATGGAGAAAAACGGTAATGTGCCCAGGCAGCCACTGACTGATGTCAAAAATTGTCTGGTCACCGTTTAATTTGAACCTTTCTTAAATTCACTGTGGCCACTGTGAGGTGCATGAAAATGTGACTGCTACTTGATTACAAATGCCGCTGCATGACCACCTGCCAAGTTTGCTGAAAAACTTGCATTTAAGTCGCTGCACAGTGACATTTTGGGAAATGTGACCAAAGTCTTACAGGGTAAACTAGGATTTAATAATGTAATTAAAATATATTTGTTTTCTTTGTATATTAAAAATAATGTGTTTTGATATCTCTACAACAAAATGTTTAGTTGAAAAAATAAATAAAATATTAAAAGTGACAAACAAACCTCAGAAAAATATTTTTCTTTCCATGGAAAAAGGTGCAGAATCATTTCTGTTTTTGGATCTTTCAAATTGTTTTTCTGTCACTTAACTTATTATAAATGCTAATAATGTTAAATCATGGAGTCAAGAGTACACTAGAAATGGGATTCTACATACAAAATGGACTCCACTTTCAGCTAAAACTTAGAATTATGTCAAAAAGGCTTTTTGGGGTTGTTTATTTTGAACATGTAGAGCCAGTGGTTCTCTCTATAAATGAACACCACCTGCATAAAATAGTCTGTTGCTCATTTGAGATGATTTTTCTTTACAGATGGTCTAGAAAAAGAAGAATCCTCAAGCGAAGGATCCAAAACATCCCAAGAAGGACTTTCTTTGGCTGTTGAACAGTTGATTTGTGCAAAAAATACACAGAAATACTGCAGTTGATTTCACTATAAGATGGAATGAAATAGTGAAGACTGTATTGGAGGTGAAGCTTCTAGAAATCAGTTCTGATCCGTGCTGACAGTGAACGCCTGAGACGGATCCTGAATTAACTCTGGAACCAGGAATCAAACAGAGCTTCTATCTGCATAAAGGTGTTCTTAGTGTATATATGTTATTACTCTACTATTGCGATACTGTAATGTCTGGTAAACGTAATTTCTGTGTTGCTATCCATGTTTTAGTCACAATACAATTTTTTTCAAACAAATTTTTATTGAAAAAGCACATGACAATTATAGATTGCATTAATAGATGACAATGTTCTTGGTTTCTCAGTTTTAAATGAAAATAGAACAAACGTGTGAAATAAAATAAAAGATTTTTGCAAACACACAGAGTAAGAGTAAATTTGTGCGAAAGCTAAAGAAAAAGAATCCTGATTTTCTGCCATTTGGTCTGATTTAAAAAAAACCCCACAGAAATACAGAGACATGAAACCATCAGATGTTCTACTGTGGTTCCATCAGAGAGCAGCAGAGTCACATAAAAAAACTAAAATGCTGTTTTTTTTCTGTTTCAGTTTTCTGAACACATAAAAAAGACCTTTGACTTTCTTGTTTTGGCCCAGGAGACAAGCTTCACTGATGAACCATGACAGCAGGAGGTTTCTCCACATGTTGAACAAAGTCTAGAACACTGGAGTCTGTTTCTTAAAAAAATATTGTAAAACATTTTTTTTTGTTGTTGAATATTTTAGCCCAGAAATCATTCCTTAATCACTTCTTCTGTTAAAAAAATATGATTCAATCAGTTCAGTAAAGGAAAATAGATAGAACATTTTACAATACTTTAGTCCAGTGTTTCTCAACCTTTTTTGAGCCACGGCACACTTTAACCTTGACAAAAATGCCGCGGCACACCAGCATCCAAAAAAAAAAAAAAAAGCTGAAACTCATTGTCTGTATTGACGGCCAGACCCCCCCCCCCCCCCCGAGATCTCAAGTGCATTTGTGTGATAATTGTGGCAGAAAATGCAGGAAGTTGCAGCTGTTTCTTCTAAGAGATGAAATAAAATTTACGTTCGAAAAATAAATAGCTGTTTGATGTGAGTTCTTTTTGGTTTCAAGATGTATAACAAGGACGACTCATTGTACGCTTAGACGCTGACGCTGTCCCTTTAAGCCAATGCATCATGGGAGATGTAGTGTGAAATCGGACGTAAAAGGGCAGAAAGACTAGCGTCTCTGAGCTTCATTGTTTTGTTCACTTGTTCCACGGTCTGATACCAGATTCTGTGGAAAACTACACCGCTAAAGACGAGCTTTAGCTGGTATTTTTGTTAGAACTGAGCGAATATTTGAGCTAAATTGAAACAAGGAAGTGAAGACTTTAACCACTTCTGATTGGTCAGACTTATGACATGTGATTAGTTGTAGCTAAATTGTGGCCCCGTCATTCTTATCAAAATGTCTTTAATAGAATCAAATAAACACAAAGAAAAAATAATGTTATGATATTTTATATTCTTAACTACTCAGTGTTTTATCAGGGCCTGTTTGGATGAACACATAGCTGATATCCTGGAGATGGGAAATGTTTCTAGATCAGTTAATGAGAGCAATTTCCCACGGCACACTAGTGTGCCACGGCACACTGGTTGAAAAACACTGGTTTAGTCACATAGAAAAAGAAAAGAAAAGAAAAATCAGTCATTTCAAAACAGACATTTAGCATTTTATTAATTAGCATAAAGTGATGAAGATGATCCATGTTCCTGTTGGAGTCAGTGGTTTCCATAGAGACACTTTGCATCAGCAGCTCCATGCTCCAGTGCTCTGGGAGACTTTATAGTCCTGAGAGTTGAAGACTGGATGACTGACAGCTGTCCTTCATCACAGCAGAAGACACACAAATCATCCTCCTCCTCCTCATCTTCCTCCAAAACATGAGTGTGATGTGCGTCCTCATCTGGACTCTCACATCGAAGCACTTTTTATGTAGTTTAATGTATAATTTATTATTTTAGTAGGAAGATGTATTAGCACTTTTGTTTTTGTTTTTTTTGATGGTTAAATGTTGCCCTGACCAGAAGGCACTTTTAATTTTATTGTATGCATGACAATAACAATAAGGTATCTGTCTGTCTGCTTTTTTGTTTGTTTTTTTGTTTGTTCCTCAACACCTCCATTGTTTCTTTGCTAATCAGGTCTGTTGTCTTGAAAAACGTCTCCTGTCTCTGTAGATCCCAGTTGAAGCTGCAGCAGGACTTTGACTGACTTTCTATCTGATGGAGACAGTTTGTCTTTGAACAACAGACTGAAGCCCAGAAATCAGTCAGAAGGATTTCTGCCTTTTGATGCTGAAATGATTCAGACAAAAACAGAAAGACGACCAACATCTGAAGAAGAGGATCATTTTCACACAAATGCATTTACATTTAAAGTCTGTTCAAAGTGGAAACATGTTCATGGATTTTCTAGTTGTTCTTCTCTTTAGTTTCTAAATCATCACAGTTTTTCTATTTTTTCTGTCATCACCTGGTGAAAACTGATGATTTAGTGATGAGGATAAAAAAATGAATACAACTGTACTTTAATTTACAACTTTTATCATGGTCAGTAAATTAAAAAAAAAATTTGAATGAAACTCAATAGGCTGACAGAAATACTATTGACATAATTTTTACATTAAAGAAAATAAATCTATTTAGCCATTATCTGTTTTTTATTTATCTGATCTCTGTTTTAGGTCTTTTATATCCAACATCTGTTTTTATTGTTGTTTTGTGTTTAAAATCCAAAGTCAAAATTGTATTATTTTCTCTTAAATGTTAGAAACTAAATAAGAAATAAAAAAAAATAATAATTTGGGGAAAACACACATGTGTGTGTGTGTTCATTGAACTGTATCAGTGCAGTTTCTGTTCCCTCTCACTGAAAGAGGTTTTTGTGCGACTGTTTTTCTCTGTGTGAACAGATACTGACTGTTGATGTAGTGAAAACTCTGACAGTAATAAACTGCTGCATCTTCAGCCTGAATTCCACTGATGGTCAGAGTGAAATCAGAGTTTGATCCTCTGCCTGAAAAACGAGTTGGAGTCCCTGATTCTTGATAGGTAGCCCAGTAAATGAGTAGTTTAGGAGATTCTCCATCTTTCTGTTGGTACCAGGATAAACGTTGATAGCCGTTATGAACATAAACATCCTCACTGGTTGTACATGAGATGGAGACAGATCGTCCCACAGCAGAGCTCACTGCTCCAGGCTGAGTCACTGTGACCTGTCCTCTGGACTCTGAGGAGACAGAGACAGAAACAGAAAGCAGCTTCATGCTTTTGTGGCCTTCATTTCAGAGGGACGGATGTTCATAGAGGAGACGAGTTGGATTCTCTGGACTTTACCTGTGAAGCAGCAGCAGAGGAGAGTCCAGATGAGGACGCACATCACACTCATGTTTTGGAGGAAGATGAGGAGGAGGAGGAGGAGGATTTGTGTGTCTTCTGCTGTGATGAAGGACAGCTGTCAGTCATCCAGTCTTCAACTCTCAGGACTATAAAGTCTCCCAGAGCACTGGAGCATGGAGCTGCTGATGCAAAGTGTCTCTATGGAAACCACTGACTCCAACAGGAACATGGATCATCTTCATCATCAGGATTATTAAACAATGTGAATTTTTGAAGGAAATATTACCTTTTATTTATTTTCTAATAGTTCTTAGCTGGAAATGGAGCCACTTTGAGTCTGTTTGTTTGATGACCATAAACCTGTTCAATTATTTTACATTTGTGTTAACTTCCAATGTCACAAAGAATTTTTTTTTATTGTTGTCCTTTTTTGAGGTGTCTAACTGCTTTAAATTCAAAACTTGTTGATGTTAAATTTTCCAATAATCAACATGAAACTTAGCTTCACACAAAATACAACAAGAACTGTTTTTAAAGATGTAAAGATGAACATGACGGAGCAGCAGGATATTAAAGATTCACAATACTAAATATTTATATGAAAATATGAAACATTTAATCATAAAAGCTCAAAGACAGATTGAACTCCAAAGATAATTCTACTTCATTTTAATTACGCAGCTGTTTATTGCATTTAAGTCAGAACTTCTGCTGAATAAAGGTGGATTTTTGGAGTTTCTGCAGAGCAACATTTTAAACAAGTTGTTGGTTTAAACAAACTGCAGCCACATTTAAACTCATTCATTACATGCATGCTTTTATTTTGGATTCAGAAAATACATTTAAATGTTTTGGGGGGGATTTCTGTGTTTGTGTCATCATTTAAGTTTATCGGAACACTGTTTACAAGTTTTTGAGTAAGAACGTCATTAAAGGAGTTTATATACTGAGAACATGTAGAATTCTAAGACTAAGATGTGTTGTTTTTATTTGTTCTGTCATCAGTTGAGTTTGTTTGTTTCAGAGTCAGAGAGCGTGTCTCTGTACAGTCAGAGGTTTTTGTACGACGCTTCCATCAGTTTGTATCACTGTGGTTCACGTTTGGTGGAGGAACCAGACTGGAGTTTGGAAGTAAGTAGATCTTTTTGTTGACTTTTATGTTTTCATGTCTTATTTCCTTCTTTAATTGATCCTGAGTTACTAGTATTCTTTATAAAATGACATTCTATTAATTTTGGTCAAATACATTTTTTATAACCAGACTTAGTCTGCGTGAAACTTGAAAATACAAAATTTTGTTGCCTTAATATAAAATAAATCATCATTTCTCTGTGAATCAAGAAATTAGAAATATTTAGTTTATGTTAAAACAGCTGGAAAGAGTCTCTGTACAGTCAGAGGTTTTTATAAAACACATTAGTCAGTTTGTGTCACAGTGGTGAACTTTTGGTGGAGGAACCAGAATGAAAAATATATTTTTTTAATTACATAAAGAATAATTTTGGTTAAGTTTCAGTTTTTATCTAGTAAATGTAAACTCTATTTTTAGTCAAAATATTTAAAATTTAAAATTCTTTTTTTTATTACACAATATCCTATTAACAGTTTGTTATTTATTTTAGAAATAATGTTATTTTAATGTGGTCATAGTGCATTGACAGGCAGTTTTTACTCACAAAACTGATTTTGACATTTGATATTTCAGAACATTTAATTGTTATTTCAAGGATTTTCTGACAGAAACCTGACATGATTGTTGTGTTTTTGTCCTAATTTGTACATTTCTTTCATGTATGATGAAGCTTTTTAAAGACATTCAGTCCAAACTTGTTTCTACATGCAGATGCATCTGCTCTGTTTCTAACCCAGTTGGACATTTTTCAGTAGAAACTGAAGTTGCTCTTGTTGCTGATCTGCATGAGAGATTTCTTCAAGGAAGTGAAACAATGTGTGAATCAATGACTGATGGAGCAGAAAAACACCTGAACACAAACCTTCCAACTGAAAGCACTCCATCCAATCAGAGCTTTTGGATTGACAGCTGTGTGCTTCCTGTCCTCTAAACTGATTGGTGTCTCCTAGGTGATGCCCCGCCCTCCCTGACAGTGCTGGCCCCCTCCATGGAGGAGCTGCAGCAGGGGAAGGCCACACTCATGTGTGTGGCCAACAAGGGCTTCCCCTCAGACTGGACTCTGTCCTGGAAGGTGGTCGGCAGCAGCAGCAGCAGCTGCAGGGAGGAGAGCAGGAGCCCCGGGGTGCTGCAGAAGGACGGCCTCTACAGCTGGAGCAGCACCCTGAGGCTCTCTGCAGACCAGTGGGAGAAGGTGACCTGTGAGGCCAAGAGAAGATCCCAGACTCCAGTCTCAGAGACTCTCAGGAGAGACCAGTGCTCCCAGTCCTGAACTCAGACACTGATGGAAATCTGCTTTCTGTGCACTTCTTCTTTATTCTCTTTCTCAAACTCTGTTTTTTTTTTTTTTTTTTTTTTTTACATTTTTTACAGTTTGACTTGGCATAATTATCTTCAAATAAAAATTGTTTTGTCAACTGACTTCTGTTTTAATGACAAAATCTAATTAATTTTTTACTGTCGTATGACATTTTGTGAGGAATAAACTAAAACACAGATAAAAGTTTAACCCCTTCCTCCTGACTTTATGTTTAATTGTATAAATATAGAGTTCAGTTCTTTTTGTTCCTTTTAAGGTGATGCTAATTGAGGTTTTTCAGGCAGTTCTCACTCTGACCCCGTCAGATAGTCCTCATTCAGCAATGACCTGGTTTTGTTGCTGCAGAAAACACTGAGCAGCATCCTCCACCCTTAACAGAACTAAGGAACTACAGAATCAACAAAACTTTTGGAAAACAAAACAGAAAAAGAACATGGTTATGTTTGTGTGTGTGTTTGTGTTGGTAATTATGCCATCGTGGGGACAACAACCTGCTCACACAGCCACGAAATGGGGAGCAATTTTGTAATGGGGACCAAATACTGGTCCCCATCAAGTTAACTATTCAAAATGGCTTTAAAATCTTTTTTCTAAGGTGCCTGTGCATTTTTTAGCTTTGGCACAGAATGTATATTTTTTCATCATCACGCACACTTTTCTTAAATGGCGTAAATGGCGTATACTTATACAGCACCTTTCTACCTACAAGGACAAAGCGCTTTACAGTCACGGACCCATTCATCCAGTCACACACACACTCACACACACATTCACACAAGAGAGGGAAATGGTGGCCGCTCCATTGCCAAACCCAGGCACCTGCCTACCAACAGAGGCAAGATGGGGTTCAGAGTCTTTCCCAAGGACACTTCGACTCATAGGCGTGCAAGGCGGGAATCAAACCTACAATATTACGATCATGGGTCGACCGCCCTACCGCTGCACCACGTTCGCCCCTGACTAATATAGTCAAGCAATTAATAATCATTATAATCCCATTTGTGTGAATTAGTGTTTATGTCAACTTTTGACTTTACTGTGTATGTAATCTTGACGATGACGGTGTCCACAAAAGACATTTTTCTGGACACACAGATGGACGAAATGCAATGGAGGAAGGTGTTGAATAAAGCTGGTCCCCATCATGGGCTGTTTATGTGTCTATGTATCTATGTGTGTAAAAAATTGTCTTATTTACAAACATGCACATTTTCTCAATTTTCCAAAATTGAAATAATTTATATTTGTATTATATCAAAACTCATCTAATTCTTACATCATAATTTTTTTTCAACAAACAGTTAAGCTTGAACACCTGTTCAATTTGTTATCAAGTGTTTTTGTAATAAGTTCATCATCTTTTAATTTTTATTTTAAAATGTCTGACAGTCACCAACAGTGTTTACATGATGGCCATTCTGCAACACTGCCAGAGACTCGGACAGATGAAGCCAGAGGACCAAGTATTGCATCGTCATCGAAAGTGAAAGTTTATTATTTTCCTAATGTAAATTGACTGAAATGTCTATATCCAAGTTTGTCTTCTTAGTTTAATTTATGTATGATATTCTTGTAAACTAGCTTGGCTAATCTTTTATTTGTGTCCAATTTAAAAAAAATTGCTTTCACTGACAATTTCCTAAATTCTTAATACTGTGAACTTTTCTAACTTTTGCAGTCATTATGCATGTGCTCAGCAGCTTGTGATACACCCTGATTATGAAGAGGTTGTTGTCCCACGATTAAGAACTAAAAGTGACAGTGAGTTTTAAATTCTGTTTACCATTTTCTCTTGGCCTAAAACTATATATAACATGTTTAAGTCATGGTTGCGAGACAAAACAGACCCAGACACTTGAACCCGGAAGGAGACACAGGTGAGTTAAGGGGTGAGTAAGAAAGTTTATTTTTCTTGATCCAATATGGTTGTTGGCATGGCGGAAACCAGAGGAGGACCTATGGCGCAACTGGATTGCGGTCTGCGGCTCGTGGCGTGACTGGAGGATTCGACCGGGGATCGTGGCGTGACGGGAGAACCGATTGAGGCTCGTGGTGTAAAAGCAGGAGATGCTGAGGCTTGGATACGGGAGAATTGAAGATTCGGGGGACCACTCGTGGTAGCGGATTCCTGGGAACAAGGTAGAAAAATAAACTTAGACAAGAGCGTAGGTACGAGGACTATAAACCTGATGACCAAACTATGCATCATCAGGGGCAAAGAACTGACGAGGAATACTGGAGCTGGATCTCCTTTTGAGGGCAGGCAGGTGATGAGGTGAGTGGTCGCAGCTGTGCAGAATCAGGAGCCAGGCAGAGAGGGGAGGGGGAGGAGAGCTGACAGAGGCACCATGACAGTTTAATTTCACATTGCTAGACATTTATGTCTATTTTAAGTTAGTTATATATTTTGTAATAACTTACCCTCACATATTGCTTAAAGTGGAATACCATTATTTTTATCTATTTAGTTTTAGTGCAGCTGTTGCAGAATGCACTCTCACTCTTGATCTTTATTTATTTAGTTATTTAGTTATTTAGTTATTTAGTTAGTTAGTTAGTTAGTTAGTTAGTTAGTTAGTTAGTTAAAGCTTAAAGACCTGAATCTGGAGGATGCTGATCAGCCTTTTGACTCCACGTCAGAAAGTTCAGATTGTTAAATTCCAGTTACCACATCAGAAAGTGATGCTGACTGTGATGACAGCTACAGACTACCTGCACAGGAAAGACTTCCTAGGCTTGATGATTTGCTAAATGTCATTAATCCTTCAAGTAAACAAATCTGCAACGTATCATGTGACTCTACAACATCCAGGAATGACTACCCACCCGGTTATATGTCTGATGACTTGGGAGCAGAATAAGAACCCTCCTAAAGTAAGAAAGAATGTGAAATCATTGTTACTGCTTGTCAAAAAGAGGAGGAAAAAGGGTTTATAACAAAAAACATTATTGCTTGTATTGTAATAAGCCCTATGCTAAGATGTCCAGGCATCTCATGTGTGCTCACATTGATAAATGTGATGAAGCTAAAGCTCTCAGTTTTCCAAAGGGCTCCAGAGAGAGGAAAACGCATTTAGATTACATACACAACAAAGGAAACTTTGCATAATAATGCTGCTGTTTTGGAGGCTGGAAGAGGGAAACTGGCGGCATCTAAGCGACCATCTGCAGAAATACAAGGTAAAGGCTTTATGCACTGTGCACACTGTCAAGGACTTTTCACAACACTTTTCAAATGAAAAGTGTTGTGGAGACACATGGGCACTTGTTCACTTAAACCACAAGCTGTCACCAAAAAGCCTGGGCATACCTTCACACATTAGCAAACATCTTTGGAAGGTAATAGGTGTAATGATTCCTGACCCAATCACAAACACAATGAAAAGTGACTTTGTCATCATAGATTTAGAACAGCATTTGTTAAATAAAGGTGGGCCTTCTGCAAAGTGTCAGCAATATGTTTGAGAGAAAATGAGAGAAATGGGAAGACTTGTACATCAAGCCAGAAAAGGGACAACTTTAAAAAAATTAAATATCTTATCAACCCGAAGAAGTACCCTGAGACAGTGAAAGCTATAAAGGCTACATGTGGGTAGGATTATCAAGAAAACAAGTTATCTGTCCCATCACAAGCAAACAAGCTTGGAAATGCACTAGTTAAAGTCTTGAAAGCTCAGGGTTGAATTACTAATGACAAAGAGCTTGTTAAGAAGGCTTGTGAGTTTCAGGAAGTCCATCGATAGAAGTGGAATGAGATGATATCAGCAATGGCATTAAGAAACATCAGGGAAGCAAAGTGGAATGTTCCCACTCTCATGCCCTACCTGAAAACACCCATCTTAATCAAGTCCAAGTAGGGTGGTTTAGCTTACTCTCTGCAAAACCTTCCACAAAGGCCTGGACAGAATTGTCAAAGACTTGCTTGACCCAGAAAATTCTCTTTTAATGGGCGCAGAGAAGGAGAGGTATCAAGCATGCCTTTATCAACATTTGAAAAAAGAGAACTTTCTGAACTTTCTATGTGGACAGAGCCCTTTCTGAAGTGGAAAAAAAGCTCTACAGACATTCTACAAGAATTATCTAAGGTCATCCCGTTCTGGTCCTCCTGACTCCAAACATGTTGTGTACACTGGAACATTTAGTTAAGCAAAGAGATGCTTCTAAGGTTCTGAAAGAGAACAATTATTTGTTTGCCAGACCAGATGCCATGACACATGTCAGAGGTTCTGATTGCCTTCAGAATTTTGCGAAAATGTGTGGTGCAAAGTGCCCAGAGTCATTGACATCTACCAGACTGCTGAAGCATGCTGAAACCCTTTCAATGGTGCTTAATATGACAGATACATAAATGGACCAGTTGGCAAACTTTCTAGGACACTATATAAGAATTCACTATGAGTTCTACACACTACCTGAAAAGACCCTGCAACTAGCCAAAGTCACCAAAGTGTTGATGGCTCTGGAGCAAGGAAGACTGGCTGAGTTTCAGAAAAAACTTGGATGAGATTGGAATTGATCCAGATGGTTTGTTTTCAAATTTTACTAAAACGTTTAACCACTAGTTTTGGACGCTTGACTAACCTATTCTTTTGTATAACTCTACAGATGAAGTTCCCATCACTGAGGAAGATGGACGCATAAATGAGGAAAAATGACTTTTTTGCTGTTGATTGTATGCATTCTCCTTTAATTATTTGCTCTTGTTAAAGTATCTTATATTGAAGTCCAAATGCTTAGCATCATGAAACTAATTAGCAATTGAGTACAATAAGGAATTTTATGTGCACTTTAATATTTTGCATTTGTAAAAAATAAAAATAAACAATTAAACATAAACAACAACAAAGATGTTTAAAAGTATTGTTTTTCACAGAACCCACTACAGAAGGCTCAGTTACATCAAGTGACAGAAATGAGCTACCATGTCCATCACCAAAAAGATCAAGAGGACCCTTCATGAATGATGAGATGCCTTCATAGGCATATAATAGGCATAATAGGCATATCCTATTCAATGTTTGCAACAATTTACTTCATTTTGTTAGTATGTACAACTAAAAGTTGTGGTTGATGTGTTTATTGGATAATGCACATCTGTATAGGACCTGGTGTAAACAGAGGCAAAGTGCAAATTATTTAGATTTTAATGGCTGCAGCATTAAGATAAGTAGAGTTTGATACTAAACTTTAACTTGGTTTATAATGCTTCTGTCCATACAAAGATTAGATGCGTTCAGTCAATGATGCTGCAAAATTGCACTCATTTTAATTTCATGATTACATTCTTTCTTTAATTAGTATCCTACAGGACCTGACTTGCCAAACACACCTGAACGTAGAAATTTGGTTGTTAAGGCAGAAAAGCCAAAAGTAGTAGCTCTTCAGGACCAGAGATTTCCAGATTTTGTGTAGATGATGAAAATAAGGAATATGAAGGAAAATTAAACAGTATAAAATATAGTTTAAAAATGGCAAATGTTGATAATATGATTATTTTTTTATTCAAACGTTGCCATGACATTTCTCTTTAATTTTATTCTGAGAACCTCTGATTGTCAATATCAAAAATGTAACTGTATTTAAGGTAATAAAATCTGACAGTTGTCTTTGAACAACAAAAAATGTAAATTTCTAAAATTTTTGTGTTATGCCGAAGGTAAATCCGACAAAAAAGAAGAAAAAACCTTGGACAGAAACCAAAGTTCAAGCTGTGGAAAGGCAGATGAGTACATTCATCACATCTTGTTGTGTACCAGCAAAGGCTGACTGCAAGAAGTGTTTGGCTGCTGAACCGGAAGCCTTGAAGAATCGAGACTGGCAACATCTTGAGTTTTATGTTTACAATCTTATAACTGCATTCAAAAGGAAACTTCATTGTTAGTGATGTGTTTTAACTTGCTTTCTGTTGGAGAAAAATGTTAGATTGTTCAAAATTAAGTTTATGACTACATTGCAACAGGCTTGTTTACTGCAGCTTGTTACGTCCTAGGTTAAGATTGGTTGAGTTGCCATCAAATGTTTAAGTCTGAATTTTCAGAGTTGTCAAGTCTTTTGTTCAACCAAACTCACCCGTATGCCAACATAAGTACTTAATAATAATAATAATAATAATAATAATAATAATAATAATAATAATAATAATAATAATAATAACAATAATTGATACTTTATTTATCCCACAATAGGCAAATTCTTCTCTGCATTTGACCCATCCCCTGAGGGAGCAGTGAGATGTAGCTGCACTGTGCTCAGGAGGCAGTAGCATTAAGGGCCTTGCCCAAGGGCCCTCACTGGATTATGTTAATTGCTCGCCATTGATTTGGTAACTGCCCTAGTACCATTGTTTATTAAACAACAAAACAAGGCTCTAGCTTTTTAATAGGGAGCTTTTCCCTGTAAAAGGCAATCATTTGATTGTGAATAATAGTTGGTTAAAGTCCCATTATCTGTCCTAGGTGTGTAAATTTTTTTCGCTGCATTTGACCCATCCCCTGGGAGACAGTGGAGAAACATTTGGTGGATTAACACAATTTTTTCTTTACTGTTATAAAACGTCAGGAAAGGGTGGTCCCCACAACTGATAGCCACAAAATTGGTACCCACAGAACATGGAAACCAGTGTGTGGGGTGTGTGTGTGTGTGTGTGTGGGGGGGGGGGGGGGGTGGATGTGTGTGGGTGTGTGTGTGTGCGTGTCTTCATTGAACTGTAACAGTTCAGCCAGAATGAGGGAGGTTTTTGTACGACTGTTTTTTATTGTGTGAACACCCGTTGACTGTTGATGTAGTGATGACTCTGACAGTAATAAACTGCTGCATCTTCAGCCTGAATTCCACTGATGGTCAGAGTGAAATCATAGTCTGATCCACTGCCTGTAAAACGACTTGGAATCCCTGATTCTCGAGTGCTACCATAGTAAATTAATAGTTTAGGAGATTCTCCAACTTTCTGTTGATACCATGAAAGATCAACTCCATCATCCACCCAGTGACTGGTGCTACATGAGATGGAGACAGTTCCTCCCACAGCAGAGCTCACTGCTCCAGGCTGAGTCACTGTGACCTGTCCTCTGGACTCTGAGGAGACAGAGACAGAAACAGAAAGCAGCTTCATGCTTTTTTGGCCTTCATTTCAGAGGATGTTCATAGAGGAGAGGAGTTGGATTCTCTGGACTTTACCTGTGAAGCAGCAGCAGAGGAGAGTCCAGATGAGGACGCACATCACACTCATGTTTTGGAGGAAGATGAGGAGGAGGATTTGTGTGTCTTCTGCTGTGATGAAGGACAGCTGTCAGTCATCCGGTCTTCAACTCTCAGGACTATAAAGTCTCCCAGAGCACTGGAGCATGGAGCTGCTGATGCAAAGTGTCTCTAAGGAAACCACTGACTCCAACAGGAACATGGATCATCTTCATCATCATTATTATTTTTTAAAAAAAAATGGACAATTACAGGAAATATTACAATAATTATTTTTTTTTATTGCTGAAAATGGAGCCACTTTGAGTCTTTTTGTTTGATGACCATAAACCTGTGTAATGTCATGTGACGATGTCTAATTATTTTACATTTGTGTTTGCTTTCAATGTTTCAAAGTATTTTTTTTATTGTAGTCCTTTTTTGACGTGTCTAACTGCTTTTAAATGTAAAACTGGTTGATGTTAAATTTTCCACTAATCAACATGAAACTTAGCATTAAACAAAACACAACAAGAACTGTTTTTATTTTTTGTCTGGATGTACAGATGAACATGACAGAGCAGCAGGATATTAAAGATTTACAATACTGAGAAGTTTTAGGGAAATATGAAACATTTAATCATAAATGATCAAAGACAGATTGAACTCCAAAGATTATTCTACTTCATTTGACTGACTCAGCTGTTTATTGCATTTAAGTCAGAACTTCTGCTGATTAAAGGTGGATTTTTGGAGTTTCTGCAGAGCAACATTTTAAACAAGTTGTTGGTTTAAACAAACTGCAGCCACATTTAAACTTATGTGCATGCTTTTATTTTGTATTTAGAAGGGACATTTGAACTTTTTGGGGGGGATTTCTGTGTTTGTGTCATCATTTAATTTTAACAGAACACTGTTTACAGGTTTTTGAGTAAGAACGTCATTAAAGGAGTTTATTTACTGAGAACATTTAAAATTCTAGGACTAAGATTTGTTTTTTTCATTTGTTCTGTCATCAGTTGAGTTTGTTTGTTTCAGAGTCAGAGAGCGTGTCTCTGTACAGTCAGAGGTTTTTGTACGACGCTTCCACCAGTTTGTATCACTGTGGTGGACTTTTGGTGGAGGAACCAGACTGGAGTTTGGAAGTAAGTCAATCTTTTTGTTGATTTTTATGTTTTCATGTCTTATTTCCTTCTTTAATTGATCCTGAGTTACTAGTATTCTTTATAAAATGACATTTTATTAATTTTGGTAAAATACATTTTTTATAACCAGACTTAGTCTGCGTGAAACGTGAAAATACCAAATTGTGTTGCCGTAATATAGAATAAATCATCATTTCTCTGTGAATCAAGAAATTAGAAATATTTAGTTTATGTTAAAACAGCTGGAAAGAGTCTCTGTACAGTCAGAGGTTTTTGTAAAACACATTAGTCAGTTTGTGTCACAGTGGTGAACTTTTGGTGGAGGAACCAGAATGAAATGATTTTTTAAAAATTACCTGAAAAAAATTTAAGGTTAGGTTTCAGTTTTTATCATTTAAATCTAAACTCTATTTTTAGTTTTTAGTTAGTAAATAGTTTTATTTACTACACAATACCCTATTAACAGTATGTTTTTTTTTTTTTTTTTTTAGAAATAATGTTATGTTAATGTGGTCATAGTGCATTGAAAGGCAGTTTTTACTCACAAAATTGATTTTTGGACATTTGATGTTTCAGAACATTTAATTGTTATTTCAAGGATTTTCTGACACAAACCTGACATGATTGTTGTGTTTTTGTCCTAATTTGTACATTTCTTTCATGTATGATGAAGCTTTTTAAAGACATTCAGACCAAACTTGTTTCTACATGCAGATGCATCTGCTCTGATTCTAACCCAGTTGGACATTTTTCAGTAGAAACTGAAGTTTCTCTTGTTGCTGATCTGCATGAGAGATTTCTTCAAGGAAGTGAAACAATGTCTGAATCAATGACTGATGGAGCAGAAAAACACCTGAACACAAACCTTCTTCCAACTGAAAGCACTCCATCCAATCAGAGCTTTTGGATTGACAGCTGTGTGCTTCCTGTCCTCTAAACTGATTGGTGTCTCCTAGGTGATGCCCCGCCCTCCCTGACAGTGCTGGCCCCCTCCATGGAGGAGCTGCAGCAGGGGAAGGCCACACTCATGTGTGTGGCCAACAAGGGCTTCCCCTCAGACTGGACTCTGTCCTGGAAGGTGGTCGGCAGCAGCAGCAGCAGCAGCAGCAGGGAGGAGAGCAGGAGCCCCGGGGTGCTGCAGAAGGACGGCCTCTACAGCTGGAGCAGCACCCTGAGGCTCTCTGCAGACCAGTGGGAGAAGGTGACCTGTGAGGCCAAGAGAGGATCCCAGACTCCAGTCTCAGAGACTCTCAGGAGAGACCAGTGCTCCCAGTCCTGAACTCAGACACTGATGGAAATCTGCTTTCTGTGCACTTCTTCTTTATTCTCTTTCTCAAACTCTTTTTGACTTATTAAAGATTATCTTGGAAAAAATACCTACAAATAAAAACGTGTTGCCGACTGATTCCTTCACATTTCTTTTGACCACAAATAATTGAATCAAAAAGTTTGAATCTGAAGAGCTGTCAGCTTCTCTGAGTTGCTTTAAAATTTACTTCTAAAATCTGAAAAATATCTATAAAACATTGTTTGCATTTAGATAAGAAAAGGTTTTTACGCCTAACCTCATTTTCAGTATAAATGTTTTAAAATGTTTTGTGTGTTGGGGGGGGGGGTCTCCTCACATGTTTAAAGAATCTTTTTTATCCTCCACTCATATTTTGATTGAATAATGAACTTCTGACTTCTGGCTTCTGACAATATCTTTCTAGAAAAAAGCTATTGAAATAGTTCATGGTGTGGATTATGGGACAACAACAAATGCATTGTTTTTAAAGTCGGGTTTATTGAAATTATGGGAACAAGTTAAACTGAAAAACAGCCACACTACAGAGATGGGGGAGGGGGGGATACAAGTTAAGAAAACAGCTGAACTTCAAAAACTAGTGTATTTGTACGAGAAAAAAGTAAATATGCTAATCAGTTTGTGGTGTGGGAACGGGTTAGATGAACCTTTAATTTTTTTTTTCAATTCAATTTTTTAATTATTACAACAATAGTCGTTTTAATTGGCTTCATACCTGTAATTGTATGATCAACATAAAGTCCTAGAATTTAATAGGTAATGGCTAAACTAAACTAAAAAGATTAAGCTAAACTGGGCATCCCTGCTTCTCTGAGGGTCTATGGGCATGTAAGCAGAGTAAAAGTTTCTATGTTTCTGTAATCACAAAACATACAAGATTTGTTTTTATGTATTTTTTGTGTTGAAATGTGCTGCTTTTTGGCCAGGATTCCTTTGCAAAAGAGGGTTTTGATCTCAATGGAACTTTACTGGTAAAAAAAAGGTGAAATAAAAGATGTCACAGATGAAACATTGTAAGGCTAGAAATAATCAATAAAAGCAAATACGCAAATGTCACTTCTGCATGGTGCTATAGAAAAGATCATTTGAATGTTTTGAGGGGGAAAAATTAAGTGACCACTATAACCACTCCTTTCCAGGCAAATTATTTTATTTTGTCTATTTAAAAAAAAATTGAAAAAAAAAGTATAAAGATTTACTACTGAAATAATTTGTACATCATAGAAATAAAAAAATATATTCAGCCACGAGCATTTTTTTTTACATCTGATCTGTTTTCTGTGTTTTTGGCTGAACAAAACATGGTTATATTTGAGCATGTGTGTGTTGGTATTTATGTCATTGTGGGGATAACCATCTGTTTACACAGTCAAGGAATGGGGACCATTTTCGGAATGGGGACCAAATCCTGGTCCCCATCAAGATAACTATTAAAAATGGCTTTAAAATCCTTTTTTAAGGTTCCTGTGCATTTTTTAGCTTGGGCACAGAATGCATGATTTTTTATCTGTGCGAGAGTGTGAGTTCGGCTTACTGGTGCCTTTCCAATAGTACTGCAGCCCCCAGTTCATACACACTTCTCCTAATTATACAAGCAATTAATCCTGGGTCTGCGCTGCAAAATTCCCTGACTCAAATCATTGTCTGGTGTTAAATATGTTCATCTTAATTTGCACAGCTTACTATCAAAGATGGACTTGGTCAGAATTTGGGTTAAATCTACAGGTGCAGATGTTGTTATAATTTCTGAAACTTGTAACTAAATCTATTACTATTGAAGATATCAACATATCTGGGTACAATGTTTACTGCACTGACATGCCAGAAAAAGGAGGCAGTGATTCAATGATTTAAGCATTGAATCTTGATTCTGTTATTTGTCACAATCAATCTGTAAACAATTGGAGTTTTTGGCTTTGATAAGATAGTAGATAAGATAAGATAGTCCTTTATTCGTCCCACGATGGGGAAATTGTCTTATTGCGGCATCAGTACAGGACAGAGAGAGAGAGCAATATATAAAGAAACAAAAAAAGAAACAAAACTTTGGAGTCAGTATAAACAAATATATACACAATATACACTCATATACACTCATATTTCTAAAGAAAATTGCACATGATGACCACATACATTTGAATGTAGAAATAGTAACATCTCTTTTTATTACTGTTATTGGATGTTACAGGCCTCCATCTGCTTCAAAAGAGGCATTATTTTCACTACAGCAGCTTTTGACTAAGGTAAATTACATTGAATTACTTATGGCTGGTGATTTAAAGTGGAACCGGTTAAATGCAACTTCTAGTAAATTTAAAGTATTTTTGGATTCCATTAATCTTACTCAGATAGTGAGCATACCTACCAGGCCAAATCTCAAATGCCCAGAAAAGTACACATTACTTGATTTGGTTTTAACAAATGTGCCGCATAAATTTTCTTCGCTTGGTGTCTTCTGTAATGATTTGAGTTATCATTGTGTTGCAGTTTGCAGAAACACTAAAATTCCTAAATGTAAACCATATAGTTTGTAAGAGGAATCTGAAACATTTTAAGGAAAGTTTTTTTTTACAAATAAACATGCTCCTTTACAAAAATGTGGAATTAAGGGATGTGAGAATCCCTGGTTCTCACAGGAACTTGCAGATATAATACATGAACATAATAGAGCATGGAACAAGGCAAGACAAACGGATTCTTCCACTGATCGATCTGTTTTTAAACAGCTTAGGAATCGGTGTACTTCTCTTATAAAAAAAAGACCAAATCTGAATTTTTTTGTCTTTCACTACTGAGAACCTTACTAACCCACAGAAAATCTGGAAAGTGATCAAGTCTTTCTCTGTGACTAAAATGAATCAAGCACTTCTTACTTCTGTTGTTAAAAATTCAGTCGTAGTTAATGATAAAACCTGGAGGTCCTGGATTGCTTTAATTAGGCATTTTTATCATCAGGTTCCTATTTGAATTTGTTACTGTCCACAGGGGGGTGCCACAGGGCTCAGTTCTGGGCCCCCTTCTATTTATTTTGTACATTAATGACTTGGGTGAAAATGTCTCTGAGGCTAATCTACATCTTTATGCTGATGACACAGTCATTTACTGTTATGAATCATCTCTTGCTCAGGCCATTGAAACCTTGTGTAGCCAGTTAACTAGAATCCACAAGGCTCTAGTTGAAGCTAGTTATAAGGGCCAAAGTTCGTCTCAGAGGAAGTGCTAATGATGACAAGCGACATTAAGATGCAGAAAGTGCGTATATATTCATATATGATTTACAACAGAAAATAAACAAGAGAAAAACATAAATCAGTTCAATGCAGTGCATCTTCTGTCCATCCTCCAGTAATGTTCATAAATCCAGTCCAAGAAGTTCAATGTAAGCAGAAAGCTTTTGTTGCAGTACAGCACTCACTTATTCAGTTAAAATTGGTTCTCAATGCTGACAAGACAAAACTAATGTTGTTTTCAAACTAAAATAAGGTCCCTGATACAATTCCAATGGTGTCCACCTTAGATGGACATGTCATAGAGTTGGTTCATAAGTACAAGTACCTTGGTGTCTGGATTGACGACTCCCTCACCTTTAAACCTCACATAGAAAACTTGAAGAAAAAAAACACCTCAAACTTAAACTTGGCTTTTTCTTCCATAACATGTATATTTTTCTTTTGAAGTAAAAAAAAGTGTCTTGTTGCTGCAACTTTTTTTTGTCTGTGCTGGATTATGGTGATATTCTATATATGAATGCCTCATCTTCATGTCTCAAAAAGTTTGACACCATGGATCATCACCAACTGTAGATCCATGATGCATCAATGTGACCTGTATTCAAGAGTACAATGGCCATCTCTGGCCACCAGGAGGCAGGGACATTGGTATACTTTTATTTACAAGGCCTTGCTTGGATTACTGACTCCCTACTTTTGTTCTTTAATCACAAGAAGTGTGGAATCTCACACTTTAAGATCTGAAGATCAGTTGTTGCTTTCTGTGCCATTTGTCCGCACAGAGCTGGGGAAAAAAGCCTTTGTCCAATCTGCTCCTTTTGCTTGGAATATGCTGCAAAAAGACTGGCAGCTAACTGAACTGGTATCTTTAAATGTTTTCAAAAACAAGATCAAAGCATCAGAGACTGAAACAATAATGTGCAACTGCTTTTTATAATGTATATGGATTTAATAATGTTTGTTTTTATGTAAATTTTGTATTGCAATTTCCTGCCTCTTGACCAGGACTCCCTTGGAAAAGAGGTTTTTAATCTCAATGGGTCTTTCCTGGTTAAATAAAGGATAAATAAAAAATAAAAATTTATTACAGTTTCCTGTTTATTTGAGTCATTTTTAACTGATATTTAAATGTGATGAAGTTGTTTATAGATGACAATTTCATTTCTCTGAATAATTCACAATAAACTAAAACACAGCCTTCCTTTAAGCACTATTTTGTAGAAGTAAACAAAACTAAAAAGAAGAAAAAAACATTTTTGTTACATTACTACAGATAAATCAATGCACAGTGCAGGAACAGAAAGATACAGAATTGTTTTTCTCACAGATCCAGTTTTTTAAGTTTGTTTTGTACAGTTGCTTCCATTTCCCTTTAGTACTTAAGGACACTGCATTGTCGTTGTCTGGATCTTTTGAAATCTCCTCATCCCAGAACCTGTGATAAAACATTCTGTTTACCTCTGGTCTAAATTCAGTTCATAAACTGCTCTGAATTATGATGTTACAAACATTTTCTGTGTTTTTTAAGGATTTCACACATTTACAATCAGGCTCAGTCAGAAAGAATGAATTTAGTAACATTGTAAAAGAAATTAAGTCTTACGTTTCTGTCAGTGGTGATCCATCCACCCATTTCCATTCAGATTTCTGTTTCTGGTATGACCATTCAGCAAACAGACCGATCCAGGATTCTGCTTTCTGATTCAATGTAGAAACAAACTCCTATAAACCAAAGAAAATGTTCTTTCTTAACACATTCTCTCCATCTTGGTTTCCTTTCACACTAAATGTCTAGTAAAAAAATGTCTGGTGTTTAGGATTCATCTGTTCTGGATAATTGCCCTAAAAACTGAGAGAAAGTTCATCTGAGGAGCAAAATTTGACTTCCTTTGATGCAGATTTCTGTTCATTTAGTTTTTGCTTCTTATTTTGTCTTCAGGGCCAACAGTCCATTTCTACTGAACCACAGTTTAGCCTATTTGGAATTGAAGACATTAGAAGTGGGAAAAAGAGTTTATGTGTTCCATCACAACATTTCTTTGAAATGTTGCTGAAAGACAAACGTGAAATCTGAGTTGTTGAGGAGAATTTCAGCTGGAATCTATCAGCATCCAGACAACAGCAGCACACATACAGGTAGAGAATCCAAGACACAAGAAGCTGGAAGGAACTAGTGTGACCACACCCACCTGTTCCTCTTTGCTGTTTACCACCACCAGATCAGATCCTTTATTCTGACAGAAACTCCTGCTGTTGTACCAATTTCTCTTCTCAGTGGATTTATAGTAGCAGCTGCAACCAAATCTCCTCCATCCTTCAGGACACCATTTCCCTTCAAAGATTGATATACAAAAATACTGCAGGGTTTACTTTCTGGTTTCATCTGTATTTTCTACTAAAACTTTCAAGTTCAGTTCAAAGGTAAACATGATCCAAACAAACTGATAGAATCCATTAGTTTTCAATCTTTTCTCACCTTCAATCTGATTTTTCAGCTGTTTTATTTCATCCAAAAGAGTTTTTTTGTTGCCTGAAAAACAGTAGAAGTCCATTTATTATTGGTTTGTATGTAAAGGAACAATCACATGGCCTTCAACAGAAGCAATCTACACTTTAGTGGGGGGGGGGGTCACGGTGCAGAGGTAGAGCAGTTTAGGCAGGTTTTATTTCCAATCTGCCTGCACATGTCTTCAAGTGTCCTTTGCCAAAACACTGATCCTCATATTTTGTTGTCATCGTGAAGAGAAACTTGCTGCAGACATCAACGTCCAGAACCAGAAGTCCTGGACCAGAGCTGGAATGACCCCCACATCACTCAAAAAAAATTATTTCAACCACTATTATTTTACCATGCCTCTGGCTTAGGTGGGCAACATCTCTCGCACCAAACACATACTCATAATCTCTTCAGGTAATCATAGGGAGCACATTCAATTTCTTATTACCAAGTCCACGCATACTGCCATCGTTTTGGGATTTTCTTGGCTAAAATTACACAACCCTCAGTTGAATTGGACTAACCGTTATATTCTGAACTGGAGTGCCTTTTGTATGGCCAACTGCCTCCAGTCCGCCCTTCTCCCCGTTTCTACTCCCATTACTAAGCCGTCCGACAAATCTGATCTATCCATACTCCCCGCTTGTTATCACGACTTGAGAACCATTTTTGTAGAAATAAAACTAGAACTGCGCAACGCCTATCATCTTGTATGGATCAAAGAAGGCGATGAGTGGAAAACAGCCTTCAACACACCCCTTGGTCATTATGAATATCTAGTTATGCCCTTCAGGTTAACCGCAGTGTTACAACGTCAACGATGTTCTTTTTGATTTCCTAAACCGTTTCGCCTTTATTTACCTCAACAACATTCTCATTTACTCCCAATTTCTCACTCAGCACGAGAACCATGTCCATCTGGTACTAGAAAAACTATTAGAGACTCAAATTTTTGTCAAGTTAGAAAAATGCGAATTTCACGTCACTAACATTCAGTTTTGGGGTTATATTATTGAGGCTGGTCGCATTAGACCAGATCCGTCTAAAATCGAAGCAGTCAGTAACTGGGAACCCGCAGAAATACGCAAAAACACGACAACAGTTTCTGGGGTTCGCCAATTTCTATCGACGATTCATTTTTAACTACAGCAGTATTGCAGCACCTCTAACCCGCCTCACTTCCACTGACCATCCATTTGCCTGGGGACCTGAAGCCCAGGCGGTGTTTAAAAGCTCAAGCAACTCTGTTTCTGCCCCCATCCTCATTCAACTTGACCCATCTCATCAATTTACTGTAGAGGTTTACACCTCGGATTCCGGCGTGGGAGTTGTCCTCTCGCAAAAAAGAGGAATCTCTTGGAAAACTGAAACCCTATGCTTTCTTTTCCCGCAAACAATCCCCAGCAGAACAAAACTATGACGTTGGAAACCGTGAGTTGCTGGCTATAAAACTGGCTCTACTAGAGTGGCGTCACTGGCTGGAGGGAGCTGACCAGCCTTTCATTGTATGGACTGATCCCAAAAACCTGGCTTATTTAAGAACAGTCAAAAGACTGAACTCCCGTCAAGCTCGTTGGTGTTTATTTTTTGACCGTTTTCATTTCACGATCACCTATAGACCCAGCAGTAGGAACACTAAACCTGATGTTCTTTCCCGCAAATATAGTCCCTCGGAACGCACCATTTCCACCATCTTATCGGAAACCTGTATTGTGGGCAATCTCACTTGGAACATTGAGACCAGGGTCCTGCAGGCTCAGGGTGAGGAGCCAGAACATGCACCATGTCCTAGAGGGGTCCTCAATTTCTTTCTCAAGTTTGGAGGGCTTTTTGCTCCGCCCTGGGTGCCTCGGTCAGTCTCACATCTTTATCATCCCCAGTCTAATGGTCAAGCCGAGAGGGCCAATCAGGAGCTGGAGGCAGCTCTCCGTTGTTTGGCCAGACAGAATCACAAGGACTGGTCTTAGTATCTGGTTTGGATTGAGTAGACTCACAACACTCATCCATCCTCCGCCACTGGGGTGTCTCTGTTCGAGGCTGCTCTCGGGTACTCACCAACTCTGTTTTCATCCCAGGAATACGATTTAGTGGTGCAGTTGGTCCACCAACACCTCTGGCATTGCCAGAGCATCTGGCACCAGATGAAGGCAGCTCTCCTCCGCACCAAGGAGAGTAATTGCCACATCGCCAATTGACAGAGGGTGGTGGGGCCCACTAACCAGCCTGGTCAGAGGGTCTGGCTCTTGATGCAGAACATTCCCCTCTGAGCTACCTCCCGAAAACTGTCTCCCCGATTCATTGGACCGAATGAGATCGACAGGATCATCATTCCTTCCTGTGTCCGTCTAAAATTTTCAGCGTCCCAAGGTACACCTTTCTTTCCATATTTGCCATACTAAGCCAGTTCTGGACAGTCCTCTTTGCCCAATGTCCGCTTCCCCTCCGAACGCCTGTGTCATCGACGGCACCCCCACCTTAATGGTCAGCCGGGTATTGGATGTCCAAGGCCATGGTTTCCATTCTCTGGTCAACTGGGAGAGTTACGGTCCTAAGGAGTGGTCCTGGATCTCCCGCTCCCTCCTCCTGGACCCCTCCATGATCGAGGACTTTTACCAAGCCCACCCGGATCGGCATCCAGGATCATCTGGAGGCGGCCGTTGAAGGGGGGGGGGGGGGGGGGTACTGTCATGGTGCCTCTGTCACCTACATAAGGAGATCCAGAACCAGCATTCACCGCCAGTTTGTTGCCCCTGATGGTGCCTGGTCTGGTCTCTCATTTATTCTAGCCCTTTTATTCATGCTCTCATCTGATCCTGTTTATGCCTTGCCTTCAGGACTCTTATACCACATGTGGACACCTGAGTCTCCTGTTTTCCTAAGCTAAAGATCCTCACCGAACTTCAAGAGCCCTCCAGCCATGCCACGAGCCAAAGCAACCTCCTGCAACATCGCCTGTCGCTCTTCAGCCTTCAGCCTCGTCAAGATCCCAAGCAACTCAGAATATTTTAATATTTAATATTATTATATTATATTAATATTTAAATTTAATATTTTAATATTTTAAAACTTACCATCTACTCACCTGTTGTGTTTTCCTTCTGTGTTCCAGCGCCTGGGTCTGCCATGCTTTGCATGCCATGACAGTCAAATCTGTAAAAAATAGTGGTTCTAGAAGGAAACTAGAAAATCACTGACTATTAATCCAAAATTCAAACCAATGATGACTTGATTGGCAGGAAGGTGTCCGGAAAGTCATTAAAGAACTGCAGATTGGTATCCAGGCTTTTATCAATGCATTCTGCATCTTGTCTGCACCGTATTTCATGCTGGACTTAAGCCGGATATCAACCTTAAGTAGTCTGGATAAATTCCACCAAATTCTGGAAATCGGCTGACTTTAACTGTAGTCCATTCTATCTAGGAGGATCTATGCAGGGAAAAAGGTTCAAAACAAGAGTTTAAATGAAGGGAAAAGGGGTTCAGTATTGTGGTGTTGATGGTTCTCTAATGTTCTCATCTTAGTTTGTTCTTCAGCTCCTTAACAGAATGAATTTGATCATTTGCAGCCATGCTTTGACTACAGTCTGAAAGTCTGTTAAATTTTGAAATGATAATATTGTTTCTGATCAAAGGTTTGCTTTTCTCATAACACAGGCATTTGTATTTTCTACTAAAACTTTCATATCAACAGATTTACAAAGCAAAAAAGTTCAAAGGTAAATGTGATCAAACAGAATCCATTCGTTTTCAATCTTTTCTCACCTTCAATCTTATTTTTCAGCTGTTTTATTTCATCCAAAAGAGTTTTGTTGATGCCTGAAAGACAGTAAAAGTCAATTAATTATTGATTTGTACTTAAATGAACAATCACATGGCCTTCAAGAGATACTTTTTGTGGTGGTGGTGGGGGTTGGACATGATGCAGAGGTGGAGCAGTTTAGGCAGGTTTTAATTCCCAATCTGCCTGCACATGTGTTCAAGTGTCCTTTGGCAAAACACTGAGCCTCATGTTTTGCTGTCATGGTGAAGAGGACCTGGCTGCAGACATCAATGTCCAGAACCAGAAGTCCTGGACCAGAACTGGAATTACCCCCACATCACTCAAAATAACTATTTGAACTGGTAACACTAACAGTTTTTATTTTACCATTTTAAACTTTACTAAAAGTTTTTTCTACAGTTCTGAACACTTTTGGGTTACAGTGAGGGTAAGATGTATAATTTCTCCTTCCTCAAATGATGTGAGGAACAATATTGTCTGCAGGTTCCTCTCTCCAGTAGAAATAATGCCTGTCTAACTTCAATAAGCAGCGTAACACACAGCCCCCCCCCTTCACACCGATCCTATACGTCTGTTCCATTGATTTGCTGCACGGAGCTATGCCCAGCTAAGGACGGGTGTTGCTGCTTTCACAACCTGAGTCACAGGCATACAGACCTACATCAGGGAGGAGTTAGCAAAGGCTTATTCTGACCATCTACATCTCCAGCCTCAGCCGGCTTTTTCTTTGTCAAAAAGAAAGATGGTGGATTGAAGCCGTGTATTGACTTCTGCAGCCTTCTAGCTTCTGGTTTGAATCAGAGGGCCCCTCGCTTCCCAAGCCACTCGCAAGAGGGGGCCTCCACCGGGAGCAATCTCCAGAATACTGAAAGCACTTCATCTCCCAGCACACCCAGCTTGCCACATACCTGACTCTCATTCACTCAATCAACCGCAGCAAACTTAAGCTGTGTACTGAGCTGAGCTCAATGCAAAGTAGTGTTTGTGCCATTCTGCCTTCTTTACAGAGTGTTATATCTGGACCTGATCTGCCACCTGCCCAGACCCTTGTCTGGATTTGGACCATCCTGTCTCTTCTTTATGATCTTATCCCTGTTTTCGACTCTTGACTGCCTGACCCTGATTTAGCTTTGTGGACTTCTAGCTCAGCTAATAAACCTGCTGCATTTGGATCCAGCTGTCTGCCTGTTCTTGTGACATAAATAAGTCCAGTTGCTATGACTCAACTTGAAGATAATGCCACCTGGATGAAAGAGACTCTTCGCCGACATATGCCAGACAAAGAATCACAAAAATGGTTGCATTTGGTGATTACCACTTTGTAGAACTGTTACTGTTGTACCAAATGTGGAAGAAAGAGATTTTCAAAGCATCAATGCAATTGCTGCAAGAATGAAGTCAAACACTTTGTTCATACACAATGACAATGACAGGAAACTGATGATTACGTTCAAAAGAATTGGTCTGCTTTTCATAAACAGATAATCAAGAGGGCAGTGTGTTAATGTATCCCTTTAAGATGAACTGTCTCTATATTTCCTCAGTTAGAAACATGTTTAACCCAGTTTGCATGAAATAAAAAAGACAAACAAATGAGGTGAAATGAAGATAGTTTAGGTGTTTTTAAATTTTCTCACCTTCAGCTTGTATCTTTTGCACCTTCACTTCCCTCTGCAGATTGTTGAATGCCATGTCTGGAAAATTGCATTATTTGGTTAAATAAACCATCCATCCGTCATCCGTCTTCCTCTGCTTATCCGGAACAGAGTTGTGGGGGCAGCAGTCTGAGCAGAGATGCCCAGACTTCCAGACCCCCAGGCGTTCCCAAGCCAGCCGAGAGATGTGGTCTCTCCAGCATGTCCTGGGTCTTCCCCGGGGCCTCCGCCCAGTGGGACATGCCTGGAGCACCTCCCCAGGGAGGCATCCAGGAGGCATCCGGACTAAAAGCCCGAGCCACCTCAACTGGCTCCTTTTGATGTGGAGGAGAAGTGGTTCTACTCCGAGCTCTCTGCGGGTGACAGAGCTTCTCACCCTATCTCTAAGGGAGCGCCCAGCCACCCTGCGGAGGAAGCTCATTTCAGCCACTTGTATTTGGGACCTCGTTCTTTCGGTCATGACCCTTAGCTCATGACCATAGGTGAGTATTGGAGCGAAGATCGACCGGTAATTTAAGAGTTTTGCTTTTTAGCTCAGCTCTCTCTTCACCACAACGGACCAATGCAGCGACCACAAAACTATGGATGCCGCTCCAATCCGCCTGTCAATCTCACGCTCCGGTCTTCTCTCACTCATGAACAAGACCCCAAGGTGTTTAAACTCCTCCACCTGGGGCAAGGACACTCCACCCACCAAGAGATGGCAAACTACCTTTCTCCGGTCGAGAACCATGGTCTCAGATTAAGCGGTGCTGACCCTCATCCCAGCCTCTTCACACTCTCCTCCAACAGGGTGAACTCCAACACTTGGTGGCTGAGATGGGGGCTCATGAGTGAGGCTACACAAGCCCCCCGCCTCTGAGCATGAGCAACTTCAGAGTCATAGAGAGTCCAACCCCTCTATAAGGACTGAGTTTCCGAGCCCAAAATAAAAGTCTCTGCTACTAATTTGAAGTTTTTAAATAAACAATGATGTTGAGGTGTTAGATTTCATCTTACATGAGGATAGAATGATGGATCCAGCTGACAGGACAGTACACAGCACCAACAGACACCATTGTTCACATCTGCAGAACCTTTTCTGGACTTTAGGACACGTCTCTGTTTGTGGAGCTATGAGAGAAAAATAAAGAGGGATCTTGTCTTTCAGAGAAGAATCTATTGTTTTTTGATCAAACACTCCTGATCAAAATCTAAAGACCAGTTAAAAAAATGCAAAAATGTGCATTGCAAGTTCAAGGTTTTATTGCCGATTGCACATACAGTACATCGGAATTAGTCTGTGGCATCTCTCATGTCAGGGTAAATATTGAAAGGATAAAAATGTAAAAGGAAATAAAATAAGTAAAATTAGACAACAAAAGTACAAAGTATTAACTATTAATATGAGTAGATATAAATATTCCAGTGTCCCAGTCTATTCAGAAGAATTATTGCACATGTGGAGTTAATAGTTTATTGGACATAGTCTTCTAGCTGGATGGCATGTCATATGATTCAGTTAAGTCTTCCCTCTCTAATGTCCTGTGCCAGCATTCTGATTGCTGCTGGGAAGAAGCTGTTGTGGAAGCGTGTGGTGTGTGCATGGACGCTTTTGGGCCTGCAAGGTCTGAGGTTGTGGCCTTCAAAACTCAAAAACCGAAAGAGAAACAACATAGTTTTAGATTCCAAATTATTAAAAATACAAATTTTAATGAAGTTGACTGTTCATAGCTGATCAAAAGTACAAGACCACAGCTTTTCAAAGACAGAATTTGTGTTAAAACTTGCATTCAATGTTATTTTCTATTAAGAGATCGTCCTGTCAGGATCTCTTAATGGCAAAGACAAAAAAAAGCTGAATTTCTTTGAATGTGGTAAAACCGTTGAGCTTCATAAAACAATCATTTTGAATTTTCCAAAAGATCCTGAGGGTTATGAAACAAAGTAAAGTAAAGAAAGTAAATTTCTCAGTTAACTTGTTTTTTTAAATAAAGTCCCAGCTCAAAATGTTTATACTCTTGTTCCCATTGTTTCTTTTTCCATTCTTGAAACTCCAGGCCTCCTGGTGGTTTTCCAGAAATCCTGCCTTATCTGCTCCTGATAACCTGGATCAGGTGGAGGAGCTTTAATGGTAGGTTGGTTGGAAAACATGTTGGATATCGCCCCTCCAGGCCTGGATTCTGACCCCCCTGACTAGAACCTTGTTCAAATGTAGCCATGCTAAACGCTAATTCCTGCTGAACTGGTACTGAGATTTGGATCAGCATGTCTGGATGCAGAAGATTGAGTTCATTCTTACCTTGTTCTGGTGACTGAACCCCGGTGGTGTCCTCCACAGATTCATATGCATTGTTGTAGATTTCCACCTCACACTCCTTCCAGTCTGATGTGTCTTCTTGCTGCTTTCTGTTGTATCTGACCTTCTTGGAGAAATCTGGTTTGGCATAAATATCTGAGGACATCTTAAGGCTGATGCAGTAGAAGAGGTGCTGCAGCTGCGTTATCACTCAGAGGTGGACTGAAGATGTTTGTTAAATGAGGTCAAGCATTTTCTCCATTCGTGCTGAGGACAGGATTTCCTGTTTAACTGTAAACATACTTAGAGGAAGTAGCAGCATGTGTAAAAACACATACACCTTCAGCTTCTATTTTTTGTACTAGTTATCTATTAAGTGGAGGAAAAACTCCTAAATAAGAATAAATGTATTTTTACAAATGCAAAGTATTAAAAAATATTTTGCTGTGTGCACAGGAAATTTTACTTTTTCTTATTTTCTGATTTTATAAAAATAAATGAAAGGTGTTTTAATTCCCCATAACTCACAGTTAGCTGCACAGTGGGAAAGTGGTCTGTGGTGACTCATTGAATCTATTTATGTACCTAACTTATAAAATCCCTTTTCCCACATTCAGACACACAAACACATGGATTGTAGTCTCTCAGTGTCTGAAACAGACAGACTCAAGTGCAGCTGTTTATTCTGTGGAAGCTTCTTTATGCTTCATTTGCTTTAAGGATGCTAGCATGAACTACAAAGGAGAGCATAGATGTTTGTTGTTGCAGATGATTTATATCATGTGGGATTGACTTCAAGTAAACTGAACTATATGTTCACTAAATGACTACGTGACAAAATCAGGCTGCAACTATTTCTGGTTCCAAACCACAACATGCCTGCTGCTATCAACCCACTGATTACCATCTGTCTGCATGAGTCAATATGCAACTAAAAGCAGCAAATGATGACCAATTTGAAAGTCTAAGATAGACATTATTTGTTTTTTAAAAATATTTTTGGAGAACTAAAGCATGCAGACAAATGTTTGTTTTTCACAAGAAAATTATGTTTGTGGCAGTTTAAAAATATATTTAAAAAAAACAAAAAAACTCCTGTCTGCATTCTACATTTAGTCAGTGTACCTGCTTCAGTTCATATTTTATATTATAGGACAACCTAAGTGAACTGTTTGATTTTAAATGTCGTGATATTACTTTTTTTGTGGCCCTAAAACTCCTAAAAAGTCATTAAAAAAACAGAAAATGATTGAGAACTTACCAAAATTACAGACTTATTTAGAAAACTCAACCTCTAAAACGGACAAATATACACAATCAGCACAGAATCAAATACTTATTTCCTCCACTGTAGGTAAAAACAATTTCAGCAAAACTGCATGTTGAAAGATTGGAAAAATCCACCAAAATCCTGGCCCATCACCCAAATTACCCTCTACACGACCTCCCCCGCATGCCTCTAGAGGTGCTGTCTGCCAGACCTAGCATGAAACTGGAATTACAGTCATGGTGAAGGTTACATCAAACTGGGGCCCTGTGGACAGCTTTCTTCTGATACTATACCTGCAGTTGCACCACGTAGAATGCTAAGCAAAAGGCTGTTAGACTGCCCAATCAAAGAAATCTAGTTCACATCCCCTGCAGGAAGGCTATGACCAGTCCCAGTGAAACCTATCTTGAACTTACTGCGCTCAATGTCAGATCTTTATGTAACAAATCAGTTAAGTTCAAGCCTCCTCAGCACAGCCAAAGTTTAATTGATGATTTCACTGAAATGCTCTCCCTCTTTGCGGGTTTAATCATTACAGGTGATTTTTATGTTCATATGGATAATGTCAATGACAGAAATGTAAGAGCTAAACGCTGTCCTTAAAACCTTTGGTCTTATTCAATAATAATAGAACGTGACACAACTGGACTCAGGTTTGCAATGTTTTTAAGATGATAAAAACAAGAGTGAACAAGTGACCCAACAAGAGAGTCAAGGGATAAACCGGGCTGAGGGTTACCCCAAGGTTCTTGACAGAGGGCTTGACAGGTTCGTTAGACATTCTGTTGCTGCTTTTAGACAGAGAAGAAAACAACCTGCAGAGCTCAGAGATCTGTTGTTCAGCTCACAGCAACAGAGACATCTGAACCCAGAAGGACCAGGGGCCTCATTTATAAACGTTGCGTACTCACAAAAGAAGGCGTACGCCACTCTCTACGCAATAGTTGAGATTTATAAAAAGCAAACTTGACGGGAAAATGTCCGGTCCTTCATCAAGCTCTGACCCAGGCGTACGCACAAAAACGGGTGAAATGAGAAACGGCGACACCGTCGGCAGATTGAAGAAACACGTGAAAGTGAAAATGACAATACTGCCTCTCATAAATAACATGAAGACTTCACAAAGCAAGTCTCACAATTAACAGCCTACATGAACACCCATTTGATCGATCAGCAGTGAAACACCAAAAAAAATCAAACGAAAATTATAACAGAAATTCAAATGAACACATATTTTCAAAAAGAAAAGTAAAATATGTTCTGCAATATTGGCATGTTGTGCAATTCATCCTCATAAATAATATAGTTAACAGAACGAAATAATGTACAAAACTGATATTCTCGTCAATGTGTCCGTCTGGAGGAGCAGATATAGTTAAAGTCAAAGTCAAAGTCAGCTTTATTGTCAAATATGCTGCATCCGTAAGACATACAGCACAGATGAAATTACTTTCCTCTCACCCCACAGTGCAAGCAGCATATAAAATAATAAATAAACGACTTAAAAATACATTCTTTTAAAAACAATAAAGCCGATAGAGCCGCTGCGTGTGCACGCGCCGCCAGATGCGTGCGAATCAGACAGACAGACAGACAGACATATTAATTGTCCACTGGGGAAAGTTGTTTTCATTGTAAAACATTTCTTCATAAGCTATGGAATTATGGTTTTCACGCATATGCCTTTAGTTTGTTTGATTTTTGATAAAACAATGTATGGCGTATGTCTCAACCATTCAGAAAGCAACAAGAAATTACATTTGATGAACAATTTCCCATTTCCACGTGGATTATTACCCACATCTGTAGCTTGTCAGATGCAATTAAATGGATGGAAATAAAATGCCCCATCACAATGCGTAATGACGCACAATGGCTAATCTTGGATCTTAGAAGATGTGGCAAATGGAAGAATTGGGAGTGAACGCATCTCTAGACAGCAAGAAGACTTGCTGGCAAACGAGGACGAGTGGCTTATGAGCCGGTTCCCACTTCCTCCAGCCGTCCTGTTGGACCTCTGGGGCTTTTGGGGGGGTGTCACCCGGTGCATCAGGTGCGTCGTGCCCCCCCGCCTCAGTCACCACTCCACGTAAAAGGGATTCCCCAATAATTGCCGCCACTCTCTCATCAAGAGGGGTCAGCTCTGGTGTCTCCTGTCCCCCACCCGTGGCAGACACACTCTGGCGATGGAGCGCCAGACGTTTTTCTGCCTCGACTTTGATGTCCGCCTTTTCGGCATTAGTAATGCCCACACTGTGCCCTCCAAAAAACATTTTCTCCTCTTTTCCACCTCGCCAACGATAAATTCTACTTCACATTGAGTGAAGTTACGTTTTTTTGATTTCCTCTCTGTGTTTGCCATGGTTTCACTATCAATGAATATTCATTTGTGGGCGTTTCACGGACTATTTATGGGCAACTATGGGCGTGACATGAAGCCGCAAAAGCTGCGCAGCATTTAGAATTGGTTGTGATTTATTAAGGGAAGGATGCGTAGGATGTGCGTGCGCACGGTTTTATAAATCCGAATATTTCTGTGCGTACGCACGTCCTATGTTTCATCCGTACGCCACTTCTGACGCAAATCCTACGCAAAGTTTTAGAAATGAGGCCCCTGGACTCTGATCTGAACCCATGAAAGACCAGGATTATTTACTCTCAGCAGTGAGGATAAAGCCTGAGGACTCGGTTCTTTGAGCAGCTGACGACTCCTGAACGGAACCGAGTTCAGACACTTTCTGACTTTTTGGCTGTTTGTTTCCTCTGAACATTCCTTACATACATGTGAGTATCTGTATGGTAAAAATCTGCTTTGCTGAGAAAAACAGCTTTTTGATTATAGAAAGAAGGATGATGTTTAGTTTTTTGCAGAAAATTCCTGCTGTTCACAGTTTGGCTTTTTGACCACTCCATCTGGAAAAAAGTGAAAAAGTTAATTTGATTATAAAAATAAATAAATAAGAGTGTGTGTGTGGACAGGCGCTTCTAGATTTGTATTACATCTGAACCTTACCGTAATGATAAACATCCAGCAACTTGTTGCTTTATGCTGCTTCATGGTTTTACCCCCCCCTTTCTATAATCACCCTCCTATCCCCCTCCTCTCTAACATCCCTCTCTCTTCTTCCCTCCTTTCCTTTTCCATCCGGTCCAACACAAAATATTTTCATATATGATTAAAATGAATAAAGTTTGTCCTGGATTCCAAAAGGGGTTTACTCAGACATTCCTCTGGTTTGTCTGAAGATTAATAACCCCTGTTGTTAGAGTAAAATCTGTCCAACACAAGAGGCCTTCAGCTGTCATCTGTTTGCCCAGCTGTTGGACAGGACAAGTTAAAAAGATTTTTAGACAACAAGCCTCCCCAAAAGCACAATGTTGTATCATCTTCCTCTTCTTCTCACCCTTAACTACAATTTGTTGATCTGCAGAACTTAGAGTCGCTGTGGTGCTATAAACACCATGATGAGTTTTGTGTACCATCAATTCCGTCTCCACATTTGGACCCACCAGATTGTTGTCCGGTCATTGCCAGGCCCCAGGCTCATGTCAACAGCCCTCATCGAGTGCCTGCACTGCTACCGTACGATTTCTAACAATCAGAGGGGCAGTGGGACGACAGCACACATGGGCAGAGGGGTGGCTGTCTGAAACTGGCCTATCTTCAGATGATTTTGAGATCCTCTTGTCTGTCAGCTTCCTTCCTTCCATCTGGCTGTCACTGGACTTCTACCACACAACCTCCAAATGTGCCGGGGCGGTCACTGAGTGATGTCAAAAACCTGTCCGGTCGCCGTTTAATTTGAACTTTTTGTAAAACCTCTGCGGCAGCCACGCAGTGTGTGAAAATGCGACACTCCACCTCTTGATCACAAATACAACTGCTTTCCCACCTGCTGATTTCGCTGAAAAACTTGTACTTAGGTCACTGAGCAGTCCATTTTGGGATATATGTCTTACAGGATAAATTAAGGTTTAATAAAAAACAGTTTGTTTTTTCCTTGCAAAAAGGTGAAGAATCATTTCTGCACCACATTATGAGAACATGGAGAATAGCAATAATCAGTTGAACGGTGCCCCCACATTGTAGTTTCTACTTATTTTGTTTCTTATCAGGTTTTTCAACTACTTTCAGAGGAAGGCTCCTGCTCCGGGAACACAGATGGAGAATGCCGTTCGCTTTGTGAAGGCCAGAGACGGGCAGAAAGCTGCTGCTGCATCTGCATCTGCTGCTGCATCTACCACCTCTCCCAGCAGCAGCTCTGCATCAGTTCCTTTAGGCCTGGCAGCTAAATCTGCTCAGAGGTCAAATGTTTCAGACTCCAAGCTGTTCCCTGCAGTGTCTCTGCTTGTGTTTTTATAAATTCACGTTTAACATCTCTTTTGTTTTTTAGATTCACATCCTTTGTCTCTAGTCAGCGTTCTCTGTCTGTGGTAGAAATGCAGGTGAAAGTGAAGAAGCTTGTGGGCAGACCTGCGTTTCCAGGAACATTAGAAATGAACAGTCAGAGTGTAGATCTCTTCATGTGATCAGTGATTTTATGTGGTATCGTTGTTGTGTTCAGCCTCCTCTACATCTGCTGCTTCATCCAAACCTCTGAGGAGGACAGATGAAGAGCTGGTCAGCGCTGTAGTTGACATAGAGTGTGAGGAACAGAACAGACATTCATAGGTCAGGTTGGACACATTGATGTGTCAGCTGATGTGAACTGCTGTTTTTCTACTATTTGAAAATGATTCTGTGATGGGAGATGAACTGGAAACAGAACAGTAAGTCTGGGTTTGGGTCTAAGTGCTGCTTCTCTCTGACACCAACTTCAGCTTCATCATAACTACTAAATGATCTGCAGCTCAGCACCAACTCTCTCTGCTATTGCAGTCACTTCTTTCTGCTTTCAGCATCAATAAACTTGAACTGAATGGATTAAATAACAACAGAAACAATAGGTGTAGAAGTTTACATTTGAAATTTTAATTAGTTTGTTTTTTCAGACACTGTAAAATATGTACATTAAAATAAAAGATTCTTAGAAACAATCACAGTAAGAGTAAATATGTGCAAAACCTAAAAAAATAATCCTGATTTTCTTCCATTTGGTCTGATTTAAATAAACCCACAGAAATACAGAGACATGGAACCATCAGATGTTCCACTGTGGTTCCATCAGAGAGCAGCACAGTCACATAAAAAGCTAAAATGCTGTTTTTTTCTGCGTTTCAGTTTTCTGAACAAATAAAAAAGACCTTTGACTTTCTTGTTTTGGCCCAGGAGACAAGCTTCACTGATGAACCATGACAGCAGGAGGTTTCTTCACATGTTGAACAAAGTCTAGAACACTGGAGTCTGTTTCTTCATAAAACATTGAAAACTCTTTTTTTTTTTATTTAAAATTTAATTTTGAGCTAAGAAATCACTCCTCAATTACTTCTTCTGTTAAAAAAATATTCAATCAATTCATTAAAGGACAGCACATATAAAATGCTAAGATACTTTATTGAAATAGAAGAGAAAAATCAGTTATTTCAAACAAACAGTCAGCATTTTATTAATTACCATAACGTGATGAAGATGATCTATGTTCCTGTTGGAGTCAGTGGTTTCCATAGAGACACTTTGCATCAGCAGCTCCATGCTCCAGTGCTCTGGGAGACTTTATAGTCCTGAGAGTTGAAGACTGGATGACTGACAGCTGTCCTTCATCACAGCAGAAGACACAGAGATCCTCCTCCTCCTCCTCTTCCTCCAAAACATGAGTGTGATGTGCGTCCTCATCTGGACTCTCCTCTGCTGCTGCTTCACAGGTAAAGTCCAGAGAATCCAACTCCTCTCCTCTATGAACATCCGTCCCTCTGAAATGAAGGCCACAAAAGCATGAAGCTGCTTTCTGTTTCTGTCTCTGTCTCCTCAGAGTCCAGAGGACAGGTCACAGTGACTCAGCCTGGAGCAGTGAGCTCTGCTGTGGGACGATCTGTCTCCATCTCATGTAGAACCAGTCAGGATGTTAGGTATAGGGACAGCCATCACCATTTAGCCTGGTACCAACAGAAAGATGGAGAATCTCCTAAACTACTCATTTACTGGGCTAGCACTCTAGAATCAGGGATTCCTAGTCGTTTTTCAGGCAGTGGATCAAACTCTGATTTCAATCTGACCATCAGTGGAATTCAGGCTGAAGATGCAGCAGTTTATTACTGTCAGAGTTATCACTACATCAACAGTCAGTTGGTGTTCTCACAGTGAAACACAGTCGTACAAAAACCTCTTTTAGTCAGAGAGAACAGAAACGGAACTGATACAGTTCAATGAAGACACACACACACACACACACACAAACACACCTTCTAATATATTGTGTATTAATTTGTACTTAGTTTGTACTTAAACACAGAACAATAATAAAAACAGATGTTGGATATAAAATACATAAAACAGAGATCAGTTATAATAATAATAAAACAGTTCATTGTCATTATCAGCAATGACAAAACAAAGATCAAGCTAGTCTGTAGTGCATTATAGAAAGTTTTATTGTCCAGGATTGTTGAAGGAACTTTAATTGTCACGGCTGAGACGAAGGAGATGGAATGAGGACAAGTAGGTGAGTAAGCTTTCCTGGATGGAGGCTTGGCGTGGAGTCGTGGCGAGGCTAGAGGTTAGGTATCTCAGGCGGAATTCTGGTAGGTAGAGTTAGTGAGAGGACCCAGGTTGACACTCGCGGGAGATGTCCTGTAGACGATGAGGAACACGTGGTTAAAAAGGGCAGGCGAAGAGCAAAAACAAATGAGGCAGACTATAGAAAACATGAGACCAGAGACTGCCCCATAAAGGGAAAACGGCCTGGGAAAAGGAGCAGGCAGGCTGATGAAGACAGTGCCAACAGCTGGGTCCAATCTGGGGAGGAAGAGCAGAGAAGGGAGGGGGAAAGAGAGGGCTCCCGGAGGCACCATGATAGAGGGCTGCATTGGGATCGGGTCCCGCCGGGTCCCGCGGGACCCAACCCAAATCTCGCGGGATTGGGCGGTTTGGATTGTGCTGCGGGCGGGAGCGGGCGGCAAAAAATAAACCCCGCGGGATCAGTGCTGGCATGAATATCGGATTAATATATAATAGCGGACTACGTTAGGCTGTGCGGCTGTTGGAGTCTTACGTACTGAAGCTCCGTGAAGCACCAGGTAGAGATACCAATGGCCTCTGTCATCAAACCTGTTGTTGGGGGGGTGTGCAACGCCCCGCCCCGCCTCTTACTAAGAGCGCGCTTCAGGCCGTCTGTCTGCGCGCGCACACACGCACACTTTTAACCGAACAGGATTTGTGAAAATATATTTAATATTTAAATTGCACATTACACAAGAGAAGAATGCATCAAAAGATGAGGCTGGAGGAGGACATGAATCTCTTTAATAATATCAATACAAATACGTGTTTTTTTCCTGCGGGACGGGGGACGATACAAAATCAATGCATCTCTATTACTGTGCGGGACTAAATTCTCTGAGTTTTGCGGGTGCGGGCGGGAGTGGACATACATATTGCGGGAGCGGGCGGGAGTGTAACGCATACGTTGCGGGAGCGGGCGGGATTGGTCAGAAATTCAGCGGGCGCGGGCGGGAGCGGGATGAAGAAAATAGTCCCGCGCAGGGCTCTACACCATGACACTCATGGCTGAACAGATTTTTTTCTATTATGTAAACATAATGTCAATAGTACATCTGTCAGCTTAATGTGTTTCATTCAGTTCCTAGATGAAAATTAAGTCTCATCTGAGAATCAAGTGTGTGACTGTTGTGTGTCCTCAACTTTTTCTCTCTATAAGGTCCTATTCACTTCATTTGCAGGCATCTGGCTGATGGTTATGTGTATGTGTAACTTTGTTTTTTGTTTATTTGTTTTATCTATTTTTGAAACAATGACAAGATGATTGGGTTTCAGGAGGGAGACCGCTATCGTTTTTCCAGTATCAAGAATACAATGAATGCCTAATTGTATATGTCTTAAACCTTTCCTGTCTATCTATATGATTCTTTAATAACGTACCCCTAAATATGCACAGTTAACACAATGTGTGACAGTTAGTTCAAGCTTGGGGATGGAATTCTCTCTCATTGTCCTTACATTACACACACACATACTTTATGTGGTAGTTGTTTGTGTTTGTCAGATCTGTTTTTTCAAGTGTTTTTTGTTTTGTTGTTGTGTTGTCTCACTTAAATAAATTAAAAAAAAAGAAAACTCAATAATTGTTTATGCAACTCAAATTTACATATTTATCAAACTAAATGTCATATTACTCCAATTCAAATAATATTTTTTCCATCGTAACTAATTATAATTCTTGAACCCTCATATGTCTAAGTTTGAGCTGGTAGATATACTAATTTGTGTAACAATAAAAACAACAAAATTCACTGTGTCAAGAGCAGCATACTTTCCCTCCCTTTCACTCATGGTGCAAAGGCTTAATCATAGTAGGACAAAATAACTCGGCTTTATGCGTAAAGGTACCCAGGAAAAGGAGTAACACTGTTCCAGTGTTCTCCTGTAGGATCTCCAAAATGCTAAGAGAGTCTGCTCACAATATAACTCAGGTCTGGCCTAGTACAAGTTGACAAGTAAATTAGACTTCCTACTGCTTCCCTGTACTTTCTTACATCTGTCTTTTTCTTTTCATTGTCAGAATAGATCAGCTTCTGTTCACAAGGAGTCTCCCTTGGGGAATTCTGGCTGCTGCTAGTCTTACATTCCAAATCTTATTTGTGATCTTATTTGTGTATCTTTTCTGCGACATTTTGACTTGGTTTTCGTTTTGATAGAAATTAATACCCAAAAAGTGTTTCAATCATCCCAAATCCTTCATTTTAAATTTGTCAGTTAACATTTGCTTTACATCACTTAGAGCCTGTTCGCTGCTTTCAGCTGGAATAAGATCATCAATCCAAATCACAAGAATCACTATTTCATCCACCCTTTTGATAGAATAGAGACGGTGATCTGCAGGATTCTGTTCAAAACCGTTTTCCATCAGATGCTTGTGTAGCGATAAGTTCCAGTTTCGACCTGATTGCTTGAGCCCGTAAAGTGACTTATGACGCTTACACACCAGTTTTTGACCTGATTTCATTTTCTTCTTAAAACCTTCTGGTTGGTCCACAAATATTTCACAGTCTATTGGAGCATGCAAATAGGCTGTCTTGACATCCATTTGGTGTAGGATTAAACCTTCCTGTGCTGATTTTTGCATCACTATCCTCACACTTATCATGTCTGCAGTGGGTGAAAAAGTCTCACTGAAATCCGTCCCTTCTTTCTGGATATAGCCTTTAGCCACAAACCTTGCTTTAAATTTATCAGCTCTGTCAACGTCAGTTTTCACAGCATAGACCCACCTTCCCCCCACTGCTTTCCCGCCTGCAGGTAACTTAGAGAGGGTCAAAGTCTTGTTGTCTATCAGTGACTTCATTTCTTCCTCCATAGCAATCTTCCATTGCTCTGACTCAGCTGATGCTACTGCTTCCTGGTAGGTATTGGGGAGATCACATACTGCTCTGTAACAGAAATCTACACACATTTGGAGATTGTCATTGGATTCTGTGTCATAGTCTTGGAGATAAGGCGGTTTTCTTTTAGGTTCGAGTCGGATTCTTTCGTTGAGCTGTCTCCCGGGGTTTCCCCACACAGGATTGCTCTGCCTCCTCTGGGAGAGTTTCAGGAACATCACCGTCGGTGTCAACATTTTTATCAATTTCTTTCTTCATCTCTGTTGGATCATCATCATTTGTTTCTCTAGGATCGGGGTCTCCGCTGGTGGCAATCGGCGGTTGCCCCGGCCAGTTGGCTGCCTTGGTCCCATCGAGGCCTGACCAAAGCTCTTCCAGGGCTGGTGCCTGGGAGTGGGGGCCTGGGCTTGGTCCAGGGGGGCGGCACTTTCTGGCTCCTCTCTCTCTGTGTGGGGTGGGTCGTGCTGGGCCTGGGGTGTCGGCGCCTCGGGGGATGGGGCCCCGGGGCTGGGGAACCTGGGCCCTATGCTGGGGGGAGCTGGGGGACGGCTGTTTGACCACAGGGGGACAGTCTGCCAGCTGTCCCCAAATCACCCCCTTCCTCATATAATCTCATATTAGGGTGAGGGGGTGTGGGGTTTAGCCTGCGATGCACTTTGGGAGGGAGAGCTACTTGGCAGTGGTCCCCCTCCCATGGTTGCCGTATGGAATCGGCCCCCCTCTCTTGGTTTTATTTGCACCTTAGACATGTAGGGCCCTTGGTAGGGGGGGTGCTTGGACATTACTGTGAGTAATCAGGAGATGTCCCCTCAGTGCCCTACCCACCAATTTTAACTGCCCCCCTTAGTACACACACGTTTAACTCCTCAAAATATACACTCGAACATAAACACACACACATGCACACACACACCCTCACAAACACACACACACACATTTTGCAAGGAAGGTGGGACCTAGGTCCATCTGTCCCCTACCCCATCCCTGGTGGGGGGTACTGGGCCCTTGGCAACGACGGCTGTGTCCCCTGTGTGCTGGTTTCCTGGGCCTGGCGGTGCTCTCTCCGCACAGGGAAGGGTTTCACATTACACCTGAGCCGGGGGTGTCCATGTCCCTGTGGGATGGGTCCCGGTCCTTGCCCCTCGGCGTTGGGCCCCGCCAAATTTCCAACTGTGGCCCAGCCTGGTCGGGCCATGTTTACAACACCCCTCGTGGGCCCCCCTCCTGGGTGGGGACAGCTGGCCCCTGCCTTGCTCCTTCCTGGACCAACCGTGGGCCGGGTGGGTGGCTGCCTGGGGTGCGAAGCGGGTCTCCCTTGGGGGGGTCCTGGCTCGTACCTGGGGTTGGGCCGGGGGGGTGCCCAGCACTCCTTGGTGGTAATGAGGTGCTCGTCTGGGGCTGTGGGCACCCTTCTCGGTCCGTCCCTGCTCTCTGGCTCTGGGGGCCTCGTGGCGGTCCTGCTGGCACTGGCCTGGGTGGTGGATGTGATCGCCCGGGGGTCGGTGGTTCTCTGCCTGCTGCCGTGTGGCTTTGGGGGGGTTCTGGCTGCCGCTGCTGCTGCGGCGGGGGTCTTGTTGTGGGGATGGCTGGTCACTCTCCCTCCTTCTTTTCACATTCCACCATCCATTTAGAAGAACATAAACACTCACCTGTGCACAGGTGTTAGCTCACCTTTACACTAATAGTTTGCATGATTGAATGAATGAAATATTTCACACCAGTTGGTTTAAAGGCATAAGTGAACACTATCTGTTTTGTGTACATGTTGACACATGGACATTCCTACAGCTAGACGGTGTGTTGATAACATTTAAGTGTGTGTGGACAGGCCCCGCCCTTTTGAGATTTGTACTTCATTTGAACCTAATGAGAAACATCCAGTAAACTTGTTGCTTTAGGCTGCTTCATGGTTTTACCCCCCCTCCTATTATCACCCTCCTATCCCCCCTCCTCTCTAACATCCCTCTCTCTTCTTCCCTCCTTTCCTTTTCCGTCCGGTCCAACACCAAAGATTTTCAAACATGATTGAATCTAGTAAAGTTTGGCCTCAACTACAAAAAAGGTTTATTCAGACATACCTCTGGTTTGTCAGAAGATTAATAACCCCTGTTGTTAAAGTAAAATATGTCCAACACAAGAGGCCTTCAGCTCTTTAAAAAACAAACAAATTCATCTTTTTAAATGGTACAACTTGCTGAATCTGTGACTATAAATACTTGTTTGCTCTGATTTTATTCATGACATCTTCAGCTCCTGTGTTGCTTCTGCGGACACACAGAGGTAGAGACACTGATCTAGAACAGGAACTGTGAGGAGAAACAGAAAGTTGGTTCAATCGGGTCAGACTAGTTAGACAGGTTAGTTAAGCATTCTGCTGCTTTTAGACAGAGAAGGGAACAACCTGCAGAGCTCAGAGATCTGTTGTTCAGCTCACAGCAACAGAGACATCTGAACCCAGAAGGACCTGGGGCCTCATTTATAAAACTTTGCGTAGGATTTGCGTCAGAAGTGGCGTACGGATGAAACATAGGAAGTGCGTACGCACAGAAATATTCGGATTTATAAAACCGTGCGCACGCACATCCTACACATCTTTCCCTTAATAAATTACAACCAATTCTAAATGCTGCGCAGCTTTTGCGGCTTCATGACACGCCCATAGTTGCCCATAAATAGTCCGTGAAACCCCCACAAATGAATATTCATTGATAGCGAAACCATGGCAAACACAGAGAGAAAATAAAAAAAAACGGAACTTCACTCGATGTGAAGTAGAAGTTATCGTTGGCGAGGTGGAAAAGAGGAGAAAAATTTTGTTTGGAGGGCAGAGTGTGGGCATTACTAATGCCGAAAAGGCATGTGAGTGGCAAACGGTGGCAGACGCCGAAATAAAAAAGAAATGGTCGGACATCAAAGTCCAGGCAAAAAAAAATTTTGGCGCTGCATCGCCAGAGTGTGTCTGCCACGGGTGGGGGACAGGGGACACCGGAGCTGACCCCTCTTGATGAGAGACTGGCGGTAATTATTGGGGAGTCCCTTTTACTTGGAGTAGTGACTGAGGCGGGGGGTGGGGGGTGTCGGGGGGGGGACACGACGCGCCAGATGCACCGGGTGACACACCCCCATAAGCTCCAACAGGACGGCTCGAGGAAGTCGGAACCAGCTCATAAGCCACTAGTCCTCGTTTGCCAGCAAGTCTTCTTGCTGTCTAAAGATGCTTTTACTCCCAATTCTTCCATTTGCCACATCTTCTAAGATCCAAGATCAGCCATTGTGGTCATTACGCATTGTGATGGAGCATTTTATTTCCATCCATTTAATTGCATCTGACAAGCTACAGATGTCGGTAATAATCCACGTGGAAATGGGAAATTGTTCATCAAATGTAATTTCTTGTTGCTTTCTGAATGGTTGAGACATACGCCATACATTGTTTTATCAAAAATGAAACAAACTAAAGGCATATGCATGAATACCATAATTCTGTAGCTTATGAAGAAATGTTTTACTATGAAAACAACTTTCCCCAGTGGACAATTAATACGTCTGTCTGTCTGTCTGTCTGTCTGTCTGTCTGATTCGTACGCATCTGGCGGCGCATGCACACGCAGCGGCTCTATCGGCTTTATTGTTTTTAAAAGAATGTATTTTTAAGTCGTTTATTTATTATTTTATATGCTGCTTGCACTTTGGGGTGAGAGGAAAGCAATTTCATCTGTGCTGTGTGTCTTACGGATGCAGCATATTTGACAATAAAGCTGACTTTGACTTTGACTATATCTGCTCCTCCAGACGGACACATTGACGAGAATATCAGTTTTGTACATTATTTTGTTCTGTTAACTATATTATTTATGAGGATGAACTGCATAACATGCCAATATTGCAGAACATATTTCACTTTTCTTTTTGCAAATGTGTTCATTTGAATTTCTGTTGTAATTGTCGTTTGATTTTTTTTGTTTGTTTTACTGCTGATCGATCAAACGGGTGTTCGTGTAGCTGTTCATTGTGAGACTTGCTTTGTGAAGTCTTCATGTTATTTATGAGAGGCAGTATTGTCATTTTCATTTTCACGTGTTTCTTCCATCTGCCGACGGTGTCGCCGTTTCTCTTTTCACCCGTTTTTGTGCGTACGCCTGGGTCAGAGCTTGATGAAGGACCGCACATTTTCCCGTCAAGTTTGCTTTTTATAAATATCAACTATTGCGTAGAGAGTGGCGTACGCCTTCTTTTGTACGTACGCAACGTTTATAAATGAGGCCCCTGGACTCTGATCTGAACCCAAAAGGACCTGGATTATTTACTTTCAGCAGTGAGGATAAAAGCCTGAGGACTCGGTTCTTTGAGCAGCTGACGACTCCTGAACGGAACAGAGTTCAGACACTTTGTTTCCTCTGAACATTCATTACATACATGTGAGTATCTGTGTGGTAAAAATCCGCTTTGGTGAGAAAAAAACTGCTTTTTTATTGTATAATGGAGGGTGATGTTTAGTTTGTTTGAACAATTCCTGTCACAGTTTGGCTTTTTCAAATTCAAATTCAAATTCAAATTCAAATTCAAATTTTATTTGTCACACACACAATCATACAGCGTACAATGTGCAGTGAAATGCTTAGGCGACCGCCCGCGACCTCAAACAAGAAAGAATAACAATAGGAATAGGGAAATAGATATAAAATATAGGAATATACAAATATAAAAACATTAAAAAAAACAGAGTGACCGAATGTGTGCAAATATGCTCTAAAAGTGACATGTGAAAGTGGCTTGTGATTATAATGTCCATGATTACTGGTTAAGAGTCCGTATCGCCTGCGGGAAGAAGCTCCTCCTCAGTCTCTCTGTGTTAGTCTTCAGAGAGCGGAATCGCTTTCCTGACCGCAACAGCGAGAACAGTCCGTTGTCGGGGTGGCTGAGGTCCTTTGTTATCTTCCTGGCCCTGGTCCAGCACCGCCTGCTGTAGATTGAGTGTAGGTCAGGGAGCTCGGTGTGGATGATGCGCTCAGCTGAACGCACCACCCTTTGGAGAGCTCGTCTGTCCCGCATGGTGCTGTTCCCGAACCAGGTTGTGATGTTTCCCGTCAGGATGCTCTCTATGGTGCAAGAGTAAAAGTTCCTAAGCACCACAGAGGGCAGTCTAAAGTCTCTCAGGCGTCTAAGGTGGTAAAGACGCTGCCGGGCCTTTTTCACTATGGTGTTGATGTGACAGGACCATGACAGGTCCTGCGTGATGTGGACACCGAGGTATCGGAAGCTGTTCACTCTCTCCACTGGGCTCTTGTCGATGACGGGGGTCTGATAGTTCCTCTTCTGCTTTGTGGCGAAGTCCACTATCAACTCCTTTGTCTTGCTGACGTTTAGGAGGAGATTGTTCCTCTCACACCAGTCTTCCAGATGTCCAATCTCCTTCAGGTAGGCCGTCTCATCATTATCAGTGATCAGGCCCACCACAACGGTGTCGTCAGCGAATTTGATGATGGTGGTGGAGTTGGTGGAGGCCACGCAGTCGTACGTGTACAGTGAGTACAGCAGAGGGCTCAGAACACAACCCTGGGGGGCTCCAGTGTTGAGAGTGATGGAAGCTGAGACATATCTGCCCATCCTTACGGCCTGTGGTCTGCCAGTTAGGAAATTGGAGATCCACTGACACAGAGATGGGCTGAGTCCCAGGTGCTCCAACTTGGTGGTGAGTGTGGAGGGGATTATGGTGTTAAATGCTGAGCTGTAATCGACAAAGAGCATTTTAACATAATTTCCCCTTCTAGTGTCCAGGTGAGTGAGAGAAGTATGAAGTAGATGAGAGATAGCGTCATCCGTTGAGCGGTTCGAACGGTAAGCAAACTGTAGTGGATCCAGTGAGTCAGGTAGTGAGGAGATAATTAAGTCTTTGATCAGTCGCTCAAAGCACTTCATTACTACTGAGGTGAGGGCTACAGGTCGGTAGTCGTTGAGGGAAGTAGGGTGGGGTTTCTTTGGGACTGGAACAATAACAGACTCCTTAAAGCATGTAGGGATCACCGACTGAGATAAAGAAGTGTTGAATATCTCTGTGAACACAGGTGCTAGCTGGTCTGCGCAGGCTCTGAGGACTCTACCTGAGATGCCATCTGGACCTGCTGCTTTCCTGGTGTTTACTCTCCTGAAGGCTCTCCTCACGTCATGCTCGGAGATGATAAACTCGTTACTGGTACTGGTAGTGACTTCCTGTCTGCAGCCGTTAGTTCCGCTAGCATTAGTGATGCTAGCATTAGCATTAGCATCGCTAGCATTAGCATCGCTAGCGTCCTTGGCTGCAGCCTCGAAGCGAGCATAGAAGGTGTTCAGATCGTCTGCCAGAGTCCTGTCCGCGCTCGTCACCCCGGATGTTGGTGCTCTATAGTCCGTTATTGTTCTTAGTCCCTGCCACAGGCTCCTGGAGTCACTCTGTTGGAGTTGTGACTCTAGTTTCCTCCCGTAGCGCTTCTTCGCCTCTTTCACCGCCTTCCGGACATTGTATGACGCAGCCTTATACAGCTCCATGTCCCTGGACGCGAGTCCCGCGTTATAGGCAGCGGTGCGAGATCTCAGAGCGTCACAGATGGTTTTATCCACCCACGGCTTCTGATTGGGAAACGTTCTGATTTTAGTTTTCTGTACGGTGTCGTCCGCTAGTTTCCCCACAAATCCCACAACCGCTTCCGTAAACACGTTGATGTCATCGGAGCTGTTTCTAAACATGCCCCAATCAGCGTCCTCGAGTGCGTCCTGTAAGGCGGCCACCGATTGGCCTGTCCAGCGCGCGACCTCTCTCTGAACCGGAACTTCCTGTTTGAGCCTTTGTTTATATTTTGGCATGAGGAAGATGGCGGCGTGGTCAGATTTCCCAAACGGTGGATGAGATTGTGCCTTGTAGCCATCCTTAACTGTTGTGTAACAGTGGTCCAGTGTCCTTTTGCCCCTGGTCGGGCAGGTGATGTGCTGGTAGAAGTTCGGTGCTGCGCGTTTGAGGTTGGCACTGTTAAAGTCCCCTGCCACAATAAGCACAGCATCCCGGTGTTGAGTCTGGTGCTGTGTGAGTGCCTCATGCAACTCGCATAGGGCAGCGTCCGTGTCCGCTTGTGGTGGAATATAAACGGCGCTGATTATGACCGATGTAAACTCCCGGGGGAGATAAAAAGGACGACATTTGATGGTCAATAGTTCCAGGTTGGGTGTGCAGGAGCGTGTAAGAGGAACAACACTTTTTGACCACTCCACCTGGAAAAAAAGGGAAAAAGTTAATTTGATCATAAAAAACAAAAATAAAAGACATGACAGTAAAACTGTTCTGAATGAAACATAACAAAACAGTAAAGTAACATGTTTGCCTAAAGTACTTTAATTAGTAGCAAATACATGCTTGTGACTGAAACAGAAAATAAAGATGAATGTTGGTGTTCAGAACAGTTGAAGGACAGATGGTGGTGGACTTTACTGAAAGAATAATGAAGATAGAAAAGACAGAAGGATAGGGTGACACAGCATAGCATAGAGGAGGATAAAAATCTGTTAAATGTTGAGGATACAATGCAACCTAAAACAGACTAGTGTTTGCACAGTTGTGGGGGTGGGGGTGTGTAGCCAGACAGCACAGAATGGTGGTGTGAGGATGACTCTGGTGGTGAGGAAGATGAAAAGGACCAGATCAGAGTAGAGGAACTGAGACAGTTTATAGCAGATCAGAAAGTTCTCCCAGATGACTAAACATAAATCTAAAGTGATCAGGTGAAGAAAATTGTCTTCCATGTTTTTATTTCGAGCCGTGTTTTTCAATACACTTCTGTTCCAATGGCAGACCCCCCCCCCCCACACACACACACAGAATGTGTTCTGTGTTTGGTTCTGTTTTTCTTGTAATGTTCTTCTTTCAGGCTTATTTTCCAATCACCGTCTCATCTGATTTCATTCACTATTTATCTACAGCTGTTATTTTTTAATCCATTAGAACCCTCAAGAACCATTTTTCCTTAAAATAAAATTATGTGGGTTATTTCACACACTCATTGGACCACTAAACACATTTCTGATGTTTTTCTGTGGCGCTGATGTCACCATGGGTTCTTTTGGGTTAAGTAATCATCCTCTGTGTTTCTGAGTGTCTGATGTTCAGGTTATCTGCTTTGTCACATTTTTACCTCGTCTATTTTCCCCTCATGTTTAAGGTTTTTACAGTTTGCAGTACCTGCAGTAAAGCCTGGTCTCCTGCATTTTGGGTCCTTCATGAGTTCCTCAGTCCAACTGTTCTTTCAGTTCAACTACATTCAGTAGATCAGTTGACTGTCTGTGTTTGATTTCTCCAGAAAAGATGGAGATGTTCATAACTCTGTTCTTCCTCTGTCATGCAGCGTCTGCAGGTGAGACCACAAGCTGCAGTTTTTTATTCCAACATTTCCTTCCATACATTGTTGTTACTTTGGAGCTAAAACAGATGACATTGCTGTCATTGTTCACTTGCAGAAACTAAACTGTAAGGAAAACTCTGCATAGGAAACAAGCTGAGTTTGTGGAGATGAAAACAATTAGAAAGCTGTTTCATTCTAGTGGGGGGAGGACTGTACTAGAGAGACACATGTTTCTGCAATAAATCACCATGCAGCAAATTCAACTAACTAGAAAAAGAAAGTCAGTTAAGGTCATAGACTGGCTTCAGCATGAAAATGAAAGGGAAACGTCAAAAACAAAGAAGCAACAACGACCTAGTACCAATTTAAAACAACATTTTTATCATTTGTGACTCTAAATCAGAAGCATGGCTGCTCTAACTCTGTTACAGACAGAACATTGCTGGAAGCACAGCAATGAATGTAAAGTCTGTGATTACAGCTGTCAATCAAAACACCTTTGGAGTCACTTTAGTTTAAAGATGCAGAAGAAGATTTTTTTTTATTTTTGAGTTGATAAACACAAAGTAAAAGTTAAGTCTGGATCTTTTCTCATTGTAAATATTTATATAAAGGTTTTAGTGGTGTTTAATGGTTTATCCTTTAAGAATAAAGTGGTTCAAAAAAAGTGTGTAGGTGAAATTCCATTATGGAACACACCTAGATTTAAGGAAGAATATTGCATCATTGTTGTGATGATACACTTTGAGGAAAGATATTGTTTACTAAAAATGTAAATTATATTTAAAGGGAAAAATTAATTGAAACGTGTTCAGAACTCTCCATGTGTACAATTTTAATTTAGGCTGCTCTTGAGACCCTAATTTGCTTTATTTAAATGACATTATTTAAGGTCTAGAGCCATTGATTCTTTGAAAACAAATAAACAAAAATAAATCCAGAGTTTAAATATTTATCATGGACTTTATTTTTTTTAAACATATTTTGATAAATGCAGAAATTACATGCAATGTTTTTACTTCAGTGAAACACTCTATGACATTCATCGTCACTGGCACTTCTGGAATAACAAACCTTCCTGAGTTTGTGGCTACAGCATCAGTGGACAAAGTTGAGTTTTGGCACTGCGACAGCATCAAGAGAGAATTTGAATCAAAACAGGACTGGACACAAAAACTATTCAAGGAAAAACCTGAAGTCCTCCAGATGGGTTTACAGGAGTGTCTTTACAATCAGCATTTATTTAAGGCCAACATGGATGTTTTCAAGCAACGTTTAAATCAAACTGAAGGTAAAGTTGAAGATTTACTGTGTAGAAAGAGTCCTTATTTGGAAATTGTAGTTCAAAAAATGTTCCCAACTTTAAACAAGTTAAATGTTCTACAAAGCCCATCAACATGACTCAATGGTAAAAAAGAAAAAAAAAAACCAACAAAGGTGTTTTTTCCTTGGTGTTCAGGTTCTCATGTTCTCCAAAGAATAAGCGGCTGTGAGTGGGACGATGAAAGCGGTGAAGTCAAAGGTTTTGAACAATACGGTTGTGATGGGGAAGACTTCCTCTCTCTGGACCTGCAGACCATGACATGGATTGCACCAAAAACACAAGCTGTTGTGATAAAACATATATGGGATGCAGACAAAGACAGAGTAAAACACACTCAACACATGCTCATGTCATGGTGTCCTAAAGGGCTTAAGGATCATATGAACTATGGGAGGAGTTTTCTGCAGAGAACAGGTAGAGTCAGCAGCACTAACTAGTTCATACAAATAAATGCTGAATATGGGAGACATTTTCTCTTCATTTTCTTTGCGCAGAGCGTCCTTCAGTATCTTTTCTCCAGAAGACTCCCTCCTTTCCGGTCTGCTGCCATGCCACTGGTTTTTATCCTGACAGAGCTGATCTGTTCTGGAGGAAAGATGGAGAGGAGATTCATGAGGGTGTGGAGAAGGGACAGATCCTACCTAACCATGATGGAACCTTCCAGATGAGCTCAGAGCTGAACGTTTCATTGATCAAACATGAGGACTGGAGGAGGTATGACTGTGTGTTCCAGCTCTCTGGACTAACAGAAGACATCGTCTCCACGCTGGACAAAACACAGATTCAGACAAACTGGGGTAAGATTGTAAATTTTAGCCCCAGCACCTTAGTGTTTACTAATCCAGATCATCTATAAAACAGAAGCATGTGAGGAGTTTCTAACTCAAACTCAAATTTAATTTATTTATTTCATTTCAGTTAAAAACACAAAGCTAGATAAAAGATAAAATGATGATTTTAATCATGTTTCGGGCAGATACTCGTAGCAGTGTTTACAGCTAATACCCTAGGGCGGTTCAGTCAATTAACTCACCTGCTCAGCGTCCTATTTAAGCCAGGTGTGCAGGCGTTCATTCTCTTTCTTACCTTCAGCGCTCATTCTTCGCCGTTCCCCGTGCTCGCGGATCCGGCGGATCTCCTTTTCTTCGACGTCTTGCTGTATTCCCCCCGTCCTTCGGATGGATGATCCCCATTTTCTGATGTGGGCTTTCCGTTTTCGCTGCGTCTGCTCATTTTGCAGCAATCGCCGGGCGGCTAGCGGCGATCACCGGGCGGCTAATGGCGCCCAGCGCGTTCGTTTCGCCGCGGTCGCATGCATCTGCAGGGGGTGCGCTTTCCGCGGTGTTCGGGTTGTCCGTGGGCCCGGATCTGGAGCTGTCCGGGTCTATCGTCTGCCGTGGTCAGCCGGACTTCTACGGTGAGCGGCGTGCGGTTTTTTCCTGTGTCGTTTTTTCTAGGCTGAGTCTTGTTTTCTGTTTACTTCGGTGTATGGTGACGTCGCGCCCCTAAGGACCCTGGGAATTGTAGTTTTGGGACTCGTGGTCCGCTTCATGATGCACTTCTGATTCATTTTCTGCTGTTATTCTGCGTCGTCCGATTATTGTTTCAGGAGTTGTGGGGTCTTTTCTGTGGTTGTGACGGCTGGCGGTCCTCGTCTGGCCTGGTTTTCATGCTGGCTGAATTATTTGTGGTTTTTTGCATTTTCTTTGTTGCTGTTTTGTTCTTTAGGTGCTGAAGGTGACTCTTGACTATCTTTAATTAGATGCTGGCTTTATTATTATGGCGGTTCTTCTGTTTATTTTCTTCGTTGTTGTAGCTGCTGGTTAGTCTGAATGTGAATTGGTCTCTCTTGGACCTGTCTCTCCTCTGTGGACAAATTCCTTATGCTTGGTCTCTTTTATGCAGCGTCTTTGGCTCATTTTAATCACTCGTTCGTTGCCCCCGCACGTTCTGCATCTGGTTCTGCTTCGCCTGTTTTTCCCTGCTCTGTGTACCCCAGTGGGTCCTGCCCTGGCTCGGGGACTTGCGTTGGCCGCATTAGTGAGTGCGTCAGTCTCGTCGCTGCCTTTTTTCTCGGCTGGACAGTTAATTTGTTATTCTCTCTCTGGTTTGGTCTGGAGGTTTGTGGGGGCTGTGTGATGGATTCTTCCGGGGCATCGTTTTCAAAGCCACCACTGAGGGTGGCCCCTACAAAGTGTTCAGGTTCAAGTGACGTGATCTAGACCTGTTGGCGCCTCACAGTTCATCTTTCTGGGAATCAGTGGCCTAGTTCCTCATGCGCCTTCAGGATTAGTATATATTTTCTTCAGCTGCCCATGCTGTCTCCACGATTTTTCTTCCGAGCACGATATACGGCTGAGGATGACTTATCGCTGAGGGTCTCCCTGTTCTGCCTCTATGCCTCTCGGCGTCTCTTGGCATTCAGTTGGCGCTCGACACGTTTGTCGGTTTACCTTTCAGCTGCCGTGGCAGTCCTCATACTTTCAACTTTCTTAGCAGAAGCTCTGTACTGGATTTTTGTAGGCGATGGGTCCCCTTCACTTTGCGAGTTATTGATGGTTTCTCAGCGACCGAATTTCCTCTGTATCCCTGGTCTTTTGGATCTCTGTGGGAAGGGGGGGGGGGGGGGGGGGGGTATTTTTAAATCTGGGTTCCACGTTGTCTATACTGTATGGTCCTCCACCCTTCCGGATTTATTTTTCTTCTATGGATCGGATGGTTCATTGCTGCTTGTCTTTCCCCATTATGTCATCTTTGGCTTTTGTGCAGCGTGTTGTTTATTCATTGTTTGGTTTGATGATTGGGCCACCTGACATTTGCTGTGGCTTTGGTCCTATGGTCATCCGTTCATCTTGTGTTCTTGTTCTGGGTAGTTCCATCCTGGGCCCCGTGTTCCTGTTCTGGATTTCGTGTTTTGCGTTTGTTCCTTACCTCTCTATGCTTGGAGTAGTTATGTTATGATGACTGTCGTGTCTTCAGGCTCCCTCCACTTGTTCTTCTGAGGCTGTGCCTTCTGGTTTGGGGGAAAGGATTTAAGAGTGGTTTGTGTTTGTCCGGCTGCCAGAATCTACAGCTCTGATGATTTATAAGGTGTTGTCCGGTTATTTCATCCTTGGAGATTATATTAAGGCTGTTTCAATAGTGAATGATAGTATTGTGTCATCGGTTGACTTGGTTAATGTTTAAATAACACCTTGAGCAATTTCTACCCTGACCGTAGGAAATATATCACTTGCGCTCTCAAGCTTAGTTCAAGAGTTAAGTCTTGTGTCCACAAGTCAGTCTTCTATCTGCCTTGCTTAAACAGATGACAGTCTGCTAGATGCTTCCCCATTTAGTGGCTTGTTATACTCCGCCTCTAAATGCTTAAGGTTCAGTCTAGCAAAAATACTATCAAAACCTATGATCCCTCATGGCTCTCAAGTTCTCTTTTTCAGTATCCAGACGCCCTTGGCTAATTACAATTTCAGTAGTCTGTACTTTGTTGTCCACCAATTTGAGAACCACTAATATCAAGTACAAAGCATCAAATCCAGCCAAGCTGTAATCCTTTGCTACGTGGGATGTTGACCTTCCTCATCTACAAATCTCCTTGGCTACTCTTCCCATCACCTACTCCTCGATGGCCTCCTGAAGGTGTGTCCCTCTGAAACTGTCAAAGGTTACTTATCTTATCTTTGGAATCTATAAAAATTGGTGTTAAGATTTTGTGCAGGTTATATAGTTCACTATCATTTCACTGTTGGAATTTGTAATTATGATGGTTTCTAGGGTGCGATAAATCCACAATGGGTCTTTACCTTAACTATCTACTAAATTTCACTTTCTCAGATTTGTTCTTTAAAAGCACTGTTATTTCATTTATCTCAAGCATTTTGAAACTGATCAGTTTCTGGGTTATTTATATATTCTTGTCAAGACTAATACTGCTTTGTTTTATCTATGCACCACATCCTGAGCCTGCGAACCCCTACGCCCCGATCGGCTTCTCCGTTTCCAGGAAGTGATGTCACCCCTGCATTCCTTGATCTGGTGCTGCAACGATGACTGCTCGACGCACCTATTGCTGCACTGAAAGTGATGGGGCGGTGGACCTCCTCTGCATTCCAATGACACTTCTGACTGAATTAATCAATCAATGTCAACAGCAGAATGAATGTAAATTCTTCGATTATAGATGTTAAAAGAAAATTATAGCCAGGTGGAAGCCTCAAAATTTAGGATGTTCTAAGTTGTATCATAGTATGCGCTGGAGCTCGAATTTGGTTCTTAAGCCAATTTTGTAGTATGCCAATGAAGCATAGTAATTATGGGCGTTGAACTCGTTCTTAATATTTGGATGAATCTCAATTAAATGATGTTCCTTGAGCGCTTATAATTGGTATGCTAAATGGAGAAAATTATGGCTATTAAGCTCGTTCATTGTACTGTCATTGGGAGCTTCGAAATAATGGATGTACTTAAGCTCGTGTATTTATAGTTGCCACAACGGAAGAAGTTATGGCCATCAAGCTTGTTCTTAGTTTAATAGAAGTTCGAATAATGGCTGTTCAGCATGTCATACTGTGCCATCGGAAGCTTTGGATTGGATGTTAAGTTAGTGTATCATACGGCTTGTTTGGCGGTTTAAATTATCGTTCTGCACAGCGTTTTTTTTTGGGGGGGGGAAGTGAGCTTACGTTCTAAGATCAGGTATGAGTAATTTTATGTTGACTCCCCTTTTATTTCTTTCCCTCTCTCTTTCAGATAGTATGTTCCTCTAGTGGTTTTCACGAACGGGAGCGACCCTACGGTCAATGGTGCCGGGTCACACATAGCAGATCCAACAGATAGCATGTTCCCCTTCGTGGCGCTGTACTCGAACGGGGGCGGCCCAAACGGTTAATGGTGCCGGGTCACAAATAGCAGATACACTAGATAGCATGTTCCCTTCGTGGCGCTGTACTCGAACGGGGGCGGCCCAAACGGTTAATGGTGCCGGGTCACAAATGGCAGAAACACTAGATAGCATGTTCCCTTCGTGGCGCTGTACTCGAACGGGGGCGGCCCAAACGGTCAATGGTGCCGGGTCACACATAGCAGTCATACTGGGAAATGAAATGGAAATGGAATGCTGCCGAAAACACACCCCATTTTATTACACACTGATTATACATACACATTTTTTCTTCTTCTGGATAATTAAGTGTTGGGGGTTTTGTTACCCGAAAGTTTTATGGAAATCTCTCATGGAATTGAACGGAGCCTTATGCCAAACTAAAAGATGTGAATGCCAACTAAAGTATGTGGAAAATGTCAAATAAATATTTCTTACTGCAAGAGTTGTCTGACTGAAACAAGTTAAATGTTCTACAAAACACATCAACATGACTCAATGGTAAAAACAAACAAACCCAAAGGTGTCTGGTTTTCAGCTAGCAGCATTAAGAGATAAAATAGGTTTCATCTACTTTGAGATATAAGAGAAAAGGATTTCCTGGTAAAATAAAGGTTAAATAAAATAAATTATCATGAAAATCTAAATTAGACCTTTCAAATTCACTCAAACTCCTAAAGTTTTTAGTGTTCCTTGGTGTTCAGGTTCTCATGTTCTCCAAAGAATAGGGGCTGTGAGGACATCTGAGGCTGATGCAGTAGAAGAGACGCTGCAGTGTAATTTGTTGCAGAAAATATAAGATTTTCTCCATTTGTGCTGATGACAGGATTTCCTGTTTAATCATCTGTTCTTTTAAAAATACTTTGAGGAAGTAGTAGCACCGAAGAATTAAAACACTACACCTCCCATTTCTATTTTTTTTTCCTGATTATCAATTACGTTGGATGAACAATTTCTAAATAAGAATAAATGTGTTTTTCCAAAAGAAAAGAATTTAAAAATCTCTCGCTGTGTGCACAGGTAATGTTACTGTTAGGGTTACGTAATTATCATTTACTTACATGTTATGATCACCATAATATGATGGTCTCTTTTATCTTATCAACCCCGGCCACCAATAAAACCAGACTGGATCCACTGGGAATGAGGAACTCCTCTGTGGCATCTTTGTACTGTGACAGACGGGCTTCTCCTTCTGCAGAAGTCTAGCAAAAACTTTCATCTCCTGTGTGGTTCTACTCTGTTAGGGAAAAGTTATAACCCTGACAATTATTTTTTCTTGTTTACCAAGTTTCTAAAATAAACTAAACATACTTTATCTCCATATGTCTACCACTTAGCTGCACGGTGGTGCAGTGGTTGGCACTCTTATCTCACAGCAAGAAGGGCCGATGTTCACCTCCTGCTTGGGGGACCTGGAACAGAACACCAATGGGGGCCTTTCTGTGTGGAGATGGTATGTTTTTGCTGTGCATGCATGAGTTTTTATTTTTCTATGATTAAAGTACAAAAATGCAATAAAGTCTATAAGAAATATGTGGGTGATGACTTTAGTTTGGTTATTCAGTTGTTTTAAACCATGCTCTCCTTTCGGGTTCAGTGTTTTTTTTACTGTTACTCAAAGTTCTAGTTGATAATTAAACATATCTTTATTTAGTTCAAATTCCTCTCAGTGTATGAAAGTGTGGGGCTTTATTTTCTTCTTTCTCTGGTCTACTTTGGCCCACCTCCTGTCAGTCAATTTGTTCATGTTCACGTTTATTACCGTTTTATTACATTTTGGGTTATTTACCTCCAGTTCATGACATAGGAACATTGCAGAAATACTAAATTGAAGTGTAAAATCCGCTTGAATCCCCACAGGATATTATTATACTATTAATACAAGCTGCCAATGAATCAGTTTGAAACTTTTTGTCATGGTCCCCCCGGGAGCTTCCACTGATTGGACCCAGCTGCAGCCACTTCCATCATCAACCCCACAGTATATCAGAGGGCCGGTTTCCAGTATTCATCGCCAGATCGTTGCCAACTATGGTGAAGTATCTGGTCTCATGCTCCTTGTGTTCCTACTCAAGCTATCATTTCTGTCTTTAGGAAAATTCTCTGCAAACAACCTCCTGCCTGGGTCCAGTTTTCACCTCGTTCATTCCAAGCCATCATCACGCCAAGCCCTCCAGCCTCGCCGTGCCACACTCAACCACCGCTCCACCAGCAGTTCTCCGGGACCACCCCCTGAACAAGATCCTGCTACAAGAGGGATACTTACCCCCAGTCCTTTCCTCGCCTCAGAACTCCCGCTCCACAGATTCCCCTTCATCCTCAGCAAACAAAATCCTTCATTGCCAACAGGCTTCGAGCGTGATCTTTTCGGGTTTCAGCATCTGGGTCTATTTTCGTTTTCCTCAGCCATGACACTTTTGTTAGATCATAGTTTTTCAGGCTTATTTTGAAAGCATAAGAAAACTCATAATCACTTAATAAATATGTTTGTAAAAGTAGTGCAGCAAAGCAATAGTGATGTACTTCTGAATGTGTAGATGAATTTATGCATGTGTAACGGGCACGTATCTGTCTGGCTTCATTTCAATTTGTAATGCGCATCCGTTGACCCAATCAATCTGCGTTATGTTCTTTTTGTGTTGCTGGAAAAATAAAGAGGGTCTGGACCCGAGCATCTGCTGGTTGCTTCTCTTTTATTGATTGTGACGGTGTGGCACTGTCAGATGACAAGGGGGGCACACTGTGTTTTATTTTTTTATGTATTCATGTATTTTACGTATGTCTAAAATTCCTACCTGTGATGCCACCTGGACAATAATTAAGAGCCACGCCCAATGGGAGGGGCTCACTCTTCAAAAGGGAGCATCACAGGAAGTGAAAGGAAGAGTGAGATGGAGGTGTCATGTGTGGCCCTGTGTGGAGCTATTGGAGAGCGCCGTGTCCTGAATAAAGACAGAACCTCCTCACCTTGGCTCCTCTGCATCCTTTCGGGGCGGGACCCCGTCACATTTGGTGTCAGAAGTGGGATCGCAGAGGAGACCACAAAAAGGTGAGGACGCAGAGCCTGGGAGTAAGATTCACAGGCACAGCTCCGTTCCAGGTAGTCCATCCTCTGAGAAAGAGGGGGTGGATCTGGGGGGCCTTGGCGGTGCTTCAAGCCTGGCCAGGGGCCCGGTAAGAACTATGGCATCCAACTCAGCGGCCATGACGAGTGGCGGACCACGCGGACAGCAAGGGCGGACCGCCGGAGCACGGAGACGCCACACCGCCCGGTTCCACTGCCGCCAATGCAGGCGCAGGTTGGAGGCCTGCGTGGAGATGGACTGGGGGCAGACCGACGTCTACCGGGCTGACAACGGAGTGCTCCGGGAGAGGCATAACATCTTGCCAGGAACGTGCTGTCAGCGGCTCCGATCAGCCAAGGTGCCATCCGGGGAGAGACCAGCGGGGGCGTGTGGCAGATGGAAGGGCCTTTGCCGGGGCTGGGACTGACCGGAGCGCCGCACCGAGGAGCAGATCGGAGGGGTCGCCATCATGGAGCAGCCGCAGCCTGTGCATCCATCCGACGCAAGGACGTGGGTGGAGGAGCCCGAGCCAGAGGAAGGCCCCACTGATGCCTGGCGGTTGGACTGCAGGGCCTCTACGCTGGACGAGGGGCATCTGCAGAACTGTCGGGTGGAGATCGGCGTGGGGCTTGCGCGGCGGCGGACTGCTGCACCGGATCGCCGCAAATCGTCGATCCCTCAGAGGAGGGAGATGATGTGACGATGTGGCACTGTCAGATGACGAGGGGGGCCACACTGTGTTTTATTTTTTATGTATTCATGTATTTTTCGTATGTCTAAAATTCCTACCTGTGGTGCCACCTGGACAATAATTAAGAGCCACGCCCAATGGGAGGGGCTCACTCTTCAAAAGGGAGCATCACAGGAAGTGAAAGGAAGAGTGAGATGGAGGTGTCATGTGTGGCCCTGTGTGGAGCTATTGGAGAGTGCCGTGTCCTGAATAAAGACAGAACCTCCTCACCGTGGCTCCTTTGCATCCTTTCGTGGCGGGACCCCGTCACATTGATCACCTCAGTGGGATCAGTATACATCAAACAAAACATAAAGACAACTTGGTGACATCCAGTTCCCTGGTTAAACATATGGGGTCGCAGTATCCCCCTCTCAGTCCTCTGGGCACGAACTCTGAAAAAAATTTCACAAAATAATAATAACTCAAAGCATTTATTTTAACAAATATCAAAATAATATAGAATTAAAATACTTATTAGTCCCCAAAATATTAAAATACATGTAACTTAAAATAATATCCAGGACAACCAGCATTACCATCAATTACACAAAAACACGTGATATAGAGTCCATACCTGTACCCTTGAGCTATCCTAGGCACTTTAACATTGGGAGTGGGGTCATCTAGACCCACTAGACAGTGTGCTGAACCTTTTTTCTTCAATGATATGTGATCCTCACTGTTTTCCATGATTGCATGAAATCTTTCCACCTTTATCCACCTTTGTCATGGTAGGAAGAACACGTCAATGTAAGGGTGGGGTTGTCTAAGATAGCACAAGGGTTAAACAAAATATAAAGACTGCTTGGTGACATGCAGTTCCCTATTTAAACACATGAGGCTGCAGTATCCTGTTGAGAAGAAAACGTGAAACTTTCCACAGGTGTCTGCTACGAACTTGTAACATATCTACAAATTTTGCAGTGGACTGAAATAACGTTCACCATGCACAGTAACAATTTCACTTTAACACCATTTCTGTTGTATTTTCAGCAGTAAACAACAAAATATATTCAAAATGAAAGCAGAGAACAAAAGCATTACCTCCTCTCAGTTGTCTCAGCACGAAAAAACTAGAAAAGCCTCTTAAAGTGATTGTACTACAGATATTAGTAGTCATATCTCAAAAATATATACACATCCTGATTATGAACTTAAAATATGTATAAACCAGTCTGAACCAGTTAGTGCAGTCTCCTACACATGCGAAAGGACACACACTGGACTTGATTTTAACTCGGGTTATGTGCCAAGGTAAAAGAAGTTTGTGATGCCGGGATTCCTCATCATTTATCCGTTTTATTCGAGTTTGAGCATTTAAAGCCTGTACCCGGTTCGCCCGCTTCTGCGCGCCCCCATCGCCTCATCAATGCACAGACGGCACAGACGTACATTTCTTACACCAGCATGAAAATGTTGACCAGCTTTTGAACGATTTTAACTCTGTGTGTGAGAATATTTTAGATGCTAATGCCCCCTTAAAAACGAAGCGCTGTAATTCAGCTCCAGTGGCTCAACGAATACACCAGGACACTCAGATGTACTCTCCAGCGGGCTGAGAAAGGAGATGGAAGAAGGACAGGCTTCACATTTCTTTGAGATTTAAAAAAAACTGCTTATCTGAGTATCAGGCAGCCGTCAAAAGCGCCAAGGCACAGTTTATTTCTAATTATGTGGCGGAGAATATCAATAAGCCCCAAATTATTTTTAACTCTTTGAACTCTCTTTTAAATCCTTATGACTCATCATCCATGACTCCTTCTTCTGCACTCTGTGAAAGATTCTCAAGATATTTTATTGATAAAGTAAGTGCTGCCAGGCTTTTATCTGTATCCTGCACCTGTTATTGTGTCTGCACTTTCTGCTGTTTTCATTAAGTATAGATAGTAATAATGAAAATGTCATGACTTGAAGGATGATGAATCAGGAACCAAGCGGAGAGGAGTGGGGGAGGAGACTGACAGAGGCACCATAACACTCTTGAAACAACAACTTGAAACAACAACGAACACACATCAAACAGTTTTTGAATCTTCTAATTTAACTTTTATTACATCTTTAAAAAAAAAAACAGCTGTAGCTTCCAGCTTTATCTGCCACAATAATTATCACAAAAATGCATGTGAGATTGCGGAGGGACTGTAGTCAATACAGACTATAGTTTCACCTTTTTTTTTTTGGATGCTGGTGTGCTGCAGGATTTTTGTCAAGGTTAAAGTGTGCCGTGGCTCAAAAAAGGTTGAAAAACACTGAACTAAGGAACCTAAAATTCTCCCAGCAGGAGAACAGCTTCATAAAACATCACTTCTACCTCCAAAATTCAGGTACAACAGCAGAATTGAACCAACAACCCGAGCAGAACAAAGAACCACTAACGCAGCCGCATCCCAGATAACTGAACGGAACAGCTGGACCTCACTAGCACTAATGAAGCTAGTTTTTTTTAGATTTAGAGTATAACATTAATTAGAAAGTAAATACAAAAATGTATACAGATGATGCCATCTTCTAGACAGTGTAATTTTCATAATCATGAATGGATGTTTTTGCAGTAATGCATACAGAACACACACACACATCACATTAGATTCAAAATATATGATTATCAATTGAAGTAAAGTAGAGTTTGATTAAGTGCTTGATAGTAAGTGGGAATAATTTAATTTAAGTTTTTGCAGAGTTGCCATAATCCAGTTCTTGTCTGATTAATTGCAGATTATTCAGAAAGTAAAAAATGCAGAGTTCATTGATTATTATCAGAAGAAGTGGTTACATATTTTCAGTAAACATTATTCTGAACTACACTTCATGTCATAGATATTTAACAATCATTAATAATAATCATGACATTATTCCATTAATGCAGGAATCGTTGGTACACATTGCTGATACTGTAAGCATGATTCTCCCACATTTTTTATAAAAAAATAAAATTAATATCTAAATACATGGGAAATAATGACATGCATTTGATTACATACTTTACTTGAAGTTACTCTGCAGGGTACTATAGTAATGTACACTCCACTGGGGGTCACCTTTAAGCAAATGGAAGAATGTTGATGCAAGCCTTCACCTTTTAAATCTGCGTGTGTTGCTTTTAGTGAAATCATCTTTGTGTCTCTGTAAAGATCAGCAAACAAAAATTCTTCTTGGGATGCTTTGGATTTGATTCATTTGCTGAAGAACCTTCTTCTTCTAAATCACTCTAAAGGGAAGTTATCTGTAAAAGAAAGGACAGACTAACTTTTCTTTTCCAGCAGATGGTGTTGATTTCAGAGGCACTATAGATTCTATATTTTTAGACAAAACATTTTCCCCACACTATGCTTCTAAAGTAGATACATAACAACAGAAGCCATTTTTATTTATTTGTTGTAATTTTTTTAGCGATGTTCAGAGGGTTAAACGTTCAGTTGTTCTAGGTTTTTCAACAAAAAAAAAAACAACACTAAAGCATTTATGACTTTTCATATTTTAATTGAAGCCTTTATCACTCTTGAATGTTATCCCACATTTATGCTTTATGTTTGACATCGGCAGCCGTCCTTTGTTGCCAGGCAGTGTCAGAGCCAAAGAGGCCTTCTGTCTCTGTTGTGAAGGCCCTCTAATGCAAAATCAATGTCGGACATTCATTTCCTTTAACCAATCAGATTCTGAGTTGGTATCAGCATGGTCTTCTAGCAGGCTAAGGCAACGTCACAGTCTTTAGACCTTCTGATCGGATAGAAGCTTCAGGAAGTCACATGCAGCCTTGTCCAGTTTGACACAGAGCCACGGTGCAATTTTTATTTGTCTCAGTTAAAACAGAGCTGACTGTAGGATTCAGCAGGAAATTCTCCCACTGATCCCCTTGACTTCCTTCATCAGAAAAATCTGACTGGATCATGAAGCAGCCATACAGATTTGTGTGTTTGGACTGACCATCCACGTGTCCAATCCATCTGTCGAGCGGACATTTTCATCTCTAAAGCTAATTCAAACCTACGCAGAAACACAACTGGACAGATCCAACTCTAAGCACTCGCCTTGATGGAATAGAAAAGGACTTCTCAACAGAACTGAAAAGGATAATCTACATGACAGGGTGTTTTTGAGGAAAGAGAGGAGGACGGATTTTGTCTTCAAAGAGTTGGTGACATTGAGGGAAACCTAAGGATGTTAGCTCAGAATACGTCTAGGTTCAGTCGAGTTATGATTCACGCAGGCGGTAATGATGTCCGACGGAGACAATCAGAGGTGGTTAAGTTAGACGTAGCTTCGCTGTGTAAATTGGCTAAGACGAGGTCAGACACTGTAATTTTCTCTGGTCCCCTGTCGAACTTAGTCAGTGATGAAATGTACAGCCGCTTTTCATCATTTAACCGCTGGGTTTCTAGATGGTGCCCCTTTTGTGGATAATTGGAGCGTGTTTTGGGGGAAGCCCGGTCTCATGCGGAGAGACGGCATCCATCCTACTAAGGACAGTGCCGCTCTTCTTTCTGGAAACTTTTCTGCTAGCCTTAGTTGGTCAACCTGAAAACCCAGAGACGAGACCCGGGCACAGAGCAGCAGTGTAAAACGCTCCTCTGAGCCTCCCTTAGGGTTAGTGCTGGTGCAAAACCCATGCAGGGAAAGTCCAGCAAGTCCGAGCTTTAGCTTATGTGATGAAAGACAAGAGAAAGGAGCGCGAGGAGCGCGTCATAGAAACCTTAAAGTGACAGACAGCAGTACTCACAAACACAATTATGATGTTATTAAATGTTATTTTCAATATTTTTTCATGACTATAGCTGAATAACGAGGTTTGTTTATTGTTTTGTGTGTTCAGTTTATTTACAGGCATTCGTTGTGGCAACAGGAATTTTCAATCTGCAATGCAAAGCTTGTTTCTGCATTGTAAAATGTTTCATGATGGTTGGAGTGATTCAGACGTATTTGTAGCACTACTGAGGGTATGTAATACACCGTCCGCCACTGATTTTTCTCAGTTTACAAAGAGAACTAATTTCTTTTTTATCCTGTTTGAAAGGCTGTGTGGCCTGGGGCTACATTTAGAAAGTTCTTAACTATAAAGACATTTTACTTTTAAGTTTTTCGTTCACAGTTTACTTTCCGTTTGTACCTCTTAGCTAATGTAATTAGCTGTTGTGTTGTACGCAGAGTCTTGTAGAGCCTTTTGCCGTGCATCTTTTTACCAAAAGCAAAAGAGATTAAATGACTTGAGAGAAAACACTTACCATTAATAGGCTCAAAGTCTGAAACAGAAATAACAGATGTTGTTACAGTCAAATCATATAGACTTGGAAAGATTGTGTGTGTGATTTCATTGTTTCTCACCATTTCTGTTCCTCCAACAGCAGTAGAGGACTCCACTGATCACCAGGAGCAGAACCACTCCAGCTGCTCCTCCAACAACAGGACCAACTGGAAACTCTGAAGGAGGAACTGAGGAGAAACATGGATCAAACTGACATTCAGGGTAGAAAGACTTGGCTGATTAAAAGTGTTTGAGTGTCTTCTTGTTAGAAACTCCTCACATGCTTCTGTTTTTAAAGATGATCTGGATTAGGTAACACTAAGGTGCTGGGGCTAAAGTTTACAATCTTACCCCAGTTTGTCTGAATCTGTGTTTTGTTCAGCGTGGAGACGATGTCTTCTGTTAGTCCAGAGAGCTGGAACACACAGTCATACCTCCTCCAGTCCTCGTGTTTGATCAATGAAACGTTCAGCTCTGAGCTCATCTGGAAGGTTCCATCATGGTTAGGTAGGATCTGTCCCTTCTCCACACCCTCATGAATCTCCTCTCCATCTTTCCTCCAGAACAGATCAGCCATGTCAGGATAAAAGCCAGTGGCATGGCAGCAGACCGGAGAGGAGGGAGTCTTCTGTAGGAGAAACACTGAGGGAACCTCTGTACAAAGAACATTAAGAATTGACCTTTTATTTGTGTACAGCATGTTTTGTAGGAACCAGCTAGCATTGTTGACTGTACCTGTTCTCTGCAGATAACTCTTCTTGAAGCGCATGTAGGTCTGCAGGTAGTCAGGGCAATCTGACATGAGAAAGTTTTTCCTGCGGTGTGTTGACACTTTGTCTGTTTCCCATAAATATTTTTTCACATCAGCTTGCGCTTTAGGAGTAATCCATGTCTCGGTCTGCAGGTCCAGAGAGATGAGGTCTTCCCCATCATAACCGTACTGAATGAAGCCTGTGACTTCACCGCTTTCATCGTCCCACTCACAGCCGTTCATTCTTTGGAGAACATGAAGACCTGAACAACAAAGAACAAAAACTTTGATGTTTCAGACCCATTTTTTTAGATGCCCAACTTTGATCATGCAGGCAGCTTAAAACGCAACACTTTGGTTTTCTTCTTACATCAAGTTGTGCTAATGAACCTTGTGCATCTAATTTGGACTCATTTCAATCTGGTAAAAATATTTTCAAACAAAAGCTTCAGAATTAGGCCTTTTTGGAGAATTTTTAATGTTAAATATTCAACATACCTTCAGTTTGGTTTAAATGTTGCTTTAAATTATTAATGCCATCCTTTAAGATCTGTTGATAGCCAATACAATTCTGTGTATACCAGTCAAGGTGTTTGGGAGCTGTCTTGGCCATTTTTTTTGCCCAATCTTGTTTGGGTTTAGCTTTTTCACTGATGCTGTCACAGTGACCAATCTCAATATTATCCACTGTTGCTGTGCCCTCAAACTCTGGAAAGTTTGTTTCTCCAGAAGTCTCAGTAAGGAGATATTTCAGGGAGTGCTTGACTGAGGAAGAAATAAGTTAGAATATGTGTTTACTTATCCCAAAACTGTATTTGTGCGCATATGCATATATATATATATATATATATATATATATATATATATATATATATATATATACACACACACACAAATGTCATTCATTTATAAAATCTTTTCTATTATTTCATAAATTATTACTTGAGAATTTACAAGATCATAGTTATACATCTATGAGGCAAAACTCTGTTTACTAAGAGAAATAATGACAAAGAAAGAACCAATATCATATTTCAGTATAAGATACGTATAGCAGATTTTCCTTCATTCAGAAATGATTTCCCAAATAAGGAAACACTATGTCTTCCTGAATCAACATTGACTTCTGGTAAAAATGAGGACATTGAAACGAACATGCAGGAAATTGGTCCTTCTCAGAAGAATACTGTAGACCCACAGGGAGTAAATTTCTGGCGAGCATGATGGACCAAATGCATTATGACATATGGATACCTAATAAGGTAATTCTAAATGGTAGCATTTATAGATTTAGTCAGCACTTAATATGAATGGAGCTTACACAGACAACTTTATTTTTCCAAAAGTGTGACTTTTTCCTTGTAAAATTACAGTTTTCTCATAATTTTATGACTTTACTTTTGCAAATTGTTGACTCGTTTATTATTTACAGGTTTATAATCATGTAGTAATTTAATGTTTTTTTTTTTCATGGTGGCCCTAATACTCCATCCCAAAAAAACCAACCATGTCAGGAACGTATTTTATTACAGTAGCCACGTTTCTGAGTTTTACATGGGAATCACAAATTTAGAAAGAAAATCAAACAAAAACAACAAACAATGCATCATGCAGTATTTTAATGTTACTTTGTCATTTGAGATACTTCTGTTCTGTTTTTGTCATAGATATAGAATGATTGTTTGGACTTAAGGGTGAAGTCATCTGGACCCCATAAGATAGCACAAGGGTTAAGTTAATCTGCAGCTAGTCAATGACCTTAATTAACTTTCACAGGACGGGGAATTACTTCAGGGATTTTTATCTCTGGAATTGTCCTGTCCACATAAAACTAAACACCCTATCAGTAACCATCTTTATCTTTACCATAACAAACACATTGTTTTCTTCTGCAGTCTTGTACTTTTACAGTTTTGTGTTCACAAGTGAACTACGAGAACAATTTAATCTGTCTTAGTGTTTCTCTTAAAGTGAAAACAATGTAACAACAATGTTTGGTATGACATTTTTGAACTTCTATGATAAACTGAAACCAAGGCCCAAGCAGCAAAAACATTCAACAAAAACTGCAGCTTTTCATCTTACCTGCAGAAACTGTGTAACAGATGAAGAACACAGTTAAGAATTTCTTCATTTTGATTTTAAAGAAATCAACCACAGACAAGAATTAAGGTGAATGGAACTTCGATGTGGATGTCAGAAACTGGTGGAGTAGGACCCAAAATGCAGAAGAGCAGCTTTAATGGAAGAAACTTAAAAAGAGAGACACTGGAAAAACAAAGAGTGTGATAAAGCAGACACTTTAAAAACAGAGAAGATATTAATATTATCATCATTATTATAATAAATGTAAACTGAGACAGTTATGGATAAACAGCAAATGAAAGTTAGATGAGACAATAATGGAAAAACAAGCCTAAAAAACATTAAAAGAACTAATAAAACATTTGAAAGGCAAACTAAACCAAAAGGGTAAAATCTCTAAAGTGGGAGGGCTTGTCTGTCCTTGAAACAGTTTTGTTCAGAAAAGTTCGGCCAGGAGCAGAAAAATTGAAGATATTTTTCTTCAACTGATCACTTCAGCTGTCACTGTTTAGTCATCTGGGAGAACCTTCTGTTCTGCAAAAAACTGTTTCAACTTCCAGCAGTAAGTCCTTAACTCTGTCCTTGTCCTATTTATCTTCCTCACCACTAGAGTCATCCTCACACCTCCATTCTGGCTGCACTCTTCCCATCTAAAAAGCTTATTCCTATCAAATTAGAACAAAATATAAATTATTGTGGTTCTCACGCCTCTCTGAAATGTTACCCTATGTTCTTCTCTTTTCTGGAAAAATATCTTCAGCACTAACATTTTTATTATTTTACAAAAGTCCAGCATAATCTGCCCTTCTACATTTCTGTTCTGAACACCAAAATTCCCCATCCTCTTTTCCCTTAAACATGTATTTGCTGCTATTTAAAGTACTTTTGACATTCACGTTACATTAGTGCTCTGGCTGAAAAAGGCTGAAAAATTATCAATTTATGATGGCTTTTGTTTTATATCAATATCAAGTTTACTTCCCCTCTTTAATTCCAGGTGGAGTGGTCAAAAGCAACACTGGAGGAATACTGCAGGAATTCTCTGCAATAAATCTGACATGATTTTCTTATTTACATTTAAAACAGGATTTTTTCTCAACAAAGCTGATTTTTACAACACAGATACTCACATGTATGTAAGGAATGTTCAGAGGCAGCAAACAGCACAATAAGTCAAAAAGCTTCAGGGTTCTGTCCAGTTCATGTCAGCAGTTCAAAGAACCGAGTCCTCAGGCTTTTATCCTCAATGCTGAATGTAAATAATCCTGGTCTTTCATGGGTTCAGATCAGAAACCAGGTCCTTCTGGGTTCAGATGTCTGTTGCTGTGAGCAGAAAAACTGAATACTGTATGTGACTTATCATATTCTCTTTCTAAAAGTAGCAACAGGATGACCGACTAACCTGTCTTACTAGTTTGCCCTGATCAGACAAGGAGCAGCATGTAGAGGAGCTAAAGTACAGTAAATAGGCAGAGGGGCAAAACACTATTTGTCAGACATTAATCCTGCAAGTTGTCTGATGTTTTGTTTTGCTGGGTTTAAATTAAACTGATCTTGTAGCATTGCCACACGAGATGGCGGACAAAGATGGCAGACAAAATGGCGGACGGAGTAACACCAGTGGTGAGTCCAGACCAGAACTCGGGTAAAAAAACAAATTCAACCTTAATCTAGATTCACAATCTCTGCGTATAACCACTGGAATCATTACTGACCTCAAGGAAGACATCCGTCGTCTAAAGGCTGAGCTGGAAATGAAGGACGCTCTCCTGTCCAAGTTCATGGATGTCTCCTTCGCTCAGTCAAAGCGGCTAACCTCGCTTAGCGCCGCACCCCAGGACACAGCTCCATGGGACCTGTCCGCCTGCGCACACCCTTCTTCATCTTCAACACCCAAGCAAAGATCCCTGGATGAAGAAGTGGTTGTCCGAAGGCCCAGAAGGAGATCTGATGAGACCCGGAAGGCTCCTGTCCTGAGTCTGTCCAACCACTTCTCCGGGCTGGCTGCGGATTCTCCCGCTCCTTCCGCGGCGGTAACAGCGGCACAGACTCCTCCAGACTTGGGCTCCACTGTCGATTTCCCCGCTCTTCGGAGAGACGCCACGGAGATCCCTAAGGAGGACGGACGCATCGCGGCATGCAGCAACCTGGTTCGGAAAACCATCGAGGATCACCGCTAAAGCCCCATCATCAGGATCAGACGAGTGTCTGCGTCTGGATCTCCCCGCGTCCTTGCGGGCTCCAGTCTCTTCCTCCCGCCGTTGGATCCTGAAGGAAGCCGTCCGCTTCCATTCCAGCAAGGCTCGGGCCTCACCGCTGCTGATGGACCACCGGCCGCTACGTGAGGTCGCCGCTGCCGCTGTCGTCACGTAGGTACCTGTCGGCTCTGCACCTGCGCCCGCGTCTCCTCCTCCACTGTTTACCCCGACACTGGCGATAATCGGGGACTCCATTATATAGAAGGTCAGCTTCTTTAACGCGGTCACATACTATTTTCTGGGAGCCACAGTTCTGGATATCCTGGAGAAACTCCCAGACCTGCTGCAATCATTCCCGTCCTCTGTCAGGAGGCTGATTTTACACGTCAGTTTTATTGATACGTCTTATCGGGAGTCTGAAACGACTAAAAAGCCGTTCATCAGACTTTTTAATTTTTTAAACTCCTGCCCATTGACTGTTTTTATTTCGGGACCCCTCCCCTCCCTCTCCCGCGGCCAGGGCCGCTTCAGCAGGCTGCTGAGTCTGAGCACCTGGCTCCACTCTGCTTCCAGCCTGAATAGGTTTGTTTTTATTGACAATTTTAATCTTTTCTGGAACAGAACCTCATTTTATAAAACTGATGGGATTCACCCCAGTCCACTGGGAAGCAATGTTTTAGCTGCAAACATCAGACACTCTGTCCAGACATCACCGGCCCCCATCATGTCCCCACCAGTCCAGACCTCCTCCTCATCCGTGTAGACATCAGTCTGTGGAAGTGACTGACTGGATGTGGTTACCCACCCCCCCCCCCACACACACACACACACATTCCCCAAGAAACTGCTTCAATCAACAGTGCTTCCTTTCCACGACATGCTGCCCCACCAGTCTATCCCATTAAGACTATTATTACAGACAGGTCTTCTATGAGGGAAAGTGCTGGGAGAAAAGCAAACATTAACTGGCTTCGTCCACTAAAGGAAGCACCAAAACCTGAGGAAGCAGCTTCCACAACCACTCCACCCTCCTCTTTTAACATGGCTACTGACTTTTGAATATTCGATCGTTGTCTAAGAAAACATTTATCATAAATGATTTTATCCATGATTATAATATTGATGGAATCTTTTTAACTGAAACATGGCTGAGCACGGATGCATCTACTGTTCTCACAGAGGCTTCTCCACCCAATTTTAGCTTTGTTTTTTCCACCAGGGAGGGCAGAAAGGGTGGGGGTACTGCATCCATAATGTCCAACTTCTTTGCAGTAAAGCAGATTACATTAGATGAGTACCCCAGCTTTGAACATTACGCCTTTGTTTTTAACAGCCCTCCAATTTTCTGCATCACAGTATACAGACCACCCAAACCAAGCTCTGTTTTTATTGAGAAGTTTTCTGAGTTTCTAGCATCTGTCCACACTTCCTTTAACATGATTTTAATAACAGGTGATTTTAATCTGCATATAGACGGGAAGTCGGACTATTGCACCACTCAGTTCTTGGACTTACTCTCCTCTCTTGATTTTAAACAACATGTCACGCAGCCGACTCACAACAGGGGGCACACTCTTGACCTCGTCATCAGTCATGGTTTACCTACCAGTGCGTCCACTGTTGTGGATCTGGCTGTATCTTACCATTACTGTGTGCTTTTTAACATTACTGGTTTTATAAAACAAGAGACCTCTGTGAGAACGGTGAAGAAACGCTACTTGACTCTTGAAGTGGTTGAAACATTTATTACATCTGTTCGCTCCAACTCTCCACCTGTCTTACCAGCCCCCTGTGATCTACTTGTTGAAAGTTTTAACATTAAATAAAAATCCAGTCTCGACTCAGTTGCTCCACTAAAATCGAAAAAGATAAGAATCAAACCCACACCCCCTTGGAGAACTGAGGAAATTAAAAAATTGAATAGATGTTGTAGATCTGCTGAAAGACTTTGGAGAAAACACAAACTTGAAATAATCAACTATACCAGAACCAACTAAAACTATATAACCAAACAGTAAAACAGACCAGAACATCATCATCGAACATCATTACTGTAAATAAAAATAACCCCAGAGTCCTTTTCACCACAATTCAATCTTCAATCAACTCAAATGTGAACAAAAACACAATCCCAGCCTCTGCCTCATTGTGTGAGGACTTTGCAGACCAGTTCAGGAGCAAGATTGATTCTGTCAGATCAAACATCCTAAAAGGACAGAAAAGCCTTTTTATTGGTAATGATGGCTTGATTTTACCTGAGGAAGAACTGGACAGTTTTGACCTGGTTGAAGCTGCAACACTTTTCTCCCAAGTTAATCCAACAACTTGTTTTTTAGACCCCATCCCTACTTCACTTTTTAAATCATTTTATGGGTCTTTTGAGAGTGAGATTTTAAATATCATAAACTCCTCTCTACAGACGGGTATTTTTCCTGCTGCCTTTAAAACGGCAGTGGTGAAACCACTACTCAAGAAAACTAATTTAGATCCTTCAGTTTTTAATAACTACAGACCTGTGTCCAACTTGCCATTTTTAAGTAAGGCTTTAGAAAAAACTTGTTTTTATTCAGCTGAATGAGTTTCTCTCTCAAAACAACATTTTTGAGATAAACCAGTCTGGCTTTAGAACGAACCACAGTACAGAGACAGCTTTGTTAAAAATCGTTAATGATGTCAGGTGTGCCTTGGATTCAGGTCAGATCTCAGTACTAGTTCTACTAGATCTAAGTAGAGCTTTTGATACTGTTGATCACCTGATCCTTGTAAACAGACTGAAAAGTCTTGGCCTTTCAGGGACTGTTCTCAAGTGGTTCGAGTCGTATCTCATGGAGAGAAACTTTATGGTAAGCATGGACACACACTTCTCTGGGGTCCATGAAATTAATTGTGGTGTACCTCAAGGTTCCATCCTTGGCCCCTTGCTTTTTAACATCTACATGCTTCCTCTGGGAAATGTCATCAGAACCCACAACATCAGTTTTCATAGCTATGCTGATGATACCCAGCTGTATATAGCTATGTCTCCTGATGACACAAGACCATTAGAAGCACCACTTAACTGTATTTTGGATGTGAAACTATGGATGGCAAATAATTTTCTGAAGCTCAACCAGGAGAAGACTGAAATTTTAGTTATCGGTCAAGAGAGAGAAACTGTTTCTGAAGCTACAGGAACTTTCCTTAAGTCATTCAGAAACAGTCAGAAACCTGGATGTTATCTTTGACTCTAAGCTAACTTTTATCCCACATGTGAAACAGGTGGTTAAAACTGGTTTTTATCATCTCAGAAATTTGGCTAGGCTCCGCCCACTACACTCTCTTGCTAATATGGAGATGTTAATGCTTGCTTTTATCATGAGTAAAGTTGATTATTGTAACGCCCTGCTTGCTGGTCTTCCAAAAACTAACATTAGGAACCTTCAGCTTCTCCAGAACTCTGCTGCACGAGTTCTTACAAAGACCAGGAGGCGGGCTCACATCACCCCAATTTTAAAATCCCTGCATTAGCTCCCCATATGCTTCAGGATTGATTTTAAGATACTTTTAACCGTTTTTAAATGTCTTAACGGTCTTGCGCCTTCTTATCTATCAGATCTTTTAGTAAAGTATAAACCCTCGCGGACCCTGAGATCCTCTGGCACTGGTCTGTTAACCATTCCAACTGTAAAAACAAAAACCTATGGAGAGGCATCTTTACAACACTATGGCCCCCGGACCTGAGAGCCGCAGAGAGCATTAATGCTTTTAAGAAAAGGCTAAAGACCCATCTTTTTAACCTGGCTTTTAGCAATTTTTTTACAACTTATATATATATATATATATATATATAGGTGCAGGACTGTCATGCAGGAAACCCGGGTTCGATTCCCAGGGTAATTAATGGAATGGGGCAATTACCATAATAATTGAAATGGGGCAAATGCAAAACAATGATGGGCAATTAACATCACCCCTTGGGCAAGACCCTTAACGCTAATGCCTACCTCACTATATGAGAGACAATGAACCACATGTCATGCCGGCTCAGACGTCGCCCGGCCAAACAAGGTCTGCGTCAGATGCTGGGGGACCAGAGCACTCTGATGGAAAGTGGGCTACTGGAACAAGACGGAAATGGACTAGCTGCGAGAACAAGATTTGTTAGAATGCTACTACTCAAGTAATCCAACCCAGAGGGGTTACATGCAGAGAATGTGGAATGAATGGATGCTTCGAAACCCACCATCAACGCTAACTGCCAAACAACTGGTAGCGCAGTGCTCGAATAACCACAAACGCCAACTCCTATCACAGCTTGAGATTGAAGCTATACAATACAATGCCACGGGAGAGCCAGAACAACAGGTCAGAGAGGAGGTTATACCACACTCACACCCTGAGATTGGGTACACAGCCCAACAACCTCAATTACGCTGAGCGAGGCAGCAACTGACCTGAAAAACAAGATAATATCTACAATGAACACTAGGCAACCCCAACACCAGCTACAACGGTTAAGCGATGTACTGCCTGAAAGTCTACTGGAAACTGTGAATAAAGCATTGAGGGCAATTCCTACCACAACCATCACAGAAACCAATGAACTAGTTTACACTTCAGCAGCAGTGATCCTGGAGATGCTTGGCTATAAGAGCAACCATGGAAGAAAAACCAATACCCACCATGGAAGCAACGGTTAGAGGCCAAAATCAAGGCAACTCGGAAAGATGTGAGTAAGCTGACCGAAGTACAATGAGAAAGCAAGTACCTAAGAGATACAGCCAGATGCCCATACCTGAAGCCCTGGAAACTGCCAAACAAAGGCTCCTAGCCTTGAGTAGCCGCCTAAAGAGGTACACAAGAGACAATGAAGCCAGACGGATAAACAGGCTGTTCGCAACTCAACCTGCGAAAGTGTGTGCTCAGTGGCAGGGTCAAAACAGCCGAGCAGACCCACCAAGGCTAGAAACTGAACAGTACTGGAAAAGTATATGGGAGAAAGAGACAGCACATAACAGCAATGCCCAGTGGCTGGTCTCTCTGAGAGAAGAACATAGCAACCTCCCTGAACAGAATCCAGTAACCATCACAGTGGCAGACATCCAAGAAAGAGTCTCAGGTATGAAGAACTGGACAGCACCGGGCCCTGACATGATACATGGCTACTGGCTAAAGAAGCTTACCACACTCCACGAGCGCCTGGCAGCACAAATGAACCAGCTGCTAAGAGATGGGACTCACCCCGAATGGCTAACAGAAGGGCGATCCTGATCCAGAAAGATCCCTCAAAGGGGGCAGTCCCATCCAACTACTGAGCAATAACCTGTCTCTCCACAACATGGAAGCTCATGTCAGGCATCATTGCAACCAAGATAAATAGGCACATGGATCAATACATGAGCAACTCACATAAGGGCATTGGTAGAGACTCCAGAGGAGCCAAACACCAACTCCTGGTTGACAGAACAGTCGCTCAAGACTGCAAGTCACGACACACCAACCTGTGCACAGCCTGGATTGATTACAAGAAGGCCTATGACTCAATGCCACACACTTGGATCACTGAATGCTTGGAGCTGTACAACATCAACAGGAATCTAAGAGCCTTCATAAGAAACTCAATGAAGCTGTGGAAAACCACCCTTGAAGCCAATGGGAAACCACTTGCACAAGTGTCCATCAAATGTGGGATATACCAAGGTGATGCTCTGAACCCCCTCAGCCAAATAATCAACATGACTGGCTATGGATACCGACTCAGAAATGGGGCCAACATCAGTCACCTCCTCTACATGGATGACATCAAGCTATATGCGAAGAGCGAACGTGACATTGACTCCCTGATCCACACCACCAGGATCTACAGTAATGACATTGGGATGTCATTCGGGCTCGAGAAATGCAGCCGGATGGTGACAAGGAGAGGCAAGGTAGTCCACACAGGGGGGGTCTCACTCCCAGAAGGAACAATAGCAGACATTGAGGACAGTTACAAGTACCTTGGAATTCCCCAGGCAAATGGCAACCTGGAGCAGGCAACAAGGAAAGCTGCAACAGCTAAGTACCTCCAACGAGTAAGGCAAGTCCTGAGAAGCCAGCTCAATGGCAAGAACAAGACCCGGGCAATAAACAGCTATGCACTGCCAGTTATCAGATACCCTGCAGGAATAATAAGATGGCCAAAGGAAGAGGTACAGACCATGGATGTTAAAACACGAAAGCTCCTCACCATGCATGGAGAGTTCCATCCCAAATCCAGCACTCTGAGACTGTATGCTAGCCGCAAGGAAGGAGGCCGAGGACTAGTGAGCGTAAAAGCCACTATCCAGGATGAAACATCCAAGATGCATGATTACATCAAGCTCAAGGCCCCAACTGACAGTGTGCTCAATGAATGTCTCAGGCAATGGAGAGCAGAGGATACAGTGCTGGAGGACAGATCCTCATGGGAGGACAAACCCCTCCATGGGATGTACCACCGGACCATAACTGAAGTGGCTGATATCAAGAAGTCCTAACAATGGCTAGAAAGGGCTGGCCTACAAGACAGCACTGAAGCGCTCATCCTGGCAGCTCAGGAACAAGCCCTGAGCACTAGAGCAATAGAGGCTCAGATCTACCACACCAGACAAGACCCAAACTGTAGGCTGTGCAAAGAGACGCCTGAAACAATCCAGCACATAACTGCAGGATGTAAGATGCTGGCAGGTAAAGCATACATGGAGCGCCACAATCAAGTGGCTTGAATCATATACAGGAACATGTGTGCAGAATATGGACTGGAAACCCCAAGGTCAAAATGGGAAACACTTCCGAAGGTGGTAGAGAATGAAAGGACAAAGATCCTGTGGGACTTCCAGATCCAGACTGATAGGATGGTAATGGCGAACCAACCAGACATCGTAGTGGTGGATAAAGAACAGAGGAAAGCCGTTGTGGTGGATGTGGCAGTGCCAAGCGATGGGAACATCAGGAAGAAGGAACATGAGAAACTGGAGAAATACCAGGGACTCAGAGAAGAACTGGAAAAAGCCTGGAAAGTGAAGGTGACAGTGGTGCCTGTGGTAATTGGAGCACTCGGGGCAGTAACCCCCAAGCTTGAGGAGTGGCTACAACAGATACCTGGAAAGACCTCAGACCTCTCAGTCCAGAAAAGCGCAGTGCTAGGAACAGCTAAGATACTGCAGGACCCTCAAGCTCCCAGTCCTCTGGTAGAGGACCCGAGCTTGGAGGAGAAACCACCCACGGAGGGTGAGAGGGGCGTTTTTTTTTTTTTTATATATATATATTTTATATGTACTTTTATATATTTTGTATATTATGTATTTTTTTATGTATTTTTTATTTTATTTATTTATCTATTTTATCTTGTTTTATGAGCTTGAACCTGATTTTTAACTCGTTATTTTATTTTACCTTATTTCAATGTTTAATTGTTTTTATCAATATGTTTACTTTTTGATTCTCATTTTTATTCATTTTTATTTCCGGTGTTTCCTCAGCTGGAACCTCTCCCTCTGGGTCGGCTTCTATTCAGCCACTGCGGCTCTGGGTGGGGACCTGCATCACCGCTTAGCTGTGGTAGAGCGGTTCCCGCCTGTGATGCTGCATTTGGCTGTCTAAGCGGCTGTTCACGGGGGGGAGGTTCCAATTACCAGCGTTTCCAGCATCCTGTTTTTGTGCTCAGCCTATTTTTTGTTGTCTTTTCCCATCAGTTAGTGGGTGGGAGGTGTGAAAGGAGTGGGGGGCTAGGTACGGGGAGGGGGGCCCTATTTATTTATTTGTATTTATTTCTTTTTTAATGCTTGCTTGTTTTTATATTTTGTTGTTTTAATTTAAAGCACGTTGTGTTATATTTTTATATGAAAAGTGCTTTATAATTAAAGTTTGATTTGATTTAAGGTATCCAGTGGACAAAAATAAATCTTTATGACAACAGATCTGAATAAAGTCCACATGGGTTTGAAAAAACAATTGCCCTAACACAAATAGAAACTGTGTCTTTGTTTGTATAAATGTTGTTTACAATTCTATGTTGGATTATGTGAATTCAGAGGAAGTGGGTGGAGTCACCAGGAAGGGAAGAACAAGATATAAGGAAAAGGAAATTAGGAAAATGGCTGGGAAGGCTACGAGGGACACCAGGAAGAATTAAAAAAGATATGGTCTACCCAAAAAAAAAAAACAGATTAAGGGCGGAAACTACAAACAAACAAATTTTTTAGCTTATGTGCTGAAAGACAAGTAAAAGGAGCGCGTCACAGAAACCTTACAGTGACAGACGTCCGTACTCACAAACACAATTATGATGTTATTAAATGTTATTTTCAATATTTTTTCGTGACTATAGCTGAATAACGAGGTTTGTTTATTGTTTTGTGTGTTCAGTTTATTTACAGGCATTCGTTGTGGCAACAGGAATTTCAATCTGCAATGCAAAGCTTGTTTCTGCATTGTAAAATGTTTCATGATGGTTGGAGTGATTCAGACGTATTTGTAGCACTACTGAGGGTATGTAATACACCGTCCGCCACTGATTTTTCTCAGTTTACAAAGAGAACTAATTTCTTTTTTATCCTGTTTGAAAGGCTGTGTGGCCTGGGGCTACATTTAGAAAGTTCTTAACTATAAAGACATTTTACTTTTAAGTTTTTCGTTCACAGTTCACTTTCCGTTTGTACCTCTTAGCTAATGTAATTAGCTGTTGTGTTGTACGCAGAGTCTTGTAGAGCCTTTTGCTGTGCATCTTTTTACCAAAAGCAAAAGAGATTAAATGACTTGAGAGAAAACACTTACCATTAATAGGCTCAAAGTCTGAAACAGAAATAACAGATGTTGTTACAGTCAAATCATATAGACTTGGAAAGATTGTGTGTGTGATTTCATTGTTTCTCACCATTTCTGTTTCTCCAACAGCAGTAGAGGACTCCACTGATCACCAGGAGCAGAACCACTCCAGCTGCTCCTCCAACAACAGGACCAACTGGAAACTCTGAAGGAGAAACTGAGGAGAAACATGGATCAAACTGACATTCAGGGTAGAAAGACTTGGCTGATTAAAAGTGTTTGAGTGTCTTCTTGTTAGAAACTCCTCACATGCTTCTGTTTTACAGATGTTCTGGATTAGGTAACACTAAGGTGCTGGGGCTAAAGTTTACAATCTTACCCCAGTTTGTCTGAATCTGTGTTTTGTTCAGCGTGGAGACGATGTCTTCTGTTGGTCCAGAGAGCTGGAACACACAGTCATACCTCCTCCAGTCCTCATGTTTGATCAATGAAACGTTCAGCTCTGAGCTCATCTGGAAGGTTCCATCATGGTTAGGTAAAACTGAATACGGTATGTGACTTATCATATTTTCTTTCTAAAAGTAGCAACAGGATGACCGACTAACCTGTCTTACTAGTTTGCCCTGATCAGACAAGGATCAGGATGTAGAGGAGCTAAAGTACAGTAAATAGGCAGAGGGGCAAAACACTATTTGTCAGACATTAATCCTGCAAGTTGTCTGATGTTTACAAGGTTATGTTTTGTTTTGCTGGGTTTAAATTAAACTGATCTTCTAGCATTGCCATAAAGGCATCCAGTGGAAAAAAATAAATCTTTATGACAACAGATCTGAATAAAGTCCACAATGGTTTGAATAAACAATTGTTGTAACACAAATAGAAACTGTGTCTTTGTTTGTATAAATGTTGTTTACAATTCTATGTTGGATTACGTGAATTCTGGGGGAAGTGGGTGGAGTCACCAGCAAGGGAAGAACAAGATATAAGGAAATTAGGAAAATGGCTGGGAAGGCTGCGAGGGACACCAGGGAGAATTAAAAAAGATATGGTCTACCCAAAAAAAAAAAAACAGATTAAGGGCGGAAACTACAAGCAAACAAATTTTGGTGAGATCATTCTATTTTGTACGGACTTACATTTTTTTTAATAGATTTATATTTGTAGGACATTTGAGTTCCTGTAGGGTGACTGAAGGGCTGTCTTCACCAATCAAATGGTAGAATTTGTTTAAGTATCAAACTTTAAGTGTCGAATCAGAGAGCTGGATTTACTGTCACTACTCCCATCTCCCCGATCAAATGAAAGTGCAGCTCTTCCTTTTTTTTAAGAGAAATTAATGGTTTTAAGGCTTAAAGATATTGATATATTTTTGGAAATTTTTCTTCCCTTTTCTGTGTTGTGTTTTTAGCAAAAGATGTGATAATAGACTGTAAAACAGTTGCTTTTTGCTTGGTGTTGTGTACAGCCTCCTCTACCTCTGCTGCTTCATCCCAAACCTCTGAGGAGCCTACAGATGAAGAGCTGGTCAGCGCTGTAGTTGACAGAGTGTGAGGAACAGAACAGACATTCATAGGTCAGGTTGGACACATTGATGTGTCAGCTGATGTGAACTGCTGTTTTTCTACTATTTGAAAATGATTCTGTGATGGGAGATGAACTGGAAACAGAACAGTAAGTTTGGGTTTGGGTCTAAGTGCTGCTTCTCTCTGACACCAACTTCAGCTTCATCATAACTACTAGATGCTTTCAGCATCAATAAACTTGAACTGAATGGATTAAATGACAACAAAAACAATAGATGTAGAAGTTTACATTTTACACTCTAAAGAAAAATACACTGGGCCAACTTAAAAAAATTGAGGTAACAATTTGCATTGATCTTTTTAAGTTATCCCAACTCTAGTCAGTATTGAGTAAATTTCCTTTGACTTTTTGAGTTTGATTAACTTAATTTTATTTAGTCCCACAAACACAAACTATTTTTTATTTTTAAGTAAAAGCTTCTGGTGAATTTAAGTCAGCAAATTATTGAATTTAAGCTACTTCAACTTATTTATTTTCTTTTACTTTCACTCAAAAAAGTCCATGCAAATTGTTACCTTAATTCTTTCAGCATTGTAAACTTAATTCAATCAGTTGAGACAACTCAACTGATTTGTAGTTTTTTGCTTCAATTGTTTATTATGAAAAGAAACAGTATTTTTTAAACATACACCTTTTTTTCCAATATTTCACAAAATTAAAAAAGATAATTCGCCTTTAATACTAATTTCCCGTTGCTTCTCAAAAATTAAAGATTCAAAAGAATGTAAAGATTGGTAGTGACTTTGACAATATGTAATCTCCTGTATTTTGTACAAAGTAAAAGAAATACTTCAGTGACAAATAACAAATAAAACAAAAGTCAAACATAAAACATTTTTGTTAGGCTTACTATTGAAACTAGCTCCTACATGCACATCAGCAACAAAAATTTAGCAGCACAATAACAGATTTTAAAGCACAGGTGTAAATATTCCAGGCAAAAGGGCTGATGCCCTGCTGGTTTTCCAGGTTTCCTTGTTGTACTTCCTTTTGATCACTTGGTCACATGTGTTCAGCAAATCAGTGGCAGAAAAAAGGGCGTTGGTGGAAACAAAGAAATTGAGGCTCTCGCATCCTCCAAATGTGCTCTTTTTTTTTCATTCTTGCTGGACACACCAGACTAGGTGAACATGATGAAGAAAGATCTGGAAAACCAGCAGGACGTCGGCCCTCCACGCATGAAGATTAACACCACTGTAAAAACTGAGGCGTACAGGTGAGGAGAATCAGACCTGATGAGCAGCCGCTGAGAGGGAGGGGCAGCGGCAGTCATGACAGGTAAAAAAGGTATTTCAAACTAAAGCTGGGATGAAGAGTAAAACAGAACAATTTTCCAACTGTTCAAGAAAGATCCTTCTGGAATTTTCTTTTTTTTTGTTTTAAAAAACTTAAAAGAATATACAACCACTACCTAACTATGGAGTTCAAATTTTAAGTAAACATCCAGGACTGTATGTATCACTGATAGCTGCCTAGTTGGAGAACAAATAAACTGTACTCAAATATTAACCTACAGAAAAGCAATGTTCCAGATATGACTCATTATGCAGTTAATCTTAAGAGGAAACTAATTAACAGAGTGAAGTAAAACATTCAAACTTACAAAAAGTCTCTCTCCTACAGGCAAATAACACCAGAACTGGATAAATAACCCCACCGAGCCGTTCAATTTGCGACACCTGACGCAGACAAAGCCGTTAGTGTTTCTCCCGCCAGGTGAGATGAATTCAACATGTAAAACTCTGCGAGGAGGCAGTTTATTCTTGCCGTTTATTCAGTTAAACTTGAGACCGAATACTTAGTTCTAGTCTTTATTCATTCATTCATTTTCTTGACCGTTTTTTCCCTTTCGGGGTCACGGAGCTGCCGGAGCCTATCCCGGCCACTTGTGAGCGAAGGCAGGGGGACAACCTGGACTGGTCGCCAGTCTGTCGCAGGGTTGAATGTCAACAATCACACAGCCATTCACTCTCACACCTATGGACAATTTAGAATTTCAATTAACCAATGAAGCATGTTTTTTGGACGGTGGGAGGAAGCCGGAGACCCCGGAGAGAACCCACACATACACGGGCAGAACATGCAAACTCCACACAGAAAGGTCCCCCGTCGATGTAGTTTTTCGCATCCCCCAGCCGGGAGTTGAACCGGAGGCCTTCTTGCTGTGAGGCAAGAGCGCTAACCACTATTTTCTTCCTGCACCTCTCGCGACACAATTGAAAGATAATATTTTATTTGAATTAGTTGTCAAAAACAAATTTTAAAAATGAGAACTTACCAGAGAGGACAGTCCTTTCTCCGTTTCTCCTCGAAGGCATGGCCTGTCTTTCCGGTGTTGTTGCACTACTAGCTTATTTAAGAATGCTCAACATAAAATCAAGTTTCACCAACTTATTATTTTGTCGTTGTTGAGTGAACACAAAATTGATGGTTAAAAATGTGCAATATATTAAGTTCTCACAACTTTAATACATTATGAGTTCAACTCACTTCTTTAAATAAGTTAACAACTTACTATTGTAAGTTTATCGAGCAAACTTAAATATTTGTGCTTAAAATGTCATTGTTTTTTAAGTTCTACATACTAACCCCATGAATGATTTGTTAGAGTGTACATTTTAATTAGTTTTTTACATGTTTTTTCAGACGCTGTAAAATATGTAAATTAAAATAAAAGATTCTTGCGAATAAACACAGTAAGTGTAAATATGTGCAAAATAAAAATAAAAAAAAACAATCCAGATTTTCTTCCGTTTGGTCTGATTTAAATAAACCCACAGAAATACAGAGACATGAAACCATCAGATGTTCCACTGTGGTTCCATCAGAGAGCAGCAGAGTCACATAAAAAGCTAAAATGCTGTTTTTTTTCTGTTTCAGTTTTCTGAACACATAAAAAAGACCTTTGACTTTCTTGTTTTGGCTCAGGAGACAAGCTTCACTGATGAACCATGACAGCAGGAGGTTTCTTCACATGTTGAACAAAGTCTAGAACACTGGAGTCTGTTTCTTCATAGAACATTGAAAACTTTTTTTCTATTTAGATTAAATAATTTTGCAGAGAAATCACTCCTTAATCACTTCTTCTGTTAAAAAAGTAATTCAATCAATTCATTAAAGAAAAAATACATAGAAAATGTTAAAATACTTTATTGAAATAGAAGAGAAAAAACAGTCATTTCAGACAAACATTTAGCATTTTATTAATTACCATAATGTGATGAAGATGATCCATGTTCCTGTTGGAGTCAGTGGTTTCCATAGAGACACTTTGCATCAGCAGCTCCATGCTCCAGTGCTCTGGGAGACTTTATAGTCCTGAGAGTTGAAGACTGGATGACTGACAGCTGTCCTTCATCACAGCAGAAGACACACAAATCCTCCTTCTCTTGATATACCTGTGTCTAGACATGCCATTAAAAGAGAGCTCAGGGCTGAGCTTATAGAGCATTTAGTGCAGTTAAAGGTCCTTGTTGCCGGTGTCCCGTCTGTCTCTAAAGATGATTCTGCCGGTGTGGCTGTTGAGAGCAACGCCGTGGGTGTTGTCACGCCTCCAGGAAAGGTCGAGGAGGCTGAGGTCCCTCCTGCGACTTTACCAGGCTTTGATCCTTTGTCCCCAAACTTGGGGAGTTCTAGCAGGGATGCTAAGCTAAAGCTTCGCCTCACGCGGTTACGTCTGGAGACAGAGGAGAGGGAGAGAGAAAGAGAGCGACGGGCAGAGTATGAGCTCCGCCTGCAGGTTCGCAGGATGGAGATTGAGGCGGACAAGAAAGTCCGGCTGAAGCAGCTGGAGGTTAAGGCTTTGCAACACTCTGCAGCACAGTCTTCGATGGCAGACACTGCTACTGCTTTAGCAGTTTCTGACGCGAAAAGAGGGTTTGACGTAAGCAGAAACATAGCAATGGTGCCTACATTTCGTGAGTCTGAGGTGGATTCCTACTTTTAAGCTTTTGAACATGTAGCAATAGCTCTTGACTGGCCAGAGGACATGTGGTCCATATTGCTCCAATGTAAGCTGGTGGGGAAAGCTCAGGAGGTTGTATCCTCTCTTTCTGTTGCTGACAGCTTACAATACACAGTCCTGAAGGAGTCTATATTGCGTGCCTATGAACTTGTACCAGAAGCATACAGGCAGAAATTCAGGAATCACAAGAAACCTAGTGGTCACACATTTGTTGAGTTTGCAAGAGAAAAAAGTGTTCTCTTTGACAAGTGGTGTTCGGCCAGTGAAGTTCAAAACAATTTTGAGTCTCTCCGTCAGCTTGTTCTTCTTGAGGACTTTAAGGGTTCATTACCAGAGAAGGTCGTTGTGTTCCTCAATGAACAAAAAGTTACATCATTGTCAAAGGCAGCAGTGATGGCTGACGAGTTTGTTTTAACCCATAAGACTGTGTTTTGGTCTCATTCTGAAGGGTTAGCAGGACCACGCCCTCTGAGAGTGGAGCCTAGATCGTTTCCTCAGGATAAGCCCAGAGAAAGATCAACTTCCCCTCGTGGTAGTCGTGAATGTTTCTACTGCCATAAAAGGGGCCATGTTGTTGTAGATTGTCCTGGTCAGAAACGCAAATTGTCATCCACATCACCTCAACCTAAAGGCGTGGGTCTGCTCAAAAGTTTGCCAGGTATGGAAAAGCCTCAAACTTTAGACCCATGTTTCAAACCTTTTGTGTCTCAGGGTTTCATTTCAGAAACAGGCCATCCAGTCAACCAACAGCCGGTGATTATGCTGAGAGACACAGGCGGCTCACAATCTGTCATACGGGAAGGAATATTGCCATTAACTGAGGGCTCTTCATGTAAGTCCAATGCAATAGTCCAAGGGATTGGCATGAAATTCCTTTCAGCTCCTTTGCATCTTCTTCACGTGCGTTCTTCTCTTGTTGAAGGCTTCTTTAAAGTAACAGTTCTCCCTGCTCGGCCCATTCCAGGTGTGGATTTCATTCTCGGAAACGACATAGCGGGTGGAAAAGTTGTACCAGCTCCTGAGGTGACAGAAAACCCCGTTGTGGACTTAGGTGTTGAAAATCCACAGCCAGGTTTTGAAAGATTCCCTCATTGTGTCGTCACCAGGGCTCAAACACAAAAGTACGGTCTTGATTTGTCTGATTCCTTTCTTGCTGGAGAACATGTTTCAGTGAAGGGCAGATCTAACAGATTGCCTGAGGTTTCACCTAAATCTTTAACATCGTGTCCTACAGCAGTTGAATTACCAGCTACACGAGAAGAATTCATTGCAGCGCAGAAGGAAGACACATCCATTAAGAAATGTCATGCGCTTGTTCTTTCTCTTACAGAGGCTGAGAAAATGAAAACCGCGTATTTTTACAATGATGGCTTACTAATGCGCCGATGGACAAGCGGAGAACCTGGTGAGGACTGGGCAGTGACTAATCAGGTGGTTGTGCCTACAGTCTTTCGTCCTCAGGTGTTGATACTGGCTCATGATCACCCGTGGTCGGGACACCTGGGGGTTACAAAAACCTATGATCGTGTCCTTAAACATTTCTTTTGGCCTGGACTCAAGTCTGATGTCATTCATTACTGTCGCACTTGTCACATATGTCAGTTAGCAGGAAAACCAAACCAAGTAGTTCCGCCTGCCCCCCTCGTTCCTATTCCTGTCCATGAGGAACCATTCGAGAGGGTCATTGTTGATTGTGTGGGACCACTGCCGAAGGCAAAAACCGGAAACCAGTTAATACTCACCATCATGTGTGCATCTACAAGGTTCCCTGAAGCAGTCCCTTTGAGGAGAATAACAGCTACTGTTATTACAAAGGCTTTGGTGAAGTTTTTCTCCATGTTTGGTCTACCAAAAGTAATACAAACAGATCAAGACACTAACTTCAAGTCCAAGGTTTTTAAAGAAGTATTAAAAGGATTGAGTATCCGTCATGTCACATCTAGTTCCTATCATCCGGAGAGCCAAGGAGCACTGGAACGATTTCATCAAACACTGAAGTCAATGGTCCGCAAGCATTGTCTGGCTTCTCGTATGAGTTGGGATGAGTCCCTTCCCTTTTTGATGTTTGCTGCTCGTGGAGCAGTTCAGGAGTCTCTTGGATTCAGCCCTGCTGAATTAGTGTTTGGACATCAGGTCAGAGGACCACTACAAATTCTACAGGAGAGATTAGTGGATCTTGAGAAACCTGTTCGACATCTCCCTGAGTATGTGGTAGAGTTAAGAGAGCGACTAAAAAAAGCATGTTCCCTCGCTCGTGACACTCTAGCCTCCTCTCAGGAAAAGATTAAAGGACACTTCGACAGAAAAACAGTCGTTCGCTCCTTTCAGCCCGGTGATCAAGTCCTACTTCTCTTACCTATACTCGGTTCTGCATTGTCTACCAGGTTTTCTGGTCCATACATAGTTGAGAAGAAACTCAGTGAGACAAACTATGTGCTTAAGACGCCTGACCGTCGACAGAAAACCCGAGTATGTCATGTAAACATGATGAAAAAGTATTGTTCAAGGGAAGGTGAAACCCTTGGGTCCACAGCTAGTTCTTCAGTGTCACCTGTAGTTCCGATAGCCGTGGCCATTACTGAGTCTAGTTCGGCTGGGCTGGGGCTATGTGAAAAAACATCAGGGGTGGCTAGGCTTAACAACTCAGAAATACTGTCCAACCTCCCCCTGTATTTATCACATCTTTCTGACTGTCATCGGAATGACATCCATGAGCTAATTTCTTGCTTCCCGGAACTTTTTGGTGACGTCCCTACGAGGACTACTGTTGTGTCTCATGACATTACTTTGACCAAACCCGATCCAGTCAAGCAGCATGCTTATCGGGTCAATCCAGTAAAGCGAGGGATATTAAAGCAGGAGGCGAATTATCTCCTTGAACATGGCTTTGCAGTCCCAAGCCATAGTCCCTGGAGCTCTCCCTGCTTACTGGATACTAAATCAGATGGCAGTCCAAGGTTCTGCACTGATTTTAGGAAAGTAAATGCTGTGACAGTGCCAGACGCATATCCATTACCTTTAATGGACGACTGCATTGATGAAGTTGGTCCTGCCACATTCGTTACCAAGTTGGACATGTTGAAGGGTTACTGGCAAGTTCCCTTAACTGCAAAGGCTTCTGAGATTTCCGCCTTTGTAACACCAGATCACTTTCTACAGTATACGGTAATGCCCTTTGGATTATGTAATGCTCCGGCTACGTTCCAAAGACTAGTTAACAAAGTCCTTGGTGATGTACGGAACTGCAGAGCATATTTAGATGACGTTGTTGTGTATTCTGACATCTGGTCTAGCCATCTTGCTACATTGAAGGATGTGTTCGAACGTTTATCAGCGGCGTCCCTCACTCTTAACCTTGCCAAATGCGAATTTGGTAAGGGCACCATCCTGTATCTTGGTCAGCAGGTGGGTGGAGGACGAGTGTGTCCTGCTGACGTAAGGGCGTCTGCTATTATCGCATTTCCGGTTCCTACAGGTCGACGGGAACTGAGAAGGTTCTTAGGAATGGCCGGATATTATCGACGTTTCTGCAGAAACTTCTCATCTGTGGCTTCTCCTCTGTCAGCTCTGACCAGCCCCTTAAAGCCATTCATATGGTCTAATGAATGCCAACAATCTTTTGATGGCCTGAAAGCGATGCTTTGCTGTCCTCCTGTTCTGTCTGCTCCCGTTTTTTCGAAACCTTTCAAGCTGGAGATAGACGCCAGCGCGGATGGTGTTGGTGCTGTTCTCCTACAGGAGGTTGACTCAGGAATAGACCACCCAGTGAGCTACTTCTCGAAGAAGCTCAATGATCATCAGAAGAGGTACTCCACCATTGAGAAAGAGGCTCTGTCATTACTCCTGGCGTTACAGCATTTTGAGGTTTATGTTGGCTCAAGTACGGTACCAGTTAAGGTCTTTACAGATCATAGTCCCCTGGTATTTCTTAGGCGGATGTCTAACCACAACCAGCGCCTTATGCGTTGGGCGCTGTTCGTACAGGACTACAACCTCGAGATGCACCACAAGAGGGGTTCTGAAAATGTTATTGCTGATGCCTTATCGCGCTCTATGTAGGCATGTTTTTTTTGTGTGTGTGTGGTCTGGACTTATAAGGGTGGGGGTGTTACAGGCACAGCCCTCTGCTTTGCTCTCATCCTGTTGCTTTTTACTTCAGTTAATTTCCTGATGATGTTCACCTGGGACTACAGCTTCCTCAGCTGTGACTGGCCGCCTGCTGGTCATGTGGTGCTCCTCTACCAGGAAGCCGGAGCCGATTAAAGCACACCTGGGAGCTGAGCCTGGCAGAGTCTGGTGAACTGTCTCTGGCTGACACTCACTGAGATCCTGACTCTCATTTGGCTGCATGCTTTTGACTAAGCTGTTTTCTTCAGGTACGTGGTGGGAGGTTGTGATCAGGCAAGTTTGGGGCCCCATACATTTTCACACGCAGGCTGAACTTTGTTAGACACACCAGGTAAGGGGTTTTGTTGCCATTTCTTGTAATGTTTTGTATGTTTTTATTTAGACTAGTTAGGTAGTCTTTTGTTGTTCCTTTTGATTGATAGGTTTAGTTGCAGAGTTAGCAAACCGGCCGGGGCAACCGCCGATTGCCACCAGCGGAGACCCCGACCCGTCAAACCCCCAAGGTCCCGAACCCATGGTGCCCCCCCCCCCCAGAAAGCCCCCTGAACGGGCAAAGAGACCACCCCCCCAAGCCAAGTCGGACCACCACCCAACCCCCCCACCACGCACCCCCCACCCGCCAAGCCCAGAAGAGAACGCAGCGCCCCCGCCCAGGCACCGGACCCGACCCCCCAACGAATGGGATCCCCACCAGCCCCCACCGGGCAGCGGAGGCCCCGACCCCCACCCCGCACCACGGCAGAAAGGCAGGGAGCAGCGACGTCCAGGCCCCCCACCCCTAAGTCAGGGGTCGGCAACCCAAAATGTCGAAAGAGCCAAATTGGACGAAAAAAAACAAAAAACAAATATGTTTGGAGCCGCAAAATATGAAAAGCCCTATTTAAGCCTTATAATGAAGGGAACACATGCAATATGTATCTATATTATCTATATTAGCCTACTATCAAAATGACTAAGTTGATACAAATACATAATGAGCATTATTAATGATTAAATGTTTATTTGCCCTGCAGTGCATTCTGCGGAGAACAACGCGTCACGTGACTACTCTGTTGTGCGAGTTTAACTTCATTACAATATCAGTGAATTATGTTTCATTGCTTTGATAAAATTAAAGAAATGTAAAGAAGAAATCCGGTTTTTGATGTCATTTTTATTTTGAGGATTCGGAAAAAAAACAATAAAATGGAACGTGCATGACGCGCCCCTCTCTGGGAACTAAACGGAGTGCAATAAAACGCAGCCTGCTTTTATACAAAAGCAGGCTGCGTTTTGAAAAGGTAAAGTATATACAATCAAATTAATACAGTTAAGTTTGATTTCTGTGCAAATGCCAAGCAAGTCAGTGCAAGCGTAAAACGCAGCAGCATCCTCTTCTTTGGCTGTGTATATCTGGTAAAGACAGTCAGCTGCGCTCAAATGACGGAACAGCTTCAAGCATTTGCGGCGCCTGCAGACTTTCATTCAGCTCGTTTAGGTGGCTTTTCACAGTCACATCCACCACAAAATGCAGCTTTTCGAGCCACTCAGTATCTTCCAGTTGCGGGTAGTTCAGGTCTTTGCTTTTCAGGAATGTTTTCACGTGTTCGAAACAGACGATAAAGTGACGTAAAACGTCCCCCCTGGACAGCCATCGGACTGTGTTGTGTAGCAGGAGATCAGAATATTCACTTTCAACTTCATCAAGCTGTAATGGTTGCCACTACAGATGAGTTTCAGCGCATGACGTAAAGACTGAAAACTTGGTTATTTTAGTTAGTTTTATTTTGGGTTAGTTTTATTTCGATTAAACTTTGTCGTCATGTGTTGTATTTGTCGTCACCCCATTGGTTGAACGGTACCAGCTGACAGGTGACAGCCAGGCGACAGGGCGACATACCTTTTATTTGTAAAGAGACGCTGGAGCGCGGGGGGGGGGGTGCACAACTAAGTGCGGAGGAGCAAGCGATCTCTCATACGGACTACCTTTCCCAGCTCGGATTATTTGCCTACTGACTATATTTTCCCAAAGAGCTCGGATCGTCCGGTACGAGGATCTGTGCCAGCTTCTTTGATGGGTGGAATGCGTTCCCGTGAGGGAGGTGGAGCGGCCTCCCATAGAACACTGACTGTCGAACACTCATTTATCCTACAAAAATAGCGAATGTATTCGCATTTCAGGCACCGGAAACTCGGGCAGTCTCTTTCCCCCCTAGGGCGGTAGTTAATTAACTCACCTGTTCAGCTTCCTATTTAAGTCCACGTGTGCAGCGTTCATTCTCTTTCTTACCGCAGCGCCGCTTTCGTCGCCAGTGTTCCATGCCCGCGGCTCTCCTTCTTTTTTGGCATCTTGGTGTGTTCCCCCCTTCTTTGGACGGTGCTCCCACTTTTTCTGATGTGGGGGGTTTTCATTTCGCCGCGTTTGTTTCTCCTTCCGCGGCGTTTCATCGGCCGGGTGGCGGCGCCGGCGTGTTCGCGTCGCTGCGGCGGGTGAGCGTTTCGCGGTGTTTCGGTTGGCAGCGGCGTTTGATCGGGGGCTGTTCAGGCTTCTCTGCTGTGGCCGTTTGCATCATTGCGGTGAGCGGCCAGGCGGTCTTTTCCCGTGTTTTTCTGTTGTGTTTTCTACTGCGTTTCTGTTTCCTTATTATGTTCCGGTTGTATGTGACGTCACGCCCCTAAGGACTCTGGGTATTGTAGTTTTATATTCTTTGTCGTTGTGGTCTACCTGACTCGTTTTCATGTTTTGTGGCTCTGCCTCCTGTTATTGTTTCTGGGGTTGTGGGGTTTTTCCTGTGGTTCAGGGCTGGTGGTCCTCGTCAAATTTCTCATGATGGCTGAATTTGTTGTGGCTTTCGGCGTTTTATCTGTTGCTGTATGTTATTTAAGATTTCAAGATTTCAGGATTTTTATTTTGTTGCATACGAAGTTATATTTAGCAAATACAGCCAGTAGTGAAATGTAACCCAGGTCCGCTCTGTGGACAGCGCCATAATTAGGGAACACCGTACAAGAAATGTACGTCATATATTTCTGTAAAATATACATGATATACATAAGTAAAACTATGTAACGATGAAATACGTACAGTATGTGTATTGTAGAATTTCATATGGAATGCAAAATAATGTGCATGAATGTGGACTGAAGACTTAAATAATTAAGGTACACGCGTAGAATTAATGTTTAAGAGCCTGATGGCATGGGGGTAGAAACTCCTCCTGAGTCTCTCTGTCTTAGCCATCCGGCTAAGACTCGGCTCCTACGGCTCCTAGATAAGAGCCGAATGTGCATTTTGCCTGTCTTTAATCAACGCTGGCTTTATTATTTTGGTGGCTCTCTTTGTTTTGTGTTTGTCGTGGCTGCTGTGCATTTGGTGGTTTACTCAGCGTTTGGTTTGTTCTTGTTGGACCCCTCTCTCCTCTGTGGTTTTTACTTTTGATTTGTCTCTTCTATGCAACGTCTGTGGCTTGTTTTGATTCACTCGGCGATCTTCGTTCGTCGCCTCCGCCTGCTCACGGTGTGGCTCATTCTAGGCCGCCACTGTGGGTGGCCCTTGGATGTGTTCATGGTTGGAACTTGTTTCGGTCCTGTTGGCGCCTGTCGTCGTAGTCATTTTTTTTTTGGCGTCAGTGGCCTGATTCCTCGTGCGCCTTACGGATTGGTTTATTTTTACTTCGGCTGCCCATGCCTTCTCCACGTTTTACTCCGGACGCGATTTGTGGCTGGGGGTGGCTGTTATCACTGATGTTCTCAGTTTCCTGCCTCTTTGCCTCCCGGAGGAGTCTCTCGTCATCCAGTCGGCGCTCGATTTGTTTATCGGTTGACCTTTCTGCTGTCATGGCGGTCCTCATGCTATCAACTGTATTATCACAAGCCCTGTACTGGACTTGGGAAGGCTATGGGCTCCCCTTCGTTTTGCGCGTTTTGATGTTTTCTCTGCGTCAATGTTCCTCTGTATGCCTGGTCATTTGCATCTCTGTGGCTTACTTTCATTTTCTGATCTGGGTTACCGCGTTGTCTGCGACGTATGGTCCTCTGCCCGTCCGGATTTGTTTTCTTCTTCTGGATCTGGATGGTTCATTGGTGCATGCCTCTCCCTTTATGCCATCTCTCGCTTTTGTGCAGCGTGTACTTTGTTTCATTCTTTGGTTGATGGCTGTTTGTTCAATGGTCGGCCCACCTGATTCTGCTCTGGCTTTGGTCCCACGGTCATCCATTCATCTTGTGCTCTTGTTCCGGGTAGTTTGATCCTGGGCCCCATGTTCCTGTTCTGGATATTCACGTCTTCCGTTTTGTAGCCTGTCCTTCTCAATGCTTAGAGGTCTTGTTATGATGATGCCTGTCGTGTCTTCAGTCTCCCTCCGCTTGTTCTTCTGTGGCTGGGCCCTCTAGTTTTTGGGGGGAAAAATTTATAAGAGCGGTTTGTGTACGTCCGGCCGCCAGAATCCACGGCTCTAATGGTTTTAAAGATCGTGTGGTTATGGGAATTTAGCCATGGAGTTTATATTAAGGCTCTTTAATTAAAGAGTGAGATAATAGTCTTATGTGTTTCATCGGTTGTCTTGGGTAGTATTTAAATAACACCATAAGCAAATTAACCCTGACCGTAGAAACTCCATCTTTTACGCTCTAAAGCTTAGTTCAAGAGTTAATTCTTGTGTCCGCAAGCCAGTCTTCTATCTGCCCTGCTTAAGCAGATGACACTTGGCTAGATGCATCTACATGTAGAGGCTTGTTATGCTCCGCCTCTAAAAATCTAAGGTTCAGTCTATCAAAACCTACGATCCCTTATGGATCTCCAGACGCCCTTGGCTAAAATTTCGGCTGTCTGTTTTGTTGTCCACCTATTTGAGAACCACTAATATCAAATATGAGAATCAAATTTCAGCCGAGCTGCAATCCATTGCTACGTGGGACGTGGACCTTCCTCATCTACAATCTCCTTGGCCCTTGGTTACCCATCCCATCACCTAATTCTCGATGACCTTCTGAAGGTGCGTCCCTCTGGAACTGTCAAAGGTTGCTTCTTTACAATTGGTGTATATAAAATTGGTGTTAAGATATTGTGCAGGTTCTGTATTTCACTATCAATTCACTGCTGGAATTTGTGAAACGGGTGGTTTCTATGGTGCGATGAAGCCACAATGGGACTTTCCTTAACTTTCTAATAAATTTAACCTTGTTATTCCATTCATCTTAATCAGTGTATAAACTAATCAGTATCTAGGTTTTATATATGTTCTTTGCTGGGACTAATACTGGTTTTGTATTTTATCTATGCATCGCATCCTGAGCCTGCGAGTCCCTGCTCTCTGGCCTGCTTCCCCATTTCTGGCGAATGATGACACCCCTGCATTCCTTGCTCTGGTGTTGCCACGATGACTGCTCAACGTACCTATTGCTGAACTGAAAGTGATGGGGCGGTGGACCTCCCCTACGTTCCCATGACACTTCTGACTTAAATCAATTATCATGTTGGCAGTAGAATGAATGTAAATTCTTGGATTATATTGCCAGGTGGAAGCCTCAAAATTTAAGATGTTCTAAAGTGTTTATTAGTATGCGATGGAGCTCAAATTTTGGTTTCTAAACTCAATTCCGCCAATTAAGCTTCAGACAAATGGCAGTGAGGATTTTCTTGATACTTAGATGGAAATCTTCGAATAAATGGATGTTCTGAGCTCGTATTATGGTATGACAAATGGGGAAACATTATGGCAGTTAAGCTCGTTCGTAGTCCTGTCGTTGCAAGCTTGAATTAATGGATGTTAATTAAGCGCCTTTAAATAGCATACCAAATGAAATAACGCTAAGCTCGTTCTTAGTATTTGATGCAAGCTACGAATAATGGATGGTACTTAAGCATGTTTAGCATGCTTTGGGAGCTTGGATGGATGTAGGTAGTGTCTTCATACGGGTTGTACTTGGCGGTTCAAATTATAGTTCCTTACAACGTTTTGCGATGGGGATTTAGGTTCTTAAAAAATTAGGTATGAGTGATTCTTATGTTGGCTCCCTGTTTTGTTTCGTTTTCTTTGTTTGGCTCTCTCTCTCTCTCTCTCTCTTTGCAGATAGTATGTTCCCCTAGTGGGCACGAACGGGAGCGGCCCAACGGTCAAAGGTGCCGGGTCACACATAGCAGTTCCACTAGATAGTGTGTCCCCTTCGAGGCGCTGTACTCGAACGGGGGCGGCCCAACGGTCAAAGGTGCCGGGTCACACATAGCAGTTCCACTAGATAGTGTGTCCCCTTCGAGGCGCTGTACTCGAACGGGGGCGGCCCAACGGTCAAAGGTGCCGGGTCACACATAGCAGTTCCACTAGATAGTGTGTCCCCTTCGAGGCGCTGTACTCGAATGGGGGCGGCCCAACGGTCAAAGGTGCCGGGTCACACATAGCAGATCCATTAGATAGTGTGTCCCCTTCGAGGCGCTGTACTCGAATGGGGGCGGCCCAACGGTCAAAGGTGCCGGGTCACACATAGCAGATCCATTAGATAGTATGTCCCCTTTGTAGCGCTGAACTCGGATAAAAGAAATGGAAAGAAGGGGGCGGCCCAACGGTCAAAGGTGCCGGGTCACACATAGCAGTCTTACTTGGAAATGAAATGAAATGAAAATGGAATGCCGCCAAAACACACCTCATCTTATGACACACTGATTATACATTTACATTCTTTCTTCTTCTCTCTTCTTGATGATCTTTGGTTTTGGGGGTTTTTACCCTAAAGTTTATGGAAGTTATCTCATGGAATTGTACGGAGCCTTATGCCAATCAAAGTTTGTGAATGCCAACTAAGATGTAAATTAAGTATGTGAAAATAAATGTATTCTACTGCAAGAGTTTTCGTATGACTGAAAATAACGAATGTATTCGCATTTCAGGCACCGGAAACTCGGGCAGTCTCTTTCCCCCCTAGGGCGGTAGTTAATTAACTCACCTGTTCAGCTTCCTATTTAAGTCCAGGTGTGCAGCGTTCATTCTCTTTCTTACCGCAGCGCCGCTTTCGTCGCCCCACCCTCCTCCCCGGCTTCCACCTGTGGGCTCCGTTCGGGGGTTTTTACCCTAAAGTTTATGGAAGTTATCTCATGGAATTGTACGGAGCCTTATGCCAATCAAAGTTTGTGAATGCCAACTAAGATGTAAATTAAGTATGTGAAAATAAATGTATTCTACTGCAAGAGTTTTCGTATGACTGAAATATTTCTTTTTTTTGCTAGCAAAACTGCAGGACTTGGGTTTGAACTGTAGGATTTTGTATATATTGTGTATTTGGGGAAATTGGTTTTTGATGTTTGAGTGTTGGGCGAAGTGTTAAATGTACATTTGTCGCGCTCACACAATACACGACTGCATAAACAAACTGTTGTAAGCTTTTTTCTTGGTAATATTAGAGAGCAGATTGTCTTGATATTTAATGCCACAGCCGTAGAACTGCTGTGACGTTCCCCTCGCTGAGTGAAGGGTGAATTGTTACAAAGCAATGCACGGAACTGACAGTGGTTCGATTTACATCAGCCACCTGCCTGGCGGTCAGCCGCCCTGCTGGTAGAAACTTGTGTCACAGGCGATGACGCACAGAAATTTTGAAATTTAATGTTAATTTACACATTCTTACAGCATTGGAAAATGTTAAGAATGTTTGTGTCTTGTTTTTCCTCCTACATACACCATATTAAAACAAAAAATATATTTCTCTCCCCCATCTTTTTACATTTTCAAACATTTTTGAAAATGCTCCAGGGAGCCACTAGGGCGGCGCTAATGAGCCGCATGCGGCTCCTGAGCCGCGGGTTGCCGACCCCCGCCCTAAGTCCTATAGTTAGCTATGGGAGACCAGAGAGACTGAATTCTTTCAAAGTTACTTGAACTTGGGGCTGACATTTTTTCCAAGCTGATATGATCAAAAAGCAGATTTCTGTGTTGGCTTATATTTATATTTTTCTTGTTTTTCCAATTTATTAAGATGGTTTTTTTAGCAATACAAAGAGTTATGAAAATGATATTTATTAATTCTCCTTCTACCTCGATGGCACTCTTGTCACCAAGCACGCAAAGTGACGGTGAAGCCGTGATTGAAACCTTAAGCCAGGCTGATAGATCAGCACATACCTGCTGCCAGAGAGCCTGGACAGGGGGGAATTCCAGGAAGCATGTTTAAACTACCCTGACTTTAACCCTGAACTCTGGCTGAAATCCGCCTGAACTTGCTTACTCTGGGTATGTCGGTTCCAGAAGACCAGATATGAGTTGGCGTAATTACACTCGACTTGGTAACCCTGGGTTAACGCACGTGCACGTCGTGTACATAAAGACATTCTCAATAGATCGCCGATTTCTGGAGTCACCATGGAAACGCGTGGGAAAAAAAAAAAAGAAAGCGCGACACTTGAGACGGAAGTGAGACGGAGTCTGAGATTTTAATGATGGCGTATGAAGATTATACGACCAACAAAAAAGTAGCACGGCTGCATCATCAAAAAAGAAAAGAGTTTCTGCTTGGAGAAAATCAACAGACAAAGTAAACCCACGAGTTTCTGATCTTGTTTCCATTTTCCTTGTGACTTATATATATATATATATATATATATATATATAGTGAACTGTCATATGTCTAAGTTTGAGCCAATAAATATGCTAATTTTTATAACAATGAAAAAGACGGTAAAAAATGCACGGAGTGCAAAAATTAATTAAAGAATTTCCCATCAAGATACTTGCAGTTTTTGGAGTGTAGGGTTAGGGTTAGGGTCATCCTCTCCTTCGCTCTCACTCATGGTGCAGAGACGTAAGCACAGTAGGACAAAATAACTCGGCAAAACACAGTAAAACAGCTAAACAACTAAACATATTTAGTCAAAAAGCCACACTTCAACCCAAATCCGTCCAGACAGGCAAAGGGAATGATATCCCAGAATCCCTTGCGGTGCAGATCTAACAGCAGCACCAAAGTTACACCTACTTAATTGAATTAATTTGAATGAAAGGAAAATAATTGTCTGAAAACTATGTGTTATTTTTAAGGTCACTTAACAAAAAAAAATGATTTCTCTTAACTGAAGCAAATAATTAAGTTAGATCAAAGTAAACAAGTTTATCTTTCAACATCCATATGTGGTCCTATCACCCTCTCACTGTGGAAAAAGTATAATCTGAGCTTCTTCATCCACTAAATCATCTTCAAATGGACACGCCATGTTGCTTCACCTCTCTCAAAACAAACTAAACTTCAACTAAACCTGCTCCGGATCAGGTTATGTTCAGAGCATGAGTTGCCATGGCAACTTGACCTACCCTGAGACATACTTCCATTTCTGGAACCGAAAGCTGAGGTTATCAACTTCCTTAGCCTCAAACTTACCGTGGGAGCTAGCATAACCTGCTTTTGAGATGTAGCTCATCTGTATCTCAAAGTTCTTGCAAAGATTTGGGACATATGTGGTGATGCTAAAGCACAGTGAGGCATGTTTGAATGTCTAACTGAGCTGACAGTCAAAATCAAAGGTTCTCATAAGGCAATATTTTAAGTTACTTCAGCTATTAGATAAGTCACCAATAATTAGAATTAACAGTTGTTACAACTTAAAAAAGTAAGTCTGTACAACTTTGCCTGAGTTGGGAAAGATTAAGATTCAGAGTTGGGATAATGTGACATTTTATATAACTGTAATTTACATCTACAAGTTAATCCAACTTGAACTTTTAAGTTCATCCAATTTACAACTGAGTTTGAAGAACTTAAATAAATCAGTTTGCAAACTCCAACACAAAACTTAAAATGTTAAGTTTAGGACCTTAACTCAAAATTTTCCCGAAGTTTGTTGCCTTACAATTTTAAGTTCTATGAACTTATCTTTTTTTGCAGTGTAGCAGGTGTGTTGATAACAGTGGAGTGTGTGTGTGGAAAGGCCCCGCCCTTTGAGATTTGTATTACATTTTAACCTTACCGTAATGATAAACATCCAGTAACTTGTTGCTTTATGCTGCTTCATGGTTTTACCCCCCCTCCTATAATCACCTTCCTATCCCCCCCTCCCTCTAACCCCCCCCCCCCCCCCCCTCTCTCTAACATCCCTTTCTCTTCTTCCCTCCTTTCCTTTTCCGTCCGGTCCAACACCAAAGATTTTCAAATATGATTGATGAATAAAGTTTGTCCTGGATTCCAAAAGGAGTTTATTCAGACATTCCTCTGGTTTGTCTGAAGATTAATAACCCCTGTTGTAAAAGTAAAATATGTCCAACACAAGAGGCCTTCAGCTCTCATCTGTTTGCCCAGCTGTTGGACAGGACAAGTAAAAAAAATAAATAAATAAAGAAGAAATCCTGCTGATTTCTGGGCTCCAGTCTGTTGTTCAAAGACAAACTGTCTCCATCAGATGGAAAGTCAGTCAAAGTCCTGCTGCAGCTTCAACTGGGATCTTCAGAGACAGGAGGAGTTTTTCAAGACAACAGACCTGATGAGCAACGAAACAATGGAGGTGTTGAGGAACACTTTGTGTCTCTCTGGCTAACAACTTCCAGCATTTTCCATTTTTCCATGGGAAAAACATGTTGGACGGGCTGAACTGATGCTGGTATGAAGTTCATTATTGAATCCAAATATTCATGGAGGATAAAAAAAGATTATTTGAACAACCCCCCCCCCCCCCAACTCACAACATTTAAACACATTTGTACCTAAAATAAGGTTAGGAGTGAAAAAAACAATTTCTTATCTAAATGCAAACAATGTTTTATAGATATTTTCCGATTTTAGAAGTCCAGTTTGAAGTCACTCAGAGAAGCTGACAGCTCTTTAGAAATATTTAAAAATATAAACTTACTTCCAACTTCCAGTCTGGTTCCTCCACCAAACGTCCACCACAGTGATACAAACTGATGGAAGTGTCGTACAAAAACCTCTGACTGTACAGAGACACGCTCTCCAAAATAATGCACAGTTTAATGACAATTAACTGAGAAAACTTATGCATCTCTTCTGAAAAAGACACGTCAATTTAGCACTGTCAGGGAGGGGGGGACATGAACTGATACGCAACTGTACAAAACAAACTTAAAAAACTGGATCTGTGAGAAAAACAATTCTGTATATTTCTGTTCCTGCACTGTGCATTGATTTATTTGTATTAATGTAACTGCAAAAATGTTTTTTTTCTTCTTTTTATTTTGTTTACTTCTACAAAATAGTGCTTAAAGGAAGGCTGTTTTTTAGTTTATTGTGAATTATTCAGAGAAATGAAATTGTCATCTATAAACAACTTCATCAAATTTAAATATCAGTTAAAAAAAGACTCAGACAAACAGGAAACTGTTATATTTTTTTTAATTTTGTATTTACCCTTTATTTAACCAGGAAAGCCCCATTGAGATTAAAACCCTCTTTTCCAAGGGAGTCCTGGTAAAGAGGCAGGACATTGCAATACAAAATTTACATAAAAACAAACATTATTAAAACCATGTACATTATAAAAAGCAGTTGCACATTATTGTTTCAGTCTCTGATGCTTTGGTCTTGTTTTTAGGTGTTTAACCCAGTTCATGTTTAACCCAGTTTGCATGAAATAAAAAAGACGAACAAATGAGGTAAAATAAAGATAGTTTAGGTGTTTTTAAATTTTCTCACCTTCGGCGTGTATCTTTTGCTCCTTCACTTCCCTCTGCAGATTGTTGAATGCCATGTCTGGAAAATTGCATTGTTTGGTTAAATAAACCATCCATCCGTCATCTGTCTTCCTCTGCTTATCCGGAACTGAGTTGCTGGGGCAGCAGTCTGAGCAGAGATGCCCAGACTTCCAGACCCCCAGGTTTTCCCAAGCCAGCCGAGAAATGTGGTCTCTCCAGCATGTCCTGCGTCTTCCCCGGGGCCTCCGCCCAGTGGGACATGCCTGGAGCACCTCCCCAGGGAGGCATCCAGGAGGCATCCGGACTAGATGCCCGAGCCACCTCAACTGGCTCCTTTTGATGTGGAGGAGAAGTGGTTCTACTCCGAGCTCTCCGCGGGTGACAGAGCTTCTCACCCTATCTCTAAGGGAGCGCCCAGCCACCCTGCGGAGGAAGCTCATTTCCGCCACTTGTATTTGGGACCTCGTTCTTTCGGTCATGACCCATAGTGACCATAGGTGAGCATTTAATTTAAGAGTTTTGCTTTTTAGCTCAGCTCCCTCTTCACCACAACGGACCAATACAGCGACTGCAAAACTACAGATGCTGCTCCAATCCGCCTGTCAATCTCACGCTCCAGTCTTCTCTCACTCATGAACAAGACCCCAAGGTGTTTAAACTCCTCCACCTGGGGCAAGGACACTCTACCCACCAAGAGATAGCAAACTACCTTTCTCCGGTCGAGAACCATGGTCTCAGATTTAGCAGTGCTGACCCTCATCCCAGCCTCTTCACACTCTCGTCCAACAGGGTGAACTCCAACACTTGGCGGCTGAGATGGGGGCTCACGAGTGAGCCTACACAAGCCCCCCGCCTCTGAGCATGAGCAACTTCAGAGTCGTAGAGAGTCCAACCCCTCTATAAGGACTGAGTTTCCGAGCCCAGGCAATGTGGGAAGGTGAGCCCGACTATATCTAGACGGTATCTCAACCTCTCACACCAGCTCAGGCTCGTTCTCTCTCAGAGAGTCGACGTTCCATTTCCCAAAATTCAAGTTCCATGGGGTTTGGGCCGCTGAGGCACCTGTCTTCGATTGCCACCCAAACCACATTGCACCAGCCCTTTTTGAGGTCTCCTACAGGTGGTGGGCCCATGGGGGAGTGGTCCCACATTGCTCCTTCGGGCTGTTCCCTGGGAAGGGCACCGGCCACCAGGGGCTCGCCTGTGAGCTCCAACCCCAAGCCTGGCTCCAGAGTGGGGCCCTGGTGACGCCAATTCAGGCAACGTAATTGGGTCCTTGATTTCATCAGAGGCTTCTAAACTGCTCTTTGCCTGACTCGTCACCCAGGACCTGTCTGCCATGGGAGACTTTACCAGGGGCTTAAGCCCCAGACAGCTTAGCTCTTGGGATCATTCGAGCTCTCAAATTCCTCCACCACATTAAGGTGGGGGTTCACAGGGGATTTAAATAAAACAGAAAAAAGTTAAAAGTAAGTTTTTTTTTTGTGCTTTGAGGTTAAACATCAATAAAACATCTTTCAATATTGGAAAATAAAAGTCTCTGCTACTAATTTGAAGTTTTTAAATAAACAATGATGTTGAGGTGTTAGCTTTCATCTTACATGAGGATAGAATGATGGATCCAACTGACAGGACAGTACACAGCACCAACAGACGCCATTGTTCACATCTGCAGAACCTTTTCTGGCCTTTAGGACACGCCTCTGTTTGTGGAGCTACGAGAGAAAAATAAAGAGGGATCTTGTCTTAGAGAAGAATCTATTTTTTTTTGATCAATCACTCCAGATCAAAATCTAAAGACCAGTTAAGAAAATGCAAAAATGTGCATTTCAAGTTCAAGGTTTTATTGCCGATTGCACATACAGTACATTGGAATTTTTCTGTGGCATCTCTCATGTCAGGGTAAATATAGAAAGTATAGAAATGTAAAAGGAAATAAAATAAGTAAAATTAGACAGCAAAAGTTCAAAGTATTAACTATTGCACATGTGGAGTTAATAGTTTATTGGACATAGTGTTCTAGCTGGATGGCATGTCATGTGATTCAGTTAAGTTTTCCCTCTCTAATGTCCTGTGCCAGCATTCTGATTGCTACTGGGAAGAAGCTGTTGTGGAAGCGTGTGGTGTGTGCATGGACACTTTTGGGCCTGCAACATCTGAGGTTGTGGCCTTTTCATTGTCAGAATAGACCAGTTTCTGTTCACAAGGAGTCTCCCTTGGTTTCCAGTCTTCCATTCCAAATCTTATTTGTGATCTTATTTGTGTATCTTTTCTGCGACATTTTGACTTGGTTTTCGTTTTGATAGAAATTAATACCCAAAAAGTGTTTCAATCATCCCAAATCCTTCATTTTAAATTTGTCAGTTAACATTTGCTTTACATCACTTAGAGCCTGTTCGCTGCTTTCAGCTGGAATAAGATCATCACTCCAAATCACAAGAATCACTATTTCATCCACCCTTTTGATAGAATAGAGACGGTGATCTGCAGGATTCTGTTCAAAACCGTTTTCCATCAGATGCTTGTGTAGCGATAAGTTCCAGTTTCGACCTGATTGCTTGAGCCCGTAAAGTGACTTATGACGCTTACACACCAGTTTTTGACCTGATTTCATTTTCTTCTTAAAACCTTCTGGTTGGTCCACAAATATTTCACAGTCTATTGGAGCATGCAAATAGGCTGTCTTGACATCCATTTGGTGTAGGATTAAACCTTCCTGTGCTGATTTTTGCATCACTATCCTCACACTTATCATGTCTGCAGTGGGTGAAAAAGTCTCACTGAAATCCGTCCCTTCTTTCTGGATATAGCCTTTAGCCACAAACCTTGCTTTAAATTTATCAGCTCTGTCAACGTCAGTTTTCACAGCATAGACCCACCTTCCCCCCACTGCTTTCCCGCCTGCAGGTAACTTAGAGAGGGTCAAAGTCTTGTTGTCTATCAGTGACTTCATTTCTTCCTCCATAGCAATCTTCCATTGCTCTGACTCAGCTGATGCTACTGCTTCCTGGTAGGTATTGGGGAGATCACATACTGCTCTGTAACAGAAATCTACACACATTTGGAGATTGTCATTGGATTCTGTGTCATAGTCTTGGAGATAAGGCGGTTTTCTTTTAGGTTCGAGTCGGATTCTTTCGTTGAGCTGTCTCCCGGGGTTTCCCCACACAGGATTGCTCTGCCTCCTCTGGGAGAGTTTCAGGAACATCACCGTCGGTGTCAACATTTTTATCAATTTCTTTCTCCATCTCTGTTGGATCATCATCATTTGTTTCTCTAGGATCGGGGTCTCCGCTGGTGGCAATCGGCGGTTGCCCCGGCCAGTTGGCTGCCTTGGTCCCATCGAGGCCTGACCAAAGCTCTTCCAGGGCTGGTGCCTGGGAGTGGGGGCCTGGGCTTGGTCCAGGGGGGCGGCACTTTCTGGCTCCTCTCTCTCTGTGTGGGGTGGGTCGTGCTGGGCCTGGGGTGTCGGCGCCTCGGGGGATGGGGCCCCGGGGCTGGGGAACCTGGGCCCTATGCTGGGGGGAGCTGGGGGACGGCTGTTTGACCACAGGGGGACAGTCTGCCAGCTGTCCCCAAATCACCCCCTTCCTCATATAATCTCATATTAGGGTGAGGGGGTGTGGGGTTTAGCCTGCGATGCACTTTGGGAGGGAGAGCTACTTGGCAGTGGTCCCCCTCCCATGGTTGCCGTATGGAATCGGCCCCCCTCTCTTGGTTTTATTTGCACCTTAGACATGTAGGGCCCTTGGTAGGGGGGGTGCTTGGACATTACTGTGAGTAATCAGGAGATGTCCCCTCAGTGCCCTACCCACCAATTTTAACTGCCCCCCTTAGTACACACACGTTTAACTCCTCAAAATATACACTCGAACATAAACACACACACATGCACACACACACCCTCACAAACACACACACACACATTTTGCAAGGAAGGTGGGACCTAGGTCCATCTGTCCCCTACCCCATCCCTGGTGGGGGGTACTGGGCCCTTGGCAACGACGGCTGTGTCCCCTGTGTGCTGGTTTCCTGGGCCTGGCGGTGCTCTCTCCGCACAGGGAAGGGGTTCACATTACACCTGAGCCGGTAGTGTCCATGTCCCTGTGGGATGGGTCCCGGTCCTTGCCCCTCGGCGTTGGGCCCCGCCAAATTTCCAACTGTGGCCCAGCCTGGTCGGGCCATGTTTACAACACCCCTCGTGGGCCCCCCTCCTGGGTGGGGACAGTTGGCCCCTGCCTTGCTCCTTCCTGGACCAACCGTGGGCCGGGTGGGTGGCTGCCTGGGGTGCGAAGCGGGTCTCCCTTGGGGGGGTCCTGGCTCGTACCTGGGGTTGGGCCGGGGGGGTGCCCAGCACTCCTTGGTGGTAATGAGGTGCTCGTCTGGGGCTGTGGGCACCCTTCTCGGTCCGTCCCTGCTCTCTGGCTCTGGGGGCCTCGTGGCGGTCCTGCTGGCACTGGCCTGGGTGGTGGATGTGATCGCCCGGGGGTCGGTGGTTCTCTGCCTGCTGCCGTGTGGCTTTGGGGGGGTTCTGGCTGCCGCTGCTGCTGCGGCGGGGGTCTTGTTGTGGGGATGGCTGGTCACTCTCCCTCCTTCTTTTCACATTCCACCATCCATTTAGAAGAACATAAACACTCACCTGTGCACAGGTGTTAGCTCACCTTTACACTAATAGTTTGCATGATTGAATGAATGAAATATTTCACACCAGTTGGTTTAAAGGCATAAGTGAACACTATCTGTTTTGTGTACATGTTGACACATGGACATTCCTACAGCTAGACGGTGTGTTGATAACATTTAAGTGTGTGTGGACAGGCCCCGCCCATTTGAGATTTGTACTTCATTTGAACCTAATGAGAAACATCCAGTAAACTTGTTGCTTTAGGCTGCTTCATGGTTTTACCCCCCCCTCCTATTATCACCCTCCTATCCCCCCTCCTCTCTAACATCCCTCTCTCTTCTTCCCTCCTTTCCTTTTCCGTCCGGTCCAACACCAAAGATTTTCAAACATGATTGAATCTAGTAAAGTTTGGCCTCAACTACAAAAAAGGTTTATTCAGACATACCTCTGGTGTGTCTGAAGATTAATAACCCCTGTTGTTAAAGTAAAATATGTCCAACACAAGAGGCCTTCAGCTCTCATCTGTCTACCCAGCTGTTGGACAGGACAAGTTAAAAAAAAAAAAAAAAAAAAAAAAAGAAAGGACCAGAATATCAGCTACAATAGAAACCTGCAGGAAACCTTTGACTTCATATCCAACAAAGATTACATTATAAGAAGACAGGATAGACCCATGTTTCTAACCAAATTAACCTTCCCTGCACCATTATACAAATACATTCTTTAAAAACCAAACAAATTCATCTTTTTAAATGGTACAACTTGCTGAATCTGTAACTATAAATACTTGTTTGCTCTGATTTTATTCATGACATCTTGAGCTCCTGTGTTGCTTCTGCTAACACACAGAGGTAGAGACACTGATCTAGAACAGGAACTGTGAGGAGAAACAGAAAGTTGGTTCAATCGGGTCAGACTAGTTAGACAGGTTAGTTAGACATTCTGCTGCTTTTAGACAGAGAAGAAAACAACCTGCAGAGCTCAGAGATCTGTTGTTCAGCTCACAGCAACAGAGACATCTGAACCCAGAAGGACCTGGACTCTGATCACTTTCAGCAGTGAGGATAAAAGCCTGAGGACTCGGTTCTTTGAGCAGCTGACGACTCCTGAACGGAACAGAGTTCAGACACTTTGTTTCCTCTGAACATTCATTACATACATGTGAGTATCTGTGTGGTAAAAATCCGCTTTGGTGAGAAAAAACTGCTTTTTTATTGTATAATGGAGGGTGATGTTTAGTTTGTTTGAACAATTCCTGTCACAGTTTGGCTTTTTGACCACTCCACCTGGAAAAAAAGGGAAAAAGTTAATTTGATCATAAAAAACAAAAATAAAAGACATGACAGTGAAACTGTTCTGAATGAAACATAACAAAACAGTAAAGTAACATGTTTGCCTAAAGTACTTTAATTAGTAGCAAATACATGCTTGTGACTGAAACAGAAAATAAAGATGAATGTTGGTGTTCAGAACAGTTGAAGGACAGATGGTGGTGGACTTTACTGAAAGAATAATGAAGATAGAAAAGACAGAAGGATAGGGTGACACAGCATAGCATAGAGGAGGATAAAAATCTGTTAAATGTTGAGGATACAATGCAACCTAAAACAGGCCAGTGTTTGCACAGTTGTGGGGGTGGGGGTGTGTAGCCAGACAGCACAGAAGGGTGGTGTGAGGATGACTCTGGTGGTGAGGAAGATGAAAAGGACCAGAGCAGAGTAGAGGAACTGAGACAGTTTATAGCAGATCAGAAAGTTCTCCCAGATGACTAAACATAAATCTAAAGTGATCAGGTGAAGAAAATTGTCTTCCATGTTTTTATTTCGAGCCGTGTTTTTCAATACACTTCTGTTCCAATGGCAGACCCCCCCCCACACACACACACAGAATGTGTTCTGTGTTTGGTTCTGTTTTTCTTGTAATGTTCTTCTTCCAGGCTTATTTTCCAATCACCGTCTCATCTGATTTCATTCACTATTTATCTACAGCTGTTATTTTTTAATCCATTAGAACCCTTAAGAACCATTTTTCCTTAAAATAAAATTATGTGGGTTATTTCACACACTCATTGGACCACTAAACACATTTCTGATGTTTTTCTGTGGCGCTGATGTCACCATGGGTTCTTTTGGGTTAAGTAATCATCCTCTGTGTTTCTGAGTGTCTGATGTTCAGGTTATCTGCTTTGTCACATTTTTACCTCGTCTATTTTCCCCTCATGTTTAAGGTTTTTAAAGTTTGCAGTACCTGCAGTAAAGCCTGGTCTCCTGCATTTTGGGTCCTTCATGAGTTCCTCAGTCCAACTGTTCTTTCAGTTCAACTACATTCAGTAGATCAGTTGACTGTCTGTGTTTGATTTCTCCAGAAAAGATGGAGATGTTCATAACTCTGTTCTTCCTCTGTCATGCAGCGTCTGCAGGTGAGACCACAAGCTGCAGTTTTTTATTCCAACATTTCCTTCCATACATTGTTGTTACTTTGGAGCTAAAACAGATGACATTGCTGTCATTGTTCACTTGCAGAAACTAAACTGTAAGGAAAACTCTGCATAGGAAACAAGCTGAGTTTGTGGAGATGAAAACAATTAGAAAGCTGTTTCATTCTAGTGGGGGGAGGACTGTACTAGAGAGACACATGTTTCTGCAATAAATCACCATGCAGCAAATTCAACTAACTAGAAAAAGAAAGTCAGTTAAGGTCATAGACTGGCTTCAGCATGAAAATGAAAGGGAAACGTCAAAAACAAAGAAGCAACAACGACCTAGTACCAATTTAAAACAACATTTTTATCATTTGTGACTCTAAATCAGAAGCATGGCTGCTCTAACTCTGTTACAGACAGAACATTGCTGGAAGCACAGCAATGAATGTAAAGTCTGTGATTACAGCTGTCAATCAAAACACCTTTGGAGTCACTTTAGTTTAAAGATGCAGAAGAAGATTTTTTTTTATTTTTGAGTTGATAAACACAAAGTAAAAGTTAAGTCTGGATCTTTTCTCATTGTAAATATTTATATAAAGGTTTTAGTGGTGTTTAATGGTTTATCCTTTAAGAATAAAGTGGTTCAAAAAAAGTGTGTAGGTGAAATTCCATTATGGAACACACCTAGATTTAAGGAAGAATATTGCATCATTGTTGTGATGATACACTTTGAGGAAAGATATTGTTTACTAAAAATGTAAATTATATTTAAAGGGAAAAATTAATTGAAACGTGTTCAGAACTCTCCATGTGTACAATTTTAATTTAGGCTGCTCTTGAGACCCTAATTTGCTTTATTTAAATGACATTATTTAAGGTCTAGAGCCATTGATTCTTTGAAAACAAATAAACAAAAATAAATCCAGAGTTTAAATATTTATCATGGACTTTATTTTTTTTAAACATATTTTGATAAATGCAGAAATTACATGCAATGTTTTTACTTCAGTGAAACACTCTATGACATTCATCGTCACTGGCACTTCTGGAATAACAAACCTTCCTGAGTTTGTGGCTACAGCATCAGTGGACAAAGTTGAGTTTTGGCACTGCGACAGCATCAAGAGAGAATTTGAATCAAAACAGGACTGGACACAAAAACTATTCAAGGAAAAACCTGAAGTCCTCCAGATGGGTTTACAGGAGTGTCTTTACAATCAGCATTTATTTAAGGCCAACATGGATGTTTTCAAGCAACGTTTAAATCAAACTGAAGGTAAAGTTGAAGATTTACTGTGTAGAAAGAGTCCTTATTTGGAAATTCTAGTTCAAAAAATGTTCCCAACTTTAAACAAGTTAAATGTTCTACAAAGCCCATCAACATGACTCAATGGTAAAAAAGAAAAAAAAACCCAACAAAGGTGTTTTTTCCTTGGTGTTCAGGTTCTCATGTTCTCCAAAGAATAAGCGGCTGTGAGTGGGACGATGAAAGCGGTGAAGTCAAAGGTTTTGAACAATACGGTTATGATGGGGAAGACTTCCTCTCTCTGGACCTGCAGACCATGACATGGATTGCACCAAAAACACAAGCTGTTGTGATAAAACATATATGGGATGCAGACAAAGACAGAGTAAAACACACTCAACACATGCTCATGTCATGGTGTCCTAAAGGGCTTAAGGATCACATGAACTATGGGAGGAGTTTTCTGCAAAGAACAGGTAGATTCAACAACACTAACTAGTTCATACAAATAAATGCTGAATATGGGAGACATTTTCTCTTCATTTTCTTTGTGCAGAGCGTCCTTCAGTATCTTTTCTCCAGAAGACTCCCTCCTTTCCAGTCTGCTGCCATGCCACTGGTTTTTATCCTGACAGAGCTGATCTGTTCTGGAGGAAAGATGGAGAGGAGATTCATGAGGGTGTGGAGAAGGGACAGATCCTACCTAACCATGATGGAACCTTCCAGATGAGCTCAGAGCTGAACGTTTCATTGATCAAACATGAGGACTGGAGGAGGTATGACTGTGTGTTCCAGCTCTCTGGACTAACAGAAGACATCGTCTCCATGCTGGACAAAACACAGATTCAGACAAACTGGGGTAAGATTGTGAACTTTAGCCCCACACCTTAGTGTTACCTAATCCAGATCATCTTTAAAACAGAAGCATGTGAGGAGTTTCTAATTCAAACTCAAATTTAATTTATTTATTTCATTTCAGTTAAAAACACAAAGCTAGATAAAAGATAAAATGACGATTTTAATCGTGTTTCGGGCAGATACTCGTAGCAGTGTTTACAGCTAATACCCTAGGGCGGTTCAGTCAATTAACTCACCTGCTCAGCGTCCTATTTAAGCCAGGTGCGCAGGCGTTCATTCTCTTTCTTACCTTCAGCGCTCATTCTTCGCCGTTCCCCGTGCTCGCGGATCCGGCGGATCTCCTTTTCTTCGACGTCTTGCTGTATTCCCCCCGTCCTTCAGATGGATGATCCCCATTTTCTGATGTGGGCTTTCCGTTTTCGCTGCGTCTGCTCCTTTTGCGGCAATCGCCGGGCGGCTAGCGGCGCCCAGCGCGTTCGTTTCGCCGCGGTCGCGTGCATCTGCAGGGGGTTCGCTTTCCGCGGTGTTCGGGTTGTCCGTGGGCCCGGATCTGGAGCTGTCCGGGTCCATCGTCTGCCGTGGTCAGCCGGTCTTCTACGGTGAGCGACGTGCGGGGTTTTCCTGTGTCGTTTTTTCTAGGCTGAGTCTTGTTTTCTGTTTACTTCGGTGTATGGTGATGTCGCGCCCCTAAGGACCCTGGGAATTGTAGTTTTGGGACTCGTGGTCCGCTTCATGATGCACTTCTGATTCATTTTCTGCTGTTATTCTGCGTCGTCCGATTATTGTTTCAGGAGTTTTGGGGTCTTTTCTGTGGTTGTGACGGCTGGCGGTCCTCGTCTGGCCTGGTTTCTCATGCTGGCTGAATTATTTGTGGTTTTTTGCATTTTCTTTGTTGCTGTTTTGTTCTTTAGGTGCTGAAGGTGACTCTTGACTATCTTTAATTAGATGCTGGCTTTATTATTATGGCAGTTCTTCTGTTTATTTTCTTCGTTGTTGTAGCTGCTGGTTAGTCTGAATGTGAATTGGTCTCTCTTGGACCTGTCTCTCCTCTGTGGACAAATTCCTTATGCTTGGTCTCTTTTATGCAGCGTCTTTGGCTCATTTTAACTATCACTCGTTCGTTGCCCCCGCACGTTCTGCATCTGGTTCTGCTTCGCCTGTTTTTCCCCGCTCTGTGTACCCCAGTGGGTCCTGCCCTGGCTCGGGGACTGGCCGCATTAGTGAGTGTGTCAGTCTCGTCGCTGCCTTTTTTCTCGGCTGGACAGTTAATTTGTTATTCTCTCTCTGGTTTGGTCTGGAGGTTTGTGGGGGCTGTGTGATGGATTCTTCCGGGGCATCGTTTTCAAAGCCACCACTGAGGGTGGCCCCTACGAAGTGTTCAGGTTCACGTGACGTGATCTGGACCCGTTGGCGCCTCACAGTTCATCTTTCTGGGCATCAGTGGCCTAGTTCCTCATGCGCCTTCAGGATTAGTATATATTTTCTTCAGCTGCCCATGCTGTCTCCGCGATTTTTCTTCCGAGCACGATATACGGCTGAGGATTTCTTATCGCTGAGGTTCTCCCTGTTTTGCCTCTATGCCTCTCGGCGTCTCTTGGCATTCAGTTGGCGCTCGACACATTTATCGGTTTACCTTTCAGCTGCCGTGGCAGTCCTCATACTTTCAACTGTCTTAGCAGAAGCTCTGTACTGGATTTTTGTAGGCGATGGGTCCCCTTCACTTTGCGAGTTATTGATGGTTTCTCAGTGGCCGAATTTCCTCTGTATCCCTGGTCTTTTGGATCTCTGTGGGGGGGGGGGGGGGGGGGGGGGTATTTTCAAATCTGGGTTCCACGTAGTCTATACTGTATGGTCCTCCACCCTTACAGATTTATTTTTCTTCTATGGATCGGATGGTTCATTGCTGCTTGTCTCTCCCCATTATGTCATCTTTGGCGTTTGTGCAGCGTGTTGTTTATTCATTGTTTGGTTTGAATATGATTTGTCAATGATTGGGCCACCTGACATTTGCTGTGGCTTTGGTCCTATGGTCATCCGTTCATCTTGTGTTCTTGTTCTGGGTAGTTCCGTCCTGGGCCCCGTGTTCCTGTTCTGGATTTCGTGTTTTGCGTTTGTTCCTTCCCTCTCTATGCTTGGAGTAGTTATGTTATGATGACTGTCGTGTCTTCAGGCTCCCTCCACTTGTTTTTCTGAGGCTGTGCCTTCTGGTTTGGGGGAAAAGGATTTAAGAAGAGTGGTTTGTGTTTGTCCGGCCGCCAGAATCTACAGCTCTGATGTTGTCCGGTTATTTCATCCTTGGAGATTATATTAAGGCTGTTTCAGTGAATGATTAGTGAATGATAGTATTGTGTCATCGGTTGACTTGGTTAATGTTTAAATAACACCTTGAGCATTTTCTACCCTGACCGTAGGAAATATATCACTTGCGCTCTCAAGCTTAGTTCAAGAGTTAAATCTTGTGTCCACAAGTCAGTCTTCTATCTGCCTTGCTTAAGCAGATGACAGTCTGCTAGATGCTTCCCCATTTAGTGGCTTGTTATACTCCGCCTCTAAATGCTTAAGGTTCAGTCTAGCAAAAATACTATCAAAACCTATGATCCCTCATGGCTCTCAAGTTCTCTTTTTCAGTATCCAGACGCCCTTGGCTAATTACAATTTCAGTAGTCTGTACTTTGTTGTCCACCAATTTGAGGACCACTAATATCAAGTACAAAGCATCAAATCCAGCCAAGCTGTAATCCTTTGCTATGTGGGATGTTGACCTTCCTCATCTACAAATCTCCTTGGCTACTCTTCCCATCACCTACTACTTGATGGCCTCCTGAAGGTGCGTCCCTCTGAAACTGTCAAAGGTTACTTTTCTTATCTTTGGAATATATAAAAATTGGTGTTAAGATTTTGTGCAGGTTATATATTTCACTATCATTTCACTGTTGGAATTTGTAATTATGATGGTTTCTAGGGTGTGTTAAATCCACAATTGGTCTTTACCTTAACTATCTACTAAATTTCACTTTCTCAGATTTGTTCTTTAAAAGCACTGTTATTTCATTTATCTCAAGCATTTTGAAACTGATCAGTTTCTGGGTTATTTATATATTCTTGTCAAGACTAATACTGCTTTGTTTTATCTATGCACCACATCCTGAGCTTGCAAACCCCTACGCCCCGATCGGCTTCTCCGTTTCCAGGAAGTGATGTCACCCCTGCATTCCTTGATCTGGTGCTGCAACGATGACTGCTCGACGCACCTATTGCTGCACTGAAAGTGAATTGGCGGTGGACCTCCTCTGCATTCCAATGACACTTCTGACTGAATTAATCAATCAATGTCAACAGCAGAATGAATGTAAATTCTTCGATTATAGATGTTAAAAGAAAATTATAGCCAGGTGGAAGCCTCAAAATTTAGGATGTTCTAAGTTGTATCATAGTATGCGCTGGAGCTCGAATTTGGTTCTTAAGCCAATTTTGTAGTATGCCAGCGAAGCATAGTAATTATGGGCGTTGAAGCATAGTAATTATGGGCGTTGAACTCGTTCTTAATATTTGGATGGATCTCAAATAAATGATGTTCCTTGAGCGCTTATAATTGGTATGCCAAATGGAGAAAATTATGGCTATTAAGCTCGTTCGTTGTACTGTCATTGGGAGCTTCGAAATAATGGATGTACTTAAGCTCATGTATTTATAGTTGCCACAATGGAAGAAGTTATGGCCATCAAGCTTGTTCTTAGTTTAATAGAAGTTCAAATAATGGCTGTTCAGCATGTCATACTGTGCCATCGGAAGCTTTGGATTGGATGTTAAGTTAGTGTCTCATATGGGTTGTTTGGCGGTTTAAATTATAGTTCTGCACAGCGTTTTTTTTTTTTTTTTTTTTGGAGAAGTGAGCTTACGTTCTAAGATCAGGTATGAGTAATTTTATGTTGGCTCCCCTTTTATTTCTTTCCCTCTCTCTTTCAGATAGTATGTTCCTCTAGTGGTTTCCACGAACGGGAGCGACCCTATGGTCAATGGTGCCGGGTCACACATAGCAGATCCACTAGATAGCATGTTCCCTTCGTGGCGCTGTACTCGAACGGGAGCGGCCCAACGGTCAATGGTGCCGGGTCACACATAGCAAATTAACTAGACAGCATGTTCCCTTCGTGGCGCTGTACTCGAACGGGGGCGGCCCAAACGGTCAATGGTGCTGGGTCACACATAGCAGATCCACTAGATAGCATGTTCCCTTCGTGGCGCTGTACTCGAACGGGGGCGGCCCAAACGGTCAATGGTGCCGGGTCACACATAGCAGTCATACTGGGAAATGAAATGGAAATGGAATGCTGCTGAAAACACACCCCATTTTATTACACACTGATTATACATACACATTTTTTCTTCTTCTGGATAATTAAGTGTTGGGGGTTTTGTTACCCGAAATATCCATTTCAGTCAGACAACTCTTGCAGTAAGAAATATTTATTTGACATTTTCCACATACTTTAGTTGGCATTCACATCTTTTGGTTTGGCATAAGGCTCCGTTCAATTCCATGAGAGAATTCCATAAAACTTTCGGGTAACAAAACCCCCCCTTTACGGAGCCCACAGGTGGAATTCGGGGAGGAGGGTGGGGTGAAGAATGAGCGCTGAAGGTAAGAAAGAGAATGAACGCCTGCGCACCTGGCTTAAATAGGACGCTGAGCAGGTGAGTTAATTGACTGAACCGCCCTAGGGTATTAGCTGTAAACACTGCTACGAGTCATCTGCCCGAAACACGATTTAAATCGTCATTTCAGTCAGACAACTCTTGCAGTAAGAAATGTTTATTTGACATTTTCCACATACTTTAGTTGGCATTCACATCTTTTGGTTTGGCATAAGGCTCCGTTCAATTCCATGAGAGATTTCCATAAAACTTTCGGGTAACAAAACCCCCAACACTTAATTATCCAGAAGAAGAAGAAAAAATGTATATGTATAATCAGTGTGTAATAAAATGGGGTGTGTTTTTGGCAGCATTCCATTTCCATTTCATTTCCCAGTATGACTGCTATGTGTGACCCGGCACCATTGACCGTTTGGGCCGCCCCCGTTCGAGTACAGCGCCTCGAAGGGAACATGCTATCTAGTGGATCTGCTTTGTGTGACCCGGCATCATTGACCGTTTGGGCCGCCCCCGTTCGAGTACAGCGCCACGAAGGGAACATGCTATCTGTTGGATCTGCTATGTGTGACCCGGCACCATTGACCGTTGGGCCGCCCCCGTTCGAGTACAGCGCCACGAAGGGAACATGCTAACTAGTGGATCTGCTATGTGTGACCCGGCACCATTGACCGTTGGGCCGCTCCCGTTCGAGTACAGCGCCACGAAGGGAACATGCTATCTAGTGGATTTGCTATGTGTGACCCAGCACCATTGACCGTTGGGCCGCCCCCGTTCGAGTACAGCGCCTCGAAGGGAACATGCTATCTAGTGGATCTGCTATGTGTAACCCGGCACTATTGACCGTTTGGGCCGCCCCCGTTCGAGTACAGCGCCTCGAAGGGAACATGCTATCTAGTGGATCTGCTATGTGTGACCCGGCACCATTGACCGTAGGGTCGCTCCCATTCGTGGAAACCACTAGAGGAACATACTATCTGAAAGAGAGAGGGAAAGAAATAAAAGGGGAGCCAACATAAAATTACTCATACCTGATCTTAGAACGTAAGCTCACTTCCCCAAAACAAAATGCTGTGCAGAACTATAATTTAAACCGCCAAAAAACCCGTATGATACACTAACTTAACATCCAAACCAAAGCTTCCGATGGCGCAGTATGACATGCTGAACAGCCATTATTCGAACTTCTATTAAACTAAGAACAAGCTTTATGGCCATAACTTCTTCCATTGTGGCAACTAGAAATACACGAGCTTAAGTCCATCCATTATTTCGAAGCTCCCAATGACAGTACAACGAACGAGCTTAATAGCCATAATTTTCTCCATTTGGCATACCAATTATAAGCGCTCAAGGAACATCATTTAATTGAGATCCCATCCAAATATTAAGAACAAGTTCAACGCCCATAATTACTAAGCGTCAACGCCCATAATTACCATGCTTTATTGGCATACAACAAAATTGGCTTAAGAACCAGGCTCCAGCGCATACTATGATACAGCTTAGAACATCCTAAATTCTGAGGCTTCCACCTGGCTATAATTTTTCTTTTAACATCTATAATCGAAGAATTTACATTCATTCTGCTGTTGACATTGATTGATTAATTCAGTCAGAAGTGTCATTGGAATGCAGGGGAGGTCCACCACCCCGTCACTTTCATTGCAGCAATAGGTACGTCGAGCAGTCATCGTTGCAGCACCAGATCAAGGAATGCAGGGGAGACATCACTTCCTGGAAACGGAGAAGCCGATCGGGGCGTAGGGGTACTTAGGTTCAGGATGTGGTGCATAGATAAAACAAAGCAGTATTTGTCTTGACAAGAATATATAAAATCCCAGAAACCGATCAGTTTCAAAATGCTTGAGATAAATGAAATAACAGTGCTTATAAAGAACAAATCTGAGAAGTGAAATTTAGTAGATAGTTAAGGTAAAGACCCATTGTGGATTTATCGCACCCTAGAAACCATCATAATTACAAATTCCAACAGTGAAATGATAGTGAACTATATAACCTGCACAAAGTCTTAACACCAATTTTTATATATTCCAAAGATAAGAAAAGTAACCTTTGACAGTTTCAGAGGGACGCACCTTCAGGAGGCCATCAAGGAGTAGGTGATGGGAAGAGTAGCCAAGGAGATTTGGAGATGAGGAAGGGTCAACATCACACGTAGCAAAGGATTACAGCTTGGCTGGATTTGATGCTTTGTACTTGATATTAGTGGTCCTCAAATTGGTGGACAACAAAGTACAGACTACTGAAATTGTAATTAGCCAAGGGCGTCTGGATACTGAAAAAGAGAACTTAAGAGCCATGAGGGATCATAGGTTTTGATAGTATTTTTTTCTAGACTGAACCTTAAGCATTTAGAGGCGGAGTATAACAAGCCACTAATGGGGAAGCATCTAGCAGACTGTCATCTGCTTAAGCAAGGCAGATAGAAGACTGACTTGTGGACACAAGATTTAACTCTTGAACTAAGCTTGAGAGCACAAGTGATATATTTCCTACGGTCAGGGTAGAAATTGCTCAAGGTGGTATTTAAACATTAACCAAGTCAACCGATGACACAATACTATCATTCACTATTGAAACAGCCTTAATATAATCTCCAAGGATGAAATAACTGGACGACACCTTATAAATCATCAGAGCTGTAGATTCTGGCGGCCGGACAAACACAAACCACTCTTAAATCCTTTCCCCCAAACCAGAAGGCACAGCCTCAGAAGAACAAGTGGAGGGAGCCTGAAGACACGACAGTCATCATAGCATAACTATGTCAAGCATAGAGAGGGAAGGAACAAACGCAAGACACGAAATCCAGAACAGGAACACAGGGCCCAGGATGGAACTACCAGAACAAGAACACAAGATGAACGGATGACCATAGGACCAAAGCCACAGCAAATGTCAGGTGGCCCAATCATTGACAAATCATATTCAAACCAAACAATGAACAAACAACACGCTGCACAAAAGCCAAAGATGACATAATGGGGGGAGACAAGCAGCAATGAACCATCCGATCCATAGAAGAAAAATAAATCCGGAAGGGTGGAGGACCATACAGTATAGACAACGTGGAACCCAGATTTGAAAATAACCCCCCCCCCCCCCCCCACAGAGATCCAAAAGAACAGGAATGCAGAGGAAATTCGGCCACCGAGAAACCATAAAGAACTCGCAAAGCGAAGGGGACGCATCGCCGACAAATATACATTACAGAGCTTCTGCTAAGAAAGTTGAAAGTATGAGGAATGCCACGGCAGCTGAAAGGTAAACCGGCAAACGTGTCGAGCGCCAACATAATGCCAAGAGATGCCGAGAGGCATAGAGGCAGAACAGGGAGAACCTCAGCGATAAGACATCCTCAGCCTTATATCGTGCTCGGAAGAAAATCGCGGAGACAGCATGGGCAATTGAAGAAAATATATACTAATCCTGAAGGCGCATGAGGAACCAGGCCACCGATGCCCAGAAAGATGAACTGTGAGGCGCCAACGGGTCCAGATTACATCACGTGAACCTGAACAATTCGTAGGGGCCACCCTCAGTGGTGGCTTTGAAAACGATGCCCCGGAAGAATCCATCACATAGCCCCCACAACCTCCAGACCAAACCAGAGAGAGAATAACAAATTAACCGTCCAGCCAAGAAAAAAAAAAAGCAGCGACGAGACTGACACACTCACTAATGCGACCGACGCAAGTCCCCGAGCCAGGGCAGGACCCACTGGGGTACAGAGAGCGGGGAGAAACAGGCGAAGCAGAACCAGATGCAGAACGTGCGGGGGCAACGAACGAGTGATTAAAATGAGCCAAAGACTCTGCATAAAAGAGACCAAGCATAAGGAATCTGTCCACAGAGGAGAGACAGGTCCAAAGAGACCAATTCACATTCAGACTAACCAGCAGCTACAACAACGAAGAAAATAAACAGAAGAACCGCCATAATAATAAAGCCAGCATCTAATTAAAGATAGTCAAGAGTCATCTTCAGCACCTAAAGAACAAAACAGCAACAAAGAAAATGCAAAAAACCGCAAATAATTCAGCCAGCATGAGAAACCAGGCCAGACGAGGACCGCCAGCCGTCACAACCACAGAAAAGACCCCACAACTCCTGAAACAATAATCGGACGACGCAGAATAACAGCAGAAAATGAAGCAGAAGTGCCTCATGAACAGACCACGAGTCACAAAAACTACAATTCCCAGGGTCCTTGGGGGCGCGACGTCACCATACACGGAAGTAAACAAAACAAGCCTTAGCCCAGAAAACTACACAGGAAAAAAAATCCGCACGCCGCTCACCATAGAAGACCGGACGACCACGGCAGACGATAGACCCAGACAGCTCCAAGATCCGGGCCCACGGACAACCCGAACACCGCGGAAAGCGCACCCCCTGCAGATGCACGCGACCCCGGCGAAACGAACGCGCTGGGCGCCGTTAGCCGCCCGGCGAGCGCCGCTAGCTGCCCGGCGAGAGCCGCAAAAAGCAGCAGACGCGGCGAAAAACGGAAGCCCACATCAGAAATGGGGATTATCCATCCAAAGGACGGGGGGAATACAGCAAGACGTCGAAGAAAAGGAGATCCGCCGGATCCGCGAGCACGGGGAACGGCGAAGAATGAGCGCTGAAGGTAAGAAAGAGAATGAACGCCTGCGCACCTGGCTTAAATAGGACGCTGAGCAGGTGAGTTAATTGACTGAACCGCCCTAGGGTATTAGCTGTAAACACTGCTACGAGTCATCTGCCCGAAACACGATTTAAATCGTCATTAAAAATGAAAATTATTAAAAGCAGAAAACACAGGACAATCACACACAGATGGAACCCCTCCCTCATCAGATTCCTCCCTCCACCCATCCCATTCCCCTAGTACAGGGGTCAGCAACCTTTTTTACTCAAAGAGCCATTTGGGACCGCCCCTAATGAAAAAAAAAGCACCCGGAGCCACAACCCGTTTTGACATCATTATATGATGGAACAATCTTCCTCCATCCATTCGCTCTTTAACCTCATTCTTTGCATTTAAAAATTCCTGTTTAGTTCATTTTCAGATTGCGGGCCAGAAAAGATTAAAAAAAAAAGTACTTCTTCAAAAACTACACAGTGAGTTTACATAAATATACTTTTGTATTAACAGATGAGGCGTTTTATTACAAAGACAGGAAGCAGCAACCATCGTATTCATGCTCTGCTGTAAACGGTCCAATGCGGGGAGCGTGGCATATTATGAGGCATTTGGCGCTGCTGGCTCCGTATTGTTGAACCTTTCGCTGAGCGATGACTTCTCTTTTTCTCTCGTCTTTCCGACCGTGGTCAGAAGCGCAGGGGAGATTTCCTCCAGGGCCGAAGGCGATTCTCCTTCGGGGTTCACTTCCCTGTTCGAACCCTCAGCCTTCAGAGAGGATTAAAAATGACTCCAGAACAGTTATTCTGGGAATGACGACTACTCTTTATTTAGTGCTCCGTCCTCCGAACACACAATATATTTCACGCACACACCTCCGCTCCGTGCTCACACCCCCATCTCCACGTGCCCCTCCCCTTCTCTCTCGTGGCACGCGCGCCGCTCAGCACACGCACACACTCTGCAACAGTATAAAGCGCGTGCCTCGCAGCTTCCTTGATGAGCTCGTATTCATCGGGCGAGAACTGTAGAGCTTATAGCAGGAGGAGACACGCAGGGCGGCTTTAATAAACTCCGGTTGCTGGACTTCTACCGGGAACGTGATGTGCTGCAGGGAGAAAACGACGTTCTGAAGACAGAGTTTGCGCTCAGTGAATTTAAACTTGCGTCTGCAGTGACGTATGTGTCAGAAGATGTCCGATTGGCCATTCTGCATGTCAATCAAGTCCCGTACTTTTCGGTGAGGATTTTGATTGGCTGGTGGATTTTCAAGAAGCACTCTCTTCCCCTTCAATCTCCCCCACGTCCCTGAAGATAACCAGTCGATCGCGACCGACGCGACGAGCTCCCCTGCTCTGAAACACACATTACCACACGCGAGTCCAAAACACCGGCGCAAACTCTCCGTAACCAGAAAGCCGCTCCCCGCTCCGCGCCACGCCAAGCCTCCGGCAGAAAATCACTCCAGACCCGAAGTGTTTATTGAAGCCGCCCCGTGTGTCCTCCTGCTATCAGCTCCGCAGCCCTCGCCCGACAAACACGAGCCCACCAAGGAAGCTGTTTTTTACGTGGCATGTGCCTCGCATGGAGCCAGCAGCGCCTTTGAAATGCCATGAAAAATGAACAAACTAAAATAAATTTTTTATTTTTATAAAATACTCATTATTTTCCAAAGTCACAGGGAGCCACAACAGAAGGATGAAAGAGCCACATGTGGCTCCGGAGCCATAGGTTGCCAACCCCTGACCTAGTAGAACTCTGAACACACAAAGAACTGCAGCTTAAAGAAGTTTTTGCTTGGTACTGCTGTGACGAAACGATGTCATGGGGATCCATTTATTCCAGGGCCCAGCCGGACCATAGGGGTCATTACCACAGCACCCACCCAACACAGAGCATCCTAGAGCCCACTCAACAGCTATTAGACCACAGAGCAGGACCTCAGCCAGCCCAATGAAACGGGCACAGCAGCAACAGCACCCCCTACAGGTGAAGCTGGTGGTGCCCCAGAAAAATGGATCCCCAAGAGGAAACACTGGAGTAAAATACATCAGAATAAAAATTATAATAAAATAACAATAAAAATAAAATATAAAAATAAAATAGGAAATATTAGTCATCAAAAAATAATATATGTAAGATGATTAAAACATAACCTTAAATATCATAAGTATAATAACAATAAAAAGAGTAGGATATTAAAAACATGAAGATAATAGTAATAGTCCTTAAAAAATAAATAAGTAAAATAGATAAATTAATAAATAGATAAATAATAAAATATATCAGCAATTACCCAAGTCATGTAAAAGCTAGACTAAAAAGGTGGGTCTCGAGCCGCTTCTTAAAAACCTCTATAGACTCTGAGGTTCTGGCAGACTGTTCCACAGGCGATGACTGTAATTGGAGAACAAAGCCTCACTATAAGTTTTGATCCTCACCTTAGGTACAACTAGGAAGCCAGTGTCGGAAGACCTCAGGGTCCGCGAGGGCTCATACTTTAAAATACTATAATTTAAATAAGAAGGCCTAAGACCATAAATACATTTATAAACCAAATCAATTCTGAATTGCACAGGGAGCCAATGCAGTGATTTTAAAACCGGTGTAAGGTGTTCCCGCCCTCTGGTCCTCGTCAGAACTCGTGCCACTGAGTTCTGCAATAGTTGTAGGTTTGGGATATCTTCTTGGTTAAACCAGAGAGCAAGGCATTGGAGCCGGTTTAGTACTGGTTTGCGGCACCTTCCATTCGTGAAACCAGGGTTCAAATCCGGGCTGCTCCCTGTTCCCTTCTCTACTTCTGTGTGCCGGTTCCAAGCCCGGATTGTTTGAGAGGGTTGCATCAGGAAGGGCATCTGGCGTTAAACATTGCCAAGTTAACCATGCGACTTGTCCTCGGAAGTAAGGAGGATGTTTCCCGATGGGAACAAGCCAAAAGACAAAGAAGAAGTTGTCAGGGTTCTGACTTTTTCCTTAATAAAGAGAAGAACCACACAGGAGATGAGAACTTTTGCTAGACTTCTGCAGAAGGAGAATCGGTCTGTGACAGCGTGAACTGTCACAGAGGAGTTCTGCCTTCCAAGTGTATCCAGTCTGGTTTTATTGGTGGCAGTTGTTGATAACATAAAAGTGGGTCATTCAATCAAGCAGTACAGGAACATCATATTCTTGTATAATCAGAACTTTTCAGGTCATTGTTTTCTAACTGAAAGATGGAACTGAAACAAACATATCATGGTGATAATAGCGTGTAAGCAAATGATAATTACATAACCCTAACATCCCTCCCTTTTTATCATTTAAAACACGTCATAAGTAAACACAGATAAATGGAAGGTACAAACGTGAAACATGGTTTTTAATCATAGGAACAGGGCATCACAACATTATTTCACCACTTGCTTTTGCACTTTTAGTGAGAGATTCATACGATGCCTCTGGAGTAGGAGCATTCACGTGGGGAGGGGTCCTCTTCAGCTTGTTGGACAAGCTGGTAACGAATGAAAGTCTGCGTAGTGGCCTGTGTGATCATGGACATGACACAAGGCAGAGCGCATGTTATAAAACGACAAAACAGGCACAAAACGATGAGTCAAATGCTAGTAGGGGTCAATAATTTCAGCAGGAGGTGCCACCATGGGCCTGATGTAAGCCAAGACCAGATGTCACTGGTGGGACTAGCACCAGGAGTCGCAGACTTAACGTTGGCTTGCAGCTCTGTTAAGTCGTGCAGTACGGTAGAAATGTCCTGTCCATCACTGGTGCCGTCCTCTGGCAATGCTTTTGAGATGATAAAAATCTGTTTTCACAATGTTTCTGATGTCAGAACTAAGCTCAGTGTCAAAAAGAACGCCCAGGTTTCTCACACATTGAGAAGGTTTAAAATTCCTAAGTTTGGGTAAAATCATCCTTCTCTTGTCCTCAGGAGCAATGATTAAAACTTCCGTTTTGCCCTGGTTGAGCTGTAAAAAGTTTTCTGCCATCCATGACCTAATATCTAAAATACAGTTTAAAAGTGTGTTAATAGGTTCAAGTTCATCAGGAGACACGGAGATGTAAAGCTGTGTATCATGGGCATACAGTGGTGGACAAAATTTTTGGTACCCCTCAGTTAAAGAAAGAAAGTCCACAATGCTCACTGAAATGACTTGAAACGTTCAAAAGTAACACTAAATTGAAATGTATTGAAAATTAAATAATCAAAATCAGCCATTACTTTTGAGTTGTTGATGAACAGAATTATTTAAAAAAAAAAAAAACTAATGAAATAGGGCTGGACGAAAAGGATGGTACCTCCATAAAAGACTGAGAACTAATTGCCCAGGGGGTCATGATGAACTCAGGTTTGTCCTTTAATTGACATCACAGCTGTTTTCAAACCCATAATCAGTCTGCCTATTTAAAGGGAGACAAATAGTCACGTTGCTGTTTGGTGGAAAGGTGTAGACCACACTGAGCATGGACAACTGAAAACGAAGGAGAGAATTGTCCCAGGACATTAGAAACAAAATTATTGACAAACATGGTAAAGGTAAAGCCTATGAAAACATCTCTAAGCAGCTTGAAGTTCCTGTGATCACAGTGGCACATATTATTCAGAAGTTTAAGACCCACAGGACAGTAGCCAACCCCCCTGGACGCGTTTGTAATTGTCTATGATCTTTTGGTCCAAGTTACTCTTCTTCAGAAGGGGCCTCACCACCGCCGTCTTACAGGCAGAGGGGAAGAGCCCCATCTGAAGAGAGCAGTTATTTATGTTTAAAAGCTCTGACTTAAAGGATCCATAAGATGTTTTAAAAGAGAAGTGGGAATGGGATCTAAAAGGCAGGTTGTAGTGTTTGCTTGGGATAAAACTCAACCAAGCATCTCTGCATCAACCAGGACAAAACTTTCCAGTGTTTCCTCGGGTAAAGACTATGCCACTGACCTGCTAGGATTAGTGTTATGTACCGGTTGAAGGTTGGATCTAATAGCATTGACTTTACTCCTGAAGTGGTCAGCAAAGTCCACACATGCGGTTTGTGAGTGAAGCATGATGGATTTATTAAAATCTTTGTCAATCAATGGCAAACGTCAGTCTGTCATTAAAATCATCAGTCAGAGAATCGCAGGACAAAGGTAAAACCTGAGCAGGAATTTGTTTTAAAATGTCAATACAATTTTCTGCGACTTCAGGAGTTTCATCACAGTTCTCACTGAGGCCTCTTGCTGGATAAAGCCAGTCACCTTAAAACACACTGCAATGGTCTGAAACAGCCAAGTCAACAACAGAGGACCACCAGCAGACAGGCCGTAGGTGATGACCAAGTGATGAGTGTGTCCTCTGTTGTGAGTAGGCTGTGCCACATGCTGGGTTAAGTCCATACTATTTAAAAGATTTAAAAACCCAGAGGCAACAGGATCATTCGTGTTATCAATGAGGATTAAAATGTCCAGTTATTAAAATCCTATTGTGCCTGAGAAGAATGACAGATACAAACTCTGAAAAATCTTTTAAAAAAGAAGTTACTTAAACACTTTGATCTACCAAGTCTTTCTACCCTGAATGTCAGTTTGATCCATGTTTCTCCTCAGTTTCTTCTTCAGAGTTTCCAGTTGGTCCTGTTGTTGGAGGAGCAGCTGGAGTGGTTCTGCTCCTGGTGATCAGTGGAGTCCTCTACTGCTGTTGGAGGAGCAGAAATGGTGAGAAACATAGAGATCAAAGGATCCAATTCAGTCCAGATCATTGGAACAAAAACAATAGATTTGAAATGAATATCATTTCTAGTCTATGTGATCTGACTGTAACATCTTTTTACTGTTTCAGACTTCCAGCCTGTTGATGGTAAGTGTTGAGCATTTAGATCTTTAATCTTTTTTTCTTGTTTTTGGGATAACATAAGAGTGCAGAAGGTTCCAAAAGCTCCTAAATACAAAACAATGACTACATACACATCAATACAGAAATGCAAAAACGGAATGAGATGTATGTCTTCACTGTCAAGAATTGCCACTACCTGATTTTTTAAAAAATCTTTGGCGTAGTCACCAACGTAGATGGCAGCTTTGAGGCATCAGTTAGTCAGTTGGGAATGACGGCATTACATCATCTGGTAGCCATAAGGCGGTGGCAGCCAGATCACCATCTGGCTACAGCTATGATTGGAAGATGTGTAAATGTCTCTGCACGGCCGCCGTCCAGGTCAAGTCTCGCTGGCCACCAGCCGGCTGGACCGGTAGCCTGGGGGTATGTGAAAAGCAGGCCAATCTGCACCACTGGTCATTCACAACTCGGATTTTGAGCAAAGTTTATAGTCTTTAATTTTCAATAATCTATCATTTAAAACTTTTTAGACAACAAGCCTCCCAAGAAAGCACAATGTTCTTTCTTCTACCTGTTTTTCTTAGCATCAACCACAATTTGTGAATATGCAGGTCTTAGAGTCGCTGATGTGCTGTCAACACAATGATGAGTTTGGTGCGCCATCAATCTCGGCTGGAATTGGCAGATTGTTGTCTTGTCATCACCGGGCCCCCTGCTCATGTCAGCCCTTGTCGAGTGCCTGCGCTGCCACCATTTCTAACAATCATATGGTGGCAGTGGGACAACAGCACAGGGGCAAGGGGGTGGCAGTCTGAAATCCGTTGATGATCAGATGATTTTGAGACCCTCTTATCAGTCATTTTTCACGCTGCTTCCTTCCTTCCACCTGCCTGTCACTGGACTGCTACCACGCAACCTGCAAATGTGATGGCCACTGGCTGATGTCAAAAAATTGTCTGGTCGCCGGTGAATTTGAACGTTTTCTTAAAATCTCGATAGGCGCCACGCAGCATGAAAAAATGCGACATTCTGCCTCTTAATTACAAATGCTGCCTCGCGATCACCTGCTGATTTTGCTAAAAAAAAAAAACTTGCATTTTGTTGCAATAAAAACAAAGATTTCATAAAAACCTGTTTGTTCTCTTTGTAAATAAGTAAGCAGGGGACGGCTGTAGTGCAGGGGTAGGGCGGGCGACCCATGATCATAAGATTGGAGGTTTGATTCCCGCCTTGCACGCCATGAGTCGATGTGTCCTTGGGCAAGACATTCAACCCCACCTTGCCTCTGGTGGTGGGAAGGCACCTGTGCTCGGCAGCGGAGCCGCCACCAGTGTCTGAATGTGTGTGTGACTGTAAAGCGCTTTGGGCCTTGAAGGTAGAAAAGCGCTACATAAGTATAAGCCATTTAACATTTTTACCATTTTAAATAAAAATTGTGACTTTCAAATGTATTTGTGGCAAAATGTTTAGTTAATATAATATTAACTAAAATTAATTAAAAATATTGAAAGTGACAAACAAACCTCAGGAAAATAATATTTTGTCCTTGTGAAAAGGTGCAGAATCATTTCTGTTTTGGGGTTTGCCAAAATGTTTTTTGTCATTAACATTACTATGCTCATAATGTTAAATCGTGGAGTTAAGAGTAAACTGTAAATGGGATTTTACATACAAAAGGGACTCCACTTTCAGCTAAAATGTTAAATTATGTCAAAAAGGGTTTTTGGAACAAAATGGTGTTTAATTTGAATATGTAGAATTTGTGGTTCTCTCTATAAATGAACACCACCTGCTTGAAATAGTCTGTTGCTCATTTTAGATGATTTTTCTTTATAGATGGTCTAGAAAAAGAAGAAACCTCAAACGAAGGATCCAAAACATCCCAAGAAGGACTTTCTTCAGCTGATGAACAGTTGATTTGTACAAAAAAGACGCAGAAACACTACAGTTGATTTAACTATAAGCAGCACAGATGGAATGAAATAGTGAAGACTGTATTGGAAGTGAAGCTTCTTCAAATCAGTTCTTTTCCGTGCTGACAGTGAACGCCTGAGACGGATCCTGAATCAACTCTGGAACCAGGAATCAAACAGAGCTTCTATCTGCATATCTATCTGCATAAAGGTGTTCTTAGTATATTACTAGTATATTAATATATATATATATATATATATATAATATATATATATATATATATATATATATATATATATATATATATATATATATATATATATATATATATATATATATATATATATCTATATATATATATATATCTATATATATATATATATATTAGTATATTAATAGTATATTAATAGTATATTACTATTACTATACTGTAACTTCAAGTGAACATTTTACTTCTGTGTTACTATCCATAATTTTAGACACAATACAATTTTTATCTGGACTTTTGTAAAGAAATAAAGTCTGTGGGTGTCTAATGCATATGTGACATAATTCATGTTTTGATGTAATTAGAAGAATCCTGCATAAATCATTGATTCAGGTGGTTTAGGTCTATAATTCTGCACAAACACTATGTTCTGCAACAGAGCGACACCTGGTGGTTCCTCTTTAACATGGCAATGAATGTGAATGTAAATGTTTAAACTCTGGTCTCATTGTACTGCAGCCTCATTTACAATCTTCAAGAAAAAGATTAAACCTGAATTCCTTGGCATAGCAAAGTTTTTTTTTATTAACAAAACAAAGGGGTAAATTAGTGCTAGAGGTTACTTGCTAGATATAGTTGGCTCACCTCCAAGTAAATTTCCAAACTTAGTTACTCTTGAGGGGTTGAACTCTTTACCATTCTGGAGGTGTGCATGGTGAGAGGTGGCAGGTCTTACTGAGGGGCTTAGTTGTTGTGGTCTGGTTTGGGGACCACAGGATTTCCTCTCTGCTACTTGTAGATGATGTTGTCTTGTTGGCTTCATCACACCAGGACCTCCAGCATGCATTGGGGCAGTTTGTGGCCAAGTGTGAGGTGGCCAGGATGAGGGTCAGCACCACTAAATCTAATGCCACGGTGCTTGACTGGAGAAAGCTTGTTTGCCCTCTCTTGGTGGATGGAGTTCTCCTGTCCCAGGCGGAGGAGTTTGAATATCGCAGGGTCTTGTTTACCAAGATCAGAGCCTGTTTTCCGGTTGCTGTACAGGGGCCTCATTTATAAACATTGCGTACGCACAAAAGAAGGCGTATGCCACTCTCTACGCAATAGTTGAGATTTATAAAAAGCAAACTTGACGGGAAAATGTGCGGTCCTTCATCAAGCTCTGACCCAGGCGTACGCACAAAAACGGGTGAAATGAGAAACGGCGACACCGTCAGCAGATGGAAGAAACACGTGAAAGTGAAAATGACAATACTGCCTCTCATAAATCTCTCATAAGTCTTACAATGAACAGCTAACATGAACACCCGTATGATTGATCAGCAGTGAAACAAACAAAAAAATCGAACAAAAATTACAACAGAAATTCAAATGAACACATATTTGGAAAAAGAAAAGTGAAATATGTTCTGCAATATTTGCATGTTGTGCAATTCATCCTCATAAATAATATAGTTAACAGAACGAAATAATGTACAAAACTGATATTCTCGTCAATGTGTCCGTCTGGAGGAGCAGATATAGTCAAAATCAAAGTCAAAGTCAGCTTTATTGTCAAATATGCTGCATCCGTAAGACATACAGCACAGATGAAATAGCTTTCCTCTCACCCCACAGTGCAAGCAGCATATAAAATAATAAATAAACGACTTAAAAAATACATTCTTTTAAAAACAATAAAGCCTTGAAATCTAAAAAGATAAAGCCAAAAGAAAAGCCAAAAAACACTGAAGGTAGAGGAGAGGGGAGCCGCTGCGTGTGCACGCGCCGCCAGATGCGTGCGAATCAGACAGACAGACAGACAGACAGACAGACGTATTAACTGTCCAGTGGGGAAAGTTGTTTTCACAGTAAAACATTTCTTCATAAGCTACAGAATTATGGTATTCATGCATATGCCTTTAGTTTGTTTTATTTTTGATAAAACAATGTATGGCGTATGTCTCAACCATTCAGAAAGCAACAAGAAATTACATTTGATGAACAATTTCCCATTTCCACGTGGATTATTACCGACATCTGTAGCTTGTCAGATGCAATTAAATGGATGGAAATAAAATGCCCCATCACAATGCGTAATGACGCACAATGGCTGATCTTGGATCTTAGAAAATGTGGCAATTGGAAGAATTGGGAGTGAACGCATCTTTAGACAGCAAAAAGACTTGCTGGCAAACGAGGTCCAGTGGCTTATGAGCCGGTTCCCACTTCCTCCAGCCGTCCTGTTGGAGCTTTTGGGGGTGTATCACCCGATGCATCAGGCGCGTCGTGTCCCCCCCTCCGCCACCACTCCACTTAAAAGGGATTCCCCAATAATTGCTCCGGTGTCCCCTGTCCCCCACCCGTGGCAGTCTGCCACCGTTTGCCACTCACGTGCCTTCTCTGCATTAGTAATGCCCACACTGTGCCCTCCAAACAACATTTTTCTCCTCTTTTCCACCTCGCCAACGATAACTTCTACTTCACATTGAGTGAAGTTCCGTTTTTTTGATTTCCTCTCTGTGTTTGCCATGGTTTCGCTATCAATGAATATTCATTTGTGGGCGTTTCACGGACTATTTATGGGCAACTATCGGTGTGTCATGAAGCTGCAAAAGCTGCGCAGCATTTAGGATTGATTGTGATTTATTTAGAGAAAGATGCGTAGGATGTGCGTGTGCATGGTTTTATAAATCTGAATATTTCTGTGCGTACGCACGTCCTATGTTTCATCCGTACGCAACTTCTGACGCAAATCCTACGCAAAGTTTTAGAAATGAGGCCCCAGGTCTTTAGTGGAGAAGAGAGAGCTGAGCCACAAAGCAAAGTTCTTAATTTGCATTCTCAATTATTCAACTCCAGGTTGAATAATGGTGATGTTAAAAGTTGTGTTCAGTTCTCTAACAGGAAATGGTTTCTAATGAAATGTGCTGTTAACAGTTTGGTCATTTCTAGATCCATTCCTTCTGTTTCTAAGAAAGACGGCTGCAAATAGCAGCAGCAGCTCAGTTCATCTGCAGCTTTCTTTCATCTATTCTGTGACCTGCTTCTGACCCTGACCTTTAAGTCTTGCATGCCACATAGGTCTTTGCTGGGCATATGGAGGCAAGATCTACATTTCTCATGGAGAACATGCAGAACAAAGACTGTTGCATGCTCTGGAACTTGGCTATTCAGTGCTGCCTGGTATTTGAGTTGAAAAACCTTCAAGTTGCAGCATTTAAAGCAGGGGGGTCATAATCCAGGCCTGGAGGGCCGGTGTCCAACATGTTTTCAACCAACCTGCCATTGAAGCTCCTTACTGGCTAAACACACCTGATCCAGGTCATCAGCAGCAGATGAGGCAGGATTTCTGGAAAACCAGCAGGAGGCCGGCCCCCCAGGCCTGGAGTTTGACAACAGAAACATCAATCTGCATGAAAGCTCTGGATTGGGTCCTCTAGTGGTTGCAGACAATATGTCCCCACCAAGAAGTGATTTACAAACTATATAGCAGCAGGTCTTTCAAACCAATGGTAATATTTCCCTGGTAGCTGGTGTTGGACTTAGGGATGGGTACCGTGCCCCGGTATTGAACCAGCCCCGGGGCCGCATTCTTCAAGACCGCAGTATCGTTAAGATCTGACCTGAACGGTTCTGCTATTGGTACTGGAGAAGTTACTTTTTTTTTTTTTTTTGTGTCCCACAAGATAAAAACGTCATCTGCCATATTTAACTCACCAAGTCACTCAATTTTGCGTTAATTATAGATGATGATGTTAATTTAGGTATTCTCGTTGAAGCAGAGAGCTCTGTCTGTCTATTTGTGTGCAGGGGGGGCGGGGCTGCTGTTCAGACAGCACGCACAGCGCGCGCACACACACAAAACAAGGCAGCGCACACACAGTCAGTGGCGATCTTGTAGTAGGGGACACATGCCGCCCTAGACTAAGAACTAACGTTTCTGCGTAAAAATTATTACGTTTGCCGACCATCCTGTCACCTTGCTGCTACGATGACCGTTTGTTGCGCTGTTTGTGCAGAACAGGCTGGGGCAGCGGGAGGGGGGGTGGGGGGGCGTTGCACGCGGAGAATACAACATACAGATAGAGAGGCGGGGCTTAGACTCACCGCATATGATTCCAGACCCGTGACAAACTAACAGCTGCTTCCTAATACTTAATAATAATTAATAACTAATGATAGTTGTTATCCGTAGAATTAATATCATTTATTGGGTTTACTGGATTTAAAGAAAAATAAATGGAGTTGGCAAAATAGAAAGGAGTCTGCATCAAAGTGAATTTGTTTCCATCATTTAACTTAACTTATCTTAACTCTGAAAAAGATAGAAATAGAAAAGTCTATTCAAGGTTGTGGAAAATGGACAAAAGACCAAATGAAACATCACGCTCATAAATAATAAAAACAATTAGATTAAATAAATATCCTGTCTGGAACATTCTCATGTATAAAGTAAAATGTTTTGTTAAAAAAAACAATGTTGTTGCATAGTGAGGAAATAAAACACTTTAAGTTCTTAATTTGTTATTTATTTTTTTTTTTTCGTCCTCAAAAAGTATCGATAAGAGTACCGATAAGAGTACCGGATCGATAAGCAGTATCGATAAGAGTAGTAGTATCGTTAAAACCTTAACGATACCCATCCCTAGTTGGACTTGAGACCAGGAATTGGTTCTTTACCCGTCTGTTTTGGTGAAGAACCACCAGAAGACTTACATGTGTCCAGCCTGCAGGAGATGAAGGCAGAAATCAGCTTCACTAAATCCTATCTGGATTTCAGATCCAAGTCTCACTGCTTTAATCTGCTGAAAGGCCGCTTTAGTTGGGTTTTAAACTCAGGTCTGAGTCTTTTGGTTCTCATCTTGGTTGAGCAATACTGCCCACCAGTGAGCAGCGTTTAGAACTACATGCTGGATCCTCTTCAGTCTTGGTTGAACTTCTGAGAGCATCTTAGAAATGAAAGGAGTCAAATTTCTTGACATCATCCAGCCGTTCAGACATGGACGGTCTGACGATCCAGCATGACAACAGCTGTTTGACTGTTTTCTATTGTTTTAGGGACAAAGCATTGATGCTTTCAATTCTGTTCAAGTCTCTGTGTCTGGGAAGTAAAAAGGAAATAAGACATGAGGAAACAATATCAATCAAATATAAATAACTCCACTCAACATTTTATTTTTTACTTTTTGATTTTGGTTTATTTTTTATTAGATTTGTATTCAGCTGCTACAAATCTATTTTCATGAAAACTTGGATTAACAGCAGAAGTTTCTGTTATCTTAAAGGGTCTGATCTATTTGTGTTTCAATCCTATAATTTCACGTCTCAATCATTTTATGACGTATCAACATTTTTACTTCTAAATTAGTTTGTGGCAAACTAGGCGGTTCTGTTTCTTGGTTTGGATCATGTTCTGTCTTGAGTTGTCTCCTGTCGTCACACCAGGTTCATGTTGATGATCATCCACAGCTGTTTTCATTTCTGTTCATGACCCCCCCCACAGTATTTTAGTGTCTGGTTTTCAGCTCTTCTGCTTCTTCAAGCTTTTCTTGCTCCTTTGGTTCTGTTGGGTCAAAGTTTCTGTGAGTTTCTGACACCAAGGCTGGTCTCCGGCATGTTGGGTCCTACAGCAGCAGTTCCTGACATCAGATATCAAATCAAATCAAATCAAACTTTATTTATAAAGCACTTTTCATATAAAAATATAACACAAAGTGCTTTACATTAAAACACAACACAATATAAAAACAAGCATTGACGATTTAAAATTAAATAAATAAATAAAAATAAATAAATAGGGCCCCCCTTCCCGTACCTAGCCCCCCATTCTGTTCACACCTCCCACCCCCTAACTGATGGCAAAGGACAATGGGAAATAAGCTGAGCACAAAAACAGGATGCTGGAAACGCTGATAATTGGAACCTCCCCCTCTATGAACAGCCGCATAAACAGCCAAATGCAGCATCACAGGCGGGGACTGCTCCACCACAGCTAAGCGGTGATGCAGGTCCCCATCTAGAGTCACAGTGGCTGAACAGCAGCTGACCCAGAGGGAGAGGTTCCAGCTGAGGAAGCACTGGAAATAAAAATGAATAAAAATGAGAATCAAAAAGTAAACATATTGATAAAAACAATTAAACATTGAAATAAGGTAAATTAAAATAACGCGTTAAAAATCAGGTTCAAGTTCATAAAACAAGATAAAATGGTTGGATAAATAAATAAAATAAAAATAAAAAGTACATATAAATAAATAACTGAATAAATAAATAAAAGCAGTAAAGCATTAGCTAAAAGCCAGGTTAAAAAGATGGGTCTTGAGCCTTTTCTTAAAAGCATTAATGATCTCTGTGGCTCTTAGGTCCTCTGGCAGACGGTTCCATAAACGGGGGCCATAGTGTTGAAAAGATGCCTCTCCATAGGTTTTCGTTTTTACAGTTGGAATGATTAACAGACCAGTGCCAGAGGATCTCAGGGTCAGCGAGGGTTCATACTTTACTAAAAGATCTGATAGATAAGAAGGCACAAGACCGTTAAGACATTTAAAAATGGTTAAAAGTATCTTAAAATCAATCCTGAAGCATATGGGGAGCTAATGCAGGGATTTTAAAATTGGGGTGATGTGAGCCCGCCTCCTGGTCTTTGTAAGAACTCGTGCAGCAGAATTTTGGAGAAGCTGAAGGTTCCTAATGTTTGTTTTTGGAAGACCAGCAAGCAGGGCGTTACAGTAATCAATTTTACTCATGATAAAAGCATGCATTAGCATCTCCATATTAGCAAGAAAGAGTAGTAGGCGGACTCTAGCCAGATTTCTGAGATGATAAAAACCAGTTTTAACCACCTGTTTTATATGGGGGATAAAAGTTAGCTTAGAGTCGAAGATAACACCCAGGTTTCTGACTGTTTCTGAATGACTTAATGAAAGTTCCTGTAGCTTCAGGAACTGTTTCTCTCTCTTGGCTTCAGGACCGATAACTTAAATTTCAGTTTTCTCCTGGTTGAGCTGCAGAAAATTATTTGCCATCCATAGTTTCACATCCAAAATACAGTTAAGTGGTGCTTCTAATGGTCTTGTGTCATCAGGAGACATAGCTATATACAGCTGGGTATCATCAGCATAGCTATGAAAACTGATGTTGTGGGTTCTGATGACATTTCCCAGAGGAAGCATGTAGATGTTAAAAAGCAAGGGGCCAAGGATGGAACCTTGAGGTACACCACAATTAATTTCATGGACCCCAGAGAAGTGTGTGTCCATGCTTACCATAAAGTTTCTCTCCATGAGATACGACTCGAACCACTTGAGAACAGTCCCTGAAAGGCCAAGACTTTTCAGTCTGTTTACAAGGATCAGGTGATCAACAGTATCAAAAGCTCTACTTAGATCTAGTAGAACTAGTACTGAGATCTGACCTGAATCCAAGGCACTCCTGACATCATTAACGATTTTTAACAAAGCTGTCTCTGTACTGTGGTTCGTTCTAAAGCCAGACTGGTTTATCTCAAAAATGTTGTTTTGAGAGAGAAACTCATTCAGCTGAATAAAAACAAGTTTTTTCTAAAGCCTTACTTAAAAATGGTAAGTTGGACACAGGTCTGTAGTTATTAAAAACTGAAGGATCTAAATTAGTTTTCTTGAGTAGTGGTTTCACCACTGCTGTTTTAAAGGCAGCAGGAAAAATACCCGTCTGTAGAGAGGAGTTTATGATATTTAAAATCTCACTCTCAAAAGACCCATAAAATGATTTAAAAAGTGATGTAGGGATGGGATCTAAAAAACAAGTTGTTGGATTAACTTGGGAGAAAAGTGTTGCAGCTTCAACCAGGTCAAAACTGTCCAGTTCTTCCTCAGGTAAAATCAAGCCATCATTACCAATAAAAAGGCTTTTCTGTCCTTTTAGGATGTTTGATCTGACAGAATCAATCTTGCTCCTGAACTGGTCTGCAAAGTCCTCACACAATGAGGCAGAGGCTGGGATTGTGTTTTTGTTCACATTTGAGTTGATTGAAGATTGAATTGTGGTGAAAAGGACTCTGGGGTTATTTTTATTTACAGTAATGATGTTCGATGATGATGTTCTGGTCTGTTTTACTGTTTTATTATATAGTTTTAGTTGGTTCTGGTATAGTTGATAGTTTATTTCAAGTTTGTGTTTTCTCCAAAGTCTTTCGGCAGATCTGCAACATCTCTTCAATTGTTTAATTTCCTCAGTTCTCCAAGGGGGTGTGGGTTTGATTCTTATCTTTTTCGATTTTAGTGGAGCATCTGAGTCGAGACTGGACTTTTATTTAATGATAAAACTTTCAACAAGTAGATCACAGGGGGCTGGTAAGACAGGTGGAGAGTTGGAGCGAACAGATGTAATAAATGTTTCAACCACTTCAAGAGTCAAGTAGCGTTTCTTCACCGTTCTCACAGAGGTCTCTTGTTTTATAAAACCAGTAATGTTAAAAAGCACACAGTAATGGTCAGATACAGCCAGATCCACAACAGTGGACACACTGGTAGGTAAACCATGACTGATGACGAGGTCAAGAGTGTGCCCCCTGTTGTGAGTCGGCTGCGTGACATGTTGTTTAAAATCAAGAGAGGAGAGTAAGTCCAAGAACTGAGTGGTGCAATAGTCCGACTTCCCGTCTATATGCAGATTAAAATCACCTGTTATTAAAATCATGTTAAAGGAAGTGTGGACAGATGCTAGAAACTCAGAAAACTTCTCAATAAAAACAGAGCTTGGTTTGGGTGGTCTGTATACTGTGATGCAGAAAATTGGAGGGCTGTTAAAAACAAAGGCGTAATGTTCAAAGCTGGGGTACTCATCTAATGTAATCTGCTTTACTGCAAAGAAGTTGGACATTATGGATGCAGTACCCCCACCCTTTCTGCCCTCCCTGGTGGAAAAAACAAAGCTAAAATTGGGTGGAGAAGCCTCTGTGAGAACAGTAGATGCATCCGTGCTCAGCCATGTTTCAGTTAAAAAGAGTCCATCAATATTATAATCATGGATAAAATCATTTATGATGAATGTTTTCTTAGACAACGATCGAATATTCAAAAGTGCCATTTTAAAAGAGGGGGGTTGAGTGGTTGTGGAAGCTGCTTCCTCAGGTTTTGGTTCTTCCTTTAGTGGACGAAGCCAGTTAATGTTTGCTTTTCTCCCAGCACATCAAATCAAAATATGAGGAGCTTCATGTCTGGGACTTGTCTTTCTGTGACTCATGTTTTCCACCTGCTGTCAGTCTGGATGCTGATGGATGGAAGTGATTTCAGATCCTGATTATTGCAGAAATCTGGATTTAATTTTACAGCTTTAGAACTTTAAAGACAAATAAAATGATTGTTTTTTTTCATTTTCTTTTCCTAAAAGCATGTCTAAATACATTAAATATATAAAAACAATTATTTGTTAGTAGAGAGGGATTTTCCAAATGTAAACGAAACAACTAAACCGAACAGGCTGAAAAGTGACAAATGAAATAAAAACACATCATAAAGATATTTTTAATTCAGAATTTAAGGTTGTTTTGAAAAACGTTTTAAAATTTAAACTAGTTTGTCATCAGTGAATAAACATACTTGTGTGAAATAAACTGAAGAAAACCTTTTTTTTCTTCCAAATAGGATTTTTTCTGTAAACCTGAACCAGAATGGAGAATCCTGGATCGGTCCGTCTGCTGGATGGTCACCACAAAAAGACAAATGTGAGTGGATGGATCACCACTGACTGACATGGAAGTTTGATTTTCAAAATTGGTGGACACAAAGTACAGACTACTGAAATTGTAATTAGCCAAGGGCGTCTGGATACTGAAAAAGAGAACTTGAGAGCCATGAGGGATCATAGGTTTTGATAGTATTTTTTGCTAGACTGAACCTTAAGCATTTAGAGGTGGAGTATAACAAGCCACTAAATGGGGAAGCATCTAGCAGACTGTCATCTGCATAAGCAAGGCAGATAGAAGACTGACTTGTGGACACAAGATTTAACTCTTGAACTAAGCTTGAAAGCGCAAGTGATATATTTCCTACGGTCAGGGTAGAAATTGTTCAAGGTGTTATTTAAACATAAACCGAGTCAACCGATGACACAATACTATCATTCACTATTGAAAAGCCTTAATATAATCTCCAAGGATGAAATAACCGGACGACGCCTTATAAATCATCAGAGCTGTAGATTCTGGCGGCCGGACAAACACAAACCACTCTTAAATCCTTTCCCCCCAAACCAGAAGGCACAGCCACAGAACAACAAGTGGATGGAGCCTGAAGACACGACAGTCATCATAACATAACTGCTCCAAGCATAGAGAGGGAAGGATCAAACGCAAAACACGAAATCCAGAACAAGAACACGGGGCCCAGGACGGAACCACCCAGAACAAGAACATAAGATGAACGATGACCATAGGACCAAAGGTGGCCCAATCATTGACAAATCATATTCAAACCAAACAATGAATAAACAACACGCTGCACAAAAGCCAAAGATGACATAATGGGGAGAGACAAGCAGCAATGAACCATCCGATCCATAGAAGAAAAATAAATCCAGAAGGGTGGAGGACCATACAGTATAGACAACGTGGAACCCAAATTTGAAAATAACCCCCCCCCACAGAGATCCAGAAGACCAGGGATACAGAGGAAATTCGGCCACTGAGAAACCATCAATAACTCGCAAAGTGAGGGGGACCCATCGCCTACAAATATCCAGTACAGAGCTTCTGCAAAGAAAGTGGAAAGTATGAGGACCGCCACAGCAGCTGAAAGGTAACCCGACAAACGTGTCGAGCACCAACTGAATGCCAAGAGACGCCGAGAGGCAGAACCTCAGCGATAAGACATCCTCAGCCTTATATCGTGCTCGGAAGAAAAATCCCCGGAAGAATCCATCACACAGCCCCCACAAACCTCCAGACCAAACCAAAGAGAGAATAACAAATTAACTCTCCAGCCGAGAAAAAAGGCAGCGACGAGACTGACACACTCACTAATGCGGCCAGTCCCCGAGCCAGGGCAGGACCCACTGGGGTACACAGAGCGGGGAAAAACAGGCGAAGCAGAACCAGATGCAGAACGTGCGGGGGCAACGAACGAGTGATAGTTAAAATGAGCCAAAGACGCTGCATAAAAGAGACCAAGCATAAGGAATTTGTCCACAGAGGAGAACAGGTCCAAGAGAGACCAATTCACATTCAGACTAACCAACAGCTACAACAACGAAGAAAATAAACAGAAGAACTGCCATAATAATAAAGCCAGCATCTAATTAAAGATAGTCAAGAGTCACCTTCAGCACCTAAAGAACAAAACAGCAACAAAGAAAATGCAAAAAGCCACAAATAATTCAGCCAGCATGAAAAACCTGGCCAGACGAGGACCGCCAGCTGTCACAACCACAGAAAAGACCCCACAACTCCCGAAACAATAATCGGACGACGCAGAACAACAGCAGAAAACGAAGCAGAAGTACATCATGAAGGAGACCACGTGTCCCAAAACTACAATTCCCAGGGTCCTAAGGGGCGCGACGTCACCATACACGGAAGTAAACAAAACAAGACTAAGCCTAGAAAAAAACGACACAGGAAAACCCCGCACGTCGCTCACCGTAGAAGTCCGGCTGACCACGGCAGACGATGGACCCGGACAGCTCCAGATCCGGGCCCACAGACAACCCGAACACCGCGGAAAGCGAACCCCCTGCAGATGCATGCGACCGCGGCGAAACGAACGCGCTGGCGATCGCCGCTAGCCGCCCGGCGACAGTCGCAAAGGAGCAGGCGCGGCGAAAACAGAAAGCCCACATCAGAAAATGGGGACCAGCCATCCGAAGGACGGGGGGAATACAGCAAGACGTCGAAGAAAAGGAGATCCGCGAGCACGGGGAACGGCGAAGAATGAGCGCTGAAGGTAAGAAAGAGAATGAACGCCTGCGCACCTGGGCTTAAATAGGACGCTGAGCAGGTGCGTTAATTGACTGAACCGCCCTAGGGTAAGCTGTAAACTCTGCTACGAGTTATCTGCCCGAAATACGATTAAAATCGTCATTTATTACAGTTTCCTGTTTATCTGAGTCATTTTTAACTGATATTGGATGTGATGAAATTGTTCATAGATGACACCTTCATTTCTCTGAACAATTCACCAGAAACTAAAATACAACCTTCCTTTAAGCACTATTTTGTCTAAGTAAACAAAAAGAAATAAAAATAAAAAAAAATAAAACATGTTTGTAGTTACATTACTGAAAAGGTAAATCAATGCAACGTTTAGGAACAGAAAGATCCAGAATTGTTTTTCTCACAGGTCAAGTTACTGTTTTTTGTTCTGGGCTGTCGTGTCCATTTTCTGTCAGCATTTAAGGACATTGCATAGCCGTTGTCCGGATCTTTTGAAATCCTCTCATCCCAGAACCTGTGATAAAACATTCTGTTTACCTCTGGTCTAAATTCAGTTCATAAACTGCTCTGAATTATGATGTTATAAACATTTTCTGTACTTTTAAAGGATTTCACACATTTACAATCAGGCTCAGTCATAAAGAATGAATTTAGTAATGTTGTAAAAGAAACAAAGTCTTACGTTTCTGTCAGTGGTGATCCATCCACCCATTTCCATTCAGATTTATTTAATGGCTTTTCAGCAAACAGACCGATCCAGGATTCTGCTTTCTGATTCAATGTAGAAACAAACACCTATAAACAAAAGAAAATGTTCTCTCTTTGTGTTCCATCACAACGTTTCTTTGAAATGTTGCTGAAAGACAAACATGAAATCTGAGTTGTTGAGGAGAATTTCAGCTGGAATCCATCAGCATCCAGACAACAGCAGCACACATACAGGTGGAGAATCCAAGACACAAGAAGCTGGAAGGAACTAGTGTGAACACACCCACCTGTTCCTCTTTGCTGTTTACCACCACCAGATCAGATCCTTCATCCTGACAGAATCTCCTGCTGTCAGTCAAGGTTTTCTCCTCAGTAGATTTATAGTAGCAGCTACTTCCAAATCTCATCCATCCTTCAGGACACCATTTACCTTCAAAGACTGATATATAAAAATCCTGCAGGGTTTACTTTCTGGTTTCATCTGTATTTTCTACTAAAACTTTCAAGTCTAGTTTAAAGGTAAACATGATCCAAACAAACTGATAGAATCCATTAGTTTTCAGTCTTTTCTCACCTTCAATCTGATTTTTCAGCTGTTTTCTTTCATCCAAAAGAGTTTTGTTGATGCCTGAAAGACAGAAGAAGTCCATTTCTTATTGATTTGTACTTAATTGAACAATCACATTGCCTTCAACAGATACAAAGCAATCGTATCTGCAATTATTCCATTTTCTTTGGTCTTTTGTCATTTTCTTTAGAGCTGAATACCTGACAACATTTTTAGCAGTAAGTTCATTTCTGCTTGGTGTGTGATGTTATGTGTGTGTCTCTGGTCCTCTGTTTGTCTTTGGTCCAGTCGGGTTCCTCCACCAAATGTGTACCAAAATCAAATCAAATCAAATCAAACTTTATTTATAAAATAGCGCTTATCATGCATTTTGTACAACTCGAAGCGCTTAAACATTAAAAACAAAAAACACACAACATTACATTAAAAACCCAACCCACCCTTCACCCTTCCTACTCCCCTCTGTTAAAACACATGACCCATGGCCCCCACGTACAAAGAATAATGACTATGTAACTTTAAATAAATAAATAAGCAAACAAACAAACACGTATGGCTTGGCTCTGCTGTGAGGAAACGGTATTTGGGAATCTTTTCATACCAGGAGCCGGCCCGGCCACGGGAGCATCGCCACAGCGCCCACCCAGACTGGGACAACAACCACAGTGATACAAACTGATGGAAGCGTCGTACAAAAACCTCTGACTGTACAGAGACACGCTTTCTGACTCTGAAACAAACAAACTCAACTGAAATATCAGCAAGAAAAATCTGAAAATGACACGTCCTGGTTTTAGAGTAAAAATAGAAAATAGTAAATGTGTTTTTAAAGAAAACTATAAATCATTTTATTCTTTAAAAACTGTTTTAATATCCAGCTTAATATTAAATGTCAGGATCAATACCTGTTTGCTAAAATATGGTGAAATTCCTCTTTAAAAATTCAAAGTAACATTTGGACAAATAGAGAAATATTCCATTATTTACAGAGTTACAGAGCTGGTAAAATGATGAAGTCCAACAAGTTTTGTCTAAATGCAATAAACATCTGTTTCACTCTGATTTAGTCTTTAAATTTCAGTCAGTTTTTCTGCATTTATGTTCAAATCTTGAAAAGATTCATTCATGTTTTGTTGGAGTTTCTCTGTTCTGCTTCTCTCTGCTAACTGTCATGATTCTCTCCACATTTTGATAAGTTTGATTAATCATTGTATGTTTTTGTTTATGCAACAGGTTTAATGTTGCATTCTGGGAAAGGTTTAATACACTTAAGTTTACCAAAAAGTTATTTAAGTAAAAAAAAGCATCAGATATTTTTCAAATTATTGTTTTTATTTATGAAATGATAATGATGCTTCACATTTCCTTAAGGATTCATTTCCTTATTATTATTATTTTTTTTATTTTTATTTTTTTTCTAACTTGTCCTGTCCAACAGCTGGGCAAACAGATGAGAGCTGAAGGCCTCTTGTGTTGGACATATTTTGCTTTAACAACAGGGGTTATTAATCTTCAGACAAACCAGAGGAATGTCTGAATAAACCCCTTTTGTAGTTGAGGCCAAACTTTATTAAATTCCATCATGTTAGAAAATCTTTGGTGCTGGACCGGACGGAAAAGGAAAGGAGGGAAGAAGAGAGAGTGATGTTAGAGAGGAGGGGGGAGAGGAGGGTGATAATAGGAGGGGGGGGGGGGTAGAACCATGAAGCAGCCTAAAGCAACAACTTTACTGGATGTTTATCATTACGGTAAGGTTCAAGTGTAATACACATCTCAAAGGGCGGGGCCTGTCCACACACACATTCAGATGTTATAAACACACCTGTTAACTGTAAAGATGTCTACATGTCAACATGTAAAACATGCACAAAATACAGATATTGTTCACACACGCATACCTATGCCCCTAAACCAACCAGTGTGAAACATTTCATTCATTCAATCCTGCAAATTATTAGTACAAAGGTGAGCTAACACCTGTGTTCAGGTGAGTGTTTATGTTCTTCTAAATGAATGGTGGAATGTGAAAAGAAGGAGGGAGGGGCGACCCGCCATCCCCACACCAAGACCCCCGCCGCAGCAGCAGCGGCAGCCGGAACTCCCAACGCCACCCGGCAGCAGGCAGAGAACAACCACCCCCCGGGCGACCGCATCCGCCACCCCGGCCAGGGCCAGCAGGATCACCACGAGGCCCCCAGAGCCAGAGAGCAGGGAGGCATGGGGGGAAGAGAGCGCCGCCCCAGCCCAACCAGGGGAGCAGCCCCCCCGCCGCGCCAGGAGGGCCCAACGCAGGCCCCGACCCGAGAAGAGCGCCCACAGCCCCAGACGAGCACCTCGTCATCACCCAGGAGTTCAGGGTATCCCCCCGCCCCAACCCCAGGTACGAGCCAGGACCCCCCAAGGGAGACCCGCTCTGCACTCCAGGCAGCCACCCACCCGGCCTACGGTTGGTCCAGGAAGGAGCAAGGCAGGGGACAGCCGGCCCCGCCCAGGAGGGGGGCACCCCGGAGAGAAGAGGGGCCCACAAGGAGTGTTGTTAACATGGCCCGACCAGGCTCGGCCACAGTTGGAATGTGGGCGGGGGGCCAGCGCCCAGGGGCAAAAACCCGAACCCACCCCACAAGGAAACGGACACCCCCGGCCCAGGTGTAATGTGAACTCCCTCCCCGCGCGGAGAGAGCCCCGCCGGGCCCAGGAAACCGGCACCCAGGGGACACGGCCGCCGCTGCCAAGGGCCCAGTACCCCCCACCAGGGATGGGGTAGGGGACAGACGGACCTTGGACCCACCTTCCTTGTATAATGTGTGTGCTTGTGTTCGTAAGGGTGTATGTGTGCATGTGTGTGTGTTTGTGTTTGAATGTATATTATGAAAAGTAAAAGGTGTGTGTACTAGGGGGGTGCAGTTAAAATTGGTGGGTAGGGCACAAAGAGGACATTCCCTGATTACTCACAGTAATGTCCCCTCACCCTCCCCACCAAGGGTCCCTAAATGTCTAAGGTGCGGTTAAAATTGGCGGGTAGGGTGCTAGGAGGACATCTGCTGCTTGCTGGCAGTGATGTCCAAGCACCCCCCCTACCAAGGGCCCTACATGTCTAAGGTGCAAATAAAACCGAGAGAGGGGGGGCCCATTCCATACGGCAACCATGGGAGGGAGACCACTGCCAAGTAGCCCCCCCCCAAAGTGCATCGCAGGCTAAACCCCCCACCCCTTCACCCTAATATGAGATTATATGAGGAAGGGGGTGAGTTGGGGACAGCTGGCAGACTGTCTCCCGGTGGTCAAACATCCGTCCCCCAGCCCCCCCCAGCATAGCGCCCAGGTCCCCCAGCCTCGGGGCCCCATTCCCCGAGGCACCGACGCCCCAGGCCCAGCACGACCCACCCCATGCAGAGAGAGAGGAGCCAGAAAGCGCCGCCCTCCCCCTGAGCAAGCCCAGGCCCCCACCCCCAGGCGCCGGCCCCGAGGAAGCTCTGGTCAGGCCTCGACGGGACCAAGGCAGCCAACCGGCCGGGGCAACCGCCAATTGCCACCAGCGGAGACCCCGACCCGTCAAACCCCCAAGGCCCCGTACCCATGGTGCCCCCCCCCCCGGAAAGCCCCCCCACAAGACAGGGCCGACAGACCCCCCCCCCCCCACACCCCCCCCCCCCCAAGACCCCGCAGACGGAGCGGGTGACGCCCAGAGCGACCGGGGGCCCCAAGAGGGTTGCCCTGCCCCGCCCCGGAGCCAGGGAAGGGTTGATCCCAGCCCCAGGTGTAGACGGGCAGCCCATCCAGTGCCGCTGGACCCACCTCCCCGAGCAGGACCCCCCGCCAACCCCCCCCAGCACGGACAAAGAGACCACCCCCCCAAGCCAAGCCAGACCACCGCCCAACCCCCCCACCACGCACCCCCCACCGCCAAGCCCAGAAGACCACGCAGCGCCCAGCCCGCCCCGCCCAGGCACCGGAACCGACCCCCCAACGAATGGGCTCCCCACCAGCCCCCACTGGACAGCAGAGGCCCCGACCCCCACCCCGCACCACGGCAGAAAGGCAAGGAGCAGCAACAACCAGCCCCCACCCCCCCCCACCCCCTTAGTCATGGAGTTAGCTATGGGAGACCAGAGAGACTGAATTCTTTCCAAGTTACTTGAATTTTGGGCTGACATTTTTTCCAAGCTGATATGATCAAAAAGCAGATTTCTGTATTGACTTATATTTATATTTTTCTTGTTTTTCCAGTTTATTAAGATGGTTTTTTTAGCAATACAAAGAGTTATGAAAATGATATTTTGATGATATATTATTTCATTTCCTTATTAACCTTTACCCTTTTTTTATCTTATTTCAAACATGATATTTGTAGATTGATAAATATAACAATAATAAAGTTTGAGTTCTCTTTTTTTTATTTCTGCATCTTAAAGACTTTTTTACAGTGAAAACAGACAAACTGACATGACTCAGCATTTTGACTGTAATGCTGTTTCATGTTACAAAGATGTTGACTTTAGAATCTAAGATTCACAACAAATGATGTAAAACAAGATAATCAAAAATGGAACAGAAGTTTGATTCTTGTAAATGTTCAGTTTGATGCAGATTGAAGGAAACTTGAAAGAAACTTTAATGTCTAACTTTGAAATTTTCATTTTTTTTTTGTCATCTATAATCTGAAATGAAAAGTTTATATTTTTTTCATATTACATATAAGTATTTCTAAGAATCCATGTTCCTGTTGGAGTCAGTGGTTTCCATAGAGACACTTTGCATCAGCAGCTCCATGCTCCAGTGCTCTGGGAGACTTTATAGTCCTGAGAGTTGAAGACTGGATGACTGACAGCTGTCCTTCATCACAGCAGAAGACACACAAATCCTCCTCCTCCTCATCTTCCTCCAAAACATGAGTGTGATGTGCGTCCTCATCTGGACTCTCCTCTGCTGCTGCTTCACAGGTAAAGTCCAGAGAATCCAACTCCTCTCCTCTATGAACATCCGTCCCTCTGAAATGAAGGCCACAAAAGCATGAAGCTGCTTTCTGTTTCTGTCTCTGTCTCCTCAGAGTCCAGAGGACAGGTCACAGTGACTCAGCCTGGAGCAGTGAGCTCTGCTGTGGGAGGAACTGTCTCCATCTCATGTAGGACCAGTCGGAATGTTTATGTTCATGAAAGCAATCACCTTTTAGCCTGGTACCAACAGAAAGATGGAGAATCTCCTAAACTACTCATTTACTATGCTAGCACTCTAGAATCAGGGATTCCAAGTCGTTTTACAGGCAGTGGATCAAACTCTGATTTCACTCTGACCATCAGTTGAATTCAGGCTGAAGATGCAGCAGTTTATTACTGTCAGAGTTATCATGAAATCAACAGTCAGCATCTGTTCACACAGAGAAAAACAGTCGTACAAAAACCTCCCTCATGCTGCTGAACAGAAACTGAACTGACTGCTGCAGCTGGAAGATGCTGCAGACACTGAAACAGTTCACTGAACATCCATTCTAACACAATAGAAACCTTGTTGAATCAGATTTAGTATAATTTGTAAACTCTACTGATCCAGTTTACAATAATCAGAGCAAATTATATTATAAATAAAGCGTTTTCCCCCCCTTTTTTATCAATGACACTGGTATCAGATGTGTTGGTTCATAACAATAATAATACATTTTATTTATAATGTATTGTATAGAAATTTGGGGGAATAATTACAAGAGCTCCCTACATCCTCTCTTTTTATTCCAAAAATGAGCCGTCAAAATTGTACATAAAGCTGGATATCTTGATCATACAAACAATCTATTTTATCAACTAAGACTTTTAAAACTGCATGACCTCGTTGATTTTTACACTGCGCAACTTTTATACAGAGCCAGTTGGAAATCGTTACCATTCAATATCCAAAAACAGTTCTTAGAAAATGAAGGAGGCTAGAGACTGAGGGGATGTAGGAACTTCAAGATCAAATTGATAAGAACCACAAAGAAAAGTTTCTTTGTGTTGGTGTGTGGCACTAAACTTTGGAACGGGTTAAGTAATCTAGTACCATCTGAAAAACATTGCCAAAATCAAAAACATAATGTCAAAGCCAGACCTGGAGATACTTATTCATGCATTTGTCTCCAGTAGTTCAGACTACTGTAACGGCCTGCTCACCGGCCTCTCCAAACGAGCTGTAAAACAGCTTCAGTACATCCAGAATGCTGCTGCTCGAGTCCTGACCAGAACCAGGAAGTATGATCACATTAGTCCTGTGCTCAGGTCTCTGCACTGACTCCCTGTACCTCAAAGAATAGATTTCAAAGCAGCTCTGCTTGTGTTCAAGTCTCTCCATGGCCGCGAACCAAATTTGACTGAAGCAGATCAGTGCTGAGAATTGTTGATGCTGTCAGAGTGAGACAGGCTGTTTTCCTGAGAAACTTCTCTCCAAAAGAAGGATTTGTTCGTACTAATAAACTGTCCTATAGCAGACTTTGTAGTTCTTCTGTGTGTGTTCATGTGTGTTCATTCATGGACAAGTGTGTCCAACTTTTTGACAGCTATTTATTGTTTACTGTCAGTGCAAAAACTCTGAACTCCTCCTGAGTTTAAAGACCAGCTTCTTCTTTACATTTGATGTCATTTGTTCTTTTTAACAAACTATTGACCCATTCATGCTGACAATGGTTAATGAACAATGTCCATGTGATCCAGGACTCCTCCTACTTTCTGTCTGAGCTCTGCTGTGGGAGGATCTGTCTGCATCTCATATACAATCAGTCAGGATGTTAGGTGTAGGGACAGCCATCACCAGTTAGCCTGGTACCAACAGAAAGATGGAGAATCTCCTAAACTACTCATTTACTGGGCTAACAGTCGACAATCAGGGATTCCAAGTCATTTTTCAGGCAGTGGATCAAACTCTACTTTCACTCTGACCATCAGTGGAATTCAGACTGAAGATGCAGCAGTTTATTACTGTCAGAGTTTTCACTACATCAACAGTCAGTTGGTGTTCACAAGGTGAAAAAGAGTTGTACCAAAACCTCCTTCATTTTGAGAGAACAGAAACTGAATCGATACACTTCGATGAAGACTCAAAAAACACATATTATGAACTAGCTTTAAAGCTATCCACATCTTTATACATTTTTAAATATTCCGATTTTTTGTATGAGCGTAGGTACGAAGACTATAAACCTGATGACCAAACTATGCATCATCAGGGGCAACGAACTGGCGAAGAATACTGGAGTTGGATCTCCTTTTGAGGGCAGGCAGGTGATGAGGTGAGTGGTCTCAGCTGTGCAGAATCAGGAGCCAGGCAGAGAGGGGAGGGGGAAGAGAGCTGACAGAGGCACCATGACAGTTTAATTTCACATTGATAGACATTTATGTCTATTTAAAGTTAGTTATATATTTTGTAATAACTTACCCTCACATATTGCTTAAAGTGGAATACCATTATTTGTATCTATTTAGTTTTAGTGCAGCTGTTGCAGAATGCACTGTCACTCTTGATCTTTATTTATTTATTTATTTAGTTAGTTAGTTAGTTAGTTAGTTAGTTAGTTAGTTAGTTAGTTAGTTAGTTAGTTAGTTAGTTAGTTAGTTAGTTAGTTAGTTAGTTAGTTAAAGCTTAAAGACCTGAATCTGGAGGATGCTGATCAGCCTTTTGACTCCACATCACAAAGTTCAGATTGTTAAATTTCAGATACCACATCAGAAAGTGATGCTGACTGTGATGACAATTACACCTGCACTACCTGCACAGTAAAGACTTCCTAGGCTTGATGATTTGCTAAATGTCATTAAACCTTCAAGTGAACAAATCTGCAACGTATCATGTGACTCTACAAAATCCAGGAATGACTACCCACCCAGTTATATGTCTGATGACTTGGGAGCAGAATAAGAACCCTCCTAAAGTAAGAAAGAATGTGAAATCCTTGTTACTGCTTGTCAAAAACAGGAGGAAAAAGGGTTTATAACAAAAAACATTATTGCTTGTATTGTAATAAGCCCTATGCTAAGATGTCCAGGCATCTCATGTGTGCTCACATTGATAAATGTGATGAAGCTACAGCTCTCAGTTTTCCAAAGGGCTCCAGAGAGAGGAAAACACATTTAGATTACATACACAACAAAGGAAACTTTGCATAATAATGCTGCTGTTTTGGAGGCTGGAAGAGGGAAACTGGTGGCATCTAAGCGACCATCTGCAGAAATAAAAGGTAAAGGCTTTCTGCACTGTGCACACTGTATATTGAAGTCCAAATGCTTAGCATTATGAAGCTAATTAGCTAGTGAGTACAATAAGGAATTTTATGTGCACTTTAATATTTTGCATTTGTAAAAAATGAAAATAAACAATTAAACATAAACAACAACAAAGATGTCTAAAAGTATTGTTTTCCACAGAACCCACTACAGAAGGCTTAGTTACATCAAGTGACAGAAATGAGCTACCATGTCCATCACCAAAGAGATCAAGAGGACCCTTCATGAATGATGAGATGCCTTCAAGTGTCACGGCTCCAAAGCCTAATCTGAAAGGTGCATTTAATAGGAATATCCTATTCAATTTTTGCAACACTTTACTTCATTTTGTTAGTATGTATAACTAAAAGTTGTGGTTGATGTGTTTATTGGATAATGTTGAGCACATCTGTATAGTACCTGGTGTAAACAGAGGCAAAGTTCAAATTATTTAGATTTTAATGGCTGCAGCATTAAGATTAGAGTTTGATACTAAACTTTAACTTGGTTTGTAATGCTTTTGTTCATACAAGGATTAGATGCGTTCAGTCAATGATGCTACAAATTTTCACTCATTTTAATTTCATGATTACATTCTTTCTTTAATTAGTATCCTACAGGACCTGACTTGCCAAACCCACCTGAACCTAGAAATGTGGTTGTTAAGGCAGAAAAGCCAGAAGTAGTAGCTCTTCAGGACCAGAGATTTCCAGATTTTGTGTAGATGATGAAAATAAGGAATATGAAGGAAAGTTAAACGGCATAAAATATAGTTTAAAAATGGCAAATGTTGATAATATGATTATTTTTTTATTCAAACGTTGCCATGACATTTCTCTTTAATTTTATTCTGAGAACCTCTGATTGTCAATATCAAAAATGTAACTGTATTTAAGGTAATAAAATCTGACAGTTGTCTTTGATTAACAAAAATGTAAATTTCTAAAATTTTTGTGTTATGCCGAAGGTAAATCCGACAAAAAAGAAGAAAAAACCTTGGACAGAAACCAAAGTTCAAGCTGTGGAAAGGCAGATGAGTACATTCATCACATCTTGTTGTGTACCAGCAAAGGCTGACTGCAAGAAGTGTTTGGCTGCTGAACCAGAAGCCTTGAAGAATCGACTGGCAACATTTTGAGTTTTATGTTTACAATCTTATAACTGCATTCAAAAGGAAACTTCATTGTCAGTGATGTGTTTTAACTTGGTTTCTGTTGGAGAAAAATGTTAGATTGTTCAAAATTAAGTTTATGACTACATTGCAACAGGATTGTTTACTGCAGCTTGTTATGTCCTAGGTTAAGATTGGTTGAGTTGCCATTAAATGTTTATTTCTGAATTTTCAGAGTTGTCGGGTCTTTTGTTCAACCAAACTCACCTGTATGCCAACATAAGTACTTAATAATAATAATAATAATAACAACAACAACAACAACAACAATAATAATAATAATAACAATAATAATAATAATAATAATAATAATAACAACAATAATACTAATAATTTCATTTCTCTGAATAATTCACAATAAACTAAAAAACAGCCTTCCTTTGAGCACTACTTTGTAGAAGTAAACAAAAATAAAAAGAAGAAAAAAAAAACATTTTTGTTGTTACATTACTACAGATAAATCAATGCACAGTGCAGGAACAGAAAGATCCAGAATTGTTTTTCTCACAGATCCAGTTTTTTAAGTTTGTTTTGTACAGTTGTTTCCATTTCCCTTCAGTACTTAAGGACACTGCATTGTCGTTGTCCGGATGTTTTGAAATCTCCTCATCCCAGAACCTGTGATAAAACATTCTGTTTAACTCTGGTCTAAATTCAGTTCATAAACTGCTCTGAATTATGATGTTACAAACATTTTCTTTACTTTTTTTTTAAAGGATTTCACACATTTACAATCAGGCTCAGTCATAAAGAATGAATTTAGTAACATTGTAAAAGAAACAAAGTCTTACGTTTCTGTCAGTGGTGATCCATCCACCCATTTCCATTCATATTTCTGTTTCTGGTATGACCATTCAGCAAACAGACCGATCCAGGATTCTGCTTTCTGATTCAATGTAGAAACAAACTCCTAGAAACCAAAGAAAATGTTCTTTCTTAATACATTCTCTCCATCTTGGTTTCCTTTCACACTAAATGTCCAGTAAAAAAATGTCTGGTCTTTAGGATTCATCTGTTCTGGATAATTGTCCTAAAAACTGAGAGAAAGTTCATCTGAGGAACAAAATCTGACTTTCTTTGATGCAGATTTCTGTTCATTTAGTTTTTGCTTCTTGTTTTGTCTTCAGGGCCAACAGTCCATTTCTACTGAATCCCAGTTTAGCCTATTTGGAATTGAAGACATTAGAAGTGGGAAAAAGAGTTTCTGTGTTCCATCACAACGTTTCTTTGAAATGTTGCTGAAAGACAAACATGAAATCTGAGTTGTTGAGGAGAATTTCAGCTGGAATCCATCAGCATCCAGACAACAGCAGCACACATACAGGTGGAGAATCCAAGACACAAGAAGCTGGAAGGAACTAGTGTGAACACACCCACCTGTTCCTCTTTGCTGTTTACCACCACCAGATCAGATCCATTTTTCTGACAGAAACTCCTGCTGTTATACCAATTTCTTTTCTCAGTGGATTTATAGTAGCAGCTGCTTCCAAATCTCATCCATCCTTCAGGACACCATTTCCCTTCAAAGATTGATATACAGAAATTCTGCAGGGTTTACTTTCTGGTTTCATCTGTATTTTCTACTAAAACTTTCCAGTTCAGTTCAAAGGTAAACATGATCCAAACAAACTGATAGAATCCATTAGTTTTCAGTCTTTTCTCACCTTCAATCTGATTTTTCAGCTGTTTTATTTCATCCAAAAGAGTTTTGTTGATGCCTGAAAAACAGTAGAAGTCCATTTATTATTGATTTGTATGTCACATTGCCTTCAACAGAAGCAATCTTCACTTTAGTGGGGGGGTTGGTCATGATGCAGAGGGGGAGCAATTTAGGCAGGTTTGATTCCCAATCTGCCTGCACATGTGTTCAAGTGTCCTTTGGTAAAACACTGAGCCTCATGTTTTGCTGTCATGGTGAAGAGGACCTGGCTGCAGACATCAACGTCCAGAACCAGAAGTTCTGGACCAGAGCTGGAATTACCCCCACATCACTTAAAAAAAATATTTCAACTACTATTATTTTACCATTTTAAACTTAACTAAACTTATTTTCTACAATTCTGAACACTTTTGGGTTACCGTGAGGGTAAGTTGTATAATTTCTGCTTCCTGAAACGATGTGAGGAACCATATTGTCTGCAGGTTCCTCCTTACATAGGTGCATGAAAGTGTGTGTAAAAAGATAAAAGCACTTTAAAAAATAAAACAATTCTTTTTGTCATGGTGCCTCTGTCAGATATCCTCCCCCTCCCCCCTTTGCTTGGCTCCTGATTCTTCTCAGCTGTGTCCACTCACATCATCTACCACCAGACCTACAAAAGCAGATCCAGAACCAGCTTTCACCTCCAGTTTGTTGCCCCTGACCGTGATTAGGCTGGTCTCTCATTTATTCTAGCCCTTGTATTCATGCTCTCATCTAATCCTGTTTATGCCTTGCCTTCAGGACTCTCATACCACAAGTGGACACCTGAATCTCCTGTTTTCCTGAGCCGAAGATCCTCACCTAACTTCAAGAACCCTCCAGCCACGCCACGAGCCATAGCAAACTCCTGCAACATCGCCTTTCGCTTTTCAGCCTCGCCAAGATCCCAAGCAACTCCGAATATTATTGAAAGAAAAACTTACCATCTACTCACCTGTTGTGTTTTCCTTCCGGGTTCCAGCGCCTGGTTCTACCAGAATTTGGCATGCCATGACAGAACGAACTGGTCAAACTCCAGACCCAGCTGACCCGGAAGGACATCGCCACGCAGTCACCCAGCAAGGCATCATGCTTGGATGTCAGGCAGACGCCTTAACCCAAATGGCTGCCGCTCAACAGGACGTATTCTATCGTCTGGACGGTATGACACAAACCCTTCTTGAATTAACCGGACAATATTCCAATACTGCAGCTGCAGCATATTAGGTACCATCCAGCAACCCAGCCACTTCCGTTTCCGGAACCTTCACCGCACCGGAAAACATCTGTCTCCAACCGGAAACGTTTTTTGGTGATGTCCAGGCCTGTGGCAGTTTCCTGTTGCATTGTCAATTGATATTCCAGCAAGTACCCAGATACCATTAATCCGACCACAGCAAGATCACCCTAATCATTAACTCTCTGTGCTATAAAGCACTAATATGGGCCCAAGCGTTCATATCCGCCAGTCTCTTTACTATTCTGCCGTACGATCGCTTCATCAATGAATTTCGCTTGATTTTTGACCAACCATGCAATCAGGTAGAAGCCACCCGGAGACTGCTTAGCCTCAAGCAACGCAATTGTTCGGTAAGCGGTCAGTTTACTGACCTAGCAGTGGAAGCCGGTTGGCCTCATCAAGCTCTCAAAGGAGTCTTTTACGAGTTATTGAACGAGAACATAAAAGATGACCTATGCACTAAACCTGAGGCCACCTACTTTGAAGAACTTGTAACCGCGGCCCTTCGTTCCGATATCCAGCTTCAGGAGCGTCAAAATGAACAACTACTATCCTCCCGCATACCATCTCACAGTACCTTTGTCTCAGAAATGACTTTAAACTCACCTCGTCCTTCCATAATCACCTCTAATCTCAAGCCTACGGACGAACCTATGCAAATTGGACATTCTAAACTCTCCACCGAAGAACGCCAGAAATGTTGCGAGGTGGGCTTATGCCTCTACTGTGGAAAAATGGGACATTTAGTTGATCAGTGTCTGTCTCGTTTAAACTCCAGAGCCCCCCGCTAGAAGACAGGCCGCGGGTGGGTGTTTCTGTAAGTCACACTGACGAGAAATGTTTTTTCTTACCTGTCAAGATCTGTTTAAACTCAGAAGTCCACGATTTTCAAGCCTTAATTGACTCTGGTGCTGAACAAAGCCTGATTGATTCTCATCTTGTTTCCAAATTCTCTCTGCTCACAGAATCTTTGGACACCCCCATCGATGCCTCTGGCTTAGGTGGGCAACATCACAAAACCCATACTCTTAATCTCTTCAGGTAATCATAGGGAACACATTCAATTTCTTATTACCAAGTCCACGCGTACTCTCATCGTTTTGGGATTTTCTTGGCTAAAATTACGCAACCCTCAGTTGAATTGGACTCACCGTTATATTCTGAACTGGAGTGCCTTTTGTACGGATAACTGCCTCCAGTCCGCCGTTCCCCCTGTTTCTACTCCCATTACTAAGCCGTCCGACAAATCTGATCTATCCATACTCCCCGCTTGTTATCACGACTTGAGAACCATTTTTTGTAGAGATAAATCTAGCGACCTGCCTCCTCACCGTCCTTATGACGGCTCCATTAATCTCCTCCCCGGTGCTCCCCTTCCTAAGGGGAAGCTGTACAATCTGTCTGGTCCTGAAAAAATATTGATGGAGAGTTACATTCAGGAGGCCTTATCTTTGGGTCTCATCCGTCCGTCTTCGTCTCCGGTGGGAGCCGGATTCTTCTTCGTAGAGAAGAATGACAAGTCATTACGCCCATGCATTGATTATCATGAACTAAACCGTATAACCATAAAAGACATGTATTCTCTCCCTCTCCTCTATCTTTGATTCTATTCAGAAAGCTACGATTTTTTTCTAAGCTAGAACTGCACAACGCCTATCATCTTGTACGGATCAAAGAAGACAACGAGTGGAAAACAGTCTTCAACACACCCCTTGGTCATTATGAATATCTAGTTATGCCCTTCAGATTAACCAACGCACCCGCAGTGTTCCAACGGTTAGTCAACGATGTTCTCCGAGATTTCCTAAACCTTTTCGCCTTTATTTACCTCAAAGACATTCTCATTTACTCCCAAAATCTCACTCAGTACAAGAACCATGTCCATCTGGTACTAGAAAAACTATTAGCGAATCAACTTTTTGTCAAGTTAGAAAAATGCAAATTTCACGTCACTAACATTCAGTTTCTGGGTTATATTATTGAGGCTGGTCGCGTTAGACCAGATCCGTCTAAAATCGAAGCAGTCAGTAACTGGGAACCTGCGGAAACACACAAAAAACGACAACAGTTTCTGGGGTTCGCCAATTTCTATCGTCGATTCATTTTTAACTACAGCAGTATTGCAGCACCTCTAACCCGCCTCACTTCCACTAACCATTCGTTTGTCTGGGCACCTGAAGCCCGTTTGAAAAGCTCAAGCAACTCTTTGTTTCTGCCCCCATCCTCATAAAACCTGACCCATCTCGTCAATTTACTGTAGAGGTTGACGCCTCGGATTCCGGCGTGGGAGTTGTCTCTCGCAAAAAGAGGAATCTCCTGGAAAACTGAAACCCTGTGCTTTCTTTTCCCGCAAACTATCCCCAGCAGAGCAAAACTATGACGTTGGATTGAGGCTATAAAACTGGCTCTACAAGAGTGGCGTCACTGGCTGGAGGGAGCTGACCAGCCTTTCATTGTATGGACTGACCCCAAAAACCTGGCCTATTTAAGAACAGTCAAAAGACTGAACTCAGGTCAAACTCGTTGGTGTTTATTTTTTGACCGCTTTCATTTCACGATCTCCTATAGACCCAGCAGTAAGACCACTAAACCTGATGCTCTTTCCCGCAAATATAGTCCCTCGGAACGCACCATTTCCACCATCTTATCAGAAACCTGTATTGTGGGCAATCTCACTTGGAACATTGAGACCAGGGTCCTGCAGGCTCAAGGTGAGGAGCCAGATCATGCACCATGTCCTAGAGGGGTCCTCAATTTGTTTCTCAAGTTTGGAGGGCTTTTTGCTCCGCCCTGGGTGCCTCGGTCAGTCTCACATCTTTATCATCCCCAGTCTAATGGTCAAGCAGAGAGGGCCAATCAGGAGCTGGAGGCTCCGTTGTTTGGCCGGACAGAATCACAAGGACTGGTCTTAGTATCTGGTTTGGATTGAGTACACTCACAACACTCATCCATCCTCTGCCAATGGGGTGTCTCCGTTCAAGGCTGCCCTCGGATACTCACCAACTCTGTTTCCATCCCAGGAATACAATTTGGTGGTGCCGTTGGTCCACCAACACCTCCGGCATTGCCAGAGCATCTGGCACCAGATGAAGGCACCTCTCCTCCGCACCAAGGAGAGTAATTGCCGCATCGCCAATCGACACAGGGTGGTGGGGCCCACTAACCAGCCTGGTCAGAGGGTCTGGCTCTCGACGCGGAACATCCCCCTCTGAGCTACCTCCCGGAAACTGGCTCCCCGATTCATTGGACCGTATGAGATCGACAGGATCATCATTCCTTCCTGTGTCCGTCTGAAACTTCCAGCGTCCCAAGGTACACCCTTCTTTCGATGTTTGCCATATTAAGCCAGTTCTGGACAGTCCTCTATGCCCAGCGTCTGCTTCCCCTCCGACCACCTGTGTCATCGACAGTGCCCCCGCCTTCATGGTCAGCCGGGTATTTGATGTCCGACGGCAAGGCCATGGTTTCCATTTTCTGGTTGACTGGGAGAGTTACGGTCCTAAGGAGTGGTCTTGGATCTCCCGCTTCCTCCTCCTGGACCCCTCCCTGATCGAGGACTTTTACCAAGCCCACCCGGATCGGCGTCCAGGATCATCTGGAGGCGGTCGTTGAAGGGGGGGTACCGTCATGGTGCCTCTGTCAGATCCCCCCCCCCCCCCCCCCCGCTTGGCTCCTGATTCTTCATCACCTACCACCAGACCTACAAAAGGAGATCCAGAACCACCATTCACCGCCAGTTCGTTGCCCCTGATGGTGCCTAGTCTGGTCTCTCATTTATTCTAGCCCTTTTATTCATGCTCTCATCTGATCCTGTTTATGCCTTGCCTTCAGGACTCTTATACCACATGTGGACACCTGAGTCTCCTGTTTTCCTAAGCTGAAGATCCTCACCGAACTTCAAGAACCCTCCAGCCACGCCACGAGCCATAGGAACCTCCTGCAACATCGCCTGTCACTCTTCAGCCTTTAGCCTCGTCAAGATCCCAAGCAACTCTGAATATTTTTAAAACAAAAACTTACCATCTACTGACCTGTTGTGTTTTCCTTCTGGGTTCCAGCGCCTGGGTTTGCCACGCTTTGCTTGCCATGACAGTCAAATCTGTAAAAAATAGCAGTTCTAGAAGGAAACTAGAAAATCACTGACTATTAAACCAAAATTCAAACCAATGATTACTTGATTGGCAGGAAGGTGTCAGGAAAGTCATTAAAGAACTGCAGATTGGTATCCAGGCTTTTAGCAATGCATTCTGCATCTTGTCTGCTCTGTATTTCATGCTGGACTTAAGCTGGATATCAACCTTAAGTAGTCTGGAATATATTCCACCACATGCTGGAAATCGGCTGACTTTAACTGTAGTCCATTCAGGAGGATCTATGCAGGGAAAAAAGGTTCAAAACAAGAGTTGAAATGAAGGAAAAGGGTTCAGTATTGTGGTGTTGATGGTTCTCTAATATTCTCATCTTAGTTTGTTCTTCAGCTCCTTAACAGAATGAATCTAATCATTTGCAACCATGCTTTGACTACAGTCTGAAAGTCTGTGTTCAATATTGGAATGATAATATTGTTTCTGATCAAAGGTTTGCTTTTCTCATAACATAGGCATTTGTATTTTTTACAAAAACTTTCATATCAACAAATTTACAAAGCAAAAAAGTTCAAAGCTAAACGTGATCAAACAAACTGATGGAATCCATTAGTTTTCAGTCTTTTCTCACCTTCAATCTGATTTTTCAGCTGTTTTATTTCAAGAGTTTTGTTGATGCCTGAAAGACAGAAGTCAATTTATTATTGAATTGTACTTAAATGAACAATCACATGGCCTTCAACAGATACCAAGCAATCTTCACTTTAGTGGGGGGGTTGGCCATGATGCAGAGGGGGAGCAGTTTAGGCAGGTTTGATTCCCAATCTGCCTGCCCATGTGTTCAAGTGTCCTTTGGTAAAACACTGAGCCTCATGTTTTGCTGTCATGGTGAAGAGGACCTGGCTGCAGACATCAACATTCAGAACCAGAAGTCCTGGACCAGAACTGGAATGACCCCCACATCACTCAAAATAACTTTATTTGAACTGGTAACACTAACAGTTCTTATTTTACCATTTTAAACTTTACTAAATGTTTTTTCTACAGTTCTGAACACTTTTGGGTTACCCTGAGGGTAAATTGTATAATTTCTGCTTCCTCCAATGATGTGAGGAACAATATCGTCTGCAGGTTCCTCTTTCCATGGGTGCATGAAAGTGTGTGTGAATGGATTAAAGCACTTTAAAAAATAAAACAATTCTTTTTGTTTCTACCTACGAGTTTTTTTTTATATTCAAACACAGAACATTGCAAAAACCTGCTTTTTTAAAATACAGTTTTTTATAAAATTCTTGATAACCAGGTTTTGTCAATAATATTGCCAGTATTTATGTGATCCTAGATGACTTTCGGCCAATCAGTAGAAATAATGCCTGTCTAACTTCAAAAAGCAGCGTAACACACAGCTCCCACACTGATTCTATACGTCTGTTCCATTGATTTGCTGCATGGAGCTATGCCCACCTGAGGACAGGTGTTGCTGCTTTCTCAACCTGAGTCACAGCCATACAGGCCTACATCAGGGAGGAGTTAGCAAAGGCTTATTCTGACCATCTACATGTCCATCCTCAGCCGGCTTTTTCTTTGTCAAAAAGAAAGATGGTGGATTGAAGTCGTGTATTGACTTCTGCAGCCTTCTAGCTTTTGGTTTGAATCGGAGGGCCCCTCGCTTCCCAAGCCACTCACAAGAGGGGTCCTCCACCGGGAGCAATCTCCAGAATACTGAAAGCACTTCATCTCCCAGCACACCCAGCTTGCCACATACCTGACTCTCATTCACCCAATCAACCGCAGCATACTTAGGCTTGTACTGAGCTGAGCTCAATGCAAAGTATTGTTTGTGCCATTCTGCCTTCTTTACAGAGTGTTTTATTTGGACCTGATCTTCTGCCACCTGCCCAGACCCTTGTCTGGATTTGGACCATCCTATCTCTTCTTTATGATCCTATGCCTGTTTTCGACTCTTGCCTGCCTGACCCTGATTTAGCTTTGTGGACTTCTAGCTCAGCTAATAAACCTGCTGCATTTGGATCCAGCTGTCTGCCTGTTCTTGTGACATAAATAAGTCCAATTGCTATGACTCAACTTGAAGATATGCCACCTGGATGAATGAGAACCTTCGCCGACAAAGAATCACAAAAATGGTTGCATTTGGTGATTACCGCTTTCTAGAACTGTTACTGTTATACCAAATGTGGAAGAAAGAGATTTTCAAAGCATTAATGCAATTGCTGCAAGAATGAAGTCAAACACTTTGTTCATACACGATGACAAACAATGACAGGAAACTGATAATTACGTTCAAAAAGGTTAGTCTGCTTTTCATAAACAGATAACCAAGAGGGCAGTGTGTTAATGTATCCCTTTAAGATTAACTGTCTCTATATTTCCTCAGTTAGAAACATGTTTAACCCAGTTTGCATGAAATAAAGAAGACAAACAAATGAGGTCAAAATAAAGATAGTTTAGGTGTTTTTAAATTTTCTCACCTTCAGCTTGTATCTTTTGCACATTCACTTCCCTCTGCAGATTGTTGAATGCCATGTCTGGAAAATTGCATTATTTGGTTAAATAAACCATCCATCCGTCATCCGTCTTCCTCCGCTTATCCGGAACTGAGTTGCGGGGGCAGCAGTCTGAGCAGAGATGCCCAGACTTCCAGACCTCCAGGCGTTCCCAAGCCAGCCGAGAGACGTGGTCTCTCCAGCGTGTCCTGGGTCTTCCCCGGGGCCTCCGCCCAGTGGGACATGCCTGGAGCACCTCCCCAGGGAGGCATCCAGGAGGCATCCGGACTAGATGCCCGAGCCACCTCAACTGGCTCCTTTTGATGTGGAGGAGAAGTGGTTCTACTCCGAGCTCTCCGCGGGTGACCGAGCTTCTCACCCTATCTCTAAGGGAGCGCCCAGCCACCCTGCGGAGGAAACTCATTTCAGCGGCTTGTATTTGGGACCTCCTTCTTTCGGTCATGACCCAGAGCTCATGACCATAGGTGAGCATTGGAGCGAAGATCGACCGGTAATTTGAGAGCTTTGCTTTTTAGCTCAGCTCTCTCTTCACCACAACGGACCGATACAGCGACCGCAAAACTACGGATGCTGTTCCAATCCGCCTTTTCAATCTCACGCTCCGGTCTTCTCTCACTCATGAACAAGACCCCAAGGTGTTTAAACTCCTCCACCTGGGGCAGGGACGCTCTACCCACCAAGAGATGGCAAACTACCTTTCTCCAGTCGAGAACCATGGTCTCAGATTTAGCGCTGCTTACCCTCATCCCAGCCGCTTCACACTCGGCTGCAAACCACCCCAATGCATGCTGGAGGTCATGGCTCGATGAAGCCAACAGGACAACTTCATCTGCAAAAAGCAGAGAGTAAATCTTGTGGTCCCAAAACCATACCCCCTCCACTGCCTGGCTGCACCTAGAAATTCTGTCCATAAAAACAATGAACAGAACCTGTGATAAAGGGCAGCCCTGCCGGAGTCCAATATGCACCGGGAAAAAGTCTGACTTGCGAACCATGCTCTTGCTCCGGTCATACAAAGACAGGTCAGCCTTCAGTAAGGCTCCCCGGACCCCATACTCCCAGAGCACTCTCCAAAGGATACCACGGGGGACGTGGTTGAACGCCTTCTCCAAATCCACAAAAAACATATGGACTGGATGAGCGAACTCCCACGAAGCCTCCAGCACCCTAAACAGGGTGTAGAGGTGAGCTGGAGACACCAAGAAGGTCTGGTACTCCAAACTCCTGTTTGGCCCGTAAGCCAAAACTACAGTCAGAGACCTGTCCCCCAACCAGAGGCAGAGGGACATGACCCTCTCGTTCACCAGGGTGAACTCCAACACTTGTCGGCTGAGATGGGGGCTCACGAGTGAGCCTACACCAGCCCCCCGCCTCTGAGCATGAGCAACTTCAGAGTCGTAGAGAGTCCAACCCCTCTATAAGGACTGAGTTTCCGAGCCCAGGCAATGTGTGAAGGTGAGCCCGACTATATCTAGACAGTATCTCAACCTCTCGCACCAGCTCAGGGTCGTTCCCTCTCAGAGAGTCGACGTTCCATTCCCCAAAATTCAAGTTCCATGGGGTTTGGGCCGCTGAGGCACCTGTCTTCGACTGCCACCCAAACCACATTGCACCAGCCCCTTTTGAGGTCTCCTACAGGTGGTGGGCCCATGGGGGAGTGGTCCCACATTGCTCCTTCGGGTTGTTCCCTGGGAAGAGCACCGGTCACCAGGGGCTCGCCTGTGAGCTCCAACCCCAAGCCTGGCTCCAGAGTGGGGCCCTGGTGACGCCAATTCGGGCAACGTAATTGGGTCCTTGATATTAATTTTCATCAGAGGCTTCTAAACCGCTCTTTGCCTGACTCGTCACCCAGGACCTGTCTGCCATGGGAGACCCTACCAGGGGCTTAAGCCCCAGACATCTTAGCTCTTGGGATCATTCAAGCTCTCAAATTCCTCCACCACATTAAGGTGGGGGTTCACAGGGGATTTAAATAAAACATAAAAAAGTTAATTAAATGTAAGTTTTCTTTGTGCTTTGAGGTTAAACATCAATAAAACATCTTTCTAAATTGGAAAATGAAAGTCTCTGCTGCTAGTTTGAAGTTTTTAACTAAACTATGATGTTGAGGTGTTAGATTTCATCTTACATGAGGATAGAATGATGGATCCAGCTGACAGGACAGTACACAGCACCAACAGACACCATTGTTCACATCTGCAGAACCTTTTCTGGACTTTACGACACGTCTCTGTTTGTGGAGCTGCGAGAGAAAAATAAAGAGGGATCTTGTCTTAGAGAAGAATCTATTGTTTTTTGATTTATCACTCCAGATCAAAATCTAAAGACCAGTTAAGAAAATGCAAAAATGTGCATTTCAAGTTCAAGGTTTTATTGCCGATGCACATACAGTACATCGGAATTTTTCTTTGGCATCTCTCATGTCATGGTAAATATAGAAAGGATAAAAATGTAAAAGGAAATAAAATAAGTAAAATTAGACAACAAAAGTACAAAGTATTAACTATTAATATGAGTAGATATAAATATTCCAGTGTCCCAGTCTATTCAGAAGAATTATTGCACATGTGGAATTAATTTATTGGACATAGTGTTCTAGCTGGATGGCATGTCATATGATTCAGTTAAGTCTTCCCTCTCTAATGTCCAGTGCCAGCATTCTGAGCTGAATTTCTTTGAATGTGGTAGAACCGTTGAGCTTCATAAAACAATCATTTTGAATTTTCCAAAAGATCCTGAGGGTTATGAAACAAAAAAGTAAATTTCTCAGTTAACTTGTTTTTTTAAATAAAGTCCCAGCTCAAAATGTTTAGCCTCTTGTTCCCATTGTTTCTTTTTCCATTCTTGAAACTCCAGGCCTCCTGCTGGTTTCCCAGAAATCCTGCCTTATCTGCTCCTGATGACCTGGATCAGGGGGAGGAGCTTTAATAGTAGGTTGGTTGGAAAACATGTTGGATATCGCCCCTCCAGGCCTGGATTCTGACCCCCCTGACTTAGAACCTTGTTCAAATGTAGCCATGCTAAATGCTAATTTCTGCTGAACTGGTACTGAGATTTGGATCAGCATGTCTGGATGCAGAAGATTGAGTTCATTCTTACCTTGTTCTGGTGACTGAACCCCGGTGGTGTCCTCCACAGATTCATATGCATCGTTGTAGATTTCCACCTCACACTCCTTCCAGTCTGATGTGTCTTCTTGCTGCTTTCTGTTGTATCCGACCTTCTTGGAGAAATCTGGTTTGACAGAAATATCTGAGGCCATCTTAAGGCTGATGCAGTAGAAGAGGTGCTGCAGCTGCGTTATCACTCAGAGGTGGCGAAGTAGTTTGTTAAATGAGGTCAAGCATTTTCTCCATTCGTGCTGAGGACAGGATTTCCTGTTTAACTGTAAACATACTTAGAGGAAGTAGCAGCATGTGTAAAAACACATACACCTTCAGCTTCTATTTTTTGTACTAGTTATCTATTAAGTGGATGAAAAACTCCTAAATAAGAATAAATGTGTTTTTACAAATGCAAAGTATTAAAACATATTTTGCTGTGTGCACAGGAAATTTTTCTTTTTCTTATTATCTGATTTTATAAAAATAAATGAAAGGTATTTTAATTCCCCATAACGCACAGTGGGGAAGTGGTCTGTGGTGACTCATTGAATGTGTTTATGTACCTAACTTATAAAATCCCTTTTCCCACATTCAGACACACAAACACATGGATTGTAGTCTCTCAATGTCTGAAACAGACAGACTCAAGTGCAGCTGTTTATTCTGTTAAAGCTTCTTTATGCTTCATTTACTTTAAGGATGCTCGCATGCACTACAAAGGAGAGCATAGATGTCTGTTGTTGCAGATGATTTATATCATGTTGACTTCAAGTAAACTGAACTATAAGTTCACTAAATGACTACGTGACAAAATCAGGCTGCAACTCCTTGCAACTCCTGCTGCTATCAACCCACTGATTATTATCTGTCTGCATGAGTCAATATGCAACTGAAAGCAGCAAATGATGACCAATTTGAAAGTCTAAATTAGACATTATTTGTTTTTTTAAAATATTTTTGGAGAACTAAAGCATGCAGACAAATGTTTGTTTTTCACAAGAAAATTATGTTTGTGGCAGTTTAAAAATATAATTAAAAAAACAAAAAAAAACTTCTGTCTGCATTTTACATTTAGTCAGTGTACCTGCTTCAGTTCATATTTTATATTATAGGACAAACTAAGTGACATAAGTGTAACTGTTTGATTTTAAATGTCGTGATATTACTTTTTTTTGTGGCCCTAAAACTCCTAAAACGTTGTAAAAAAAAAAAAATGATTGAGAACTTACCAAAATTACAGACTTATTTAGAAAACTCAACCTCTAAAACGGACAAATCTACACAATCAGCACAGAATCAAATACTTATTTCCTCCACTGTAGGTAAAAACAATTTCAGCAAAACTGCATGTTGAAAGATTGGAAAAATCCACCAAAATCCTGGCCCATCACCCAAATTACCCTCTACACGACCTCCCCCGCATGCCTCTAGAGGTGCTGTCTCCCAGAGCTAGCATGAAACTGGAATTACAGTCATGGTGAAGGTTACATCAAACTGGGGCCCTGTGATGGACAGCTTTCTTCTGATACTATACCTGCAGTTGCACCACGTAGAATGCTGAGCAAAAGGCTGTTAGACTGCCCAATCAAAGAAATCTAGTTCACATCCCCTGCAGGAAGGCTATGACCAGTCCCACTGAAACTAATCTCGAACTTGCTGCTCTCAATGTCAGATCTTTATGTAACAAATCATTTTACATTTTACTTCTAATCTTGATTTTATGTTGTTTTCTGAAATAGGGCTTGACAAAAACACAGGAAACATCCTTCTAGTCGAATCAACACCCCCCAGCTACAAATCTGGATCTGAAATACGAGAAAGTAAAAAGGGTGGAGGTGTTTCAAGATTATCAGATTATCATTGGGTGTGTTTTCATCAATTCAATATGTTTAATTTAAAACTGAGTTAACACAAACTCCTTCCTTACATGTCATAGTTAGGTACAAGTCTCCTCAGCACAGCCAAAGTTTAATTGATGATTTCACTGAAATACTCTCAGTTCTGTCACAGACTTTGAGGGTTTAATCATTACAGGTGGTTTTTATGTTCATATGGATAATGTCAATGACAGAAATGTAAGAGCTAAATGCTGTCCTTAAAACCTTTGGTCTTATTCAATAATAATAGAACGTGACACAACTGGACTCAGGTTTGCAATGTTTTTTTAAGATGATAAAAACAAGAGTGAACAAGTGACCCAACAAGAGAGTCAAGGGATAAACCGGGCTGAGGGTTACCCCAAGGTTCTTGACAGAGGGCTTGACAGGTTCGTTAGACATTCTGTTGCTGCTTTTAGACAGAGAAGAAAACAACCTGCAGAGCTCAGAGATCTGTTGTTCAGCTCACAGCAACAGAGACATCTGAACCCAGAAGGACCTGGACTCTGATCTGAATCCATGAAAGACCTGGACTCTGATCTGAACCCAGACGGACCTGGACTCTGATCTGAACCCAGACGGACCTGGACTCTGATCTGAACCCAGAAGGACCTGGACTCTGATCGGAACCAAGAAGGACCTGGACTCTGATCTGAACCCAGAAGGACCTGGACTCTGATCTGAACCCATGAAAGACCTGGACTCTGATCTGAACCCAGAAGGACCAGGATTATTTACTCTCAGCAGTGAGGATAAAAGCCTGAGGACTCGGTTCTTTGACCTGCTGACGACTCCTGAACGGAACCGAGTTCAGACACTTTCTGACTTTTTAGCTGTTTGTTTCCTCTGAACATTCCTTACATACATGTGAGTATCTGTGTGGAAAAAATCAGCTTTGTTGAGAAAAAAAACAGCTTATTGATTATAGAAAGGAGGATGATGTTTAGTTTTTTGCAGCAAATTCCTGCTGTTCACAGTTTGGCTTTTTGACCACTCCACCTGGAAAAAAGTGAGAAAGTTAATTTGATTATAAAAATAAAAAATAAATAAAATAAAAGGCATGACAGTACTTTAATTAGTAGCAAATACATGCTGGTGAAAGAAACAGAAGATGAATGATGGTGTTCAGAAGAGTCAAAGGACATCAGACACTGAATATTAGTGTCTGATGTTCAGGTTATCTGCTTTCTCACCTTTTTACCTCGTCTCTGTTCCCCCTCATGTTTAAGGTTTTAAAGTTTGAAGTACCTGCAGTGAAGCCTGGTCTCCTCCATTTTGGGTCCTTCATGAGTTCCTCACTCCAACTGTTCTTTCAGTTCAACTACATTCAGTAGATCAGTTGACTGTCTGTGTTTGATTTCTCCAGAAATGATGAAGATGTTCATAACTCTGTTCTTCCTCTGTCATGCAGCGTCTGCAGGTGAGACCACAAGCTGCAGTTTTTTATTCCAACATTTCCTTCCATACATTGTTGTTACTTTGGAGCTAAAACAGATGACATTGCTGTCATTGTTCACTTGCAGAAACTAAACTGTAAGGAAATCTCTGCATAGGAAACAAGCTGAGTTTGTGGAGATGAAAACATTTAGAAAGCTGTTTCATTCTAGTGGGGGGAGGACTGTATTAGAGAGACAAATGTTTCTGAAAAAAAATCACCATGCAGGAAATTCAACTAACTAGAAAAAGAAAGTTAGTTAAGGTCATAGACTGGCTTCAGCGTAGACATGAAAAAGAAACGTGAAAAGCAAAGAAGCAACAACGACCTAGTACCAATTTAAAACAACATTTTTATCATTTGTGACTCAAAATCAGAAGCATGGCTGCTCTAACTCTATTACATACTGAACATCAATGGAAGCACAGCAATGAATGTATAGTCTGTGATTACAGCTGTCAATCAAAAACAGCTTTGGAGTCACATAAGTTTCAAGATTCAGGAGAAGATTTTTTTTATTTTTGAGTTGACAAACACAAAGTAAAAGTAAAGTTTGGATCTTTTCTTATTGCTAAGCACTATTTGAGGAAAGATATTTATCAGAAATGTTATTTGTATTTTGACAAAGAAATTGTGTTTCAGTATAAAACATATTCAGAAATCTCCATGCATACAATTTTAATTTTTTCTATTCTGTAGACCCTAATTTGCCTTTTTTCCCCCCAGTCATAATAATTAAGGGATGGAGTCATAGATTTGTTTGAAATTAATACATACGTTTATTTGAACTTTTTGTAAAACCTCTGCGGCAGCCACGCAGTGTGTAAAATGCGACACTCCACCTCTTGATCACAAATACAGTCCATTTTGGCTTATGTGACCATATTCTTACAGGATAAATTAGGGTTTAATAAAAAACAGTTAGTGTTTTTCCTTGCAAAAAGGTGAAGAATCATTTCTGCACCACATTATGAGAACATGGAGAATAGCAATAATCAGTTGAACGGTGCCCCCACATTGTAGTTTCTACTTATTTTGTTTCTTATCAGGTTTTTCAACTACTTTCAGAGGAAGGCTCCTGCTCTGGGAACACAGATGGAGAATGCCGTTCGCTTTGTGAAGGCCAGAGACGGGCAGAAAGCTGCTGCTGCGTCTGCATCTGCTGCTGCATCTACCACCTCTCCCAGCAGCAGCTCTGCATCAGTTCCTTCAGGCCTGGCAGCTAAATCTGCTCAGAGGTCAAATGTTTCAGTCTTCAAGCTGTTCCCTGCAGTGTCTCTGCTTGTGTTTTTATAAATTCACGTTTAACATCTCATTTGTTTTTTAGATTCACATCCTTTGTCTCTAGTCAGCGTTCTCTGTTTATGGTAGAAATGTGGGCTTGTGGGCAGACCTGCGTTTCCAGGAACATTAGAAATGAACAATCAGAGTATAGATCTCTTCAAGTGATCAGTGATTTCCTGTGGTATCGTTGTTGTGTACAGCCTCCTCTACATCTGCTGCTTCATCCCAAACCTCTGAGGAGGACAGATGAAGAGCTGGTCAGCGCTGTAGTTGACATAGAGTGTGAGGAACAGAACAGACACATTCATAGGTCAGGTTGAACACATTGATGTGTCAGCTGATGTGAACTGCTGTTTTTCTACTATTTGAAAATGATTCTGTGATGAACTGGAAACAGAACAGTAAGTCTGTCTTTGGGTCTAAGAGCTGCTTCTCTCTGACACCAACTTCAGCTTCATCATAACTACTAAATGATCTGCAGCTCAGCACCAACTCTCTCTGCTATTGCAGTCACTTCTTTCTGCTTTCAGCATCAATAAACTTGAACTGAATGGATTAAATAACAACAGAAACAAAAGGTGTAGAGGTTTACGTTTTAAATTTTAATGTTTGTTTTTTCAGACACTGTTAAATATGTAAATTAAAATGAAAGATTCTTAGAAACAATCACAGTGAGAGTAAATATTTGCAAAAGCTAAAAAAAAAGAATCCTGATTTTCTTCCATTTGGTCTGATTTAAATAAACCTAGAGAAAAACAGAAACATGAAACCATCAGATGTTCCACTGTGGTTCCATCAGAGAGCAGCAGAGTCACATAAAAAAACTAAAATGCTGTTTTTTCTGTTTCAGTTTGCTGAACACATAAAAAAGACCTTTGACTTTCTTGTTTTGACCCAGGAGACAAGCTTCACTGATGAACCATGACAGCAGGAGGTTTCTTCACATGTTGAACAAAGTCTAGAACACTGGAGTCTGTTTCTTCATAAAACATTGAAAACTCTTTTTTTTTTATTTAAAATTTTATTTTGAGCCAAGAAATCACTCCTCAATTACTTCTTCTGTTAAAAAAAAATATTCAATCAATTCATTAAAGGACAGCACATATAAAATGTTAAAATACTTTATTGAAATAGAAAAGAAAAATCAGTCATTTCAGACAAACATTTAGCATTTTATTAGTTACCATTACATGATGAAGATGATCCATGTTCCTGTTGGAGTCAGTGGTTTCCATAGAGACACTTTGCATCAGCAGCTCCATGCTCCAGTGCTCTGGGAGACTTTATAGTCCTGAGAGTTGAAGACTGGATGACTGACAGCTGTCCTTCATCACAGCAGAAGACACACAAATCCTCCTCCTCCTCCTCCTCTTCCTCCAAAACATGAGTGTGATGTGCGTCCTCATCTGGACTCTCCTCTGCTGCTGCTTCACAGGTAAAGTCCAGAGAATCCAACTCCTCTCCTCTATGAACATCCGTCCCTCTGAAATGAAGGCCACAAAAGCATGAAGCTGCTTTCTGTTTCTGTCTCTGTCTCCTCAGAGTCCAGAGGACAGGTCACAGTGACTCAGCCTGGAGCAGTGAGCTCTGCTGTGGGAGGAACTGTCTCCATCTCATGTAGGACCAGTCAGGATGTTTATGTTTATAGCAGCAATCACTATTTAGCCTGGTACCAACAGAAAGATGGAGAATCTCCTAAACTACTCATTTACTGGGCTAGCACTCTAGAATCAGGGATTCCAAGTCGTTTTTCAGGCAGTGGATCAAACTCTGATTTCACTCTGACCATCAGTGGAATTCAGGCTGAAGATGCAGCAGTTTATTACTGTCAGAGTTATCATGAAATCAACAGTCAGGATGTGTTCACACAGTGAAAAACAGTCGTACAAAAACCTCTTTTAGTCAGAGAGAACAGAAACTGAACTGATACAGTTCAATGAAGACACACACACACACCTTCTAATATATTGTGTAATAATTTGTATTTAGTTTCCAACACTTGAGAAAATAATGAGATTCTGACTTTGGATTTGAAACACAGAACAATAATCAAAACAGATGTTGGATATAAAATACATAAAACAGAGATCAGTTATAATAATAATAAAACAGTTCATTGTCATTATCAACAATGACAAAACAGACTCAGATGCTGGAACACGGAAAGATCAAGCAAGTCTGTAGTGGATTATAGAAAGTTTTATTGTCCAGGATTGTTGAAGGAACTTTAACTGCGACGGCTGAGACGGAGATGGAATGAGGACCAGTAGGTGAGTAAGCTTTCCTGGATGGAGACTCAGCGTGGAGTCGTGGCGAGGCTGGAGGTTAGGTATCTCTGGCGGAATTCTGGTAGATAGAGTTAGTGAGAGGACCCCCAGGTTGACATTCACGAACTTTAACTAAAGTTACAGAATCAGAATCAGAATATTTTTATTGTCATTCTGCAGAGCACAATGAAATTTTTTTTCAGCAACTCTCTTCCAACAAAATAAAAAAGGTGGAATAAAATAAAAAAAGAATAAGAATAAAATAAGAATAAGGAGCTATAAGGCTATAAGGCATAAATACTGTACAGTGGAGTGGGGTGAATATTGCACATATGAGTGGGTATTCCACATATAGGATGAATATTGCACACACGGCATGAATATTGCGTACATAGTACAGACAGATCATTGTCAGCTGTGTGCTGACAGGGATTAGTGGGTTATGTTAAGTCTGGGAGGAGGCGGGGTGTCGTTGACCCAATTGTGTGATGGGGGTGGGGGGGAGGATGGACATCACTGCTCTTGAGAAGAAGCTGTTCCTCAGTCTGTTCGTGTGGGTTCTGATAATCCTGTATCTCTTCCCAGAGGGAAGAGGTACAAACATTGATGTCCTGGGTGGGTGGGGTCTGCAGCTAAACGACCAGCCTTCCGTCGGACCCGGTTGTCTTACACTGAGTCAAGTTGTAGCAGAGGTCCTCCAACAACGAACTGCTCCCACAAAGAGAAGAACAACTAACACATCCACAAACATGTTCACTCTCTGAACAGACTTTTAACGTGTTTGCATTTGTGTGAAAATCATCCTCTTCTTCTTCAGATGTTGGTCGTCTTTCTGTTTTTGTCTGAATAATTTGACTTTTTTTTACATTTTCAGCTTCATCAGCAGAAATCCTTCTGACTGATTTCTGAGCTTCAGTCTGTTGTTCAAAGACAAACTGTCTCCATCAGATAGAAAGTCAGTCAAAGTCCTGCTGCAGCTTTAACTGGGATCTTCAGAGACAGGAGACGTTTTTCAAGATAACAGACCTGATGAGCAAAGAAACAATGGAGGTGTTGAGGAACACTTTGGTTCTCTCTGGCTAACAACTTACAGCATTTTCCATCTTTCCATTGGAAGAACATGTCGGATGGGCTGAACTGATGCTGGTATGAAGTTCATTATTGAATCCAAATATTCATGGAGGATAAAAAAAGATTATTTGAACAAGCCCCCCCACCCCACACAACATGTGAACACATTTGTACTGAAAATAAGGTTAGGAGTGAAAAAAACAATTTCTTATCTAAATGCAAACAATGTTTTATAGATATTTTCCGATTTTAGAAGTCCAGTTTGAAGTGACTCAGAGAAGCTGACAGCTCTATAGAAATATTTAAAAATATAAACTTACTTCTAACTTCCAGTCTGGTTCCTCCACCAAACGTCCACCACAGTGATACAAACTGATTGAAGCGTCGTACAAAAACCTCTGACTGTACAGAGACACGCTTTCCAAAATAATCCACAGTTTAATGACAATTTACTGAGAAAACTTTTACATTCAGGATTAAGATGTTTTACTTTCAGATTTTCTGCCATCATTTCAGTTTATTTGTTTGTTTGTTTCATAGTCAGAGAGTGTGTTTCTGTACAGTCAGAGGTTCTGGTACTGGATCAGAACTGCACAATCCTTATCAGGCATCAGCAACAGATATGCACATGTGCAAAGTCGGACCGCATGGCTGGGTCTGCCTGATCTGTAGCTCACATGTGCAAATGTTTTCTACTTCTGTTTCATTTACTGGCAGTTTCCACCCTCTGAGGTATGAACACACAAACACACCATTAACTCAGTTCATACAGACACATTCTGTACAGTTCATTTGGTTCCAAAGTGGCTGCAGTAGCCCGGGGGCATCTCCTCAGAGAAAAACACCCTCAGTTTTCCTCTTTTCCCCTTGTTAGTGTCCTGTATAAAACTAGTTTTATACTAGATTTTTTCATACAAATTAAAATCTGAATGTTTAAAGATGTAAAAAAAATGTGGATAGCTTTGAAGCTAACTAATAATTTATGCTTTTGAGTCTTCATTGATGTGTATCGATTCAGTTTCTGTTCAGCCAGAATGAGGGAGGTTTTTGTACGACTGTTTTTCACTGTGTGAACACACCACCACCATGATAACTCTGACAGTAATAAACTGCTGCATCTTCAGCCTGAATTCCACTGATGGTCAGATTGAAATCAGAGTTTGATCCACTGCCTGAAAAACGACTTGGAATCCCTGATTGTCGAGTGCTACCACGGTAAATGAGTAGTTTAGGAGATTCTTCAGCATGAATGGGTCAATAGTTTGATAAAAAGAACAAATGACATCAAATGTAAAGAAGAAGCTGGTCTTTAAACTCAGGAGGAGTTCAGAGTTTTTGCACTGACAGTAAACAATAAATAGCTGTCAAAAAGTTGGACACACTTGTCCATGAATGAACACACATGAACACACACAGAAGAACTACAAAGTCTGCTATAGGACAGTTTATTAGGATGAACAAATCCTTCTTTTGGAGAGAAGTTTCTCAGGAAAACAGCCTGTCTCACTCTGACAGCATCAACAATTCTCAGCACTGATCTGCTTCAGTCAAATCTGAGCAGCTCAGTCCACTCAGCCACCAAACTGAATGTATTTCAGTGTTATTGGAAAATACTGCTCCCATCTACACTGAGCTATTTTATTTTCCCCTAAACAACGACCTATGCAAAAATATGATATGAAAACAAAATATCTGATACATTTGAATAAAAAAGAAGAAATATCTTCTTGAATTGCAATAATCTTGCAGTAAGTTGTGCAGGACAAAGGTCCTGCACAAGAAGGGCCAGAGTCGCCTCCACCTCCTGAGGAGACTGAGGTCCTTTGGTGTGTGCAGGCCACTACTCAAGACCTTCTACGAGACTGTCGTTGCATCAGCAACTTTCCATGCTGTGGTCTGCTGGTGTGGAGGCATTAGTGAAAGGGACAAAAAGAAACTGGACAAGCTGGTCAGGAGAGCTAGCTCTGTCCTGGGTTGTCCCCTGGACTCAGTGGACTCTGTAGGTGAGAGGAGGATGCTGACCAAGCTGTCCAGCATCCGGAACAACCCCTCCCACCCCCTGTATGCGACGGTGAGGACTATGAGGAGCTCATTCAGCCAGAGACTGCTGCACCCACAGTGCAAAAAAGAGTGATACCGGAGGTCCTTCATCCCAACAGCAGTCAGGCTATACAATAACACGGTCTAGGACTGTTGAAAGCCGCTGCTGCTATCTATTGCCTTATTTAAACCGTTATTTATGACCTGTACTTTTACTTCCACCTTGTATTATTTTTCATTCTTACTCACTGCTACTCTGTTTGTCGTGCTTTCCAACTGCTATTTTTTCTTGTTTTTGGCTGCTGTGACAACCAAATTTCCCCCCGGGGATCAATAAAGTCCTATCTTATCTTATTTTTTGTATCTTTCAAAAACCAAAATGATTTTCTATGGGTTTATGCTGCAGATTGAATGGATTGACACTTTTTAGGGAATAACAATTCACTTTTTTCTACCAGGACTACCTTAAAGGCCTTTTCTCTGCCATCTTGACAAAATAGATATGTTATCAGAGTTTATTTCAGTGTAGTTCTTTTGTGTAACTCTGTCACAATGATCAGATGTATATGTATACATATTTGTGATTAGTAAAGAAATATACATTTGTGTCTGAAACGTGTTCTTTCTGAATACTAAAGAAAAACGAGAGGTAGACATTTGATCTGGTAACAAAAGGTGTGTTGTGACCACAGCAGCCTGGGGGGGTGGGGGGTTTCAACTCACATAAAAAAAACTTGTCGACTTCTCCTTTATCAAAAAAAAAAAAGCTGTTTAAAAAAAAGATTTATTTATGATATAATTTGCTGTGATTATTGTAAACTGGATCACTAGAATTTACAAAATATACTAAATCTGATTCGACAAGGTGTCAGTTGTGTTAGAATGGATGTTCAGTGAACTGTTTCAGTGTCTGCAGCATCTTCCAGCTGCAGCAGTCAGTTCAGTTTCTGTTCAGCAGAATGAGGGAGGTTTTTGTACGACTGTTTTTCACTGTGTGAACACACCACCACTATGATAACTCTGACAGTAATAAACTGCTGCATCTTCAGCCTGAATTCCACTGATGGTCAGAGTGAAATCAGAGTTTGATCCACTGCCTGAAAAACGACTTGGAATCCCTGATTCTAGAGTGCTAGCCCAGTAAATGAGTAGTTTAGGAGATTCTCCATCCTTCTTTTGATACCAGGCTAAACGGTGGTTGCTGTTATGAAAATAAACATCCTGACTGGTCCTACATGAGATGGAGACAGTTCCTCCCACAGCAGAGCTCACTGCTCCAGGCTGAGTCACTGTGACCTGTCCTCTGGACTCTGAGGAGACAGAGACAGAAACAGAAAGCAGCTTCATGCTTTTGTGGCCTTCATTTCAGAGGGACGGATGTTCATAGAGGAGAGGAGTTGGATTCTCTGGACTTTACCTGTGAAGCAGCAGCAGAGGAGAGTCCAGATGAGGACGCACATCACACTCATGTTTTGGAGGAAGATCAGGAGGAGGAGGAGGATTTGTGTGTCTTCTGCTGTGATGAAGGACAGCTGTCAGTCATCCAGTCTTCAACTCTCAGGACTATAAAGTCTCCCAGAGCACTGGAGCATGGAGCTGCTGATGCAAAGTGTCTCTATGGAAACCACTGACTCCAACAGGAACATGGATTCTTAGAAATACTTATATGTGGAAAATATCAACTTTTCATTTCAGATTATAGATGACAAACAAAATAAAAATTGCAAAGTTAGACATTAAAGTTTATTTCTAGTTTTCTTCAATCTGCATCAAACTGAACATTTACAAGAATCAAACTTCTGTTCCATTTTTGATGATCTTGTTTTACATCATTTGTTGTGAATCTTAGATTCTAAAGTCAACATCTTTGTAACATGAAACAGCATTACAGTCAAAATGCTGAGTCATGTCAGTTTGTCTGTTTACACTGTAAAAAACTAAAACTTTATTATTGTTAATTTTATAGATAAATAGAACATTTCAAATACGATTTAAAAGAAAAGGTTTAAGGTTAATAAGGAAATACATCCTTAAGGAAATGTGAAGCATTGTTATTATTTGCCAAATAAAAACAATTATTGTAAAAATATCTGAGGCTTTTTATTCTTTAACATTTATGATAAAATGGGCTTTAACATCTGAAATGTATTTATTTCTCTTAATGTTTTGTATCCAATAGGACAATATATTTAGCCAAATCTTAAAAGCTGCATTTGACTACTTTTGTGTTTAACCTTTACCTTTACCAAAAATTACTATTTTTGAATAAAATCTTTATAATTAAAAACTAAAATAAAAGTTAGGTCAACTTAAGTGTATTAACTTTTCCCAGAATGCAACATGAAACCTGTTGCGTAAACAAAAACATACAATAATTGATCAAACTTATCAAAATGTGGAGAGAATCATGACAGTTAGCAGAGAGAAGCAGAACAGAGAAACTCCAACAAAACATGGTAAATGGCGTTTACTTATATAGCACTTTCTACCTTCTTATGAAGGCCCAAAGCGCTTTACAGTCACAGTCCCATTCACCCATGCACACACACATTCACACACACACACAGGCGGCAAACACTGGTGCCAACCTTCCACCAGAGGCAAGGTGGGATTCAGTGTCTTGCCCAAGGACACTTCGAGGCGTGCAAGGCGGGAATCGAACCTGCAATCTTACGATCATGAGTCGACCGCCCTACCGTTGCACCACGGCCGCCCGGAACACGAATGAATCTTTTCAAGATTTGAACATAAATGCAGAAAAACTGACTGAAATTTAAAGACTAAATCAGAGTGAAACAGATGTTTATTGCATTTAGACAAAACTTGTTGGACTTCATCATTTTACCAGCTCTGTAACTCTGTAAATAATGGAATATTTCTCTATTTGTCCAAATGTTACTTTTAAATTTTTAAAGAGGAATTTCACCATATTTTAGTAAACAGGTATTGATCCTGACATTTAATATTAAGCTGGATATTAAAACTGTTTTTAAAGAATAAAATCATTTATAGTTTTCTTTAAAAATGACGATTCATAATCGTATTTCGGGCAGATGACTCGTAGCAGTGTTTACAGCTTACCCTAGGGCGGTTCAGTCAATTAATGCACCTGCTCAGCGTCCTATTTAAGCCCAGGTGCGCAGGCGCTCATTCTTTCTTACCTTCAGCGCTCATTCTTCGCCGTTCCCCGTGCTCGCGGATCCGGCGGATCTCCTTTTCTTCGACGTCTTGCTGTTTCCCCCCGTCCTTTGGATGGATGATCCCCGTTTCTGATGTGGGTTTTCCGTTTTCGCCGCGTTTGCTCCTTTTTGCGGATCTCGCCGGGCGGCTAACGGCGCCCAGCGTGTTCGTTTCGCCGCGGTCGCGGGCATCTGCAGGGGGTGCGCTTTCCGCGGTGTTCGGGTTGTCCGTGGGCCCGGATCTGGAGCTGTCCGGGTTTATCGTCTGCCGTGGTCGGACGGTCTTCTAAGGTGAGCGGCGTGCGCATTTTCCTGTGTAGTTTTCTGGGCTGAGTCTTGTTTTGTTTACTTCCGTGTCTGGTGACGTCGCGCCCCTAAGGACCCTGGGAATTGTAGTTTTTGTGACTCGTGGTTTGTTCATGGGGCCTTTCTGATTTATTTTCTGCTGTTATTCTGCGTCGTCCGATTATTGTTTCAGGAGTTGTGGGGTCTTTTCTGTGGTTGTGCCGGCTGGCGGTCCTCGTCTGGCCTGGTTTCTCATACTGGCTGACTTAATTGCGGTTTTTGCATTTTCTTTGTTGCTGTTTTGTTCTTTAGGTGCTGAAGGTGACTCTTGACTATCTTTGATTAGATGCTGGCTTTATTATTATGGCGGTTCTTCTGTTTATTTTCTTCGTTGTTGTAGCTGCTGGTTAGTCTGAATGTGGATTGGTCTCTCTTGGACCTGTCTCTCCTCTGTGGTCAATTTCCTTATGCTTGGTCTCTTTTATGCAGCGTCTTTGGCTCATTTTAATCACTCGTTCGTTGCCCCCGTTGCCCACGTTCTGCATCTGGTTCTGCTTCGCCTGTTTTTTCCCCGCTCTGTGTACCCAGTGGGTTCTGCCCTGGTTCGGGGACTTGCGTCGGTCGCATTAGTGAGTGTGTCAGTCTCGTCGCTGCCTTTTTTCTCGGCTGGACAGTTAATTTGTTATTCTCTCTCTGGTTTGGTCTGGAGGTTTGTGGGGGCTGTGTGATGGCTTTTTCCGGGGCATCGTTTCAAAGCCACCACTGAGGGTGGCCCCTTCGACGTGTTCAGGTTCTCGTGACGTGATCTGGACCCGTTGGCGCCTCACAGTTCATCTTTCTGGGCATCAGTGGCTAGTTCCTCATGCGCCTTCAGGATTAGTGTATATTTTCTTCAGCTGCCCATGCTGTCTCCGCGATTTTCTTCCGAGCACAATATAAGGCTGAGGATGTCTTATCGCTGAGGTTCTCCCTGTTCTGCCTATATGCCTCTCGGCGTCTTTTGGCATTCAGTTGGCGCTCGACACGTTTGCCGGTTTACTTTTCAGCTGCCGTGGCAGTCCTCATACTTTCCAAATTCTTGGCAGAAGATCTGTAATGTTTATTTGTAGGCGATGGGTCCCCCTCATTTTGCGAGTTATTGATGGTTTCTCAGTAGCCGAATTTCCTCTGTATCTCTGGTCTTTTGGATATCTGTGGGGGGGGGGGGGGGTTCTTTTCAAATCTGGGTTCCGCGTTGTCTATACTGTATGGTCCTCCACCCTTCTGGATTTATTTTTCTTCTACGGATCGGATGGTTCATTGCTGCTTGTCTCTCCCCATTATGTCATCTTTGGCTTTTTGTGCAGCGTGTTGTTTATTCATTGTTTGGTTTGAATATGATTTGTCGATGATTGGGCCACCTGACATTTGCTGTGGCTTTGGTCCTATGGTCATCCGTTCATCTTGTGTTCTTGTTCTGGGTAGTTCCGTCCTGGGCCCTGTGTTCCTGTTCTGGATTTCGTGTCTTGCGTTTGTTCCTTCCCTCTCTATGCTTGACATAGTTATGTTATGATGCCTGTCGTGTCTTCAGGCTCCCTCCACTTGTTCTTCTGAGGCTGTGCCTTCTGGTTTGGGGGAAAAGGATTTAAGAAGAGTGGTTTGTGTTTGTCCGGCCGCCAGAATCTACAGCTCTGATGATTTATAAGGTGTCGTCCGGTTATTTCATCCTTGGAGATTGTATTAAGGCTGTTTCAATAGTGAATGATAGTATTGTGTCATCGGTTGACTTGGTTAATGTTTAAATACCACCTTGAGCAATTTCTACCCTGACCGTAGGAGTATATCACTTGTGCTCTCAAGCTTGGTTCAAGAGTTAAATCTTGTGTTCACAAGTCAGTCTTCTATCTGCCTTGCTTAAGCAGATGACAGTCTGCTAGATGCTACCCCATTAGTGGCTTGTTATACTCCGCCTCTAAATGCTTAAGGTTCAGTCTAGGAAAGAATGCTATCAAAACCTATGGTCCCTCATGGCTCTTAAGTTCTCTTTTTCAGTATCCAGACGCCCTTGGCTAATTACAATTTCAGTGGCCTGTACTTGTTGTCCACCAATTTGAGGACCACTAATATCAAGTACAAAGCATCAAATTCAGCCAAGCTGTAATCCTTTGCTACGTGGGATGTTGATCTTCCTCATCTACAATCTCCTCGGCTGCTCTTCCCATCACCTACTCCTCGATGGCCTCCTGAAGGTGCGTCCCTCTGAAACTGTCAAAGGTTACTTTTCTTATCTTTGGAATATATAAAAATTTGGTGTTAAGACTTTGTGCAGGTTATATAGTTCACTATCATTCCACTGATGGAATTTATAATTATGATGGTTTCTAGGGTGCGATAAATCCACAATGGGTCTTTACCTTAACTATCTACTAAATTTCACTTCTCAGATTTGTTCTTTAAAAGCACTGTTATTTCATTTATCTCAAGCTTTTTGAAACTGATCAGTTTCTGGGTTATTTATATATTCTTGTCAAGACTAATACTGCTTTGTTTTATCTACGCACCACATCCTGAGCCTGCGAACCGCTACGCCCCGATCAGCTTCTCCGTTTCCAGGAAGTGATGTCACCCCTGCATTCCTTGATCTGGTCTTGCAACGATGACTGCTCGATGCACCTATTGCTGCACTGAAAGTGATGGGGCGGTGGACCTCCTCTGCATTCTAATGACACTTCTGACTGAATTAATCAATCAATGTCAACAGCAGAATGAATGTAAATTCTTCGATTATAGATGTTAAAAGAAAATTATAGCCAGGTGGAAGCCTCAAAAAATTAGGATGTTCTAAGTTGTATCATAGTATGCGCTGGAGCTCGAATTTGGTTCTTAAGCCAATTTTGTAGCATGCCAATGAAGCATAGTAATTATGGGCGTTGAACTCGTTCTTAATATTTGGTTGGGATCTCAATTAAATGATGTTCCTTGAGCGCTTATAATTGGTGTGCCGAATGGAGAAAAAATTATGGCTACTAGGCTCGTTCGTTGTCTGTCGTTGGGAGCTTCGAAATAATGGATGTACTTAAGCTTGTGTATTTATAGTTGCCACAATGGCAGAAGTTATGGCCATCAAGCTTGTTGTTGGTTTAATAGAAGTTCAAATAATGGCTGTTCAGCATGTCTAATACGCCATCAAAGCTTTGGATTGGATGTAAGTTAGTGTATCATACGGGTTGTTAGGCGGTTTAAATTATAGTTCTGCACAGCGTTTTGTTTTGGGGAAGTGAGCTTACGTTCTAAGATCAGGTATGAGTAATTTTATGTTGGCTCCCCTTTTATTTCTTTCCCTCTCTCTTTCAGATAGTATGTTCCTCTAGTGGTTTCCACGAACGGGAGCGACCCTACGGTCAATGGTGCCGGGTCACACATAGCAGATCCACTAGATAGCATGTTCCCTTCGAGGCGCTGTACTCGAACGGGGGCGGCCCAAACGGTCAATGGTGCCGGGTCACACATAGCAGATCCACTAGATAGCATGTTCCCTTCGTGGCGCTGTACTCGAACGGGGGCGGCCCAACGGTCAATGGTGCCGGGTCACACATAGCAAATCCACTAGATAGCATGTTCCCTTCGTGGCGCTGTACTCGAACGGGGGCGGCCCAAACGGTCAATGGTGCCGGGTCACACATAGCAGATCCACTAGATAGCATGTTCCCTTCGAGGCGCTGTACTCGAACGGGGGCGGTCCAAACGGTCAATGGTGCCGGGTCACACATAGCAGATCCACTAGATAGCATGTTCCCTTCGTGGCGCTGTACTCGAACGGGGGCGGCCCAAACGGTCAATGGTGCCGGGTCACACATAGCAGATCCACTAGATAGCATGTTCCCTTCGTGGCGCTGTACTCGAATGGGGGCGGCCCAAACGGTCAATGGTGCCGGGTCACACATAGCAGTCATACTGAGAAATGAAATGGAAATGGAATGCTGCCGAAAACACACCCCATTTTATTACACACTGATTATACATACACATTTTTTCTTCTTCTGGATAATTAAGTGTTGGGGGTTTTTGTTACCCGAAAGTTTAATGGAAATCTCTCATGGAATTGAACGGAGCCTTATGCCAAACCAAAAGATGTGAATGCCAACTAAAGTATGTGGAAAATGTCAAATAAATATTTCTTACTGCAAGAGTTGTCTGACTGAAATGATGATTCATAATCGTATTTCGGGCAGATGACTCGTAGCAGTGTTTACAGCTTACCCTAGGGCGGTTCAGTCAATTAACTCACCTGCTCAGCGTCCTATTTAAGCCCAGGTGCGCAGGCGCTCATTCTTTCTTACCTTCAGCGCTCATTCTTCGCCCCACCCTCCTCCCCGGCTTCCACCTGTGGGCTCCGTAAGGGGGGTTTTTGTTACCCGAAAGTTTTATGGAAATCTCTCATGGAATTGAACGGAGCCTTATGCCAAACTAAAAGATGTGAATGCCAACTAAAGTATGTGGAAAATGTCAAATAAATATTTCTTACTGCAAGAGTTGTCTGACTGAAATACATTTACTACATTGTATTTTTATTCTAAAACCAGGACGTGTCATTTTCAGATTTTTCTTGCCAAAATTTCAGTTGAGTTTGTTTGTTTCAGAGTCAGAGAGCGTGTCTCTGTACAGTCAGAGGTTTTTGTACGATGCTTCCATCAGTTTGTATCACTGTGGTGGACGTTTGGTGGAGGAACCAGACTGGAAGTTGACTGTAAGTACTTTTGAGTCTTTCTAAAAACTGAAACTTTTGGTCTGATTAACATTAAAACATATTTTATTAATATTCAACTCCATTTATTTATTTTTTTAAGGTTAAAAAAGGTTTTAATAATTACTTTAGTTTTAAAAAAGGACATCTTTATCTGTAAATGTTATTATTGATGTTTTACTTGAACTTGAAGTTTCTGTTTTTAAACATTAAACTGTGATTCAGTCGTGACGTCTGTAAATTATGAATTTATTTGTCTAAAAATGTCACAGAAACAGCAGGAATATATTCATGGTTTAAACATCTGTAACTTCCTCATCTTTCCATCTATTTCTCTGAGAAATCATTTCTGTCCTCAAATGTGAATCAGAAGAACTTTGTGTGTTTGTGTTGCAGAATTTCATGCCAACGCTGAGCCTTGTTGTCAGTTTCTCTGTCAGCATCTTCTAATGAGCTTTTAGTGACAATGATTGAAAATGAACAAAGCTGCACTTTGATGAATGACAGGGATCAGTTGGAACAGATTAGAGTTTCATTGAATGTTCATTTCATTTGTTCATCACAGCATGAATTTGTAGCAGAACTGATCAAGTCCTGCTGAAAACACAGAGAAAACATGTTAGATTGAGATGTCTTTGCAGCTGTTAGTGCAGACTTAGGAAGAAGATGCTTTCATGCAAAAGAAAAGAAGACGGAGAAAAATGTTCCTGGAAGAAGAGTTGAAACATGAGACAAGAGTCACAATTGAAGAAAGGACTTTTGGATGGTTTGATCGTTAGCAGAGAAACTTCTGTTTGTGTGCTCCATCAGTGATGCCTGTCTGTTACCATGGTTACTGAGCTCAGAGAGGGAAGTGAAACACTCAGCAGTTTCATGTCAGCTCTAAAATGTTTCCTCTGTTTCTCTGCAGTGGGTCATGTGCCCCCCTCCCTGACAGTGCTGGCCCCCTCCATGGAGGAGCTGCAGCAGGGGAAGGCCACACTCATGTGTGTGGCCAACAAGGGCTTCCCCTCAGACTGGACTCTGTCCTGGAAGGTGGTCGGCAGCAGCAGCAGCAGCAGCAGCAGGGAGGAGAGCAGGAGCCCCGGGGTGCTGCAGAAGGACGGCCTCTACAGCTGGAGCAGCACCCTGAGGCTCTCTGCAGACCAGTGGGAGAAGGTGACCTGTGAGGCCAAGAGAGGATCCCAGACTCCAGTCTCAGAGACTCTCAGGAGAGACCAGTGCTCCCAGTCCTGAACGCAGACACTGATGGAAATCTGCTTTCTGTGCACTTCTTCTTTATTCTCTTTCTCTTGTTACAGTTTAACTTTGAAGAAAAATCTGCTAATAAAAATGACATTTGCCAACTGATTTCCATGAGTCTGTTTTTATGTCAAAAGAAAATTCTTATATTTTTCTCTGATGTCACTTTTTCTGAGGAATAACATAAAAACAGCAACGAAAACATGAACTCTGTCAGTGTTTTTTCCTTTCAAGGTGACAGAAAGTAGGAGGAGTCCTGGATCACATGGATCACTGTCAAAAAGTTGGACACACTTGTCCATGAATGAACACACATGAACACACACAGAAGAACTACAAAGTCTGCTATAGGACAGTTTATTAGTATGAACAAATCCTTCTTTTGGAGAGAAGTTTCTCAGGAAAACAGCCTGTCTCACTCTGACAGCATCAACAATTCTCAGCACTGATCTTCAGTCAAATCTGAGCAGCACAGTCCACTCAGCCACCAAACTGAATGTATTTCAGTCTAAAAACACAATGGCGGGTGACACGTATCGCGGTGCGTCTGCTCCCGATTTCAAATGGTTTAGAACTAAACCTGAAGTTTACAAGACTGTTGATGGGAAAACAGTTGTGGAGGATGAATTGCTTAAGTTCTTGGCCATAAAAATCAGGACAATGACTCAAGAGGAAATTGTCACGCTGGCTGTGAACTTTTTTGACTCTGCATGGATCGAGGCCTCAAAGAAACTTTTGTTTGAACTTTGTCCAACCACCCACTGGTGTGTGTCACATAAAGGCTCACAGAAAGATGTCAAGAATATTAAAAGCTGCCTCAAGGTGCTGAATGAATGTGGGGACAACATGCCCAGATGTGTGTCACACAATCTGGATGATTTACCTCCAGTGTCTTTCTCAAGTCTGAATATCTCCTGGCTTCTTGGGAAACTGGAGAGAATGCAGGCCGAGGTTTGCGCGATGAGGCAAGCCATGCAGCTGCAAGCTGACGTCAGTGACAGTCTTCACGCTGTGACAGCTGACGTGGATCGGCGGGTGAATGCGCTGGAGTGCCGCACCTTTGGAGGACCCGTGGACCTTTCCAGCTCGCAGTGGTGGATACACGGGGAGAGGGCCTGCTTCCGTCATCAGGCCTCACTCTGGAGCAGCGGGAGGAGAACTTCCGAGCACGGCAGCCGTGAGCACTACAGCGGAAGCGAACAGCGTAGCTGGAATGATGGTGCCTACTCTGGAGCTAATAGCGGCAAGTCCAGGAGGTGCTGCCATACCCTCACCAAAGTGATCGCAAGTTGTTAAGAAGAACCGGGAACCTCAAAATGGAGTAAGAAAGTGAAGGACGCGACTGTCATCGACACCAGAGCCCCCGGTATCATCAAAACTGTCTGGACAAAGCTGGTGAGTGTTTTCGCCACAAGGTTTGACCCGGCTCTGGACCCCGATGTCCTGGCTTTGTATCTTAAGGACAAGATGGGTCATGAGGTGACCTGTGTAAAGGTTGGTGCTGCAAACTCTCGATTCAGCTCTTTTAAAGTTTCTGCTGAGTGTAATGAAGTCAGTGAAATGTGTACGCCCCGCAGCTTTGGCCTGACGGATCCTTTGTTAGGCGGTATTATGAGCCGCAAAAGACCACTGTGGTTGGACTGAGCACCAAGGTCCTCAACACGCTATGGCAATACGTGTTGCTTCATACAACTGCCGTGGCCTGCGCTTTGGTCAGAGCGCAGCGGAAAAAGCTCGCCACAGAGTTGTAGACAAACTAATGGGAACTTGTGACATTTTGTGTCTTCAAGAGACATTTATTTCCAAACAGAACCTGGACAAATGAAACACCCTGCACTCTCACTTCTTTGGCACTGGAGAGTCTACCACCGACCTCAGCACATCAATAGTTAGGGGGAGGATACCAGGGGGTGTGGCTATTCTGTGGAGGAAACAGCTTGACCCACTGATTAAAGTCATCAGACTTTGTGAAGACTGGTGTATTGCAATACACTTCACTCACAACAACAAAGAATTCATCCTTATGGATATATACACACCATATGAATGTGCTCAGAATGAGGATGAGTTCTTAAGGAAGCTTGGTTTTATTGCTTCATTTATACAAGACAGTCCCTCTACTAGTATATATGTTGTTGAGGATATGAATGCTGATGTTACAGACTGTGGGTCTATTTTTGCCAACTAAGTGAGTGAGTTTTGTTTTAATAATAATCTCACCTTTTCAAATAAGATGCTTTTACCTCCTGATAGTTTTACTTATATAAGTGAGGCCTGGCATACCACGTCATGGTTGGATCACTGTTTTAGCGCTGCTGATGCACACAACTCTTTGAGTAGGATGAGCATTTTATACAGGGGAAGTGTGTCTGACCATATTCCTTTTACATTGTCAATTATTTGTGAGCACTTACCTGCTCTATCAAGAAACAGTACTGTAAAAGTGAATAAATTAGATTGGGCATCTGGGAAAAGGGAAATATTGAGCTATTATGCCCCAAACAGATAAATCCTTGAGCAGCATACATCTTCCTAAAGATGCTGTTTGGTGTAATAAGGCTAAGTGTAGTGATGTTACACACAGCAAGGAGCTATGTGTCATGTGCAATGACATAATTAACTCCTTGTTTGAGGCCAGTAAGCCTCTCTACATTCCTAAACAGAGGGGAAGAAAAATAAATCCAGGATGGAATGATCATGTTGCTGAATATCATGCTGTAGCCAGAGATGCTTTATATTCTTGGGTAGAAGTGGGAAAACCTAGACAAGGGCCAGTTTTTGAACACAAAAAAATGACAAATGCAAGTTATAAATATGCTCTACGCTTTATATGCAAGAATGAGCAGAATATAAGGGATGACCCAATGACTAAAAAGCTCTTACATAATAACTTATCTGACTTCTGGAAAGAGGTAAAAACTTTCAACACTTGTAAGACGTCTCTACCAGGCACGGTTGAAGGCGTCTCAGGTGCAGATAATATAGCAGAGCTCTGGAGACAGCAATACTACACCTTATTCAATTGTGCTCAAGGTGAAGCATTTGAAATGGGAGGAGGAGGGAGTGATGTTAACATTGGAGTAACCCCCACCAAGAAAGGTGCTCAAGGATAACAAATCATGTGGGTTAGATCACATCACCAGTGAGCATCTTAAATATGCCAGCCTGAGGATTTTACCGCTTCTTGCCATTTCTTTTACTGGATTTCTGACTCAAGGGGTGTTAGCTGACTCAATGGTGTCTGTTTTGTTGGTGCCTGTAATTAAAAACAAGACAGGCAAGCTTGACTCCATAGACAACTATAGACCAATGGCATTAGCCAGTGTCTTTTCAAAGGTTTTAGAAAGAATTTGATCTCATACAATTAATGATTTTATCTTATCTGCTGATAATCAGTTTGGTTTTAAACCTCAACATGGGACAGACATTTGCATTTTGGCGTTAAAAGAAATTGTTTATAAGTACAGACAAGAAAATTCATCTGTACTTATGTGTTTAATTGATGCATCTAAAGCCTTCGACAGGGTAAATCACACCAAACTTTTGATCAAACTGAAAAATCGGGGTGTTCCATGGTATATTTTAAGACTACTAGCCTTCTGGTATGCCCATCAGAAAATGGTGGTTAGGTGGGGATCAGGCGTGTCTTCCCCGTTTGGTATGACCAACAGGGTAAGATAGGGAGGTATTCTATCCCCACTCCTTTTTAACTTGTACATAGATGACCTGTCAAAGGACTTGAATGCATGTAATACCGGTTGCATGGTCAGTGGTTTAAGGTAAATCATCTAATGTATGCAGATGATTCAGTTGTCTTCAGCCCCAGCAGCTCCGGTTTACAACAACTTTTAAATGTCTGTTCAGAATTTGGTTTTAAGAATGATATTTTATATAATTCCAGTAAAAGTGCTGTCATGATTTGTCTTACAAAGGATGACATTGCATTGAATTTTCCTGCTTTTAAACTGTCTGATTCTGAGCTTGCTGTCTGTCACAAAGTCAAATATCTTGGTCATATCATCAACAATAAGCTTACAGATGACGATGACATCCACAGACAAGGGTGTATTTTATATGCTCAGGCAAACGCACTCGCACGCAGGTTTTGTTCATGCTCGGACAATCTTACAATTCTTTTATTTAAAACTTACTGCACACCTGTGGACAAATTATGGGGCATCCAGCATGAGGAAGATACAGGTTGCCTATAATGATTCTATTTTATTAAAACGGCCTTGGTGGTGCGGCGCAAGCAGTTTGTTTGATGGTGCTATAGAGTTAGTACTCTCCAAGCGTTATTAAGACATTTTATTTATGGTTTTATTTATCATTTTAATGCTTCAAATATTGATATCATTTTAACTCTCACCAATGTAAAGCACAACACTTTTAGATACCAATCCCCTAGTTGGAGGTTTTGGTACGGTCATCTTTTTTAAACTTTTACGTTTTCATTTGTTTTGTTTAAGTCAGCAGTTTTAGTCTTTTTTTTTATTAAGTTCATTGTTTTTATATTCCTATGTCCTTGAATTTTATACTTTAATGACATTGTTTTTTATCTAATAATACTTTTTATGTCATTTTTCTCTTACTTGTTTGAGTGTTCTATTTTTATCCTTAAGTCTTTATATGTTTTGTATATTTTTGTGGCAAATGGACCTTGAGTCTGTAATAAAGCTTATTATAATTATTATTATTGGAAAATACTGCTCCTATCTACACTGAGCTATTTTATTTTCCCCAAAACAACGACCTTTTCAAAAAATATGATATGAAAGCAAAATATCCGATACATTTTTACCAAAAAAAAGAAGAAATATCTTCTTGAATTGCAATAATCTTGCAGAAAGTTGTTTGATATATTTTTTTTAATCTTTCAAGAACCAAAATGATTTTCTATGGGTTTGTGCTGCAGATTGAATGGAATGACACTTTTTAGGGAATAACAATTCACTTTTTTCTATCTGGACTACATTAAAGGCCTTTTCTCTGCCATCCTGACAAAATATATATGTTATCAGAGTTTATTTTGGTGGAGTTCTTTTGTGTTACTTAGTCACAATGATCAGAATGAATACATTAATTACAGAAACATACATTTGTATCTGAAACGTGTTCTTTTGGACTACAAAGGAAAAATGAGAGCTAGACATTTAATCTGATAACATAAGGTGTGTTGTGACCACAGCAGGTCTGGGGCGGTGGGGGGGCTTCAACTCAAAGACAAATTGAGAAGTTATTTGATGTTTTTCCTCCTACCTCTCAAAGTCTCCAAAAACTAACAAAGAGCTCCACCTGAGGCTAAAGGGGGGGGGTGGGGGGGGGGTGGGGGGGGGGGGGGAGATTGAAATGAAGGAGTCATAAACCAACAGATCTGATACCAGTGTCCTTGATAAAAAGAAAGGGGGAAAAAAGATTTATTTATGATATAATTTGCTGTGATTATTGTGAACTGGATCAGTAGAATTATACTAAATCTGATTCAACTAGGTTTCTATTGTGTTTGTTAGAATGGATGTTCAGTGAACTGTTTCAGTGTCTGCAGCATCTTCCAGCTGCAGCAGTCAGTTCAGTTTCTGTTCAGCAGAATGAGGGAGGTTTTTGTACGACTGTTTTTCACTGTGTGAACACACCACCACTATGATAACTCTGACAGTAATAAACTGCTGCATCTTCAGCCTGAATTCCACTGATGGTCAGAGTGAAATCAGAGTTTGATCCACTGCCTGTAAAACGACTTGGAGTCCCTGATTTTAGAGTGCTAGCATAGTAAATGAGTAGTTTAGGAGATTCTCCATCTTTCTGTTGGTACCAGGATAAACAGTGATAACTGCCATAAACATAAACATCCTGACTGGTCCTACATGAGATGGAGACAGATCCTCCCACAGCAGAGCTCACTGCTCCAGGCTGAGTCACTGTGACCTGTCCTCTGGACTCTGAGGAGACAGAGACAGAAACAGAAAGCAGCTTCATGCTTTTGTGGCCTTCATTTCAGAGGGACGGATGTTCATAGAGGAGAGGAGTTGGATTCTCTGGACTTTACCTGTGAAGCAGCAGCAGAGGAGAGTCCAGATGAGGACGCACATCACACTCATGTTTTGGAGGAAGATGAGGAGGAGGAGGAGGATTTGTGTGTCTTCTGCTGTGATGAAGGACAGCTGTCAGTCATCCAGTCTTCAACTCTCAGGACTATAAAGTCTCCCAGAGCACTGGAGCATGGAGCTGCTGATGCAAAGTGTCTCTATGGAAACCACTGACTCCAACAGGAACATGGATCATCTTCATCATCATGATTATCAGAAAATCGGAGGTAATAATTTCTGAACAAATACATCTGTAGCATAAAAACTTGCTTTCAGATGATAATGGATCCACTATTAGCCCTTTTGAAACTTCATGACCATCAAGCTGTTCAATGTGATGTGAGGACATCTGAGTGTTTTACAATTGTTTCTGTTTTCAGTTTATGAATTTTTTAAATTTTGTTTTTCTGAGGAATCTAAAGGTTTAAAATTCAAATCTGAGTGATTTTAAAAATCACCACTAAATATGAAACATAGTGTCTAAAGGAAACACACATTAACAGCTATTTATTTATTTCTCTTCATGTGTAGAGAAACATGACGACAGACAGAAAGCAGCAGGACTCTAGAAACCACAACATGGACTTTTTTACAGACATTTGGAAACATTTAATGATAAATGCTCAAAGGTAGATTTCTCTCTGAAGGAAGTTCCACTTTAACTGACTGACAGCTGTTGATTGCATTAAAGACAGAACTTCTGCTGATCAAAAGAGGATTTTTATCAATGCATGATGGGAATTATTTATGGAGAAACTCTGCTGCTATTATTGAAAAAACTGTTTTTGCAGAGCAACATTTGAATCATGGACTTCAGTAAAGTTGTGGATCCATTTAACCTGCAGCCACATTTAAAACTGTTTAACTGATTTTTGCATGAATTCTAATTTTTTAAAAGAAACATTTAAACAGTTTTTTAGGATTTTGGTGAATTTGCTGTCATTTAGTTTTAACTGAGTAATGATTACATTAGTTACTGCAGTAAGAATATCAATAAACAATTACTAGTTTGTTTACAACTTAGTACCTAAGAAAATGTAATTTGTAGAACTTAGATGGATTATTTCTAGATGTTCTGTCATCAGTTGAGTTTGTTTGTTTCAGAGTCAGAGAGCGTGTCTCTGTACAGTCAGAGGTTTTTGTACGACGCTTCCATCAGTTTGTATCACTGTGGCTCACGTTTGGTGAAGGAACCAGACTGGAGTTTGGAAGTAAGTCGATCTTTTTGTTGATTTTTATGTTTTCATGTCTTATTTCCTTCTTTAATTGATCCTGAGTTACTAGTATTCTTTATAAAATGACATTCTATTAATTTTGGTCAAATACATTTTTTATAACCAGACTTAGTCTGTGTTAAATTTGAAAATACAAAATTGTGTAGCCTTAATATAGAATAAATCATCATTTCTATGTGAATCAAGAAATTATAAATATTTAGTTTATGTTAAAACATCTGGAAAGAGTCTCTGTACAGTCAGAGGTTTTTATAAAACACATTAGTCAGTTTGTGTCACAGTGGTGAACTTTTGGTGGAGGAACCAGAATGAAATAATTTTTTAAAAATTAACTGAAGAATAATTTTGGTTAAGTTTCTGTTTTTTTTTCCAGTAAATCTAAACTCTTTTTTAGTCAAAATACTTAAAATTAAAATTAGTTGTTTTATTACACAATATGCTACTAACAGTGTTTTTTTTTTTTTTTTAGAAATAATGTTATGTTAATGTGGTCATCGTGCATTAAAAGGCAGTTTTTACTCACAAAACTGATTTTTGGACATATGATATTTCAGAACATTTAATTGTTATTTCAAGGATTTTCTGACAGAAACCTGACATGATTGTTGTGTTTTTGTCCTAATTTGTACATTTCTTTCATGTATGATGAAGCTTTTTAAAGACATTCAGTCCAAACTTGTTTCTACATGCAGATGCATCTGCTCTGTTTCTAACCCAGTTGGACATTTTTCAGTAGAAACTGAAGTTTCTCTTGTTGCTGATCTGCTTGAGAGATTTCTTCAAGGAAGTGAAACAATGTGTGAATCAATGACTGATGGAGCAGAAAAACACCTGAACACAAACCTTCTTCCAACTGAAAGCACTCCATCCAATCAGAGCTTTTGGATTGACAGCTGTGTGCTTCCTGTCCTCTAAGCTGATTTGTGTCTCCTAGGTGATGCCCCGCCCTCCCTGACAGTGCTGGCCCCCTCCATGGAGGAGCTGCAGCAGGGGAAGGCCACACTCATGTGTGTGGCCAACAAGGGCTTCCCCTCAGACTGGACTCTGTCCTGGAAGGTGGTCGGCAGCAGCAGCAGCAGGGAGGAGAGCAGGAGCCCCGGGGTGCTGCAGAAGGACGGCCTCTACAGCTGGAGCAGCACCCTGAGGCTCTCTGCAGACCAGTGGGAGAAGGTGACCTGTGAGGCCAAGAGAGGATCCCAGACTCCAGTCTCAGAGACTCTCAGGAGAGACCAGTGCTCCCAGTCCTGAACTCAGACATTTACGTGTTCTTTATAAAGAATTGAATAAAAACATTTATTTCTTCTTCTATTCTGTTTTCTTGCATCACTGTGTTTAAATATTTTAAAGATGGATAAATAAATCAAAGCGCAAAATTTTGCTAAAAAAATATAAGAAAACTATCAAATATCATCAGAATACTTCCTCAAAGGAACAGCTTCCAGATGTCACTAAAACAGTCATGAGGGCCAGCAGACTGACTGAACCTGAATCCAACTACAATCTTAGTTAACACAGGAACATTTTTCTAAGGATCAAATGAAAAAAATAAACAGTAATAAACATGAAGAACATTTAATCTTATAGTTTAAAACTATAATTAAGGCCTTGGTTACATGCTCTGATACAGAGGTTGACCTGCAGACGACCTCTATCCTCCCGTGAGGTGTGACTAATGCTTAACATGGAGGCATCGATCATAGAAAGTGGTTTACAGTGAAAGTCAGAGTCCATTCAATAGAACTCAGCCCGACCTGCTGCAGTGGAAACCGTGATTTAAAGAACAGACCCCCTCACAACGAGACCACATTATGTGAGGTTTGTATCTGAGATGTTGGATTGAAGCATGGGAGCTCCTCAAGTCTATGTTCTCCCTTTATTCCTTTTCACCCTGAATACTTGAGACCTTCACCTGTCATCTCCAATAATTCTTTGACATCTCATCCCAGGTGGGTTCTGTTGTGGGTGGGACCTTTGTGGACAGGTGAGGAAGATCAAATGTGTGGTTGAACACCAGAAAAATGGAAAAGAAAATGGTGATTGACTTCCATGAGAATCATCAACCAATCATACAGGTGAACCTTAGGGTGCTTGATCATTTTAGGTATTTGGTGTTCACCTTAACCACAACCTTTACTGAATAGACTACACTATATCATCAAAAATATTCAGTCACCCATCTAGATGACCAGAATCAGGTGTCCTAATCACCTGGTCTGGTCACAGGTGTCTAAAATCATCACTCAGACATGCAGACTGTTTTTACAAACATGTGTAAAAGAATGGGCCGCTCTCAGGAGCTCTATGAATTCCAGTGTAGAGAAAACTGGTTTCACTTCTTCTTTATTCTCTGTCTCTTGTTACAGATTAACTTGGCAAAATTATCTACAAATAAAAATCTTTTTATCATCAGACTTCTGTTTAATGACAAATCAATCTATTGTTTTCCTGTTGTATAACATTTTGTGAGGAATAAACTAAAAACAGAAAGAAGTTCAACCCCTTCATCCTGACTTTATTTTAACCTTGGTGCTATCTTAGATGACCCCCCCCCCCCCCCCCCCGCTTCCATTGACGTGTTCTCCTACCATGACAAAGGTGGATAAAGGTGGAGAGGATTTCATGTAATCCATGGACACCAGAAAAGATCACAAGTCATTGAAGAACAAAGGTTCAGAGCTCTGTCTAGTGGGTCTAGATGACCCCACTCCCAACTTTAACGTGCCTAGAATAGCACACGGGTTAAAACAAAAATATTCTGTTCAGTTCTTCTTGTTCCTTTTAAGGTGATGCTAAATGAGGTTTTTCAGGAAAACAGCGGTCTCACTCTGACAGCGTCAGACAGTTCTCACCATCTCTCTGTGTATTTTTTTCCACCACTGACCGACTTCTGTTTTTAACAGTTTAAAATGTAAAGAGATTGCAATCCACTTCACTGATAAGATAAATAACATTAGATTTAATATCACCCAACGACCACTAACAGTTCAGTCTGTTGCATCCTGTTTGCCTTCTGAGAACACACTGGAGAGTTTTGCCTTGATTGATGCTACAAAGCTTCATAAAGTGATTTCCCAACTTAAAAGTAAAACCTGTTCTCTGGATCCCATCCCCACCTCTCTTTTTAAGTGGGTGTGTTCATCCTGTGAGGAGGAGCTCCTGAACATTGTTAACCGTTCTCTTAGAACTGGGATCTTCCCCACGTCCTTAAAGACTGCTATGGTGAGACCCACTCTGAAGAAGACCGGTTTAGATGCACTGAAGCTAGATCATTACCGACCAGTGTCAAACCTGCCATTTTTAAGTACGATTTGAGATAAACTGGTTTTATTCAAATAAATGTTTTTATTAATAAAAATAGTAGTTTAGAAAAATTTCAGTCTGGGTTTAGATCACATCACTCTACAGAGACGGCGCTGGTCAAGGTTATAAATGATCTCAGATCCCATTCTGATGAAAAGAAAACATCTGTTCTAGTATTGCTGGTCCTGAGTGCAGCCTTCCACACAGTTGACTACTCCGTTCTTCTAACCAGACTGCATGACATGGTTGGAATCACTGGAACGGTGTTCAGCTGGTTTGAATCCTACCTCACAGGAAGAGATTTTATCAGTGTGAATGATGCGTCATCTGGGAGGCACGGACTGACATGTGGTGTGCCACAAGGTTCAGTCCTTGGGCCCACACTTTTTAACCTTTACATGCTACCGCTTGCTGATGTCATCAGGAGACATAGCATACTCTTTAATAATTATGCTGACGACACCCAGTTATATGTGGCTGTGTCTCCTGAAGACATGGGACCCATTGATGACCTTTTAAGTTGTGTTTTAGATATAGAAACGTGGATGGGAGAGAACTTCTTAAAGCTCAATCAAGGCAAAACTGACATTTTAATTATTGGTCCTGAAGCTGAGAGAGAAAGGGTCCAATCCTATTTATCAACTTTAATCGGAATGTGTGCAGTAAAGTCAGAAACCTCTGTGTGATTTTAGATGCAGATCTTAACTTTGAAGCACACGCAAACCAAGTTACAAAGACTGCATTTTATCACCTTAGAAATGTTGCCCGAGTGAGACCCTTTCTCTCACAAGCCAGTGCTGAAATATTAATCCATGCTTCTATAACTTCTAGGATAGACTATTGTAATGCTCTTCTTTCTGGTACTAAGAGAAATGCTATCAACCGGCTGCAGCTTGTTCAAGATTCAGCTGCACGCCTTTTAACCTGAACCAGAAAGAAGGAGCACATGACTCCAATTTTGAGGTCTTTGCACTGGCTCCATTTTTGATGATCTTGTTTTACATCATTTGTTGTGAATCTTAGATTCTAAAGTCAACATCTTTGTAACATGAAACAGCATTACAGTCAAAAGGCTGAGTCATGTCAGTTTGTCTGTTTACACTGTAAAAAACTAAAACTTTATTATTGTTAATTTTATAGATAAATAGAACATTTCAAATACGATTAAAAAAAAGGTTTAAGGTTAATAAGGAAATACATCCTTAAGGAAATGTGAAGCATTGTTATTATTTGCCAAATAAAAACAATTATTGGAAAAATATCTGATGCTTTTTATTCTTTAACATTTATGATAAAATGGGCTTTAACATCTGAAATGTATTTATTTCTCTTAATGTTTTGTATCCAATAGGACAATATATTTAGCCAAATCTTAAAAGCTGCATTTGACTACTTTTGTGTTTAACCTTTACCAAAAATACATTTACTATTTTGTAGTTTTATTCTAAAACCAGGACGTGTCTTTTTCAGATTTTTCTTGCTGATATTTCAGTTGAGTTTTTTTGTTTCAGAGTCAGAGAGCGTGTCTCTGTACAGTCAGAGGTTTTTGTACGACGCTTCCATCAGTTTGTATCACTGTGGTACACGTTTGGTGGAGGAACCAGACTGGAAGTTGACTGTAAGTACTTTTGAGTCTTTCTAAAAACTAAAACTTTTGGTCTGATTAACATTAAAACATATTTTAATAATACTCAACTACATTTATTTCTTTAAGGTACGATGAATTGTTTAAATAATTACTTTAGTTCTGATAAAGGACATCTTCATCTGTAAATGTCATTTAAATGTTATTATTGATCTTTTACTTTAACTTGAAGTTTCTGTTGTTAAACATTAAACTGTGATTCAGTCGTGACGTCTGTAAATTATGAATTTATTTGTATAAAAATTTCACAGAAACAGCAGGAATATATTCATGGTTTAAACATCTGTAACTTCCTCATCTTTCCATCTATTTCTCTGAGAAATCATTTCTGTCCTAAAATGTGAATCAGAAGAACTTTGTGTGTTTGTGTTGCAGAATTTCATGCCAACGCTGAGCCTTGTTGTCAGTTTCTCTGTCAGCATCTTCTAATGAGCTTTTAGTGACAATGATTGAAAATGAACAAAGCTGCACTTTGATGAATGACAGGGATCAGTTGGAACAGATTAGAGTTTCATTGAATGTTCATTTCATTTGTTCATCACAGCATGAATTTGTAACAGAACTGATCAAGTCCTGCTGAAAACACAGAGAAAACATGTTAGATTGAGATGTCTTTGCAGCTGTTAGTGCAGACTTAGGAAGAAGATGCTTTCATGCAAAAGAAAAGAAGACGGAGAAAAATGTTCCTGGAAGAAGAGTTGAAACACGAGACAAGAGTCACAATTGAAGAAAGGACTTTTGGATGGTTTGATCGTTAGCAGAGAAACTTCTGTTTGTGTGCTCCATCAGTGATGCCTGTCTGTTACCATGGTTACTGAGCTCAGAGAGGGAAGTGAAACACTCAGCAGTTTCATGTCAGCTCTAAAATGTTTCCTCTGTTTCTCTGCAGTGGGTCATGTGCCCCCCTCCCTGACAGTGCTGGCCCCCTCCATGGAGGAGCTGCAGCAGGGGAAGGCCACACTCATGTGTGTGGCCAACAAGGGCTTCCCCTCAGACTGGACTCTGTCCTGGAAGGTGGTCGGCAGCAGCAGCAGCAGCAGCAGCAGGGAGGAGAGCAGGAGCCCCGGGGTGCTGCAGAAGGACGGCCTCTACAGCTGGAGCAGCACCCTGAGGCTCTCTGCAGACCAGTGGGAGAAGGTGACCTGTGAGGCCAAGAGAGGATCCCAGACTCCAGTCTCAGAGACTCTCAGGAGAGACCAGTGCTCCCAGTCCTGAACTCAGACACTGATGGAAATCTGCTTTCTGTGCACTTCTTCTTTATTCTCTTTCTTTAAATCTGTTTGCATTTCTGACTTGTTACAGTTTCTTTTTTGTACAAATAAAAACCTTTTTCAACAAATTTTTGTTCTATGTTCTACTGTCTAAATAAAGCACTTCTTCATTTTGACATGAAATATTTTGTGATGACTAAATTAAAATTAAAAAATAAATAAATAAGACAAACATTCAAGTATTAGTAAAGAGAAAAAGAGAACCTAAAGTAAAAAACAGCAAAGCAGAAGCAGGTTTTTCATCTCAGGAGTTCAGAGTTTCTGCACTGACAGTCATTTTTCAGTCCAACAATAAATTCACCTGCGGTCAAAAACCAAAAGCTTGGACACACGTGTCCATGAACCAAACACACACAGACAGTTTGAAGTCGTAAACTGAAAAACAGATAAACAAAACTTTGACCTCAGACTGTGGCAACAATCCATCTTTTTTTGAAACCATTGAATGTGTTTTGGGGTCACAGGGCTGCTGGAGAACACCCAGTCACTGTTGGGTGACGGTGGGATTCACCCAGAAAGGACTGCAAGTCTGTAGCAGGGCCACACAACCACACAGTGGCACACAAACCTGTAGACACAACTGTGAATCATCACTTGACCCTAGAAATTCTTGGACTACATGTAGGCAGAGTGCCTAAAGAAAGCAAGCATACAGAGACCCAGAAGGTTTCAGCTGAGATTTGAACCAGGACCTTAAAGCTGTGAGGCAAGAGTGCTGACAACTACAAAACCATGAAGGCCCCTGGGGTAACACAACTGAATCAAGTTTCTGATCATTTGAGTGGTAACATGTTCAAAAAATGTTTATCACTCTTTTTCTGATTTCTGTTTTATATACAAAATATAGTTTTTGGTCCATATTTGAAATCAAAGAGTGATCTAAACCTAAATTCTGGAAAAAAGAAAAAACACACGTGTTTTACATGTGTGTGTGTGTGTGTCTTCATTGAACTGTATCAGTTCATTTTCTGTTCAGCAGAATGAGGGAGGTTTTTGTATGACTGTTTTTCACTGTGTAAACACCCGCTGACTGTTGATGCTGTGACGACTCTGACAGTAATAAACTGCTGCATCTTCAGCCTGAATTCCACTGATGGTCAGATTGAAATCAGAGTTTGATCCACTGCCTGTAAAACGACTTGGAATCCCTGATTGTCGAGTGCTAGCATAGTAAATGAGTAGTTTAGGAGATTCTCCATCTTTCTGTTGGTACCAGGATAAACGGTGATAGCTGTTATAAACAGAAACATCCTGACTGGTCCTACATGAGATGGAGACAGTTCCTCCCACAGCAGAGCTCACTGCTCCAGGCTGAGTCACTGTGACCTGTCCTCTGGACTCTGAGGAGACAGAGACAGAAACAGAAAGCAGCTTCATGCTTTTGTGGCCTTCATTTCAGAGAGACGGATGTTCATAGAGGAGAGGAGTTGGATTCTCTGGACTTTACCTGTGAAGCAGCAGCAGAGGAGAGTCCAGATGAGGACGCACATCACACTCATGTTTTGGAGGAAGAGGAGGAGGAGGATTTGTGTGTCTTCTGCTGTGATGAAGGACAGCTGTCAGTCATCCAGGCTTCAACTCTCAGGACTATAAAGTCTCCCAGAGCACTGGAGCATGGAGCTGCTGATGCAAAGTGTCTCTATGGAAACCACTGACTCCAACAGGAACATGGATCATCTTCATCATCATGATTATCTATAAACTAAATGTATTTATTCAGAAAATAAATATTCAGCAGGGATAATGATGGCTTTTTCTTTCATCCATTTTCTAAATCTGCTTTATCTCTGGGGGGTCATGGGGTTGCTGGAGCCCGTCCCAGCTGCTGCTGGGTAAGGCGGGGTATCCTGGACGGGTCACACGTCTGTTGCAGGACACACAATTACTCCCATACACACATGTAGGGACATTTTTTATAGTCACCAATTAACCATTAAAACATGTTTTTGACTGTGGGAAGAAGCTGGAGTGACCAGAGAAAACTCTAAAAGTACTGGATTTGTTTTTAATCAGCTGATAGTGGAGTTTCTGTGAGTCATTTTAGAAAAATGAAGCTGTTCAATGTCATGTGAGGACATGAAATGATTTTATACTTTGACTTGTTTTTATGACATTTTTCCAGTTTTATTGAGGTGAATAAAGATTTAAAATCCAAAACTGATTTACTTTGAAATTTTCCACTGATCATCATGAAACTTAGCGTGTGAAGGATAAACACAACAATAACTATTTCTATATATTATTGTTTTATTGTTCTTTACACACTTATGAGACATTTTAATATTTTTCTTGAGATTTGGTTTTTGTTCTGTCATCAGTTGAGTTTGTTTGTTTCAGAGTCAGAGAGCGTGTCTCTGTACAGTCAGAGGTTTTTGTACGACGCTTCCATCAGTTTGTATCACTGTGGTACACGTTTGGTGGAGGAACCAGACTGGAAGTTGACTGTAAGTACTTTAGATTCTTTCTAAAAACTGAAACTTTTGGTCCGATTAACATTAAAACATTTTTTATAATAATATTTAACTCAATTTATTTCTTTAAGGTAAAAAAATTAGTTTTAATAATTTCTTTAGCTCTGATAAAGGACATCTTTATCTGTAAATGTCATTTAAATGTTATTATTGATGTTTTACTTGAACTTGAAGTTTCTGTTGTTAAACATTAAACTGTGATTCAGTCATGACGTCTGTAAATTATGAATTTATTTGTCTAAAAATGCCACAGAAACAGCAGGAATATATTCATGGTTTAAACATCTGTGACTTCCTCATCTTTCCATCTATTTCTCTGAGAAATCATTTCTGTCCTAAAATGTGAATCAGAAGAACTTTGTGTGTTTGTGTTGCAGAATTTCATGCCAACGCTGAGCCTTGTTGTCAGTTTCTCTGTCAGCATCTTCTAATGAGCTTTTAGTGACAATGATTGAAAATGAACAAAGCTGCACTTTGATGAATGACAGGGATCAGTTGGAACAGATTAGAGTTTCATTGAATGTTCATTTCATTTGTTCATCACAGCATGAATTTGTAACAGAACTGATCAAGTCCTGCTGAAAACACAGAGAAAACATGTTAGATTGAGATGTCTTTGCAGCTGTTAGTGCAGACTTAGGGAGAAGATGCTTTCATGCAAAAGAAAAGAAGACGGAGAAAAATGTTCCTGGAAGAAGAGTTGAAACACGAGACAAGAGTCACAATTGAAGAAAGGACTTTTGGATGGTTTGATCGTTAGCAGAGAAACTTCTGTTTGTGTGCTCCATCAGTGATGCCTGTCTGTTACCATGGTTACTGAGCTCAGAGAGGGAAGTGAAACACTCAGCAGTTTCATGTCAGCTCTAAAATGTTTCCTCTGTTTCTCTGCAGTGGGTCATGTGCCCCCCTCCCTGACAGTGCTGGCCCCCTCCATGGAGGAGCTGCAGCAGGGGAAGGCCACACTCATGTGTGTGGCCAACAAGGGCTTCCCCTCAGACTGGACTCTGTCCTGGAAGGTGGTCGGCAGCAGCAGCAGCAGCAGCAGCAGCAGCAGCAGCAGGGAGGAGAGCAGGAGCCCCGGGGTGCTGCAGAAGGACGGCCTCTACAGCTGGAGCAGCACCCTGAGGCTCTCTGCAGACCAGTGGGAGAAGGTGACCTGTGAGGCCAAGAGAGGATCCCAGACTCCAGTCTCAGAGACTCTCAGGAGAGACCAGTGCTCCCAGTCCTGAACGCAGACACTGATGGTGTGGATTATGGGGCAACTACAAATGCACTGTTTTTAAAGTGGGGTTTATTGAAATTATGGGAACAAGTTAAACTGAAAAACAGCCAAACTCTACTTTCAGTAAATTTACTGGAAGTACAGAGATGGGGGAGGGGGGTACAAGTTAAGAAAACAGCTGAACTTCAAAAACTAGTGTATTTGTACGAGAAAAAAGTAAATATGCTAATCAATTTGTGGTGTGGGAACGGGTTAGATGAACCTTTAATTTTTTTTTTTTCAATTTAATTTTTTATTTATTACAACAATAGTCGTTTTAATTGGCTTCATACCTGTAATTTTATGATCAACATAAAGTCCTAGAATTCAATAGGTAATGGCTAAACTAAACTAAAAAGACTAAGCTAAACTGGGCATCCCTGCTTCTCTGAGGGTCTATGGGCATGTAAGCAGAGTAAAAGTTCATATGTACCTGTAATCACAAAACATACAAGATTTGTTTATATGTATTTTTTTGTGTTGAAATGTGCTGCTTTTTGGCCAAGATTCCTTTGTAAAAGAGGGTTTTGATGTCAATGGAACTTTATTGGTTAAAAAAAGGTGAAATAAAAAATGTCACAGATGAAACATTGTAAGGCTAGAAATAATCAATAAAAGCAAATACGCAACTGTCCCTTCTGCATAGGTGCTATAGAAAAGATCATTTAAATGTTTTGAGGGGGAAAAAGTAAATGAAATATATACACAACATAAGGTGTTAGAAAAATTTGTTGGGTCACACAAGATTTTACTTCTATACCCACTCCTTTTCAGGCAAATTATTTTATTTTGTCTATTTAAAATAAAATTGAAAAAAAAGTATAAATGACATTTAATAAGCTGATAGATTTACTACTGAAATATTTTGTACATCATAAAAAAAAAATCTATTCAGCCACGAGCAATTTTTTTATATCTGATCTGTGTTCTGTGTTTTATTTTGCGTCTAAATTTCAAAGTCATAATCTCATTTTCATTCTCTTAACTGTCAGAAACAAAAACAAAATTATAGAATTAAAACAAAAGTTTTTGGCTGAACAAAACATGAATATATGTGAGCGTGTGTGTGTTGGTATTTATGCCATTGTGGGGTAAACCATCTGTTTACACAGTCAAGGAATGGAGACCATTTTCGGTATGGGGACCAAATCCTTGTCCCCATCAAGATAACTATTAAAAATGGCTTTAAAATCCTTTTTTAAGGTTCCTGTGCATTTTTTAGCTTGGGCACAGAATGGATCATTTTTTATCTGTGCGAGAGTGTGAGTTTGGCTTACTGGTGCCTTTCCAATGGTACTGCAGCCCCCAGTTCATACACACTTCTCCTAATTATACAAGCAATTAATCCTGGGTCTGCGCTGCAATATTCCCTGACTCAAATCATTGTCTGGTGTTAAATATGTTTATCTTAATTTGCACAGCTTACTATCAAAGATGGACTTGGTCAGAATTTGGGTTAAATCTACAGGTGCAGATGTTGTTATAATTTCTGAAACTTGTAACTAAATCTATTACTATTAAAGATATTAACATATCTGGGTACAATGTTTACTGCACTGACATGCCAGAAAAAGGAGGCAGTGATTCAATGATTCAAGCATTGAATCTTGATTCTGTTATTTGTCACAACCAATCTGTAAACAATTGGAGGAAGAACAGAGTTCATAACTCTGTTCTTCCTCTGTCATGCAGCGTCTGCAGGTGAGACCACAAGCTGCAGTTTTTTATTTCAACATTTCCTACCATACATTGTTGTTACTTTGAAGCTAAAACAGATGACATTGCTGTCATTGTTCACTTGCAGAAACTAAACTGTAAGGAAAACTCTGGAAACAAGCTGAGTTTGTGGAGATGAAAACATTCAGAAAGCTGTTTCATTCTAGTGGGGGGAGGACTGTATTAGAGAGACACATGTTTCTGAAATAAATCACCATGCAGCAAATTCAACTAAAAGAAAAAGAAAGTCAGCTAAGGTCATAGACTGGCTTCAGCGTGGAAATGAAAGGGAAACGTCAAAAACAAATAAGTAACAACAACCTAGTACCAATTTAAAACAACATTTTTATCATTTGTGACTCAAAATCAGAAGCATGGCTGCTCTAACTCTGTTACATACAGAACATTGCTGGAAGCACAGCAATTAATGTATAATCTGTAATTACAGCTGTCAATCAAAAACAGCTTTGGAGTCACATTAGTTTAAAGATTCAGGAGAAGACTTTTTTTTATTTTTGAGTTGACAAACACAAAGTAAAAGTTAAGTTTGGATCTTTTCTTATTGCTAAGCACTCTTTGAGGAAAGATATTGTTTATCAGAAATGTTATTTGTACTTTGACAAAGAAATTGTGTTTCAGTATAAAACATGTTCAGAAATCTCCATGCATACAATTTTAATTTTTCTATTCTGTAGATCCTAATTTGGCTTTTCCCCCCAGTCATAATAATTATGGGATGGAGTCATAGATTTGTTTGAAACAAATACATAAAAATAAATCTTGGGATTGGAAATTTTCTCGTGTCTTCTTTATATATGGTACATAGAGAAATTAAAGTACATGCACATGTCAGAGTGTCCTAAAATGCTTCAGGATTACATATGGGAGGAGTTTTCTTCAAAGAGCAGGAAGAGTCAACAACACTATCTAGTTCATGCAAATAAATGCTGAATATGGGAGACATTTTTCTCTTCATTTTCTTTGTGCAGAGCATCCTTCAGTGTCTTTTCTCCAGAAGACTCCCTCCTCTCCGGTCTGCTGCCATGCCACTGGCTTTTATCCTGACAGAGGTGATCAGTTCTGGAGGAAAGATGGAGAAAGATGCCTCTCTGCTCTCTGGCTTTGGGGGCCCCTGTGGCGGTCCTGCTGGCACTGGCCTGGGTGGCAGATATGATCGCGGGGCGGTTGTTCTTTATCTGTTGCCGTGCAGGTATTGGGGAATTCTGGCTGCTGCTGCTGCGGGGGTCTTGGTGAGGGGGTGGCTGGTCACTCTCCCTCCTTCTTTTCACATTCCACCATCCATTTAGAAGAACATAAACACTCACCTGAGCACAGGTGTTAGCTCACCTTTACACTAATAGTTTGCGTGATTGAATGAAATATTTCACTCTAGTTGGTTTAAAGGCATAAGTATGCGTGTGTGAACAATATCTGTATTGTGTGCATGTTGACATGTGGACATCTTTGCAGCTAACAGGTGTGTTTATAACATTTTAATATGTGTCGACAGGCCCCGCCCCTCCTAGATTTGTATTACATCTGAACCTCACTGTAATGATTATACATCCAGCAACTTGTTGCTTTATGCTGCTTCATGGTTTTACCCCCCCCCTTTCTATAATCACCCTCTTACCCCCCCCCCCCCCCCCTCTCTAATATCCCTCTCTCTTCTTCCCTCCTTTCCTTTTCCATCCGGTCCAACACAAAAGATTTTCAAATTTGATTAAAATGAATAAAGGTTGGCCTGGATTCCAAAAGGGGTTTATTTAGACATACCTCTGGTTTGTCAGAAGATTCATAACTCCTGTTGTTAAAGTAAAATATCTCCAACACAAGAGGCCTTCAGCTCTCATCTGTCTGCTCAGCTGTTGGACAGGACAAGTTAAAAAGATTTTTAGACAACAAGCCTCCCCAAAAGCACAATGTTGTATCATCTTCCTCTTCTTCTCAGCCTTAACCACAATTCGTTGATCTGCAGAACTTAGAGTCGCTGTGGAGCTATCAACACCATGATGAGTTTTGTGTACCATCAATTCCGTCTCCCCATTTGGACCCACCAGATTGTTGTCCGGTCATCGCCAGGCCCTAGGCTCATGTCAACAGCCCTCATCGAGTGCCTGCACTGCTACCGTACGATTTCTAACAATCAGAGGGGCAGTGGGACGACAGCACACATGGGCAGAGGGGTGGCAGTCTGAAACCGGCCGATCTTCAGATGATTTTGAGATCCTCTTGTCTGTCAGCTTCCTTCCTTCCATCTGGCTGTCACTGGACTGCTACCACACAACCTCCAAATGTGCCGGGGCGGTCACTGAGTGATGTCAAAAACCTGTCCGGTCGCCGTTTAATTTGAACTTTTTGTAAAACCTCTGCGGCAGCTACGCAGTGTGTGAAAATGCGACACTCCACCTCTTGATCACAAATACAACTGCTTTCCCACCTGCCGATTTCGCTGAAAAACTTCTACTTAAGTCACTAAGCAGTCCATTTTGGGATATGTGACCATAGTCTTACAGGATAAATTAGGGTTTAATAAAAAACAGTTAGTGTTTTTCCTTGCAAAAAGGTGAAGAATCATTTCTGCACCACATTATGAGAACATGGAGAATAGCAATAATCAGTTGAACGGTGCCCCCACATTGTAGTTTCTACTTATTTTGTTTCTTATCAGGTTTTTCAACTACTTTCAGAGGAAGGCTCCTGCTCCGGGAACACAGATGGAGAATGCCGTTCGCTTTGTGAAGGCCAGAGACGGGCAGAAAGCTGCTGCTGCGTCTGCATCTGCTGCTGCATCTACCACCTCTCCCAGCAGCAGCTCTGCATCAGTTCCTTCAGGCCTGGCAGCTAAATCTGCTCAGAGGTCAAATGTTTCAGTCTTCAAGCTGTTCCCTGCAGTGTCTCTGCTTGTGTTTTTATAAATTCACGTTTAACATCTCTTTTGTTTTTTAGATTCACATCCTTTGTCTCTAGTCAGCGTTCTCTGTCTGTGGTAGAAATGCAGGTGAAAGTGAAGAAGCTTGTGGGCAGACCTGCGTTTCCAGGAACATTAGAAATGAACAGTCAGAGTATAGATCTCTTCATGTGATCAGTGATTTTATGTGGTATCATGTTGTGTTCAGCCTCCTCTACCTCTGCTGCTTCATCCCAAACCTCTGAGGAGGACAGATGAAGAGCTGGTCAGTGCTGTAGTTGACAGAGTGTGAGGAACAGAACAGACACATTCATAGATCAGGTTGGACACATTGATGTGTCAGCTGATGTGAACTGCTGTTTTTCTACTATTTGAAAATGATTCTGTGATGGGAGATGAACTGGAAACAGAACAGTGAGTCTGTGTTTGGGTCTAAGTGCTGCTTCTCACTGACACCAACTTCAGCTTCATCATAACTACTAGATGATCTGCAGCTCAACACCAACTCTCTCTGCTATTGCAGTCACTTCTTTCTGCTTTCAGCATCAATAAACTTGAACTGAATGGATTAAATAACAACAGAACCAATAGGTGTAGAAGTTTACATTTTAAATTTTAATTAGTTTGTTTTTTCAGACACTGTAAAATATGTACATTAAAATAAAAGATTCTTAGAAACAATCACAGTAAGAGTAAATATGTGCAAAACCTAAAAAAAATAATCCTGATTTTCTTCCATTTGGTCTGATTTAAATAAACCCACAGAAATACAGAAACATGAAACCATCAGATGTTCCACTGTGGTTCCATCAGAGAGCAGCAGAGTCACATAAAAAGCTAAAATGCTGTTTTTTTCTGTTTCAGTTTTCTGAACAAATAAAAAAGACCTTTGACTTTCTTGTTTTGGCCCAGGAGACAAGCTTCACTGATGAACCATGACAGCAGGAGGTTTCTTCACATGTTGAACAAAGTCTAGAACACTGGAGTCTGTTTCTTCATAAAACATTGAAAACTCTTTTTTTTTTATTTAAAATTTTATTTTGAGCCAAGAAATCACTCCTCAATTACTTCATCTGTTACAAAAAATATTCATTCAATTCATTAAAGGACAGCACATATAAAATGTTCAAATACTTTATTGAAATAGAAGAGAAAAATCAGTCATTTCAAACAAACAGCCAGCATTTTATTAATTACCATAATGTGATGAAGATGATCCATGTTCCTGTTGGAGTCAGTGGTTTCCATAGAGACACTTTGCATCAGCAGCTCCATGCTCCAGTGCTCTGGGAGACTTTATAGTCCTGAGAATTGAAGACTGGATGACTGACAGCTGTCCTACATCACAGCAGAAGACACACAAATCCTCCTCCTCCTCCTCCTCCTCCTCTTCCTCCAAAACATGAGTGTGATGTGCGTCCTCATCTGGACTCTCCTCTGCTGCTGCTTCACAGGTAAAGTCCAGAGAATCCAACTCCTCTCCTCTATGAACATCCGTCCCTCTGAAATGAAGGCCACAAAAGCATGAAGCTGCTTTCTGTTTCTGTCTCTGTCTCCTCAGAGTCCAGAGGACAGGTCACAGTGACTCAGCCTGGAGCAGTGAGCTCTGCTGTGGGAGGAACTGTCTCCATCTCATGTAGGACCAGTCAGGATGTTTATGTTTATAGCAGCAATCACTATTTAGCCTGGTACCAACAAAAAAGAGGAGAATCTCCTAAACGACTCATTTACTGGGCTAGCTATCGAGCTTCAGGGATTCCAAGTCGTTTTTCAAGCAGTGGATCAAACTCTGATTTCACTCTGACCATCAGTGGAATTCAGGCTGAAGATGCAGCAGTTTATTACTGTCAGAGTTTTCACTACATCAACAGTATAAATATGTTCACACAGTGAAAAACAGTCGTACAAAAACCTCTTTTAGTCAGAGAGAACAGAAACTGAACTGATACAGTTCAATGAACACACACACACCTTCTAATATATTGTGTAATAATTTGTATTTAGTTTCCAACACTTGAGAAAATAATGAGATTCTGACTTTGGATTTGAAACACAGAACAATAATAAAAACAGATGTTGGATATAAAATACATAAAACAGAGATCAGTTATAATAATAATAAAACAGTTCATTGTCATTATCAGCAATGACAAAACAGACTCAGATGCTGGAACCCGGAAAGATCAAGCTAGTCTGTAGTGGATTATCAAAAGTTTTATTGTCCAGGATTGTTGAAGGAACTTTAATTGCGACAGCTGAGATGGAGATGGAATGAGGACCAGTAGGTGAGTAAGCTTTCCTGGATGGAGACTCGGCGTGGAGTCGTGGCGAGGCTGGAGGTTAGGTATCTCTGGCGGAATTCTGGTAGATAGAGTTAGTGAGAGGACCCAGGTTGACATTCGTGGGAGACAACGACTCCCACGAACTTTAACTAAAGTTACAGAATCAGAATCAGAATCTTTTATTGTCATTCTGCAGAGCACAATGAAATTTTTTTTCAGCAACTCTCTTCCAACAAAATAAAAAAGGTGGAATAAAATAAAATAAGAATAAGAATAAAATAACAATAAGGAGCTAAAAGACTATAAGGCATAAATACTGTACAGTGGAGTGGGGTGAATATTGCACATATGAGTGGGTATTCCACATATAGGATAAATATTGCACACACGGCATGAATATTGCGTACATAGTACAGTCAGATCATTGTCAGCTGTGTGCTGACAGGGATTAGTGGGTTATGTTAAGTCTGGGGGGAGGCGGGGTGTCGTTGACCCAATTGTGTGATGGGGGTGGGGGGGAGGATGGACATCACTGCTCTTGAGAAGAAGCTGTTCCTCAGTCTGTTCGTGTGGGTTCTGATGCTCCTGTATGTCTTCCCAGAGGGAAGAGGTACAAACATTGATGTCCTGGGTGGGTGGGGTCTGCAGCTATACGACCAGCCTTCCGTCGGACCCGGTTGTCTTACACTGAGTCAAGTTGTAGCAGAGGTCCTCCAACAACGAACTGCTCCCACAAAGAGAAGAATAACTAGCACATCCACAAACATGTTCACTCTCTGAACAGACTTTTAACGTGTTTGCATTTGTGTGAAAATGATCCTCTTCTTCTTCAGATGTTGGTCGTCTTTCTGTTTTTGTCTAAATAATTTGACTTTTTTTTACATTTTCAGCTTCATCAGCAGAAATCCTACTGACTGATTTCTGAGCTTCAGTCTGTTGTTCAAAGACAAACTGTCTCCATCAGATAGAAAGTCAGTCAAAGTCCTGCTGCAGCTTTAACTGGGATCTTCAGAGACAGGAGACGTTTTTCAAGATAACAGACCTGATGAGCAAAGAAACAATGGAGGTGTTGAGGAACACTTTGGTTCTCTCTGGCTAACAACTTACAGCATTTTCCATCTTTCCATTGGAAGAACATGTTGGATGGGCTGAACTGATGCTGGTATGAAGTTCATTATTGAATCCAAATATTCATGGAGGATAAAAAAAGATTATTTGAACAAGCCCCCCCCACACAACATTTAAACACATTTGTACTGAAAATAAGGTTAGGAGTGAAAAAAACAATTTCTTATCTAAATGCAAACAATGTTTTATAGATATTTTCCGATTTTAGAAGTCCAGTTTGAAGTCCATCAGAGAAGCTGAAAGCTCTATAGAAATATTTAAAAATATAAACTGACTTCCAACTTCCAGTCTGGTTCCTCCACCAAACATGTCGCTGGGTGATACAAACCGATTGAAGTGTCGCACAAAAACCTCTGACTGTACAGAGACACGCTTTCCCAAAAAATCCACAGTTTAATGACAATTTACTGAGAAAACTTTTACATTCAGGATTAAGATGTTTTACTTTCAGATTTTCTGCCATCATTTCAGTTTATTTGTTTGTTTGTTTCATAGTCAGAGAGCGTGTTTCTGTACAGTCAGAGGTTCTGGTACTGGATCAGAACTGCACAATCCTTATCAGGCATCAGCAAAGTCGGCCCACACAGATATCCACATGTGCAAAGTCGGACCGCATGGCTGGGTCTGACTGATCTGTAGCTCACATGTGCAAATGTTTTCTACTTCTGTTTCATTTACTGGCAGTTTCCACCCTCTGAGGTATGAACACACAAACACACCATTAACTCAGTTCATACAGACACATTATGTACAGTTCATTTGGTTCCAAAGTGGCTGCAGTAACCCGGGGGCATCTCCTCAGAGAGAAACACCCTCAGTTTTCCTCTTTTCCCTTTGTTAGTGTCCTGTATAAAACTAGTTTTATACTAGATTTTTTCATACAAATTAAAATCAGAATATTTAAAGATGTATAAAAAAATGTGGATAACTTTAAAGCTAGCTAATAATATGTGCTTTTGAGTCTTCATTGATGTGTATCGATTCAGTTTCTCTTCAGCCAGAATGAGGGAGGTTTTTGTACGACTGTTTTTCACTGTGTGAACACATCCTGACTGTTGATTTCATGATAACTCTGACAGTAATAAACTGCTGCATCTTCAGGCTGAATTCCACTGATGGTCAGATTGAAATCAGAGTTTGATCCACTGCCTGAAAAACGACTTGGAATCCCTGATTGTCGAGTGCTACCACGGTAAATGAGTAGTTTAGGAGATTCTTCAGCATAAATGGGTCATATAGTTTGTTAAAAAGAACAAATGACATCAAATGTAAAGAAGAAGCTGGTCTTTAAACTCAGGAATAGTTCAGAGTTTTTGCACTGACAGTAAACAATAAATAGCTGTCAAAAAGTTGGACACACTTGTCCATGAATGAACACACATGAACACACACAGAAGAACTACAAAGTCTGCTATAGGACAGTTTATTAGGATGAACAAATCCTTCTTTTGGAGAGAAGTTTCTCAGGAAAACAGCCTGTCTCACTCTGACAGCATCAACAATTCTCAGCACTGATCTGCTTCAGTCAAATCTGAGCAGCTCAGTCCACTCAGCCACCAAACTGAATGTATTTCAGTGTTATTGGAAAATACTGCTCCCATCTACACTGAGCTATTTTATTTTCCCCTAAACAACGACCTATGCAAAAACTATGATATGAAAACAAAATATCAGATACATTTGTATAAAAAAGAAGAAATATCTTCTTGAATTGCAATAATCTTGCAGTAAGTTGTGCAGGACAAAGGTCCTGCACAAGAAGGGCCAGAGTCGCCTCCACCTCCTGAGGAGACTGAGGTCCTTTGGTGTGTGCAGGCCACTACTCAAGACCTTCTATGAGACTGTCGTTGCATCAGCAACTTTCCATGCTGTGGTCTGTTGGTGTGGAGGCATTAGTGAAAGGGACAAAAAGAAACTGGACAAGCTGGTCAGGAGAGCTAGCTCTGTCCTGGGTTGTCCCCTGGACTCAGTGGACTCTGTGGGTGAGAGGAGAATGCTGACCAAGCTGTCCAGCATCCGGAACAACCCCTTCCACCCCCTGTATGCGACGGTGAGGACTATGAGGAGCTCATTCAGCCAGAGACTGCTGCACCCACAGTGCAAAAAAGAGTGATACCGGAGGTCCTTCATCCCAACAGCAGTCAGGCTATACAATAACACGGTCTAGGACTGTTGAAAGCCGCTGCTGCTATCTATTGCCTTATTTAAACCGTTATTTATGACCTGTACTTTTACTTCCACCTTGTATTATTTTTCATTCTTACTCATTGCTACTCTGTTTGTCGTGCTTTCCAACTGCTATTTTTTCTTGTTTTTGGCTGCTGTGACAACCCAATTTCCCCCCGGGGATCAATAAAGTCCTATCTTATCTTATCTTATCTTATTTTTTGTATCTTTCAAAAACCAAAATGATTTTCTATGGGTTTGTGCTGCAGATTGAATGGAATGACACTTTTTAGGGAATAACAATTCACTTTTTTCTACCTGGACTACATTAAAGGCCTTTTCTCTGCCATCCTGACAAAATAAATATGTTATCAGATTTTATTTCAGTGTAGTTCTTTTGTGTTACTTAGTCACAATGATCAGATGTATATGTATACATATTTGTGATGAATAAAGAAATATACATTTGTATCTGAAACGTGTTTTTTCTGAATACTAAAGAAAAACGAGAGCTAGACATTCGATCTGGTAACAAAAGGTGTGTTGTGACCACAGCAGCCTGGGGGGGTGGGGGGCTTCAACTCACATAAAAAAAAACTTGTCGACTTCTCCTTTATCAAAAAAAAAAAGCTGTTTAAAAAAAAGATTTATTTATGAAATAATTTGTTCTGATTTTTGTGAAGTGGATCACTAGAATTTAAATTATACTAAATCTGATTCAACTAGGTTTCTATTGTGTTTGTTAGAATGGATGTTCAGTGAACTGTTTCAGTGTCTGCAGCATCTTCCAGCTGCAGCAGTCAGTTCAGTTTCTGTTCAGCAGAATGAGGGAGGTTTTTGTACGACTGTTTTTCACTGTGTGAACACACGCTGACTGTTGATGTAGTGATAACTCTGACAGTAATAAACTGCTGCATCTTCAGCCTGAATTCCACTGATGGTCAGAGTGAAATCAGAGTTTGATCCACTGCCTGAAAAACGAGTTGGAATCCCTGATTGTCGAGTGCTAGCCCAGTAAATGAGTCGTTTAGGAGATTCTCCATCTTTCTGTTGGTACCAGGATAAAAGATGATAGCTGCTATAAACAGAAACATCCCGACTGGTCCTACATGAGATGGAGACAGATCCTCCCACAGCAGAGCTCACTGCTCCAGGCTGAGTCACTGTGACCTGTCCTCTGGACTCTGAGGAGACAGAGACAGAAACAGAAAGCAGCTTCATGCTTTTGTGGCCTTCATTTCAGAGGGACGGATGTTCATAGAGGAGAGGAGTTGGATTCTCTGGACTTTACCTGTGAAGCAGCAGCAGAGGAGAGTCCAGATGAGGACGCACATCACACTCATGTTTTGGAGGAAGAGGAGGAGGAGGATTTGTGTGTCTTCTGCTGTGATGAAGGACAGCTGTCAGTCATCCAGTCTTCAACTCTCAGGACTATAAAGTCTCCCAGAGCACTGGAGCATGGAGCTGCTGATGCAAAGTGTTTCTATGGAAACCACTGACTCCAACAGGAACATGGATTCTTAGAAATATTTATATGTGGAAAATATCAACTTTTCATTTCAGATTATAGATGACAAACAAAATAAAAATTGTAAAGTTAGACATTAAAGTTTATTTCTAGTTTTCTTCAATCTGCATCAAACTGAACATTTACAAGAATCAAACTTCTTTTCCATTTTTGATGATCTTGTTTTACATCATTTGTTGTGAATCTTAGATTCTAAAGTCAACATCTTTGTAACATGAAACAGCATTACAGTCAAAATGCTGAGTCATGTCAGTTTGTCTGTTTACACTGTAAAAAACTAAAACTTTATTATTGTTAATTTTATAGATAAATAGAACATTTCAAATACGATTAAAAAAAAGGTTTAAGGTTAATAAGGAAATACATCCTTAAGGAAATGTGAAGCAGTGTTATTATTTGCCAAATAAAAACAATTATTGGAAAAATATCTGATGCTTTTTATTCTTTAACATTTATGATAAAATGGGCTTTAACATCTGAAATGTATTTATTTCTCTTAATGTTTTGTATCCAATAGGACAATATATTTAGCCAAATCTTAAAAGCTGCATTTGACTACTTTTGTGTTTAACCTTTACCAAAAATACATTTACTATTTTGTAGTTTTATTCTAAAACCAGGATGTGTCTTTTTCAGATTTTTCTTGCTGATATTTCAGTTGAGTTTGTTTGTTTCAGAGTCAGAGAGCGTGTCTCTGTACAGTCAGAGGTTTTTGTACGACGCTTCCATCAGTTTGTATCACTGTGGTACACGTTTGGTGGAGGAACCAGACTGGAAGTTGACTGTAAGTACTTTTGAGTCTTTCTAAAAACTAAAACTTTTGGTCTGATTAACATTAAAACATATTTTAATAATACTCAACTACATTTATTTCTTTAAGGTACGATGAATTGTTTAAATAATTACTTTAGTTCTGATAAAGGACATCTTCATCTGTAAATGTCATTTAAATGTTATTATTGATCTTTTACTTTAACTTGAAGTTTCTGTTGTTAAACATTAAACTGTGATTCAGTCGTGACGTCTGTAAATTATGAATTTATTTGTATAAAAATTTCACAGAAACAGCAGGAATATATTCATGGTTTAAACATCTGTAACTTCCTCATCTTTCCATCTATTTCTCTGAGAAATCATTTCTGTCCTAAAATGTGAATCAGAAGAACTTTGTGTGTTTGTGTTGCAGAATTTCATGCCAACGCTGAGCCTTGTTGTCAGTTTCTCTGTCAGCATCTTCTAATGAGCTTTTAGTGACAATGATTGAAAATGAACAAAGCTGCACTTTGATGAATGACAGGGATCAGTTGGAACAGATTAGAGTTTCATTGAATGTTCATTTCATTTGTTCATCACAGCATGAATTTGTAACAGAACTGATCAAGTCCTGCTGAAAACACAGAGAAAACATGTTAGATTGAGATGTCTTTGCAGCTGTTAGTGCAGACTTAGGAAGAAGATGCTTTCATGCAAAAGAAAAGAAGACGGAGAAAAATGTTCCTGGAAGAAGAGTTGAAACACGAGACAAGAGTCACAATTGAAGAAAGGACTTTTGGATGGTTTGATCGTTAGCAGAGAAACTTCTGTTTGTGTGCTCCATCAGTGATGCCTGTCTGTTACCATGGTTACTGAGCTCAGAGAGGGAAGTGAAACACTCAGCAGTTTCATGTCAGCTCTAAAATGTTTCCTCTGTTTCTCTGCAGTGGGTCATGTGCCCCCCTCCCTGACAGTGCTGGCCCCCTCCATGGAGGAGCTGCAGCAGGGGAAGGCCACACTCATGTGTGTGGCCAACAAGGGCTTCCCCTCAGACTGGACTCTGTCCTGGAAGGTGGTCGGCAGCAGCAGCAGCAGCAGCAGCAGGGAGGAGAGCAGGAGCCCCGGGGTGCTGCAGAAGGACGGCCTCTACAGCTGGAGCAGCACCCTGAGGCTCTCTGCAGACCAGTGGGAGAAGGTGACCTGTGAGGCCAAGAGAGGATCCCAGACTCCAGTCTCAGAGACTCTCAGGAGAGACCAGTGCTCCCAGTCCTGAACGCAGACACTGATGGAAATCTGCTTTCTGTGCACTTCTTCTTTATTCTCTTTCTCTTGTTAAAGTTTAACTTTGAAGAAAATCTGCTAATAAAAATGACATTTGCCAACTGATTTCCAAGAGTCTGTTTTTATGTCAAAAGAAAATTCTTATATTTTTCTCTGATGTCACTTTTTCTGAGGAATAACATAAAAACAGCAACGAAAACATGAACTCTGTCAGTGTTTTTTCCTTTCAAGGTGACAGAAAGTAGGAGGAGTCCTGGATCACATGGACATTGTTCATCAACCATTTTCAGCATGAATGGGTCAATAGTTTTTTAAATTGTTCATATGTTAAATTGTTCATATATCAAGTCTCCAAAAACTAGAGCTCCACCTGAGGCTACAGGTGAGCAAGATAGCAATGAAGGAGTCATGAACCAACAGATCTGATACCAGTGTCCTTGATAAAAATAAGAGGAATAAAAGATTGATTTATGATATAATTTAATGTAATTATTTTTATCTGGATGACTAGAATTTACAAATTATACTAAATCTAAATTCCAACAAGGGGGAATCAGAGGAAGGGGATTTGCTGTGGTCTTCCACAGTAGTTTCCTTTGTTGCTCGGTGAGCGTCGTTCACTTTTCTTCGCTTGAGCTTCAGGTGATCAAAGACAAGAACCTCTGGACTGTGCTGTTGTCTACTGTCCTCCTGGACCATACAGCCTGTTTTTAAATGAGTTCAGCGACTTTTTCTCCCTCACTATGAAGCTGTCATAGTTGGTGATTTTAACATGCACATTAATAATGACTCTGACCTCTTTCTCAGAGGTTTCAGAGTCTCATGAACTCTTTTCATTTTATTCAGCATGTGTCTGGGTCCAACGATGTTAAAGGTGGCACACTGGACCTTGTTTTTACCTTAGGTCAGCACACTGACTATTTTTTCAGAGGACATTTTTATTTCTGACCATAATTGTATTTTTTTAACTTATCTTTTTCTGTGTCACTCTTGCGGCACACAGAGAAGTTAGCTCTCGCATGCTTAACCCTTGTGCTATCCTAGGCACTTTACCGTTGGGAGTTGGGTCATCTAGACCCACTAGACAGTGCGCTGAACCTTTTTTTTCCCAATGATTTGTGATCTTTACTGGTTCAATGGATTACATTAAAATTTTCCACCTTTATCCACCTTTGTCATGGTAGGGAGAAGACGTCAAAGTAAGGGTGGGGTCATCCAAGATAGCACAAGGGTTAACTCCTCCTCTGCTGAGGCCGTTTCTAACGCTTTCAATCTGGTCCTCTCTCCAGGCACTGAGGTTAAATCTTTGTTATGTATTTTTAATAGTTACTGTCTTTGATGAAGTCTATCCCATAAAAACTGGCCCCTGTCACTAAGGTTTTCCCTATAGGATAAATGACATCGTCTTACAGGAAAATTGAACCTTTTGGTAAGAACTAATTTACATGTTCATCTACTTCATCTTATGGATCTTTTAGTTTCTTTTAACAATACTGTCAGAGATGTGAGGGCTGCTTCCTTCACTAATCTCATTTCTAAAAGCAGAGGTAATCCAATTCAACTCCATTAGTGATATTGTGATGCCCAGTCCACCTTCTGTTCCCATCCATTCAAGTGATGATTGTAAAAAATTTTTATCATTTTTTATCGAAACAGTCAGATCTGTGAGAAGCTCTCTGTGTCACACAGCTGGTTCTGGTTCTGTTCCTAGTCCACCTGGGCCTGTGATTTTAGACTCACTCTCAGCCATTTCCCTTAGCTAGTCAGATTGGTCAGCACAATGAAGTCATCCTGTTGCTCTCTGGACGTGCTGCCAACATCTCTGCTCAAAGATGTCTTCCAGTCCATCGGTCCCTGTGTCCTGTCAATAATGAACTCGTCCTCTCTGTCTGGTCAAGTCACTGAGCACTTTAAGAAAGCTGCTGTCCTTCCTCTCCTTAAAAACCCTGGGCTTGACTCCTCCCTCTTGAGGAGTTTCAGACCTATTTCTAATTTGCCATTAATGTCCAAAATTTTAGAAAAAGTAGTTGCTGACCAACGTACAACTGTTCTCAACATTCATGTTATTGTTGATCAGTTTCAGTCAGGTTTTGGCAGAGCTCCCTCCACTGAAACAGCCCTTCTCAGAGTCACTAATGACATCCTGATGCAGAATGATGCAGGAAAATGCTCTGTGTTACTGTTATTGGACTTGACCGCAGCTTTTGACACTGTTGACCATTATGTCCACTTGGACAGGCTGAAAAATTGGGTTGGGGTGTCCGGTTCTGCTTTAAACTGGTTCTCCTCTTATCTGACTGGTAGATCTTTCTCTGTTGTTTTTTCATAGTTTAAGTCCTATTCTGCATCCATCACTTCTGGTATCCCACAAGGCTCAGTTTTGGGACCTTTATTGTTTATTTTATATCTATTGCCTTTGCAGCATATTTTAAGTTCTGTTAACAATATTTCTTATCATTTTTATGCTGATGACTTTCAGCTTTATGTCTCTTTTAAACCGCAGGATGTTTTTAAAATAAAGATTTTACGCAGGTGTCTGAATTCAGTCAAGAGTTGGAGAAACAACAATTTGCTCCAACTAACTGAAGCCAAAACGGAGGTCCTAGTCTTTGCTCCTGACAGTCGCCTCCCCCAGATAGTCCAGAGGTTCGGTCCACTTGCTTCCTTTATCAAGCCGTCTATCAGGAACCTCGGGGTAACTCTAGACCCGGTCTAATCTCTTGACTCTCGTGTCGGGTCATTTGTTTGCTCTTGTTTTTATCATCTTAAAAATATTGCAAAACTGAGTCCAAGTGTGTCGTGTTCTGAGATGGAGATGCTCATCCACGCTTTTGTATCATCTCGTCTTGATCACTGCAACTCCATCTTCACATGTTTGGGCAAAAAATCTCTGGAAAACCTCCAGGTTGTCCAGCTGCTGCTGCAAGGCTTTTAACTAAATCATCCAAGTTTTCACACGTCGCCCCATTATTAATCCAGCTGAACTGGCTCTCCATCCGCTACAGAGTGCATTTTAAATCCTGGTTTTAACAGACACAGCTCTCAATAACCAAGCACCAGTCTACTAAAAGACCTTTTGCAGCCGTACACTCCCAGCAGGTCCCTGAGGTCATGTGACCAGGGTCCGCTGGTTGTTAAGAGAACCTGGTTAAAAACTAAAGGTGGCAGAGTCTTTGGAGAAGTGGCCCCATCCCTCTGGAAATCCCTTAATCTCAGCCTCAGATCTGTTGACTCTGTGTTTTCTTTAAAAAGCAGCTAAAAACTTCTTTTTAGAATAGCTTTTTCTTAATTATTTTTTATTTTCTGTGTTTTACTGTGTTTTATTGTGTTTTACTGTGAAGCACATTGTGATTTTTATCTTGATAGGTGCTATACAGATAAGGTTTATTATTATTGTTTGTTAGAATGGATGTTCAGTGAACTGTTTCAGTGTCTGCAGCATCTTCCAGCTGCAGCAGTCAGTTCAGTTTCTGTTCAGCAGAATGAGGGAGGTTTTTGTACGACTGTTTTTCACTGTGTAAACGAGTATTTGCTGTTGATTTTGAATTCAGGAAAACAGTAATAAACTGCTGCATCTTCAGCCTGAATTCCACTGATGGTCAGATTGAAATCAGAGTTTGATCCACTGCCTGAAAAACGACTTGGAATCCCTGATTGTCGAGTGCTACCACGGAAAAGGAGTAGTTTAGGAGATTCTCCATCTTTCTGTTGATACCAGGATAAAATGTAATGGCTGTTCCAATAGTTAACATCCTGACTGGTCCTACATGAGATGGAGACAGTTCCTCCCACAGCAGAGCTCACTGCTCCAGGCTGAGTCACTGTGACCTGTCCTCTGGACTCTGAGGAGACAGAGACAGAAACAGAAAGCAGCTTCATGCTTTTGTGGCCTTCATTTCAGAGGGACGGATGTTCATAGAGGAGAGGAGTTGGATTCTCTGGACTTTACCTGTGAAGCAGCAGCAGAGGAGAGTCCAGATGAGGACGCACATCACACTCATGTTTTGGAGGAAGAGGAGGTGGATTTGTGTGTCTTCTGCTGTGATGAAGGACAGCTGTCAGTCATCCAGTCTTCAACTCTCAGGACTATAAAGTCTCCCAGAGCACTGGAGCATGGAGCTGCTGATGCAAAGTGTCTCTATGGAAACCACTGACTCCAACAGGAACATGGATTCTTAGAAATACTTATGTGGAAAATATCAACTTTTCATTTCAGATTATAGATGACAAACAAAACAATAATTGCAAAGTTAGACACTAAAGTTTCTTTCTAGTTTTTTTCAATCTGCATCAAACTGAACATTTACAAGAATCAAGCTTCTTTTCCATTTTTGATGATCTTGTTTTACCTCATTTGTTGTGAATCTTAGATTCTAAAGTCAACATCTTTGTAACATGAAACAGCATTACAGTCAAAATGCTGAGTCATGTCAGTTTGTCTGTTTTCACTGTAAAAACGTCTTTGAGATGCAGACATTAAAAAAAGAACTAAAATTTTATGATTGTTAATTTTTTTAATCTATAAATATCAAATTTTAAATAAGATTGAAAAGAAGGTTTAAGGTTAATAAGGAAATACATCCTTAAGGAAATGTGAAGCATCGATATCATTTACCAAGTAAAATCAATTATTAAAAAATATTTGATGCTTTTTATTCTTTAACATTTATGATAAAATGGGCTTTAACATCTGAAATTTTTTTTTTCTCTAAAAGTTTTGTATCCAATGTGTCAATATATTTGACTAATTCCTAAAAGCTGCATTTTTCTACTTTTGTGTTTAACCTTCACCAAAAATTGTTTTTTTAAATAAAGACTGTATAAATTAAAACTAAAATAAAGTTTAGTAAACTTACCTCAGTGTATTAAACTTTTCCCAGAATGCAACATTAAACCTGTTGCGTAAACAAAAACTACAATGATTAATCAAACTTATCAAAATGTGGAGAGAATCATGACAGTTAGCAGAGAGAAGCAGAACAGAGAAACTTCAACAAAACATGAATGAATCTTTTCAAGATTTGAACATAAATGCAGAAAAACTGACTGAAATTTAAAGACTAAATCAGAGTGAAACAGATGTTTATTGCATTTAGACAAAACTTGTTGTACTTCATCATTTTACCAGCTCTGTAACTCTGTAAATAATGAAATATTTCTCTATTTGTCCAAATGTTACTTTGAATTTTTAAAAAGGAATTTCACCATATTTTAGCAAACAGGTATTGATCCTGACATTTAATATGAAGTTGGATATTAAAACGGTTTTTAAAGAAGGAATACAGTCAAACAATATTTACAGGTTTTTTTTAAAAAACACATTTACTATTTTGTATTTTTATTCTAAAACCAGGACGTGTCGTTTTCAGATTTTTCTTGCTGATATTTCAGTTGAGTTTGTTTGTTTCAGAGTCAGAGAGCGTGTCTCTGTACAGTCAGAGGTTTTTGTACGACGCTTCCATCAGTTTGTATCACTGTGGTGGACGTTTGGTGGAGGAACCAGACTGGAAGTTGACTGTAAGTACTTTTGATTCTTTCTAAAAACTAAAACTTTTGGTCTGATTAACATTAAAACATATTTGAATAATATTCAACTCCATTTATTTCTTCCAGTAATGATAAATTGTTCTAATAATTTCTTTAGTTCTGATAAAGAACATCTTTATCTGTAAATGTAATTTAAATGTTATTATTGATGTTTTACTTGAACTTGAAGTTTCTGCTGTTAAACATTAAACTGTGATTCAGTCATGACGTCTATAAATTATGAATTTATCTGTCTAAAAATGTCACAGAAACAGCAGGAATATATTCATGGTTTAAACATCTGTGACTTCCTCATCTTTCCATCTATTTCTCTGAGAAATCATTTCTGTCCTAAAATGTGAATCAGAAGAACTTTGTGTGTTTGTGTTGCAGAATTTCATGCCAACGCTGATCCTTGTTGTCAGTTTCTCTGTCAGCATCTTCTAATGAGCTTTTAGTGACAATGATTGAAAATGAACAAAGCTGCACTTTGATGAATGACAGGGATCAGTTGGAACAGATTAGAGTTTCATTGAATGTTCATTTCATTTGTTCATCACAGCATGAATTTGTAACAGAACTGATCAAGTCCTGCTGAAAACACAGAGAAAACATGTTAGATTGAGATGTCTTTGCAGCTGTTAGTGCAGACTTAGGAAGAAGATGCTTTCATGCAAAAGAAAAGAAGACGGAGAAAAATGTTCCTGGAAGAAGAGTTGAAACACGAGACAAGAGTCACAATTGAAGAAAGGACTTTTGGATGGTTTGATCGTTAGCAGAGAAACTTCTGTTTGTGTGCTCCATCAGTGATGCCTGTCTGTTACCATGGTTACTGAGCTCAGAGAGGGAAGTGAAACACTCAGCAGTTTCATGTCAGCTCTAAAATGTTTCCTCTGTTTCTCTGCAGTGGGTCATGTGCCCCCCTCCCTGACAGTGCTGGCCCCCTCCATGGAGGAGCTGCAGCAGGGGAAGGCCACACTCATGTGTGTGGCCAACAAGGGCTTCCCCTCAGACTGGACTCTGTCCTGGAAGGTGGTCGGCAGCAGCAGCAGCAGCAGCAGCAGGGAGGAGAGCAGGAGCCCCGGGGTGCTGCAGAAGGACGGCCTCTACAGCTGGAGCAGCACCCTGAGGCTCTCTGCAGACCAGTGGGAGAAGGTGACCTGTGAGGCCAAGAGAGGATCCCAGACTCCAGTCTCAGAGACTCTCAGGAGAGACCAGTGCTCCCAGTCCTGAACTCAGACACTGATGGAAATCTGCTTTCTGTGCACTTCTTCTTTATTCTCTTTCTCTTGTCACAGTTTAACTTTGAAGAAAAATCTGCTAATAAAAATGACATTTGCCAACTGATTTCCATGAGTCTGTTTTTATGTCAAAAGAAAATTCTTATATTTTTCTCTGATGTCACTTTTTCTGAGGAATAACATAAAAACAGCAACAAAAACATGAACTCTGTCAGTGTTTTTTCCTTTCAAGGTGACAGAAAGTGGGAGGAGTCCTGGATCACATGGATCACTGTCAAAAAGTTGGACACACTTGTCCATGAATGAACACACATGAACACACACAGAAGAACTACAAAGTCTGCTATAGGACAGTTTATTAGGACGAACAAATCCTTCTTTTGGAGAGAAGTTTCTCAGGAAAACAGCCTGTCTCACTCTGACAGCATCAACAATTCTCAGCACTGATCTGCTTCAGTCAAATCTGAGCAGCACAGTCCACTCAGCCACCAAACTGAATGTATTTCAGTCTAAAAACACAATGGCGGGTGACACGTATCGCGGTGCGTCTGCTCCCAATTTCAAATGGTCTAGAACTAAACCTGAAGTTTACAAGACTGTTGATGGGAAAACAGTTGTGGAGGATGAATTGCTTAACTTCTTGGCCATAAAAATCAGGACAATGACTCAAGAGGAAAATGTCAGGCTGGCTGTGAACTTTTTTGACTCTGCATGGATCGAGGCCTCAAAGAAACTTTTGTCTGAACTTTGTCCAACCACCCACTGGTGTGTGTCACATAAAGGCTCACAGAAAGATGTCAAGAATATTAAAAGCTGCCTCAAGGTGCTGAATGAATGTGGGGACAACATGCCCAGATTTGTGTCACAATCTGGATGATTTACCTCCAGTGTCTTTCTCAAGTCTGAATATCTCCTGGCTTCTTGGGAAACTGGAGAGAGTGCAGACCGAGGTTTGCGCGATGAGGCAAGCCATGCAGCTGCAAGCCGATGTCAGTGACAGTCTTCACGCTGTGACAGCTGACGTGGATCGGCGGGTCAACACGCTGGACTTTCGCACCTTTGGAGGACCCGTGGCCTTGCCAGCTTGCAGTGGTGGATACACGGGGAGAGGGCCTGCTTCCGTCATCAGGCCTCACTCTGGAGCAGCGGGAGGAGAACTTCCGAGCACGGCAGCCGTGAGCACTACAGCGGAAGCGAACAGCGTAGCTGGAATGATGGTGCCTACTCTGGAGCTAATAGCGGCAAGTCCAGGAGGTGCTGCCATACCCTCACCAAAGTGATCGCAAGTTGTTAAGAAGAACCGGGAACCTCAAAATGGAGTAAGAAAGTGAAGGACGCGACTGTCATCGACACCAGAGCCCCCGGTATCATCAAAACTGTCTGGACAAAGCTGGTGAGTGTTTTCGCCACAAGGTTGGACCTGGCTCTGGACCCCGATGTCCTGGCTTTGTATCTTAAGGACAAGATGGGTCATGAGGTGACCTGTGTAAAGGTTGGTGCTGCAAACTCTCGATTCAGCTCTTTTAAAGTTTCTGCTGAGTGTAATGAAGTCAGTGAAATGTATGCCCCGCAGCTTTGGCCTGAGGGATCCTTCGTTAGGCGGTATTATGAGCCGCAAAAGACCACTGTGGTTGGACTGAGCACTTCACTTAATGCGGTAGTCAATGTTGCTGTCCAAGGTCCTCAACACGCTATGGCAATACGTGTTGCTTCATACAACTGCCGTGGCCTGCTCTTTGGTCAGAGCGCAGCGGAAAAAGCTCGCCACAGAGTTGTAGACAAACTAATGGAAACTTGTGACATTTTGTGTCTTCAAGAGACATTTATTTCCAAACAGAACCTGGACAAATGAAACACCCTGCACTCTCACTTCTTTGGCACTGGAGAGTCTACCACCGACCTCAGCACATCAATAGTTAGGGGGAGGATACCAGGGGGTGTGGCTATTCTGTGGAGGAAACAGCTTGACCCACTGATTAAAGTCATCAGACTTTGTGAAGACTGGTGTATTGCAATACACTTCACTCACAACAACAAAGAATTCATCCTTATGGATATATACACACCATATGAATGTGCTCAGAATGAGGATGAGTTCTTAAGGAAGCTTGGTTTTATTGCTTCATTTATACAAGACAGTCCCTCTACTAGTATATATGTTGTTGAGGATATGAATGCTGATGTTACAGACTGTGGGTCTATTTTTGCCAACTAAGTGAGTGAGTTTTGTTTTAATAATAATCTCACCTTTTCAAATAAGATGCTTTTACCTCCTGATAGTTTTACTTATATAAGTGAGGCCTGGCATACCACGTCATGGTTGGATCACTGTTTTAGCGCTGCTGATGCACACAACTCTTTGAGTAGGATGAGCATTTTATACAGGGGAAGTGTGTCTGACCATATTCCTTTTACATTGTCAATTATTTGTGAGCACTTACCTGCTCTATCAAGAAACAGTACTGTAAAAGTGAATAAATTAGATTGGGCATCTGGGAAAAGGGAAATATTGAGCTATTATGCCCCAAACAGATAAATCCTTGAGCAGCATACATCTTCCTAAAGATGCTGTTTGGTGTAATAAGGCTAAGTGTAGTGATGTTACACACAGCAAGGAGCTATGTGTCATGTGCAATGACATAATTAACTCCTTGTTTGAGGCCAGTAAGCCTCTCTACATTCCTAAACAGAGGGGAAGAAAATAAATCCAGGATGGAATGATCATGTTGCTGAATATCATGCTGTAGCCAGAGATGCTTTATATTCTTGGGTAGAAGTGGGAAAACCTAGACAAGGGCCAGTTTTTGAACACAAAAAAATGACAAATGCAAGTTATAAATATGCTCTACGCTTTATATGCAAGAATGAGCAGAATATAAGGGATGACCCAATGACTAAAAAGCTCTTACATAATAACTTATCTGACTTCTGGAAAGAGGTAAAAACTTTCAACACTTGTAAGACGTCTCTACCAGGCACGGTTGAAGGCGTCTCAGGTGCAGATAATATAGCAGAGCTCTGGAGACAGCAATACTACACCTTATTCAATTGTGCTCAAGGTGAAGCATTTGAAATGGGAGGAGGAGGGAGTGATGTTAACATTGGAGTAACCCCCACCAAGAAAGGTGCTCAAGGATAACAAATCATGTGGGTTAGATCACATCACCAGTGAGCATCTTAAATATGCCAGCCTGAGGATTTTACCGCTTCTTGCCATTTGTTTTACTGGATTTCTGACTCAAGGGGTGTTAGCTGACTCAATGGTGTCTGTTTTGTTGGTGCCTGTAATTAAAAACAAGACAGGCAAGCTTGACTCCATAGACAACTATAGACCAATGGCATTAGCCAGTGTCTTTTCAAAGGTTTTAGAAAGAATTTGATCTCATACAATTAATGATTTTATCTTATCTGCTGATAATCAGTTTGGTTTTAAACCTCAACATGGGACAGACATTTGCATTTTGGCGTTAAAAGAAATTGTTTATAAGTACAGACAAGAAAATTCATCTGTACTTATGTGTTTAATTGATGCATCTAAAGCCTTCGACAGGGTAAATCACACCAAACTTTTGATCAAACTGAAAAATCGGGGTGTTCCATGGTATATTTTAAGACTACTAGCCTTCTGGTATGCCCATCAGAAAATGGTGGTTAGGTGGGGATCAGGCGTGTCTTCCCCGTTTGGTATGACCAACAGGGTAAGATAGGGAGGTATTCTATCCCCACTCCTTTTTAACTTGTACATAGATGACCTGTCAAAGGACTTGAATGCATGTAATACCGGTTGCATGGTCAGTGGTTTTAAGGTAAATCATCTAATGTATGCAGATGATTCAGTTGTCTTCAGCCCCAGCAGCTCCGGTTTACAACAACTTTTAAATGTCTGTTCAGAATTTGGTTTTAAGAATGATATTTTATATAATTCCAGTAAAAGTGCTGTCATGATTTGTCTTACAAAGGATGACATTGCATTGAATTTTCCTGCTTTTAAACTGTCTGATTCTGAGCTTGCTGTCTGTCACAAAGTCAAATATCTTGGTCATATCATCAACAATAAGCTTACAGATGACGATGACATCCACAGACAAGGGTGTATTTTATATGCTCAGGCAAACGCACTCGCACGCAGGTTTTGTTCATGCTCGGACAATCTTACAATTCTTTTATTTAAAACTTACTGCACACCTGTGGACAAATTATGGGGCATCCAGCATGAGGAAGATACAGGTTGCCTATAATGATTCTATTTTATTAAAACGGCCTTGGTGGTGCGGCGCAAGCAGTTTGTTTGATGGTGCTATAGAGTTAGTACTCTCCAAGCGTTATTAAGACATTTTATTTATGGTTTTATTTATCATTTTAATGCTTCAAATATTGATATCATTTTAACTCTCACCAATGTAAAGCACAACACTTTTAGATACCAATCCCCTAGTTGGAGGTTTTGGTACGGTCATCTTTTTTAAACTTTTACGTTTTCATTTGTTTTGTTTAAGTCAGCAGTTTTAGTCTTTTTTTTTATTAAGTTCATTGTTTTTATATTCCTATGTCCTTGAATTTTATACTTTAATGACATTGTTTTTTATCTAATAATACTTTTTATGTCATTTTTCTCTTACTTGTTTGAGTGTTCTATTTTTATCCTTAAGTCTTTATATGTTTTGTATATTTTTGTGGCAAATGGACCTTGAGTCTGTAATAAAGCTTATTATAATTATTATTATTGGAAAATACTGCTCCTATCTACACTGAGCTATTTTATTTTCCCCAAAACAACGACCTTTTCAAAAAATATGATATGAAAGCAAAATATCCGATACATTTTTACCAAAAAAAAGAAGAAATATCTTCTTGAATTGCAATAATCTTGCAGAAAGTTGTTTGATATATTTTTTTTAATCTTTCAAGAACCAAAATGATTTTCTATGGGTTTGTGCTGCAGATTGAATGGAATGACACTTTTTAGGGAATAACAATTCACTTTTTTCTATCTGGACTACATTAAAGGCCTTTTCTCTGCCATCCTGACAAAATATATATGTTATCAGAGTTTATTTTGGTGGAGTTCTTTTGTGTTACTTAGTCACAATGATCAGAATGAATACATTAATTACAGAAACATACATTTGTATCTGAAACGTGTTCTTTTGGACTACAAAGGAAAAATGAGAGCTAGACATTTAATCTGATAACATAAGGTGTGTTGTGACCACAGCAGGTCTGGGGCGGTGGGGGGGCTTCAACTCAAAGACAAATTGAGAAGTTATTTGATGTTTTTCCTCCTACCTCTCAAAGTCTCCAAAAACTAACAAAGAGCTCCACCTGAGGCTAAAGGGGGGGGGTGGGGGGGGGTGGGGGGGGGGGGGAGATTGAAATGAAGGAGTCATAAACCAACAGATCTGATACCAGTGTCCTTGATAAAAAGAAAGGGGGAAAAAAGATTTATTTATGATATAATTTGCTGTGATTATTGTGAACTGGATCAGTAGAATTATACTAAATCTGATTCAACTAGGTTTCTATTGTGTTTGTTAGAATGGATGTTCAGTGAACTGTTTCAGTGTCTGCAGCATCTTCCAGCTGCAGCAGTCAGTTCAGTTTCTGTTCAGCAGAATGAGGGAGGTTTTTGTACGACTGTTTTTCACTGTGTGAACACACCACCACTATGATAACTCTGACAGTAATAAACTGCTGCATCTTCAGCCTGAATTCCACTGATGGTCAGAGTGAAATCAGAGTTTGATCCACTGCCTGTAAAACGACTTGGAGTCCCTGATTTTAGAGTGCTAGCATAGTAAATGAGTAGTTTAGGAGATTCTCCATCTTTCTGTTGGTACCAGGATAAACAGTGATAACTGCCATAAACATAAACATCCTGACTGGTCCTACATGAGATGGAGACAGATCCTCCCACAGCAGAGCTCACTGCTCCAGGCTGAGTCACTGTGACCTGTCCTCTGGACTCTGAGGAGACAGAGACAGAAACAGAAAGCAGCTTCATGCTTTTGTGGCCTTCATTTCAGAGGGACGGATGTTCATAGAGGAGAGGAGTTGGATTCTCTGGACTTTACCTGTGAAGCAGCAGCAGAGGAGAGTCCAGATGAGGACGCACATCACACTCATGTTTTGGAGGAAGATGAGGAGGAGGAGGAGGATTTGTGTGTCTTCTGCTGTGATGAAGGACAGCTGTCAGTCATCCAGTCTTCAACTCTCAGGACTATAAAGTCTCCCAGAGCACTGGAGCATGGAGCTGCTGATGCAAAGTGTCTCTATGGAAACCACTGACTCCAACAGGAACATGGATCATCTTCATCATCATGATTATCAGAAAATCGGAGGTAATAATTTCTGAACAAATACATCTGTAGCATAAAAACTTGCTTTCAGATGATAATGGATCCACTATTAGCCCTTTTGAAACTTCATGACCATCAAGCTGTTCAATGTGATGTGAGGACATCTGAGTGTTTTACAATTGTTTCTGTTTTCAGTTTATGAATTTTTTAAATTTTGTTTTTCTGAGGAATCTAAATGTTTAAAATTCAAATCTGAGTGATTTTAAAAATCACCACTAAATATGAAACATAGTGTCTAAAGGAAACACACATTAACAGCTATTTATTTATTTCTCTTCATGTGTAGAGAAACATGACGACAGACAGAAAGCAGCAGGACTCTAGAAACCACAACAACAACTTTTTTACAGACATTTGGAAACATTTAATGATAAATGCTCAAAGGTAGATTTCTCTCTGAAGGAAGTTCCACTTTAACTGACTGACAGCTGTTGATTGCATTAAAGACAGAACTTCTGCTGATCAAAAGAGGATTTTTATCAATGCATGATGGGAATTATTTATGGAGAAACTCTGCTGCTATTATTGAAAAAACTGTTTTTGCAGAGCAACATTTGAATCATGGACTTCAGTAAAGTTGTGGATCCATTTAACCTGCAGCCACATTTAAAACTGTTTAACTGATTTTTGCATGAATTCTAATTTTTTAAAAGAAACATTTAAACAGTTTTTTAGGATTTTGGTGAATTTGCTGTCATTTAGTTTTAACTGAGTAATGATTACATTAGTTACTGCAGTAAGAATATCAATAAACAATTACTAGTTTGTTTACAACTTAGTACCTAAGAAAATGTAATTTGTAGAACTTAGATGGATTATTTCTAGATGTTCTGTCATCAGTTGAGTTTGTTTGTTTCAGAGTCAGAGAGCGTGTCTCTGTACAGTCAGAGGTTTTGTACGACGCTTCCATCAGTTTGTATCACTGTGGCTCACGTTTGGTGAAGGAACCAGACTGGAGTTTGGAAGTAAGTCGATCTTTTTGTTGATTTTTATGTTTTCATGTCTTATTTCCTTCTTTAATTGATCCTGAGTTACTAGTATTCTTTATAAAATGACATTCTATTAATTTTGGTCAAATACATTTTTTATAACCAGACTTAGTCTGTGTTAAATTTGAAAATACAAAATTGTGTAGCCTTAATATAGAATAAATCATCATTTCTATGTGAATCAAGAAATTATAAATATTTAGTTTATGTTAAAACATCTGGAAAGAGTCTCTGTACAGTCAGAGGTTTTTATAAAACACATTAGTCAGTTTGTGTCACAGTGGTGAACTTTTGGTGGAGGAACCAGAATGAAATAATTTTTTAAAAATTAACTGAAGAATAATTTTGGTTAAGTTTCTGTTTTTTTTTCCAGTAAATCTAAACTCTTTTTTAGTCAAAATACTTAAAATTAAAATTAGTTGTTTTATTACACAATATGCTACTAACAGTGTTTTTTTTTTTTTTTTAGAAATAATGTTATGTTAATGTGGTCATCGTGCATTAAAAGGCAGTTTTTACTCACAAAACTGATTTTTGGACATATGATATTTCAGAACATTTAATTGTTATTTCAAGGATTTTCTGACAGAAACCTGACATGATTGTTGTGTTTTTGTCCTAATTTGTACATTTCTTTCATGTATGATGAAGCTTTTTAAAGACATTCAGTCCAAACTTGTTTCTACATGCAGATGCATCTGCTCTGTTTCTAACCCAGTTGGACATTTTTCAGTAGAAACTGAAGTTTCTCTTGTTGCTGATCTGCTTGAGAGATTTCTTCAAGGAAGTGAAACAATGTGTGAATCAATGACTGATGGAGCAGAAAAACACCTGAACACAAACCTTCCAACTGAAAGCACTCCATCCAATCAGAGCTTTTGGATTGACAGCTGTGTGCTTCCTGTCCTCTAAGCTGATTTGTGTCTCCTAGGTGATGCCCCGCCCTCCCTGACAGTGCTGGCCCCCTCCATGGAGGAGCTGCAGCAGGGGAAGGCCACACTCATGTGTGTGGCCAACAAGGGCTTCCCCTCAGACTGGACTCTGTCCTGGAAGGTGGTCGGCAGCAGCAGCAGCAGGGAGGAGAGCAGGAGCCCCGGGGTGCTGCAGAAGGACGGCCTCTACAGCTGGAGCAGCACCCTGAGGCTCTCTGCAGACCAGTGGGAGAAGGTGACCTGTGAGGCCAAGAGAGGATCCCAGACTCCAGTCTCAGAGACTCTCAGGAGAGACCAGTGCTCCCAGTCCTGAACTCAGACATTTACGTGTTCTTTATAAAGAATTGAATAAAAACATTTATTTCTTCTTCTATTCTGTTTTCTTGCATCACTGTGTTTAAATATTTTAAAGATGGATAAATAAATCAAAGCGCAAAATTTTGCTAAAAAAATATAAGAAAACTATCAAATATCATCAGAATACTTCCTCAAAGGAACAGCTTCCAGATGTCACTAAAACAGTCATGAGGGCCAGCAGACTGACTGAACCTGAATCCAACTACAATCTTAGTTAACACAGGAACATTTTTCTAAGGATCAAATGAAAAAAATAAACAGTAATAAACATGAAGAACATTTAATCTTATAGTTTAAAACTATAATTAAGGCCTTGGTTACATGCTCTGATACAGAGGTTGACCTGCAGACGACCTCTATCCTCCCGTGAGGTGTGACTAATGCTTAACATGGAGGCATCGATCATAGAAAGTGGTTTACAGTGAAAGTCAGAGTCCATTCAATAGAACTCAGCCCGACCTGCTGCAGTGGAAACCGTGATTTAAAGAACAGACCCCCTCACAACGAGACCACATTATGTGAGGTTTGTATCTGAGATGTTGGATTGAAGCATGGGAGCTCCTCAAGTCTATGTTCTCCCTTTATTCCTTTTCACCCTGAATACTTGAGACCTTCACCTGTCATCTCCAATAATTCTTTGACATCTCATCCCAGGTGGGTTCTGTTGTGGGTGGGACCTTTGTGGACAGGTGAGGAAGATCAAATGTGTGGTTGAACACCAGAAAAATGGAAAAGAAAATGGTGATTGACTTCCATGAGAATCATCAACCAATCATACAGGTGAACCTTAGGGTGCTTGATCATTTTAGGTATTTGGTGTTCACCTTAACCACAACCTTTACTGAATAGACTACACTATATCATCAAAAATATTCAGTCACCCATCTAGATGACCAGAATCAGGTGTCCTAATCACCTGGTCTGGTCACAGGTGTCTAAAATCATCACTCAGACATGCAGACTGTTTTTACAAACATGTGTAAAAGAATGGGCCGCTCTCAGGAGCTCTATGAATTCCAGTGTAGAGAAAACTGGTTTCACTTCTTCTTTATTCTCTGTCTCTTGTTACAGATTAACTTGGCAAAATTATCTACAAATAAAAATCTTTTTATCATCAGACTTCTGTTTAATGACAAATCAATCTATTGTTTTCCTGTTGTATAACATTTTGTGAGGAATAAACTAAAAACAGAAAGAAGTTCAACCCCTTCATCCTGACTTTATTTTAACCTTGGTGCTATCTTAGATGACCCCCCCCCCCCCCCCCCCCCCGCTTCCATTGACGTGTTCTCCTACCATGACAAAGGTGGATAAAGGTGGAGAGGATTTCATGTAATCCATGGACACCAGAAAAGATCACAAGTCATTGAAGAACAAAGGTTCAGAGCTCTGTCTAGTGGGTCTAGATGACCCCACTCCCAACTTTAACGTGCCTAGAATAGCACACGGGTTAAAACAAAAATATTCTGTTCAGTTCTTCTTGTTCCTTTTAAGGTGATGCTAAATGAGGTTTTTCAGGAAAACAGCGGTCTCACTCTGACAGCGTCAGACAGTTCTCACCATCTCTCTGTGTATTTTTTTCCACCACTGACCGACTTCTGTTTTTAACAGTTTAAAATGTAAAGAGATTGCAATCCACTTCACTGATAAGATAAATAACATTAGATTTAATATCACCCAACGACCACTAACAGTTCAGTCTGTTGCATCCTGTTTGCCTTCTGAGAACACACTGGAGAGTTTTGCCTTGATTGATGCTACAAAGCTTCATAAAGTGATTTCCCAACTTAAAAGTAAAACCTGTTCTCTGGATCCCATCCCCACCTCTCTTTTTAAGTGGGTGTGTTCATCCTGTGAGGAGGAGCTCCTGAACATTGTTAACCGTTCTCTTAGAACTGGGATCTTCCCCACGTCCTTAAAGACTGCTATGGTGAGACCCACTCTGAAGAAGACCGGTTTAGATGCACTGAAGCTAGATCATTACCGACCAGTGTCAAACCTGCCATTTTTAAGTACGATTTGAGATAAACTGGTTTTATTCAAATAAATGTTTTTATTAATAAAAATAGTAGTTTAGAAAAATTTCAGTCTGGGTTTAGATCACATCACTCTACAGAGACGGCGCTGGTCAAGGTTATAAATGATCTCAGATCCCATTCTGATGAAAAGAAAACATCTGTTCTAGTATTGCTGGTCCTGAGTGCAGCCTTCCACACAGTTGACTACTCCGTTCTTCTAACCAGACTGCATGACATGGTTGGAATCACTGGAACGGTGTTCAGCTGGTTTGAATCCTACCTCACAGGAAGAGATTTTATCAGTGTGAATGATGCGTCATCTGGGAGGCACGGACTGACATGTGGTGTGCCACAAGGTTCAGTCCTTGGGCCCACACTTTTTAACCTTTACATGCTACCGCTTGCTGATGTCATCAGGAGACATAGCATACTCTTTAATAATTATGCTGACGACACCCAGTTATATGTGGCTGTGTCTCCTGAAGACATGGGACCCATTGATGACCTTTTAAGTTGTGTTTTAGATATAGAAACGTGGATGGGAGAGAACTTCTTAAAGCTCAATCAAGGCAAAACTGACATTTTAATTATTGGTCCTGAAGCTGAGAGAGAAAGGGTCCAATCCTATTTATCAACTTTAATCGGAATGTGTGCAGTAAAGTCAGAAACCTCTGTGTGATTTTAGATGCAGATCTTAACTTTGAAGCACACGCAAACCAAGTTACAAAGACTGCATTTTATCACCTTAGAAATGTTGCCCGAGTGAGACCCTTTCTCTCACAAGCCAGTGCTGAAATATTAATCCATGCTTCTATAACTTCTAGGATAGACTATTGTAATGCTCTTCTTTCTGGTACTAAGAGAAATGCTATCAACCGGCTGCAGCTTGTTCAAGATTCAGCTGCACGCCTTTTAACCTGAACCAGAAAGAAGGAGCACATGACTCCAATTTTGAGGTCTTTGCACTGGCTCCCAGTCAGCTTTAGGATTGATTTTGAGGTGCTTTTATTAGTTTATAAAAGTTTACATGAAACTGGACCCTCATTTTTATCAGATTTACTTTTAGTCTCTGACCCTCCCAGAACCCTCAGGTCCACAGGTCTGCTGGTGGTCCAAAAGGTCAGAACTAAAACCCACGGCGAGGCCTCCTTTCAGCACTGTGGGCCTTGCCTGTGGAACAGCCTGAGGACGTGAGGGCTTCAGCCACTCTGGAGGTTTTTAAGAAAAAACTTAAGACACATCTTTTTAGTAAAGCTTTCACATAGTTTACGTAGCTCAGAAACGCATTTGGGTGTAGAGGACCGCTGTAGCCTTTATTTCCTTTTCATTCAGATATCCAGAAGTCCATTTGTCTCATTACGTCACCAACCTGTGATGTGCAGAACACTGTGTAAACAGTATACACTCCCTCCTCCAGATGAAACGTCCCGTTTCAACATAAAACAACAAAGATGAATGAAAATAGTCTGTTTTATTAGCATTAAGACGTTGAAAATGCCACAAAAAAAAGTGCTCCTCCTAAACGGAAGCATCACACAAACGTAGAGATCTGGGGCCTCATGTATAAACGTTGTGTACGCACAAAAGAAGGCGTACGCCACTCTCTACGCAGTAGTTGATATTTATAAAAAGCAAACTTGACGGGAAAATGTGCGGTCCTTCATCAAGCTCTGACCCAGGCGTACGCACAAAAACGGGTGAAATGAGAAACGGCGACACCGTCGGCAGATGGAAGAAATACGTGAAAGTGAAAATGACAATACTGCCTCATAAATAACATGAAGACTTCACAAAGCAAGTCTCACAATTAACAGCTACACGAACACCTGTTTGATCGATCAGCAGTGAAACAAACAAAACAAATCAAACAAAAATTACAACAGAAATTCAAATGAACACATATTTGCAAAATGAAAAAAGACATATGTTCTGCAATATTGGCATGTTGTGCAATTCATCCTCATAAATAATATAGTTAACAGAACGAAATAATGTACAGAACTGATATTCTCCTCAATGTGTCCGTCTGGAGGAGCAGATATAGGTGCAGACAGACAGACAGACAGACAGACAGACAGACAGATAGACAGATAGACAGACAGACAGACAGACAGACAGATAGATAGATAGATAGATAGATAGATAGATAGATAGATAGATAGATAGATAGATAGATAGATAGATAGATAGATAAATAGATAGATAGGTAGATGTTTTCATAGTAAAACATTTCTTCATAAGCTACAGAATTATGGTATTCATGCATATGCCTTTATGTCTCAACCATTCAGAAAGCAACAAGAAATTACATTTGCGCTGAACAATTTCCCATTTCCACGTGGATTATTACCGACATCTGTAGCTTGTCAGATGCAATTAAATGGATGGAAATAAAATGCCCCATCACAATGCGTAATGACCACAATGGCTGATCTTGGATCTTAGAAGATGTGGCAAATGGAAGAATTCAGAGTGAACGCATCTTTAGACAGCAAGAAGACTTGCTGGCAAACGAGGACCAGTGGCTTATGAGGCGGTTCCCACTTCCTCCAGCCGTCCTGTTGGAGCTTTTGGGGGTGTGTCAACCGTTGCATCTGGCGCGTCGTGTCCCCCCCCGTCTCAGTCACCACTCCACTTAAAAGGGATTCCCCAATAATTGCCGCCAGTCTCTAACCAAGAGGCGTCAGCTCTGGTGTCTCCTGTCCCCTACCCGTGGCAGACACACTCTGACGATGCAGTGCCAGATGTTTTTTGGCCTCCACTTTGATGTCCGACCATTTCTTTTTTATTTCGGCCACGGTCCGAGGTTGTGAGTTTACAGCATTTACGGCGTCTGCCACCGTTTGCCACTCATGTGCCTTTTTTGCATTATTAATGCCCACACTGTGCCCTCCAAACAACATTTTTCTCCTCTTTTCCACCTCGCCAACGATAACTTCTACTTCACATCAAGTGAAGTTATGTTTTTTTAATTTCCTCTCTGTGTTTGCCATGGTTTCACAATCCATGAATATTCATTTGTGGGCGTTTCACGGACTGTTTATGGGCAACTATGGGCGTGTCATGGAGCCGCAAAAGCTGCGCAGCATTTAGAATTGATTGTGATTTATTTAGAGAAAGATGCGTAGGATGTCCGTGCGCACGGTTTTAGAAATCCAAATATTTCTGTGCGTACGCACGTCCTATGTTTCATCCGTACGCCACTTCTGACGCAAATCCTATGCAAAGTTTTATAAATGAGGCCCCAGGTCTTTGATGGAGGAAGAAAGGGTTGAAGTGAACATCTGCAGGGACACTGACAGCTTCATCAACGGGCGGCAGAGATCCTGCAAACCACCCATCAATAAATAAATCATTAGTAAATCATAAATCAAACAAATGAGCTTCCAAATGTTTGGAACATTATCAACAAAACCTTTAGCTCACCTGTTCAACTAAGTTTAGTGGGTCTGCTCTGCTGCTCCGTGGCGTTCACTTGCTTCTCTATATGCTCACCTGCACTTTAATTTCGTAAAATTAAGAGTCGTACCAAATAGTTGAAACTGAATTATTTTTTTTCCGCCAGTAATAAAAAAAGTCCTCATTTCCGTTGTGCTGAGGTTGATGCTATTGCTGCGGTTATGTCGTTGTTCTTTGGGTAATGCCGCTGCGTTGTTTCTTTTGTATGTAGTGTGAGCCCTGTCAGCCACCGTACCTAGCAACTTAATTATAGTATCACAGTTTATTTCAGTATTGTTCTGTTGTGAGTCTTAGGCTGAACAGCACGAATTTTAAATGAAACATATAATAGGGATTGATAAATGAATTACTTACGTTTACAATATTATCTGGATTAAACTTGTTCTTCAAGGCTGCTGGGAAAAAACATTCTATCTGTTAACATAAGGTGTCTGTTGTGTTTGTTAGAATGGATGTTCAGTGAACTGTTTCAGTGTCTGCAGCTTCTTCCAGCTGCAGCAGTCAGTTCAGTTTCTGTTCAGCAGAATGAGGGAGGTTTTTGTACGACTGTTTTTCACTGTGTGAACAGATAGCCGCTGTGGCGACTATAACAGTAATAAACTGCTGCATCTTCAGCCTGAATATCACTGATGGTCAGAGTGAAATCAGAGTTTGATCCACTGCCTGAAAAACGACTTGGAATCCCTGATTGTCGAGTGCTAGCATCGTAAATGAGTAGTTTAGGAGATTCTCCATCTTTCTGTTGGTACCAGGATAAAAGATGATGGCTGTTATGAACATAAACATCCCGACTGGTCCTACATGAGATGGAGACAGTTCCTCCCACAGCAGAGCTCACTGCTCCAGGCTGAGTCACTGTGACCTGTCCTCTGGACTCTGAGGAGACAGAGACAGAAACAGAAAGCAGCTTCATGCTTTTGTGGCCTTCATTTCAGAGGGACGGATGTTCATAGAGGAGAGGAGTTGGATTCTCTGGACTTTACCTGTGAAGCAGCAGCAGAGGAGAGTCCAGATGAGGACGCACATCACACTCATGTTTTGGAGGAAGATGAGGAGGAGGAGGAGGATTTGTGTGTCGTCTGCTGTGATGAAGGACAGCTGTCAGTCATCCAGTCTTCAACTCTCAGGACTATAAAGTCTCCCAGAGCACTGGAGCATGGAGCTGCTGATGCAAAGTGTCTCTATGGAAACCACTGACTCCAACAGGAACATGGATTATTAGAAATACTTAAATGTGGAAAATATCAACTTTTCATTTCAGATTATAGATGACAAACAAAATAAAAATTGCAAAGTTAGACATTAAAGTTTCTTTCAATCTGCATCAATTGTTGTGATCTTAGATTCTGAAGTCAACATCTTTGTAACATGAAACAGCATTACAGTCAAAATGCTGAGTCATGTCAGTTTGTCTGTTTACACTGTAAAAAACTAAAACTTTATTATTGTTAATGTTATAGATAAATGGGACATTTGAAATACGATTAAAAAAAAAAGGTTTAAGGTTAATAAGGAAATACATCCTCAAGAAAATGTGAAGCATTGTTATTATTTGCCAAATAAAAACAATTATTGCAAAAATATCTGATGCTTTTTCTTTAACATTTATGATAAAATGGGCTTTAACATCTGAAATGTATTTATTTCTCTTAATGTTTTGTATCCAATAGGACAATATATTTAGCCAAATCTTAAAAGCTGCATTTGACTACTTTTGTGTTCAACCTTTACCAAAAATTATTATTTTTGAATAAAATCTTTTAATTAAAAACTAAAATAAAAGTTAGGTCAACTTAAGTGTATTAACTTTTCCCAGAATGCAACATTAAACCTGTTGCATAAACATAAACATACGATGATTAATCAAACTTATCAAAATGTGGAGAGAATCATGACAGTTAGCAGAGAGAAGCAGAACAGAGAAACTCCAACAAAACATGAATGAATCTTTTCAAGATTTGAACATAAATGCAGAAAAACTGACTGAAATTTAAAGACTAAATCAGAGTGAAACAGATGTTTATTGCATTTAGACAAAACTTGTTGGACTTCATCATTTTACCAGCTCTGTAACTCTGTAAATAATGGAATATTTCTCAATTTGTCCAAATGTTACTTTGAATTTTTAAAGAGGAATTTCACCATATATTAGCAAACAGGTATTGATCCTGACATTTAATATGAAGTTGGATATTAAAACTGTTTTTAAAGAATACAATTATTTATAGTTTTCTTTAAAAACACATTTACTATTTTGTATTTTTATTCTAAAACCAGGACGTGTCTTTTTCAGATTTTTCTTGCTGATATTTCAGTTGAGTTTGTTTGTTTGTTTCAGAGTCAGAGAGCGTGTCTCTGTACAGTCAGAGGTTTTTGTACGACGCTTCCATCAGTTTGTATCACTGTGGTGGACGTTTGGTGGAGGAACCAGACTGGAAGTTGACTGTAAGTACTTTTGAGTCTTTCTAAAAACTGAAACTTTTAGTCTGATTAACATTAAAACATATTTGAATAATATTCAACTCCATTTATTAATTATTTTAAGGTTAAAAAAGGTTTTAATAATTACTTTAGTTCTGAAAAAGGACATTTTTATCTGTAAATGTAATTTAAATGTTATTATTGATGTTTTACTTGAACTTGAAGTTTCTGCTGTTAAACATTAAACTGTGATTCAGTCATGACGTCTATAAATTATGAATTTATTTGTCTAAAAATGTCTCAGAAACAGCAGGATTATATTCATGGTTTCAAACATCTGTAACTTCCTCATGTTTCCATATTTTTCTCTGAGAAATCATTTCTGTCCTAAAATGTGAATCAGAAGAACTTTGTGTGTTTGTGTTGCAGAATTTCATGCCAACGCTGAGCCTTGTTGTCAGTTTCTCTGTCAGCATCTTCTAATGAGCGTTTAGTGACAATGATTGAAAATGAACAAAGCTGCACTTTGATGAATGACAGGGATCAGTTGGAACAGATTAGAGTTTCATTGAACGTTCATTTCATTTGTTCATCACAGCATGAATTTGTAACAGAACTGATCAAGTCCTGCTGAAAACACAGAGAAAACATGTTAGATTGAGATGTCTTTGCAGCTGTTAGTGCAGACTTAGGAAGAAGATGCTTTCATGCAAAAGAAAAGAAGACGGAGAAAAATGTTCCTGGAAGAAGAGTTGAAACATGAGACAAGAGTCACAATTGAAGAAAGGACTTTTGGATGGTTTGATCGTTAGCAGAGAAACTTCTGTTTGTGTGCTCCATCAGTGATGCCTGTCTGTTACCATGGTTACTGAGCTCAGAGAGGGAAGTGAAACACTCAGCAGTTTCATGTCAGCTCTAAAATGTTTCCTCTGTTTCTCTGCAGTGGGTCATGTGCCCCCCTCCCTGACAGTGCTGGCCCCCTCCATGGAGGAGCTGCAGCAGGGGAAGGCCACACTCATGTGTGTGGCCAACAAGGGCTTCCCCTCAGACTGGACTCTGTCCTGGAAGGTGGTCGGCAGCAGCAGCAGCAGCAGCAGCAGGGAGGAGAGCAGGAGCCCCGGGGTGCTGCAGAAGGACGGCCTCTACAGCTGGAGCAGCACCCTGAGGCTCTCTGCAGACCAGTGGGAGAAGGTGACCTGTGAGGCCAAGAGAGGATCCCAGACTCCAGTCTCAGAGACTCTCAGGAGAGACCAGTGCTCCCAGTCCTGAACGCAGACACTGATGGAAATCTGCTTTCTGTGCACTTCTTCTTTATTCTCTTTCTTTAAATCTGTTTGCATTTCTGACTTGTTACATTTTCTTTTTTGTACAAATAAAAACCTTTTTCAACAAATTTTTGTTCTATGTTCTACTGTCTAAATAAAGCACTTCTTCATTTTGACATGAAATATTTTGTGATGACTAAATTAAAATTAAAAAATAAATAAATAAGACAAACATTTAAGTATTAGTAAAGAGAAAAAGAGAACCTAAAGTAAAAAACAGCAAAGCAGAAGCAGGTTTTTCATGTCAGGAGTTCAGTGTTTCTGCACTGACAGTCATTTTTCAGTCCAACAATAAATTCACCTGCGGTCAAAAACCAAAAGCTTGGACACACGTGTCCATGAACCAAACACACACAGACAGTTTGAAGTCGTAAACTGAAAAACAGATAAACAAAACTTTGACCACAGACTGTGGCAACAATCCATCTTTTTTTGAAACCATTGAATGGGTTTTGGGGTCACAGGGCTGCTGGGGAACACCCAGTCACTGTTGGGTGACAGTGCGATTCACCCAGAAAGGACTGCAAGTCTGTAGCAGGGCCACACAACCACACAGTGGCACACAAACCTGTAGACACAACTGTGAATCATCACTTGACCCTAGAAATTCTTGGACTACATGTTGGCAGAGTGCCTAAAGAAAGCAAGCATACAGAGACCCAGAAGGTTTCAGCTGAGATTTGAACCAGGACCTTAAAGCTGTGAGGCAAGAGTGCTGACAACTACACAACCATGAAGGCCCCTGGGGTAACACAACTGAATCAAGTTTCTGATCATTTGAGTGGTAACATGTTCAAACAATGTTTATCACTCTTTTTCTGATTTCTGTTTTATATACAAAATATAGTTTTTGGTCCATATTTGAAATCAAAGAGTGATCTAAACCTAAATTCTGGAAAAAAGAAAAAACACACGTGTTTTACATGTGTGTGTGTGTGTGTGTGTGTGTCTTCATTGAACTGTATCAGTTCATTTTCTGTTCAGCAGAATGAGGGAGGTTTTTGTATGACTGTTTTTCACTGTGTAAACACCCGCTGACTGTTGATGCTGTGACGACTCTGACAGTAATAAACTGCTGCATCTTCAGCCTGAATTCCACTGATGGTCAGAGTGAAATCAGAGTTTGATCCACTGCCTGTAAAACGACTTGGAATCCCTGATTTTCGAGTGCTAGCATAGTAAATGAGTAGTTTAGGAGATTCTCCATCTTTCTGTTGGTACCAGGATAAACGGTGATATTTTTGATTAAAAACAGAAACATCCTGACTGGTCCTACATGAGATGGAGACAGTTCCTCCCACAGCAGAGCTCACTGCTCCAGGCTGAGTCACTGTGACCTGTCCTCTGGACTCTGAGGAGACAGAGACAGAAACAGAAAGCAGCTTCATGCTTTTGTGGCCTTCATTTCAGAGGGACGGATGTTCATAGAGGAGAGGAGTTGGATTCTCTGGACTTTACCTGTGAAGCAGCAGCAGAGGAGAGTCCAGATGAGGACGCACATCACACTCATGTTTTGGAGGAAGTGGAGGAGGAGGAGGATTTGTGTGTCTTCTGCTGTGATGAAGGACAGCTGTCAGTCATCCAGTCTTCAACTCTCAGGACTATAAAGTCTCCCAGAGCACTGGAGCATGGAGCTGCTGATGCAAAGTGTCTCTATGGAAACCACTGACTCCAACAGGAACATGAATTCTTAGAAATACTTATATGTGGAAAATATAAACTTTTCATTTCTGATTATAGATGACAAACAAAACAATAATTGCAAAGTTAGACATTAAAGTTTATTTCTAGTTTCCTTCAATCTGCATCAAACTGAACATTTACAAGAATCAAACTTCTGTTCCATTTTTGATGATCTTGTTTTACATCATTTGTTGTGAATCTTAGATTCTAAAGTCAACATCTTTGTAACATGAAACAGCATTACAGTCAAAATGCTGAGTCATGTCAGTTTGTCTGTTTTCACTGTAAAAATGTCTTTGAGATGCAGAAATTAAAAAGAGAACTAAAACTTTATGATTGTTAATTTCCAACAGGAACATGGATTCTTAGAAATACTTATATGTGAAAAACTCCCAACTCACAAAAATTGGGTTGGGGTGTCCGGTTCTGCTTTAAACTGGTTCTCCTTTTATCTGACTGGTAGATCTTTCTCTGTTGTTTTTTCAAAGTTTAAGTCCTATTCTGCATCCATCACTTCTGGTATCCCACAAGGCTCAGTTTTGGGACCTTTATTGTTTATTTTATATCTATTGCCTTTGCAGCATATTTTAAGTTCTGTTAACAATATTTCTTATCATTTTTATGCTGATGACTTTCAGCTTTATGTCTCTTTTAAACCGCAGGATGTTTTTAAAATACAGATTTTACGCAGGTGTCTGAATTCAGTCAAGAGTTGGAGACACAACAATTTTCTCCAACTAACTGAAGCCAAAACGGAGGTCCTAGTCTTTGCTCCTGACAGTCGCCTCCCCCAGATAGTCCAGTGGTTCGGTCCACTTGCTTCCTTTATCAAGCGGTCGATCAGGAACCTCGGGGTGACTCTAGACCCGGTCTAATCCCTTGACTCTCGTGTCGGGTCATTTGTTTGCTCTTGTTTTTATCATCTTAAAAATATTGCAAAACTGAGTCCAAGTGTGTCGTGTTCTGAGATGGAGATGCTCATCCACGCTTTTATATCATCTCGTCTTGATCACTGCAACTCCATCTTCACGTGTTTGAGCAAAAAATCTGTAAAAAAAAAAAGCTCCAGGTTGTAGAGAACGCTGCTGCGAGGCTTTTAACTAAATCATCCAAGTTTTCACACGTCACCCCATTATTAATCCAGCTGAACTGGCTCTCCATCCGCTACAGAGTGCATTTTAAATCCTGGTTTTATCAGACACAGCTCTAAATAACCAAGCACCAGTCTACTAAAAGACCTTTTGCAGCCGTACACTCCCAGCAGGTCCCTGAGGTCATGTGACCAGGGTCTGCTGGTTGTTAAGAGAACCTGGTTAAAAACTAAAGGTGACAGAGTATTTGCAGAAGTGGCCCCATCCCTCTGGAACTCCCTTAATCTCAGCCTCAGATCTGTTGACTCTGTGTTTTCTTTAAAAAGCAGCTAAAAACTTCTTTTTAAAATAGCTTTTTCTTAATTATTTTTTATTTTCGGTGTTTTAATGTGTTTTAATGTGTTTTACTGTGAAGCACTTTGGGATTTTTATCTTGATAGGTGCTATACAGATAAGGTTTATTATTATTGTTTGTTAGAATGGATGTTCAGTGAACTGTTTCAGTGTCTGCAGCATCTTCCAGCTGCAGCAGTCAGTTCAGTTTCTGTTCAGCAGAATGAGGGAGGTTTTTGTACGACTGTTTCTCACTGTGTGAACACACCACCATAATGATAACTCTGACAGTAATAAACTGCTGCATCTTCAGCCTGAATTCCACTGATGGTCAGAGTGAAATCAGAGTTTGATCCACTGCCTGAAAAACGAGTTGGAATCCCTGAAGCTCGATTGCTAGTTTCGTAAATGAGTCGTTTAGGAGATTCTCCATCTTTCTGTTGGTACCAGTGCATCTCATCTCCATCATATACCCTTTCGCTGGCAGAACATGAGATGGAGACAGATTCTCCCACAGCAGAGCTCACTGCTCCAGGCTGAGTCACTGTGACCTGTCCTCTGGACTCTGAGGAGACAGAGACAGAAACAGAAAGCAGCTTCATGCTTTTGTGGCCTTCATTTCAGAGGGACGGATGTTCATGTCAGAGGGTTTACCTTTATCCTAACTGTAATGCATGATTTATTTTCTTTTCTGTGTGCTGTGATTTTGTTGCTGTGCTTGTATAATCTTATTGTAAATATTGAGGACTATACAGAAGGAAAAAAAAGGGGGACTAATTGGAAACCCCCTCCCTAATGTCATGCCATTGGCTGTTTGGCGTCATGCACTCTTTTAAAAGCCAGAGGGCAGGCAAGAGCAGGAGAGGACAACTCCCCGACGAGGAAGAATTCGAGCCGGAGAAGAGGGAAGCGCACTGGGAGCCAGCTGGGCTGTGCAGAGGCGAGTTTCACCACCGGACCGGGAGAGGACGTGGCGCGGTCGGGACAAACGCGCGGCGTGGGAGGAACTGTGTCAACGCCATAACGCAGCTAAGTCAAGGAACGTGAACACAGTCAAACTTTGGAGAGAGTGTGGCCAACACTGTTGTGGTGCTGGGAATAAGGATCTCTGTTTATTCCTGCAGCGGCGTAGCAGGAGCAAAGGCTTCAGAGAGAAGACGCGCTGCAGCTTCCTGGACTGCTCACTCCTCTCATCAGATCCCTTCATTGGGCAGGATGTTTTTATGAACTTGACCAGTCGGTCCACTTGTGTTTTTACTTTTTATACTGATCTTATCGATCTTTTATCTTTTTTTATTTTGAATTGTCGCTTCAACTGTATTTTTAACTATTTTACTCTGGTTGGCTTTTAACTACTTTTTTAACATTTTTTAGATGTGGATTGTTGGTGTGATTGTGTTTGTTCATAATTGAGTCTGCATAAAATCTTGCTAAATCCTATGTTTTCTGGCATTGTAGTTTCTGAACATTTGGTATCCCTGCGAACCTGACATTCTTTTTGGCGTTGTCGGCAGGATACCAAATCGTTTAGAGATGGATGCCAGTCAGCGAGGTACGAGTTCGGCGATGACTGCACAGTTTGTTATGCCATGGTTTATGGGGGCAGCTTTCATACCAAAATTTGATGGGGATACAACCAAATTTGAACAGTGGAGGTGTCAGGTGGAGGCCATGTTGAGAGCACAAGGTCTTAGTTCACAGCAACAGGCGGACTTTGTCTTGGGGGCCCTGGAGGGCAACGCCAAGCGAGAACTTAATCTCCTCAGCAAAGAGGAAAAAGACACTGGAAAAAAAGTCCTTGATGTATTGCAATCCCTATATGCTCAGCCTGCCACTAAAGCACAGCTTCGTACCAAGTTTTTTAACTGTAAACAAAAAGCGGATGAAACAGTTGATGCTTTTATCTTACGTCTCCGGGAACTCTTTTACAGATGGCAAGAGGGTGACAGAGAAGGGACTGAAGGGGAAGATGACCTGCTACTGGACCAGCTTATGGTAGGGTTGAAAACCGGTTCCATAAAGCAAGAACTGAGTCGACAGATGAGACGACATAATGTTATGACGTTTAAAGCTGCATGTAAAGAAGCCCAGGCCTTAGCACGAGAGCTACAGGAAGATGAGGAGGCTGCGCATTCTAATCGAGTTACCTATACCCCTCAGAAACAGGAAGCTGTCAATCCAGAGCATCTCAAGAAACAGTTAAAGGCCGAACTGAAGGAGGAACTGTTGGGTGAGATAAAAACAGGAATAAAGGAACAACTGAAAGAGCTTTCAGCTGATCTAATAGTAGAAATAAGGAATCAGTTTTCTCACCATCAGCAGCCCGCTCCGACCTCATCATCCCCCTGGGCCAGACCACGAAGCCGCAACCCCACCACTTCCTATCAGTGGGATGCAGAGGGGAGGCCCATATGCCGAAATTGTGGAGTGGCCGGGCATGTGCAGCGGCGTTGCACCCAGCGTTCATCAAAGCCTCAGGGTTTTTAACTCCCCCTACAGCTGCGGGCCAAGCAGTAGGGGCGGTGACTCTGGACCAGGAGCCCACATCACAGGCTGTCTTAAAATCAGAGGCTACTGGGCCACTTGAGCATAAATCCGCCCTGATCGGGGAATGCCCTAATGTTTTGCTCAAAATAAACCACCAGCCTATTCCCTTTATACTGGATACAGGGTCACAAGTCACCATGCTTAGTCAGAGCTTATTTGATAAACATCTGAAGGGTACTGGGGTGACAAGCACAGATTCTCTGCCTTGGCTGACCCTACGGGCTGCTAACGGACTGAAAATTCCTTACAGAGGTTACACTATTGTGGATTGTGTTGTGGGGAGTATTGAGGTCACTGGAAAAGGCATCATTGTCGTGGATGACGAATGCCTTGGCCCAGACAAAGGCATCCTAGGCATGAACATTATTAAACCCATTTGGTCTATTCTCACCCAGGGGAGCCACCCAGGACTGCGGGCATTCAAAACCACCTTGACTTCTGTGGAAGGGGAGGCTTGGTCCAGAGCCTTCGCAGAATGCCATCGAGTCACCACAGAAGCTCCAGTTCCATCATATGAAGGGGTTGCGAAATTGCCCCGACAGTCCCCTGTCATCATTCCATCGCTATCCGAGATGATCCTGTGGATACAGGTAACAGACAGCCCAATGACCTCGCCCTGTACTGTGGTTGTAGAGCCTTTTCCAGACAGTGACACGGAATGGCGCATAGGACGAACTTTGGCTTCAGTGGTTGGTGGGCGTGTCCCCTGTAAAGTTTGTAATCCCAACCCTTACCCTGTTGAGATACCCCAGCGCCAGCCTCTGGCCCAAGTGACGGAGGTAGAAACGTCAGATATACAGGGTGAACAGGAACTGGTGCTCAACTCTGTGGCCCCAGATGTGGTGGAGGTGGAAGTAAGACGTGTGGGGGTCGTGGATGGGGAGGAAGATGCTGAACATCCTGTATCTGCCTTACAGGGAGATGGCCTCACTCCAGACCAACAGACAGAAATGACCAGTCTCCTGCATAAATGGAGGAGAGTTTTCTCTCGTCATGATGAGGATTTTGGCAGAACGGGAGCTGTGAAACATCAAATACCCACCGGCTCTGCACCCCCTAGTCGTGAGCGGTACCGCCCCGTACCCCCTAGCTTATACCAAGAGCTACAGGCGCTCTTAAAAAATATGTTGGGAAGCGGAGTGGTGAGGGAAAGCTCTAGTCCATGGGCGGCACCAATTGTGCTGGTGAAGAAGAAGGATGGAAGCTGGAGATTTTGTGTCGACTACAGGAGATTGAACGCACTCACCCATAAAGACGCCTATCCCCTACCCCGCATTGAGGAGTCCCTGACAGGACTGAAGGCAGCTAAATGGTACTCCACATTGGACCTGGCCAGCGGATACTGGCAGGTGGAGATGGATCCTGTCGACAGAGAAAAAACAGCGTTTACCACACCGTTTGGCCTGTATGAGTTTGAGCGGATGCCGTTTGGCCTGTGCAATGCTCCAGCCACCTTCCAGCGGCTAATGCAGCGGTGCTTGGGTAATCTAGTCAATGACTCCCTCTTGATTTATCTGGATGACGTTGTGGTTTTCTCCCCTGATTTTAGTAGCCATGTCAAACACCTGGAAGAGGTGTTTGAAAGGCTGGATCAGCATGGCTTAAAGCTACAACCCAAGAAATGTAATTTATTCCAGCGCAGGGTGACTTACTTGGGGCACGTCATCAGTGAAGGGGGAGTATCCACTGACCCCTCTAAGACGATGGCAGTGAGAGAATGGCCTGTACCCCAGACTGTGAGGCAAGTCAGATCCTTTTTGGGTTTCGCTGGCTATTATAGAAGGTTCATTCCTCACTTTTCAAAAATTGCAACACCTCTAAATATGCTCACCCACAACACCTCTGGAAAGAAACCCACTCCAGTGACTTGGACTGAGCAGTGCCAGCAAGCTTTTGACAAACTGAAGCAGGCCTTGCTGAACGCTCCTGTTTTGGCTTATGCTGATTTCTCCCAGCCTTTCAGGTTGTACACGGACGCAAGCTTTGAGGGCTTGGGAGCAGTGCTGGCTCAGGTTCAAGATGGGAAGGAGAGAGTCATTGCATATGCGAGCAGAAGCCTTCATCCCACAGAACGCAATGACCAGAACTATAGCTCGTTCAAGCTAGAGCTGCTGGCATTAAAGTGGGCAGTAACGGAAAAATTTAAGGACTACTTGTATGGCTCTGAATTTACCATCTTCACAGATAACAATCCACTTGTGCACCTGGAGACGGCCCCGTTGGGAGCTGCGGAACAACGCTGGGTGGCTCAGCTTGCAAATTTCAGGTACACTATTAAATATCGTCCTGGTGTACAAAATAAAAATGCTGATGCACTTTCCAGGCTCCCAGAACAGAAGTCAGATTCCTCAGCATGGGTGGTGCTAGCAGATGCAGATGAGTCATGGCAGGAGCGACAGGCCAAGGACAAAGATCTGTCACAGCTCCATGAACTGAAGAAACAGAGACTCTGCAGACCTGAGGTGTGTGAGGATTCCTCTCTGTATCAGAAAGGACTGATAAAGGAATGGGACAAGATCTTTCTAAAGGAAGGTGTCCTGGGGAGAGAGTGGAAGGAGCCAGGTTCAGGACTCACCATCTTCCAAGTACTCGTCCCCAAAAAGGAGACGAGGGATGTATGGAGGACTTATCATGAAGAAATGGGCCACCCGAGCAGTGAAAGGACCTACATGGCCATCCGACAACGCTGTTACTGGCCAGGGATGTTACGGGATATCGGGATCTGGACAGATTCCTGTACCCAGTGTGTCATTAATAAAGCTGGACCTTCTGGGAGGGCGCCACTCCACCCTGTCTGCACATCATACCCATTCGAGGTCGTCGGTGTGGATTACCTCTCCCTGGGACGTCAAAGTGACAGGTACCAATACATCCTGGTAATCACAGACCTGTTCTCAAAGTACGCTATTGCAGTGCCCACCAAGGACCAGTCCGCAGATGTGACAGTGCGGGCCTTATACAACCACCTGATCCATACCTTTGGTTGCCCGGAGCGCATCTTAACAGACCTTGGTGCCGCCTTTGAGTCTTCGCTAATGAGCCAACTGTGTCAGCTCTATGGATGTCAAAAGAGCCGTACCACAGCGTACCACCCACAAGGTAATGGAGCTTGTGAGAGGTTCAACCAGACGCTGATAAGACTGCTAGGCTCCTTGGCTGAGACGCAGCAACCGGAGTGGCACAGCAAATTGTCTGCTTTGGTTCAAGCATACAATAATACAGTCCATAGCACTACTGGGATGACTCCACATTTTGTTGTGTTTGGAAGGCACGCTAGATTACCAGTAGATTGGACAACTGGCCTCCATCCTACTGTTGAGAGGAACACCTTGGAAGGTTGGGTGAAGCAGCATCATCGTGCCCTTAGTCAGGCATATCAGGCTACCAAACAACAGTCTGAACAAAGGAGAGAACAGGACCGGACTCGCTACAACCAAAAAGCAAAATTGCAGCCCTTGCTCCCAGGAGAGCGTGTCTTGATCCGTAACTTCCGCAGGAGGGCCAGGGGGAAGCTAGCGCCAAGGTGGACCCCAGAGCCATTCGTTGTGGTGAACCAACTAAGCGAAGATCACCCAGTATACCTTGTTCGCCCAGAGGGTAAGGAAGCTCCCACACGCACAATTCACCATAACAATCTGCGTTTGTGCCCTGTTGACATGGTGCAGGAAAATCAGAGGCGTCAGGAGTCGGAGAGGCCAGTGATGCAACCGGACAATCTGCCACCTCCTACCTTGTGGCTTCCCAGGCTGGTGCTTAGTCAAAGAGCACCTGAAGATCAAGATGGACACCAGGCTGAAATGCCACAGCAGGCTAGACCACCTGACCCTCCAGAAAATTTAGCAGTTTGTGAGGGGGCTCTAGTACGCCGTTCCCAGCGCTTCAATATTGGTATGCCTCCTGTAAGGTACTGTGAGTAATTGGCCGAGACGACCAATGTGAAAGTTGGGGGGGGAAATGTCAGAGGGTTTACCTTTATCCTAACTGTAATGCATAATTTATTTTCTTTTCTGTGTGCTGTGATTTTGTTGCTGTGCTTGTATAATCTTATTGTAAATATTGAGGACTATACAGAAGGAAAAAAAAGGACTAATTGGAAACCCCCTCCCTAATGTCATGCCATTGGCTGTTTGGCGTCATGCACTCTTTTAAAAGCCAGAGGGCAGGCAAGAGCAAGGCAGGACAACTCCCCGACGAGGAAGAATTCGAGCCGGAGAAGAGGGAAGCGCACTGGGAGCCAGCTGGGCTGTGCAGAGGCGAGTTTCACCACCGGACCGGGAGAGGACGTGGCGCGGTCGGGACAAACGCGCGGCGTGGGAGGAACTGTGTCAACGCCATAACGCAGCTAAGTCAAGGAACGTGAACACGGTCAAACTTTGGAGAGAGTGTGGCCAACACTGTTGTGGTGCTGGGAATAAGGATCTCTGTTTATTCCTGCAGCGGCGTAGCAGGAGCAAAGGCTTCAGAGAGAAGACGCGCTGCAGCTTCCTGGACTGCTCACTCCTCTCATCAGATCCCTTCATTGGGCAGGATGTTTTTATGAACTTGACCAGTCGGTCCACTTGTGTTTTTACTTTTTATACTGATCTTATCAATCTTTTATCTTTTTTATTTTGAATTGTCGCTTCAACTGTATTTTTAACTATTTTACTCTGGTTGGCTTTTAACTACTTTTTTAACATTTTTTAGATGTGGATTGTTGGTGTGATTGTGTTTGTTCATAATTGAGTCTGCATAAAATCTTGCTAAATCCTATGTTTTCTGGCATTGTAGTTTCTGAACATTTGGTATCCCTGCGAACCTGACATTCATAGAGGAGAGGAGTTGGATTCTCTGGACTTTACCTGTGAAGCAGCAGCAGAGGAGAGTCCAGATGAGGACGTACATCACACTCATGTTTTGGAGGAAGATGAGGAGGAGGAGGAGGAGGATTTGTGTGTCGTCTGCTGTGATGAAGGACAGCTGTCAGTCATCCAGTCTTCAACTCTCAGGACTATAAAGTCTCCCAGAGCACTGGAGCATGGAGCCGCTGATGCAAAGTGTCTCTATGGAAACCACTGACTCCTACAGGAACATGGATTCTTAGAAATACCTATATGTGGAAAACATAAACTTTTTATTTCAGATTATAGATGACTAAAAAAATAAAAATTGTAAAGTTAGACATTAAAGTTTATTTCTAGTTTTCTTCAATCTGCATCAAACTGAACATTTACAAGAATCAAACTTCTGTTCCATTTTTGATGATCTTGTTTTACCTCATTTGTTGTGAATCTTAGATTCTAAAGTCAACATCTTTGTAACATGAAACAGCATTACAGTCAAAATGCTGAGTCATGTCAGTTTGTCTGTTTTCACTGTAAAAAAGTCTTTGAGATGCAGAAATTAAAAAGAGAACTAAAACTTTAGTTTTTTTAAATTTTATCAGTCTATTAAATATCAAATTTAAAGAAGGATTAAAAAAAAGGTTAAATGTTAATAAGGAAATACATCCTTAAGGAAATGTGAAGCATAGTTATTATTTGCCAAATAAAAACAATTATTGGAAAAATATCTGATGCTTTTTATTCTTTAACAATTCTTTATAAAATGGAGTTTAACATCTGAAATGTCTTCATTTCTCTTAAAATTTTGCATCTAACATGTCAATATTGTTGACTATTTCCTAAAAGCTGCGTTTTTCTATATTTGTGTTAAACCTTTACCAAAAATTATTATTTTTTAATAAAAACTATATAAATTACAACTGAAATAATAGTATGGTAAACTTTAAGTGTATTACATTTTCCCAGAATGCAACATGAAACCTGTTGCGTAAACAAAAACATACAATGATTAATCAAACTTATCAAAATGTGGAGAGAATCATGACAGTTAGCAGAGAGAAGCAGAACAGAGAAACTCCAACAAAACATGAATGAATCTTTTCAAGATTTGAACATAAATGCAGAAAAACTGACTGAAATTTAAAGACTAAATCAGAGTGAAACAGATGTTTATTGCATTTAGACAAAACTTGTTGGACTTCATCATTTTACCAGCTCTGTAACTCTGTAAATAATGAAATATTTCTCTATTTGTCCAAATGTTACTTTGAATTTTTAAAGAGGAATTTCACCATATTTTAGTAAACAGGTATTGATCCTGACATTTAATATCAAGTTGGATATTAAAACTGTTTTTAAAGAAGGAATGCAGTCAAACATTATTTATAGTTTTCTTAAAAGACACATTTACTATTTTGTATTTTTATTCTAAAACCAGGACGTGTCATTTTCAGATTTTTCTTGCTGATATTTCAGTTGAGTTTGTTTGTTTCAGAGTCAGAGAGCGTGTCTCTGTACAGTCAGAGGTTTTTGTACGACGCTTCCATCAGTTTGTATCACTGTGGTGGACGTTTGGTGGAGGAACCAGACTGGAAGTTGACTGTAAGTACTTTTGATTCTTTCTAAAAACTAAAACTTTTGGTCTGATTAACATTAAAACATATTTGAATAATATTCAAGTCAATTTATTTCTTCAAGTAATGATAAATTGTTCTAATAATTTCCTTTAGTTCTGATAAAGGACATCTTTATCTGTAAATGTAATTTAAATGTTATTATTGATGTTTTACTTCAACTTGAAGTTTCTGTTGTTAAACATTAAACTGTGATTCAGTCATGACGTCTGTAAATTATGAATTTATTTGTCTAAAAATGTCACAGAAACAGCAGGAATATATTCATGGTTTAAACATCTGTAACTTCCTCATGTTTCCATATTTTTCTCTGAGAAATCATTTCTGTCCTAAAATGTGAATCAGAAGAACTTTGTGTGTTTGTGTTGCAGAATTTCATGCCAACGCTGATCCTTGTTGTCAGTTTCTCTGTCAGCATCTTCTAATGAGCTTTTAGTGACAATGATTGAAAATGAACAAAGCTGCACTTTGATGAATGACAGGGATCAGTTGGAACAGATTAGAGTTTCATTGAATGTTCATTTCATTTGTTCATCACAGCATGAATTTGTAACAGAACTGATCAAGTCCTGCTGAAAACACAGAGAAAACATGTTAGATTGAGATGTCTTTGCAGCTGTTAGTGCAGACTTAGGAAGAAGATGCTTTCATGCAAAAGAAAAGAAGACGGAGAAAAATGTTCCTGGAAGAAGAGTTGAAACACGAGACAAGAGTCACAATTGAAGAAAGGACTTTTGGATGGTTTGATCGTTAGCAGAGAAACTTCTGTTTGTGTGCTCCATCAGTGATGCCTGTCTGTTACCATGGTTACTGAGCTCAGAGAGGGAAGTGAAACACTCAGCAGTTTCATGTCAGCTCTAAAATGTTTCCTCTGTTTCTCTGCAGTGGGTCATGTGCCCCCCTCCCTGACAGTGCTGGCCCCCTCCATGGAGGAGCTGCAGCAGGGGAAGGCCACACTCATGTGTGTGGCCAACAAGGGCTTCCCCTCAGACTGGACTCTGTCCTGGAAGGTGGTCGGCAGCAGCAGCAGCAGCAGCAGGGAGGAGAGCAGGAGCCCCGGGGTGCTGCAGAAGGACGGCCTCTACAGCTGGAGCAGCACCCTGAGGCTCTCTGCAGACCAGTGGGAGAAGGTGACCTGTGAGGCCAAGAGAGGATCCCAGACTCCAGTCTCAGAGACTCTCAGGAGAGACCAGTGCTCCCAGTCCTGAACTCAGACACTGATGGAAATCTGCTTTCTGTGCACTTCTTCTTTATTCTCTTTCTCTTGTTACAGTTTAAATTTGAAGAAAAATCTGCTAATAAAAATGACATTTGCCAACTGATTTCCATGAGTCTGTTTGTATGTCAAAAGAAAAGTCTTATATTTTTCTCTGATGTCACTTTTTCTGAGGAATAACATAAAAACAGCAACAAAAACATGAACTCTGTCAGTGTTTTTTCCTTTCAAGGTGACAGAAAGTAGGAGGAGTCCTGGATCACATGGATATTGTAGAATAGCTCCACTTGAGGCTACAGGTGAGCAAGAAAGCAATGAAGGAGTCATGAACCAACATATCTGATACCAGTGTCCTTGATAAAATTAAGAGGAAAAAAAGATTTATTTATCATAAAATTTAGTGTGATTATTTTAAACTGGATGACTAGAATTTACAAATTATACTAAATCTAAATTCCTATAAGGTGGAATCAGAGGAGGGGGAGTTGCTGTGGTCTTCCACAGTCGTCTCTTCTGCCGCTCGGTGAGCGTCGTTCACTTTTCTTTTCTAAAAGGTAGCATTGAAACTTTCTCCTTCACCAACTGCATCAGTCAGTGGAGGCTCGACACAAAATCTTTAGAGACAGATTGACAGACGGAGACTCCCACAGTGCAGGAGGAAGAGATTCCACAGGTTCTTTGTTTCCACAGACTCCAAAACAATGCCATGTAAAATACATCCTCTAAATACAATTCCTCTGGTCTATTGTTGACACTTGTATATTTAGTGTAATACTTTAATGATGAATAATTATTTTCCTTTTTTCAAAATCTGATCTTTTATGCTCAGCACCTTAAAAAACTGTAAATATGCTGCAATAGCAAGTGAATTTCCCATTGAGACATCGATACTTTATCCTTAAACATCCTAAATTATAACTCTTTAATACAGTTTCTCTAAGAAACTGAGTCTTTAAATGAAACCATCATGAACAAAAAGCCTAGAAGCTAAAGATTCAAATTTCTTTGAAAATTGATGCACAAGATACTTTTGATAACAAAATAAGTTATTAAGTGTGAATAACTGTAAAGTTAACCAATGTATAGTAAAAGTGTGTGTAGGTGTGGCTGTGTGTGTATGTGTGTATTTTCAGTGAACTGTATCAGTTCAGTTTCTGTTCAGCAGAATGAGGGAGGTTTTTGTACGACTGTGTGTCACTGTGTGAACAGATTAGGGTGGTGATCACTAAAACAGTAATAAACTGCTGCATCTTCAGCCTGAATTCCACTGATGGTCAGAGTGAAATCAGAGTTTGATCCACTGCCTGAAAAACGACTTGGAATCCCTGATTCTAGAGTGCTAGCATAGTAAATGAGTAGTTTAGGAGATTCTCCATCTTTCTGTTGGTACCAGGATAAACAGTGATTGCTTTCATAAACATAAACATCCCGACTGGTCCTACATGAGATGGAGACAGATCGTCCCACAGCAGAGCTCACTGCTCCAGGCTGAGTCACTGTGACCTGTCCTCTGGACTCTGAGGAGACAGAGACAGAAACAGAAAGCAGCTTCATGCTTTTGTGGCCTTCATTTCAGAGGGACGGATGTTCATAGAGGAGAGGAGTTGGATTCTCTGGACTTTACCTGTGAAGCAGCAGCAGAGGAGAGTCCAGATGAGGACGCACATCACACTCATGTTTTGGAGGAAGATCAGGAGGAGGAGGAGGATTTGTGTGTCTTCTGCTGTGATGAAGGACAGCTGTCAGTCATCCAGTCTTCAACTCTCAGGACTATAAAGTCTCCCAGAGCACTGGAGCATGGAGCTGCTGATGCAAAGTGTCTCTATGGAAACCACTGACTCCAACAGGAACATGGATCATCTTCATCATCATGATTATCTATAAACTAAATGTATTTGTTCAGAAAATAAATATTCAGCAGGGATAATGATGGTTTTTTCTTTCATCCATTTTCTAAGTCTGCTTTATCTCTGGGGGGTCATGGGGTTGCTGGAGCCCGTCCCAGCTCCTGCTGGGTAAGGCGGGGTATCCTGGACGGGTCACACGTCTGTTGCAGGACACACAATTACTCCCATACACACATGTAGGGACATTTTTTATAGTCACCAATTAACCATTAAAACATGTTTTTGACTGTGGGATGAAGCTGGAGTGACCAGAGAAAACTCTAAAAGTACAGGATTTGTTTTTAATCAGCTGATAGTGGAGTTTCTGTGAGTCATTTTAGAAAAAATGAAGCTGTTCAATGTGATGTGAGGACATGAAATGATTTTATACTTTGACTTGTTTTTATGACATTTTTCCAGTTTTATTGAGGTGAATAAAGATTTAAAATCCAAAACTGATGGACTTCAAAATTTTCCACTGATCATCATGAAACTTAGCGTGTGAAGGATAAACACAACAATAACTATTTCTATTTATTATTGTTCTTTACACACTTATGAGACATTTTTATATTTGTCTTGAGATTTGGTTTTTGTTCTGTCATCAGTTGAGTTTGTTTGTTTCAGAGTCAGAGAGCGTGTCTCTGTACAGTCAGAGGTTTTTGTACGACGCTTCCATCAGTTTGTATCACTGTGGTGGACGTTTGGTGGAGGAACCAGACTGGAAGTTGACTGTAAGTACTTTTGATTTAAATAAAAGTAAAAAAAAATGAAGATGATAAATGTTATGAAGAAAATTTTTACAATCCAAAGTTAGTGTTATTTATATTTTATTATTCTTTTTTATATAAATGTAGTGTTTTTCAAAGAAATTTTCTGTAGAGAAATTAAATCTCAAAAATGTTTTTATTTCTAACTTTAAGGTCCTGTAATATTCAGTCATGATCATAAATTATGAATTTATTTGTGTAGAAATGTCATAAAAACTGGAGAAAAATAGTCATAGTTGTAATTATGAGTAACTTCCTCATCGTTCTTCTTTTTCTCTGAGAAATCATTTCTGTCCTAAAATGTGAATCAGAAGAACTTTGTGTGTTTGTGTTGCAGAATTTCATGCCAACGCTGAGCCTTGTTGTCAGTTTCTCTGTCAGCATCTTCTAATGAGCTTTTAGTGACAATGATTGAAAATGAACAAAGCTGCACTTTGATGAATGACAGGGATCAGTTGGAACAGATTAGAGTTTCATTGAATGTTCATTTCATTTGTTCATCACAGCATGAATTTGTAACAGAACTGATCAAGTCCTGCTGAAAACACAGAGAAAACATGTTAGATTGAGATGTCTTTGCAGCTGTTAGTGCAGACTTAGGAAGAAGATGCTTTCATGCAAAAGAAAAGAAGATGGAGAAAAATGTTCCTGGAAGAAGAGTTGAAACACGAGACAAGAGTCACAATTGAAGAAAGGACTTTTGGATGGTTTGATCGTTAGCAGAGAAACTTCTGTTTGTGTGCTCCATCAGTGATGCCTGTCTGTTACCATGGTTACTGAGCTCAGAGAGGGAAGTGAAACACTCAGCAGTTTCATGTCAGCTCTAAAATGTTTCCTCTGTTTCTCTGCAGTGGGTCATGTGCCCCCCTCCCTGACAGTGCTGGCCCTCTCCATGGAGGAGCTGCAGCAGGGGAAGGCCACACTCATGTGTGTGGCCAACAAGGGCTTCCCCTCAGACTGGACTCTGTCCTGGAAGGTGGTCGGCAGCAGCAGCAGGGAGGAGAGCAGGAGCCCCGGGGTGCTGCAGAAGGACGGCCTCTACAGCTGGAGCAGCACCCTGAGGCTCTCTGCAGACCAGTGGGAGAAGGTGACCTGTGAGGCCAAGAGAGGATCCCAGACTCCAGTCTCAGAGACTCTCAGGAGAGACCAGTGCTCCCAGTCCTGAACTCAGACACTGATGGAAATCTGCTTTCTGTGCACTTCTTCTTTATTCTCTTTCTTTAACTCTTTCTGACTTGTTAAAGTTTAACTTTGAAGAAAAATCTGCTAATAAAAATGACATTTGCCAACTGATTTCCATGAGTCTGTTTTTATGTCAAAAGAAAATTCTTATATTTTTCTCTGATGTCACTTTTTCTGAGGAATAACATAAAAACAGCAACAAAAACATGAACTCTGTCAGTGTTTTTTCCTTTCAAGGTGACAGAAAGTAGGAGGAGTCCTGGATCACATGACATTGTTCATTAACCATTTTCAGCATGAATGGGTCAATAGTTTGTTAAAAAGAACAAATGACATCAAATGTAAAGAAGAAGCTGGTCTTTAAACTCAGGAGGAGTTCAGAGTTTTTGCACTGACAGTAAACAATAAATAGCTGTCAAAAAGTTGGACACACTTGTCCATGAATGAACACACATGAACACACACAGAAGAACTACAAAGTCTGCTATAGGACAGTTTATTAGTATGAACAAATCCTTCTTTTGGAGAGAAGTTTCTCAGGAAAACAGCCTGTCTCACTCTGACAGCAGCAACAATTCTCAGCACTGATCTGCTTCAGTCAAATCTGAGCAGCACAGTCCACTCAGCCACCAAACTGAATGTATTTCAGTGTTATTGGAAAATACTGCTCCCATCTACACTGAGCTATTTTATTTTCCCCTACAGAACGACCTATGCAAAAATATGATATGAAAACAAAATATCTGATACATTTGTACAAAAAAAGAAGAAATATCTTCTTGAATTACAATAATCTTGCAGTAAGTTGTTTGATTTATTTTTTTTTTATCTTTAAAAAACCAAAATGATTTTCTATGGGTTTATGCTGCAGATTGAATGGAATGACACTTTTTAGGGAATAACAATTCACTTTTTTTCTACCTGGACTACATTAAAGGCCTTTTCTCTGCCATCCTGACAAAATAAATCTGTTATCAGAGTTTATTTCAGTGTAGTTCTTTTGTGTTACTTAGTCACAATGATCAGATGTATATGTATACATATTTGTGATGAATAAAGTAATTACAGAAATATACATTCGTGTCGTAACCCTTGTGCTATCCTAGGCACTTTAACATTGGGAGTTGGGTCATCTAGATTCACTAGACAGAGCTCCGAACCTTTTTTTTTCAATGGTTTGTGTTCTTCACTGCTTCAATGGATTACATGAAATGTTTCCACCTTTATCCACCTTTGTCATGGTACACTGTAAAAAAAGTCCGTAAAATTTACAGTACAATTTTGTAAAATACCAACATAATTTTACTGTAATTGAGAAAAAAACAAAATTGTGTATTTTTTACGTGCATATGTAGCATTTAAAATAAGTAAATATCCTTGTTATTTTAACAATAAAAACATGTTAAATATGTAGATATTTCCTTGTAAAATATACGGGTCACCATAAAATAAACACAGTTGATTTGTCATTTGGAAAACAATATAATCTCATGCCACCAACAGCATAAATATGTGAAAAATACATTTGTCCTTTGTTAAGAAAAAACATTACTGTGTGTAAATGTTTTTCGTTGCTAATGTATTTTTTGTTTTCGTGAGACCACACTTTTATAAGTATATTAGTGATTAGTTGTTAATACATTTTTTTAATCATTGTCTTTATACACTAAACATTTACCTATACCTCTGCATTTGGGCAAAACCAATTCCTAATTACCTAGTTTACTGGGGCAGGCTAAGCCCCTTCTTTAATTTTTTTGTTTTGTTTTAAGTCAGTGTTTAGATTTTATTAAAGCTCAGTCAAAACTAAGCATTTTTTGTTGGTGGTGGATTTTGGATGAACCCAACAAAGTTTCCCATTTCCCTTTGTCCTGCCAGGGTTCCTTTTTTTTTTGTTTTTGTTATTTGTTTTTGAGGGTAGCGGAGTAATCTACAGGAAATGTACCTGGAATAGTCAGCTCATTAGGATCCCCTAATAAGGAACTGAAATGCTTTTAGCAGGAGGAAAGTGTTAGATAAACAGGGTGGACGGCTGTTGCACCACATAGATTTTCACAAATAGTAATTTTTGCACTTTAAACAAGATAAATAGGCACTGATTTGCTATAAAATCTAAAAATTCATGACTGTAACTTGCTTTAAACCAAAGTCCCCTTTGTTGCCTGGGGTTAGAGTTTCTCTCATGGACCCGATCAAGTCCATCCCGAAAAAACGATGCGGGATTACTCTCCAGTGGCCCATCCACCTGCAGGATTCAATTCAATTCAATTGAATTTTTATTTGTGTAGCCCAAAATCACAACAACAGTCGTCTTGATGGGCTTAAATAGTAAAATAAACTAACGAACTGACTAAGCTATATTGGCATCCCTGCCCTTAGACCCCCTTCGCGGTAAGGAAAAACTCCTAAAAAACCGGATTCCGGAAAAAACGAAGAAACCTCAGGGGTGCCCGCATGAAGAAGGGATAAAAAGGAGAGCTCAAAAGGGGCCGGGCAATGTAGTTTGGGTGGCAGTTGGATGCGGGTGCCTCAGCGGCCCAAACCCCGGTCATGGAGCTTGACTTTAGGGCCATGGAATGTCACCTCTATGGACGGGAAGGAACATGAGTTTGTGCAAGTGGACCAATTTTTCAACCTCCACTGTCTCTGTTGCTGTTTGGAGCTGTGGTCGCAATGACTCTGGGGCCGCTTGTGGTGGCAACCTCCGAACCCGGTGGTGGACACCAAAAGTAAGGGATGAGAAGTAAGGGATGCCGGCAGTCCAAGCGAGCTGTGGCCTGGGCTTTTGCATCCTCAACAGCCGGGGCCACAGCTTTTGCCCTTTATCTGACCTGTCCGGTGGAACAGGTCAGATAAAGGGCAAAAAGCTCTTTATTGGTGAGAAAGGGCTGCCCTTTATCACTGGTTCTGTTCATAGTCTTTTTGGACAGAATTTTCAGGCGTAGCCAGGGCCAGAAGGCGATCTAGTTCAGGGACCACAGGATTTCTTCTCTGCTCTTTGCAGATGATGTTGTCCTGTTGGGTTCATCAAGACAGGACCTTCAGGATGCATTGGAGCGGTTTGCAGCAGAGTGTGAAGCAGCTGGGATGAGGTTCTCAGACATAGTGGTGCTAAGTCTGAGACCGCTTTACAGCTAAATCTGGGGCCATGGTTCTTGATCGGCGAAAGGTAGTTTGCCCTCTCTGGATGGGTGGAGTGCTTCTGCCCCAGGTGGAGTAGTTTAAATATCTTGATGTCTTGTTCACGAGTAAGGGAGGATTGGAGCGTGAGATCTATAGGCAGAATGGAGTGGCATCCGCCGTTAAGCAGTCAGTATACTGATCTGTTGTGGTGAAGACTGAGCTAAGCCAGAAAACAAAGTTCTTAAATTAACAGTCAATCTTCATTCCTATACTCATCTACATGATCATGAGCTCTGGGACATGACCAAAAGAACAAGCTTCTGAATACAAGCAGCTGAAATCAGCTTCCTCCACAGGGTGGCTGGGCACTTCCTTAGAGATGGGGTGAGAAGCTTGGTCACCCAGAGATCTCGGAGTAGAGTCGCTGCTCCTCCACATCAAGAGGAGCCAATTGAGGTGGCTCAGGCATCTGGTCTGGATACCTTCCAGACACCTTCCTATGGAGGTTTTCCAGGCATGGGCAAAGGCCCCAGGGAAGACCCAGAACGCAATGGAGAGACTATGTCTCTCAATTGGAATGGGAACGCCGTGTGGTCCCCCTCTACGAGCTGGAGGAAGTGGCTGGGGAGAGGGAAGTCTGAGCATCTTTGCTTAGACTGCTGCCTCTGCAACCTGGTCCCCAGATGAGCAGAAGATTGATGGATAGATGGGTGGGTGGATCAGAATTGGCCAAAAAAATGCAGACTTCGAGTTAATTTTTAGTCATAAAGATGTGGCTGTTAACTAGTTCTCATTAAACATGTTTACCTAAAATAAACACGGCCTGTCTGAATAACATGATTTGGCATTTTTATTAAAAAAAAAAAAGGAAATTAATAAAAAGGATAAAAACAAACAAGCAAACAAAAATCCTATATTGAACAGAACTGTTTCTTTAATGTAGTGTAACATTAATTTGTCATTACAAATGGCAATTATTAATAGTTACTTTATCTTTGCTCTAAATAACATTTGGCATTTTTATTAAACATAGAAATGAATGCAGAGAGTAAAAACAAACAAACAAACAAAAAACAATTGTAATTTTCAAAAACAGTTTTTTTACTGTAGTGAAATATTAATTTGTCACTTTTACTTATTTAAATGCAAGAGTTCCTTTGTTTTTTACATATGGGATCGATTAGTCGTTACCTTAATTTAGGAATTACAATGCAACATTCCCTCCAGAAAACGGGGTTAGTGTCTAATTTTAAATTTTAGGCGCCTCAGCTCCCCCTATCGCTGTGCAGCTTAGTTTGCTTCTGCTTGCTGATTGGACCAACAAGAGCGCACAGTCCGCCCTCCTGCTGGAACTTTCCATACGTGATTGACAGCCACACCAGAAGAGATCTGCGTGCGGTAAGTTTTTCTGTTCCTTCCAAACTCTATAAAACGCTAATATTATGATATTTTGCTGAGGTTAATCTGATGTGTTTGTTTTTCTAATGCTGTGGACTGACGCTACTTTAGCTAATAGATACGATGCTAACAGGTTTGTGATCGTTTATGTGTACTGTTCTGCTGCAGACCGTCGATGTTAGCTTAACATGCAGTCATGCTGTAATGTGCGGCGCTAACGTTTGTTTCAGCCTCACAGACAGAAGCTTCGTAGAAAACTCCACAGATATGTGGGATTTATGACACGTTCTTCTTTTTAGCTGAGAAAAAATGTAATGATATTCTGTAATAGTATTTATGAGTTTTTTTTTTTTTTTTGTAGTAGAGAGGTGAAGTTCATATGCATTAGTGTTGAGAAAAGTTATATTTTTAAATATTGGGCTCTGTGAGTTGTCAAATGACTGAGATTTTATAGAAAAGTCTAAAATCTACATATTTAAATTTTTTATTTGAGTGACTAAATTAAGATGTATTTATTGTATTTTTTCTGCTTCAAATTGAAGGGTTGTTATCCAGGACACACCAAGAATTTATAGAAAACTCAGGAAGTTAGCACAGGGGAATGTTCTGACAGTAAATATGTCAATTTCTCTTAAACAATTTTGTCTTTGTACAGTTCTGCATGTTATTAATTGTTAATTTTTTCTCTCTCTTGTTTTGGCTTTTCAGGTGCAGTTATTGGGCCTTTCCTGAAGGACTATAGTTGGTAAATATGATTACATGTCAGTTTTGCAGTTGAATATAAGCAACATTAAGGGGATTTGCATTGTATTGTAATGTTGACAGAAATTAACCTAATAGTGTTTTTTTAAGCGCCATGGCCCAAACTGTAAGCGAACATGTACTACTTATGCTGCTTTTAAGGCCCATTTTTATCAGGTTCACAGTTTTTCCACACTAAAGCTAATTCTTCTTGTGTTGGCATAGATTTAAAATGTGTTTTTGACCTGTGTAAACTTCATACTGTCAAAGAGCTTGTAATTTTAAAGACCTCATAAGGGAGGGTTGCTTTGTATCATGTCCAGTGACTGGTTTTAAAAACACATTTAATGTGATGTATTTACTGCTTATGTCCAGGAAAAATAGAATATTCACAATGATTGGAAAATATGTGTGTAGTGTTCAATAAAACAGTTACTAACTTTTTCTGATGTCACTCATGCAGTGATCTGCTGCTGCCTGACTTGGATGAAAAGGAAGATGCAATGTTTTGCCATGTGGATGACGTGTGCCTTCCAGAAGAAGTAAAGACAGATGACGTGAATTTGACTCCTAATTGTTGTAGTATGCGGTAAGTAATCAATTTTAATTTTTTTATACTGGCAGGTGCAAATAATTGATGATGGTAAAACAGATCTGTGACTGAGTTGTCAAGTCATGACTTCTTATTACGTGTGTGAATATTTTTCACTAGTTGTATCTCCAATCTGTTTGATCAATCTGTGAATAGAGATAAACCAATATGCAGTTTTAGTAGGGAAACTCACAAAATGTATATAGATACATAGGTCGTATTTTTCTTGAGAAGTAATTCCTTCCATTAAAGTCTCATTAAAATGGCTTTTCTTGCTTTTAATAAAATAACTTAAGGCTTTGTGGTTTATTAAGACATATGTTCTGCAGAGAAGCTGTAGCTCATTAGAAATTTGCTTCTGAGTTGAGGCTGAAACTGTTTGCATGAAAGTTAGCCTTTCACTAATTTCCCTCAACCCTTTGTTTAAACTATAAGCCAAAACTAACATTAGTTTAGCAAAAAATGGTGAACAACATTGGAGCAATGCAGCCGTACAGTTTTGATCCAAATGACAGCTGAGATGAGAAAAATGAAGACCAACATGGATCTTTTTTTCTGTAAGTGGAGAATTCTGAATTTGAGTGGAAGACTTTCACTCACCCATCGCTTTTTCAAACCACAGGTTTTTATCTGCTCCTCATCCAACACAATTTGAATAAATAAATACTCAGAAGCCAAAATTTAATCTTAAACTATTTTATATATATTCTTCATCATGAGAAAAAGGCTACAAGAACCTGTTAAAAACACCAAAAAAGGGGGGTCTTGAAAGACCCACTCCATTGGAAAATCTTGTTCTTGCTCCTTCGTGGAGCAGTTTAAAAAAGCTTGTGTTTGTGACACGGCAACTGCAATGGGCGAGCCAAAGTCTCCCTGCTCTGATAAAATTTCATCTGGCTCAAAACTGTACCAATGGATAGCTCCAATATTGTTTCCACTTTTTTTTGCTATGCTAATGTTAGCTTGTGGTTGTGGGGAGCTGTAAGCTAGCGAGAGGCAGTTTAAACAAAGGAATGCTTGGATACACTATATCAGTGTGTCCAAACCTAAAAGTATTTGCTAACCCACCCAGAATCCAGAATCAGGTATCTGAATCACTTGGTCTGGCCACAGGTGTATTAAATCAAGCCTTGGGTTTTTAAAATTACATAAACCTAACCTTTTTTTCTACTCTTCCTCATTTTTAGGGCATTCCTGCCTTTCTGCAAGAAAGTTCATGCTATGTCTGGATGGAAACCTTGTGCAGGCCAGCATTGCTTCCCACATTTCTCTGCCATGCATGATCTTCACAAACTACTAGAGCTTCAACATCCACTATCCACCGGAGCTGACATCAACTTTGGAGTTTTTACAGAGGTTTGTCTTTTTAACTTAAAGTTATAATTTTACAGATTTTGATTGCTCTAGAACAGGGGTGCTTACACTTTGTCAGCATACGAGTTACGTTTGACACTACAAGCTCCAAAAGATCTATATATATAAAATTAAAATTATCATTTATGTGCTTAAAGACACATACTAATCGTGAAAATCAGATTTAAAATTGAATGGATACATTTAGATTAACATGTAAGATAACAACATGATAAAAAGTTTCCAGCAATTTCCCTTTGACAACTTGTTGAATCGTATCATGTCAGCGGCTCCGCTCAGCTTCTGTGTGCGTTCTGTTCTTGTTCTTTTTTTTTTTTTTCCTTTTTTGAGTGACTGACCCCAGGCCTGTCTAGACTAACTAAGGCGCATTAACAGCTACATCTATGGTTAGGAGTCTGACACTGAACATTCACACCTTTCTTAAGACGGGAAAAAGAAACTCTACATTTCGCGCTCATTTTTTTACTTTTAACTTTGAGACAAGCATATGCTATTGGTAGGATCAACCAGGTGTCCCCCAGAAGCCAGACCGTATGGGAAGGCGGTGGGGGGGGGGTCACTGTCGCTCACTCAGGCTTTGTAATGGGTGGCGGGGCTGGCGGCGCGAAGTGTTGGCGACAGAGTACACGCCGTGCAGCCCAGCATGGGCCCCGGTCCTTGGGGAGGGCTTGAGAAGCACATGCTTCTGGATGACGCTGCTGCCTGAGCGGGCTCGGATCCCTTGGGCGGGAACTGCGGACTTCCCAGCAGTCGCCATGACAGGACGGCTTGATCATACAGGGCATCTCTGTCTCGCTTCCAATTAAGGATGAATAAACACTCCTGCGGGTCGTACTGACCCTCTGCTGGGACCTGTCACACAGCTGGGCCAATAGAGGCTCTCTCCCATGTCAGCCACAATTTGCCAGTCGATCACACATCTGGCACTCAGTGTAGTTGAACACGCATGTGCAGTGACATGTATCAGCGGATGTTTGACTGGCCATTGTTCATGTCAATCAAGTGACATCATGGTGAGGAGGATTATTCCCTGACGGCAATGTTTTAAATGTAATATATTTGTATTTTTTTGAGTATTTAGTTTTGATGTCCCGCAGTTTATTGGGTAACACGATTGACGTAATGAGCACCCCTGCTCTAGAATACTGGAACTGCAAACTTAATATTTATCTAAAGTGAGCCCTTTCATCGAGTGTGTATTAGTAATGACTTGCACATTACTTTCTAACTTTGACCCTTTTTTTTCTCTCTTTCTGAAGATGCTTTTTCTCCATCAACCCAGAGAGAGGGACCAGTGTGGACAAGGAGGGCAAATCTCGTCTCATCTTGAACCCAAGAGTCCTAACCTCAGCAACGGTCAGATTTTGAATGGAGAGGCGTGTAAACACTGTAAGCAACATTGCAAGCAGTTTAGTTTTAAGGTTTCTTTGTTCTTTGTTAATCTTTTGCAAAAAAAAGTGATTACATAGTTTTCTGTTTTATGTGCTATATTTTTTAATAATGTTTTATTATCTACAAATGATACACATTTGCTGTGTTTAGAGGCAAAAGGTTGGGTAAAATAAATGTATGTAAAGACGTCTTTGTATTGGAGTGATTCTTCACTTTGAATTTCGCTTCACAGTTAGCAGATATTTTGAAACTGGGTTACATTTTCAGTACATTTTGCTTCTTTTTAAGTCTTAGCAAATCTAATGACCAAATGTAATAGATTTCAACAGAAAAGTAAAACGTGCAAATATTTTGTTTATCAGGATTGTTGAGCAATGCTTTAAATTCATCAGTAAGATTAGGAAACACCTAAATTCAAATTTCCAAATTACATTTTATATTCTCTATTTGTAAAAAGTATCTTGGTTTCAAAAAAGGAATTAAACACAAGAGTATGTTACTGTGATTGCATTTTGCATGGAAAAAAAGGAAAATTTTGTTATTTTTACGAAAACAAATTGGCAGCAGTGGTTGCCAGAATAAAAATGTAGAAAATACGGTAAAAATGTAAACAACTTTACAGAACACTGTATAAATTTAATGTCATAATCTTGTAAATACAACAACACATCCCAGACTGTGAAACATCAGGTTGTTGTAATTAAGACATTATTTTATGTAAAACAAATGTTTATTGCCGTAATTTTTACCCATAATATTGGTCAAAATAACCTTAAAATTCAGTATTTTTTATAGAATTACAGTGTTAGAATTACAGTATAGACCAGCAAATTTAAAAAAATTACCTGTAGGTTTTATCAGAAAATAATGTTTAAATTACAGCTTATTTACTTAAATTAAAACATTAAAGTATGTAATATTTACGGTGAGCCTGTAAAGTTGTTTACATAGTCGATGTATTTTTTACAAGTTTATTCTGGCAACCACAGCTGCCAGTTTTTTTCTGTAAAAACTACGGAATTTTTTTACAGTGTAGGGAGAACATGTTTTTTCAGAATACTAAGGAAAAATGAGAGCTAGACATTTGATCTGGTAACATAAGGTGTGTTGTGATCACAGCAGCCCTGGGGGGTGGGGTGGGGGGGTTTCAACTCACATAAAAAACCTGTTGACTTCTCCTTTATCAAAAAAGCTGTTTTAATCAAACCATAGAAGTTATTTGCTGTTTTCAAAAAACCTTTTCCTCCTACATCTCAAAGTCTCCAAAAACGAATGAAGAGCTCCACCTGAGGCTACAGGTGAGCAAGATAGCAATGAAGGAGTCATGAGGCCCCCCCCCCACCAGGTTCCTCACAATGGTAGACAGTTTGTTGTTCTGCTGAACCAAAGCTTTGGAACTCCCTTCCTGTTTATCTCAGAACATCACAAACCCTGGACTCTTTGAAAGCCCTTTTAAAGACATATCTTTTTAAAAATGTTCACTTCCGGGTCGAGTGAACGCTGGCGCACTTCTGGCTGCCGCTGCTCCCCTGGACCAATTTTTCAGCATTTCTAAGCCTATGGACTCTGTTTTTTTCCCCCAAATTGTGGATATCCATCAATACCACCTTTTGTACAACTACCTTTGGACTGTCACCAGGATCTGTACACGTCTGGTTTAGAACAACAACAGCCGGCTGTTTTGTGCGAACTAGCCTGCCTGCTGATTCCTCACCACGCCGGACACAATGTGGATCAACGGTGAGTGGATTCTACTCGCCTGGACCATCCTGTCTCTGGTCAAGCATCCACTGACAGCTCTCCTTCAATACTCTGTCTTGGACCTCGTTAAACTCCGCCTGACTCACCTTGATGCTCCTCCGCCATCGCTACTCCAGCACCCGGACATCTTCTACCAGCCCCATTGGAGATACATTCACCGTGGCTCACGGCGTATCCTCCAGGATGGCTCCTCCAACTCCATCAGATCTATCTGGTCTTCTATCCGACGTCAGCCGAGGAACTCCCGACGCCGCGCTGACCCTGGCGCGCTGGCTCACCTGGCCCGGGCTAGGTAGCTAGCTAACGACACCACGACACCACTGCTGCTAACCTCTCCAGCACTACAGCCAACTTCTGTCTCCTAAACCAGTGTTTTTCAACCTTTTTTGAGCCACGGCACACTTTAACCTTGACAAGAATCCCGCGGCACACCAGCATCCAAAAAAAAAAGAAAGGCAGAAAGTCACTGTCTGTATTGACAGCCAGACCCCCCCCCCCCCCCCCCCCCGCGCAATCTCAAGTGCATTTGTGTGATAATTGTGGCAGAAAAAGCAGGAAGTTGCAGCTGTTTTTTCTAAGAGATGGAATCAAATTTACGTTCGACAATTAAAAATCTGTTTGATGTGAGTTCTTTTTGGTTTCAAGACGTAGAACAAGGACGACTCACTGTATACTCAGACGCTGTCCCTTTAAGCCAGTGGTCCTCAACCACCGGGCCGCGGACTAGTACCGGGCCACGGGACACTTGGCACCGGGTCGCAGAGCGTTACCGGGCCGCGGGAAAATTTGGCACCGAGATGCACAGAAAGAAAACATAATTTCCTTTTTTTCGTTTTTTTTTTCTCGAAAAAACGTTTTATTTTGAAAAGTGACCAGATTCTCTCTGTTACATCTGTCACACTTAACGCACGTCAAGGTCGCGACACCAAACATCAGGTGATACACCCCGCTAAAATTAAACCCAAACAACCAAAATGAGCAAAAAACAAACTTCTTTAGAAAGTTGCTTTGACAAGGGGAAAATTATTATTGTTATTGTTATTATTATTACTAAAGAGAAAATACCACCTTCGGTCCATGGTAAATGTGTTTTGCGTTGCACCTGCCCCCCCTCCCCCCACCCCTCCGTTCTATGGTACACGTGTCTTGCGTTGTACCGGTCCACGGTGACAAAAAGGTTGGGGACCACTGCTTTAAGCCAATGCATCATGGGAGATGTAGTGTGAAATCGGATGTAAAAGGGCAGAAAGACTAACGTCTCTGAGCTTCATGGTTTTGTTCACTTGTTCCACGGTCTGATACCGGATTCTGTGGAAAGCTACACTGCTAAAGACGAGCTTTAGATGGTATTTTTGTTAGAACTGAGAGACTTTTTGAGCTAAATTGGAACAAGGAATTTAAGACTTTAACCACTTCTGATTGGTCAGACTAATGACATGTGATTAGTTGTAGCTAAATCGCGGTACTGTCATTCTTATCAAAATGTCTTTAATCGAATCAAATAAACACAAAGAAAAAAATATTTTATGATCTTTTATATTCCTAACTACTCAGTGTTTTATCAGGGCCTGTTTGGATGAACACAGAGCTGAAATCCTGGAGATGGAAAATGTTTCTAGATCAGTTAATGAGGGCAATCTCCCACGGCACACCAGTGTGCCGCGTTGAAAAACACTGTCCTAAACATCCGCTCGCTCACGAGCAAGGGGCATCTCCTCCAAGATCTCCTCATCGACCGAAGTTTGGACTTCATATGTCTAACAGAGACTTGGCAGCAGCCGAATGACGTCACCGCCCTGAACGACGCGACACCTCTGGGGTTCGTTTACATCGCTCACCCCCGCGTCTCGGGGCGCGGGGGGCTGGAGGCTCACGCCTGTGACTGTCCCTGCTTATCCATCATTCGAGGCTACAGCATGTCAGCTATCTGGACCGACCCCAACTATTGTAGCAACTGTCTACCGACCCCCAAAACCTAATAAGGATTTTATCGCTGACTTTTCTGACCTTCTGACTCATCTCTCCATGCTTTCATCCAACCTATTGATCTTAGGTGACTTTAATATTCACATGGACAATGTCAGCAACACCCTCACCAAAGATTTTACATCCTGTCTGGACAGCTTTGATCTTCATCAGCACATCAACTTCCCCACCCATAAGAATGGACATGTACTTGGCCTTATTTGCTACTCAGGCGTTCACCCTCTGGACTGTAAACCAGATATTTTCCCTTTTTCAGACCATATGCTGTTATCTTTTAAGGTCAACCTCTCTCTCTCCAAAACCAACCTTCCCCGTACTATAACCTTCCATAAGATTAAGGACATCAACCTGGACAATTTTTCTTTACTTATCCACAGCCTTTCCCCCACTGACAGTCATTCCACTCCAGACGAACTACTTTCACATTACAATGCCAACCTCAAAAATCTCCTGGACAATCTTGCTCCACTTAAATCCAGGTCCATCACTTTCACCACTTCTGCACCCTGGTTCACTCCCAATCTCAGACAGCTGAAAGCCAAAGGACGACAACTAGAAAGATTATTCAGAAAAACTGGTCCTACTGTCCATAAGCAAATGTACACTACACACCTTTCTCATTACAATGATTGTATTTCTGAGGCAAAAATCCCTTATTTCTCTGGTCTAGTAAACTCTTCAGTAGGAATCACAAGAGATCTTTTTTCACTCCTCAAAAACAACAACATGCCCAAATGCACCCCCCCCCCCCACTTGTACTCCTCAGATTTTTGTAACTCCTTGGCATCATTTTACACAACAAAAATTGAGCAGATCCATCAGCAACTTAAGCCATCTTCAAGTCCAAATTCAAGCCCTGCTGCTTTATTTCCCCCACCTCACTTGTTTTCTGCTTTTAACCTCCCATCAGTTGATGAAATTAGTGAACTCATCCAAAAATCCAACACCTCTTCCTGCCAGCTTGATCCAATACCCACTGCTTTGGTCAAGGCTACTCACCCCACTCTGTCCCCACTGATCACCAGCATCATTCACGCCTCACTCAAGACCTGAACAGTTCCCACTGCTCTCAAATCAGCAGTAGTCACCCCCATACTAAAAAAGCCTGGTTCTGACCCCTCCAATCTCAACAACTTCCGCCCAATATCAAACGTTCCATTCATCTCCAAAATTCTTGAAAAAACTGTAGCTGCTCAACTCCATGCTCATCTCTCCAGCAATAGTTTATACGAACAGCTCCAGTCTGGTTTCCGTCCCCTCCACAGCACAGAAACAGCTCTCCTCAAGATCACTAACGACCTCCTTCTTGCAGCATATGCTGGTTCAGTCTCCATCCTCCTCCTGCTAGATTTGAGTGTGGCGTTTGACACCATCTCCCACCCCATCCTTCTGGACAGACTTTCAAACATTGGCATCACCAACTTACCCCTTAGCTGGTTCCATTCCAGTGACGTGCAGTCAGGGGAGGCAGGTGAGGCTGTGCCTCACCTGTCATTATGGGAAGAAAAGAGAAAAAGTAAATTCATTTATTATATTTAATCAGTAATTTGTGCTTTGCAGTCATTTTCCATTTAAATATACCATTTTTGGGTGTTTTTTCTTTTCAAAATCGCTGAATTTCCGCATTTGCCGTTCAGATACTAAGAAGCGACGTGCGATGAGGCACCAGCCCGCTGAGCCTCACCTTGGATTGCGCAATACCCATGCAGTCAGACGGTACTGCTGTCTCTCTGTATGTCAGTTCAATCACTTGTACTATATGAGCTGAGTTTACATAATTTAGCAGATGTATATGATGCAGAGTGTTTGTTTTTATAAATAACTGTATGTTAGGGACGTGTTTCTTGTGCTGAGCGCTAAACGCCGGCAAAAAAGCCGCTGGGTGAGGCCAGCAGTTCTCGTGCCTCATGTTAGGGGGCGTCGGTGAGCCCTGAGATTATGACACTAAAAAATAATAGAAGAAGTGATAGCAAGCGGCAAGTCATTTTCTTCAGAAGGATCAGCGTATGGACTTTATTTACAAGTAAAGGTAAGATGATAATAAGGTTTGTGCTTTTTTCTATGCTGCAGTTTGTATATGGAAAAAAACATGTTGAAATGATATTTTAAACAAAACACATTAACTGTTGTCAATCAAATGGTGAATAAGTTACTCAGTATGGTTCATATGTTTGTAAATATGACTGATGACGTCAGTGCCTCACCAGCCATAAACCCCACCGCACGTCACTGTTCCATTCATATCTCCCAGGTCGCACCCAGTTCATCCGGTTAAAATCATTCACCTCTCCCATCACACCAATCACCACAGGTGTGCCCCAGGGCTCTGTCCTGGGGCACACCTCCTCCAAACCTGGCTCTTCTTTTCCACCTTCTTTCCTCTCCAATTGTCTTTCTGAGGTCAAATCCTGGTACACGTCAAATTCCTTAAATTAAATTGTAATAAGACTGAACTCCTCAATGTTGGCACTAAATCCAATCTTAGCAAAGTTGATAATTTCTCTCTTTCCTTCAACAATTCCTCTATTTTTCCCTCCCCTCAGGTTAAGAGTCTGGGTGTCCTCTTTGACAGCACCCTTTCATTCACTGCTTACATCAGTAACATCACCCGCTCTGCTTACTTCCATCTGCGTAACATTCGTCGTCTCCGTCCCGCTCTCACTCCTCACTCTACAGCTATCCTAGTCCACAGTTTCGTCACCTCCCGTATTGATTACTGCAACTCTCTTCTATCTGGACTTCCACAAAAAAACATCTGTAAGTTTCAACTGGTTCAAAACTCAGCTGCTTGAATAATAACCCAAAACCGCTCCATTCACCACATTACACCCGTCTTACAGCAGCTCCGTTGGTTACCAGTACCTCACCGGATCACCTACAAAATCCTCATCATAACCTTCAAAGCCCTCCACAACCTCGCCCCTCTGTATCTTTCAGAGCTCCTAACAGTTGCTACCCCCACTCGCTCCCTCAGATCTTCTTCCTCCCTCCGACTGGCCATTCCACGAACACGACTAGTTACCATGGGGGGTCGAGCATTCAGCAGCACTGCCCCACAACTCTGGAATTCCCTCCCCTCTGATCTACAAAATATGGACTCACTCACTCAATTTTCCAAACACCTCAAAACTCACCTTTTCCATCATGCTTTTAACTCATTATATTTAAATTGCTGTTTTCAACTGTTAACTTATTTTGTGTTCTGGAATTTTACTGTTGTATGTTTATGTTTTTACATACCTTGTACTGTGAGGCGACCTTGAGTGCCCAGAAAGGCGCCATATAAATAAAATGTATTATTATTAAAAATGTATTATCAAAAAAGCCTATGACTGCTGATAGTTTTAGTTTTTGGTTGTTAAGTGCTACTTTTATAGTTTTAAGTTACTTTGTATTGAGTTTTTTATTGATATTTATTCATATCTTGTAGCACTTTAAGGTTTCATTTAATGAAAAGTGCATTATAAATAAAATGTATTATCATTATTATTATTATGAAACACCAGATCTGATACCAGTGTCATTGATAAAAAAAAGGGGGGAAAAAGATTTATTTATGATATAATATGCTCTGAATAATAGTAAACTGGATCACTAGAATTGACAAATTATACTAAATCTGATTCAACAAGGTTTCTATTGTGTTAGAATGGATGTTCAGTGAACTGTTTCAGTGTCTGCAGCATCTTCCAGCTGCAGCAGTCAGTTCAGTTTCTGTTCAGCAGAATGAGGGAGGTTTTTGTACGACTGTTTTTCACTGTGTGAACACACGCTGACTGTTGATGAAGTGAAAACTCTGACAGTAATAAACTGCTGCATCTTCAGTCTGAATTCCACTGATGGTCAGAGTGAAATCAGAGTTTGATCCACTGCCTGAAAAACGACTTGGAGTCCCTGATTCTAGAGTGCTAGCAGAGTAAATGAGTCGTTTAGGAGATTCTCCATCTTTCTGTTGGTACCAGGCTAAACGGTGATAGCTGTTATAAACAAAAACATCCTGACTGGTCCTACATGAGATGGAGACAGATTCTCCCACAGCAGAGCTCACTGCTCCAGGCTGAGTCACTGTGAACTGTCCTCTGGACTCTGAGGAGACAGAGACAGAAACAGAAAGCAGCTTCATGCTTTTGTGGCCTTCATTTCAGAGGGACGGATGTTCATAGAGGAGAGGAGTTGGATTCTCTGGACTTTACCTGTGAAGCAGCAGCAGAGGAGAGTCCAGATGAGGACGCACATAACACTCATGTTTTGGAGGAAGAGGAGGAGGAGGAGGAGGATTTCTGTGTCTTCTGCTGTGATGAAGGACAGCTGTCAGTCATCCAGTCTTCAACTCTCAGGACTATAAAGTCTCCCAGAGCACTGGAGCATGGAGCTGCTGATGCAAAGTGTCTCTATGGAAACCACTGACTCCAACAGGAACATGGATCATCTTCATCATCATGATTATCAGAAAATCGGAAGTAATAATTTATGAACAAATACATATGTAGGATAAAAATTTGCTTTCAGATGATAATGGATCCACTCTTAGCCTTTTTGAAACTTCATGACCATAAAGCTGTTCAATGGGATGTGAGGACATCTGAGTGTTTTACAATTGTTTCTGTGTTTAGTTTATGAAATTTTTTCATTTTGTTTCCATTTTTCTTGAGAAATTGAAAGGTTTAAAATTTAAATCTGAGTGATTTTAAAAATCACCACTAAATATGAAACATAGTGTCTAAAGGAAACACATATTAACAGCTATTTATTTATTTCTCTTCATGTGTAGAGAAACATGACGACAGACAGAAAGCAGCAGGACTCTAGAAACCACAACATGGACTTTTTTACAGACATTTGGAAACATTTAATGATAAATGCTCAAAGGTAGATTTCTCTCTGAAGGAAGTTCCACTTTAACTGACTGACAGCTGTTTATTGCATTAAAGACAGAACTTCTGCTGATCAAAAGTGGATTTTTATCAATGCATGATGGGAATTATTTATGGAGCCAAACTCTGCTGCTATTATTGAAAAACTGTTTTTGCAGAGCAACATTTGAATCATGGACTTCAGTAAAGTTGTGGATCCATTTAACCTGCAGCCACATTTAAAACTGTTCAACTGATTTTTGCATGAATTCTAATTTTTTAGAAGAAATATTTAAACAGTTTTTTGGATTTTGGTGATTTTGCTGTCATTTAGTTTTAACTGAGTAATGATTACATTAGTTACTGCAGTAAAAATATCAATAAACAATTACTAGTTTAATTACAACTTAATACCTGAGAAAATGTAATTTCATGAATTTAGATGGATTATTTCTAGATGTTCTGTCATCAGTTGAGTTTGTTTGTTTCAGAGTCAGAGAGCGTGTCTCTGTACAGTCAGAGGTTTTTGTACGACGCTTCCATCAGTTTGTATCACTGTGGTGGACGTTTGGTGGAGGAACCAGACTGGAGTTTGGAAGTAAGTAGATCTTTTTGTTGATTTTTATGTTTTCATGTCTTATTTCCTTCTTTAATTGATCCTGAGTTACTAGTATTCTTTATAAAATGACATTCTATTAATTTTGGTCAAATACATTTTTTATAACCAGACTTAGTCTGCGTGAAACTTGAAAATACTAAATTGTGTTGCCTTAAAATAGAATAAATCAACATTTCTATGTGAATCAAGAAATAAGAAATATTTAGTTCATATTTAAACATCTGGAAAGAGTCTCTGTAGAGTCAGAGGTTTTTATAAAACACGTTAGTCAGTTTGTGTCACAGTGGTGAACTTTTGGTGGAGGAACCAGAATGAAATAATTTTTAAAAAATTACCAGAAGAATAATTTTGGTTAATTTTCTGTTTTTTTTTTTCCGAGTAAATCTCAACTCTTTTTTAGTCAAAATACTTAAATTTAAAATTAGTTGTTTTATTACACAATATCCTATTAACAGTGTTTTTTTTTTTTTTTTAGAAATAATGTTATGTTAATGTAGTCATAGTGCATTAAAAGGCAGTTTATACTCACAAAATTTTAAAGACATTCAGTCCAAACTTGTTTCTACATGCAGATGCATCTGCTCTGTTTCTAACCCAGTTGGACATTTTTCAGTAGAAACTGAAGTTTCTCTTGTTGCTGATCTGCATGAGAGATTTCTTCAAGGAAGTGAAACAATGTGTGAATCAATGACTGATGGAGCAGAAAAACACCTGAACACAAACCTTCTTCCAACTGAAAGCACTCCATCCAATCAGAGCTTTTGGATTGACAGCTGTGTGCTTCCTGTCCTCTAAGCTGATTGGTGTCTCCTAGGTGATGCCCCGCCCTCCCTGACAGTGCTGGCCCCCTCCATGGAGGAGCTGCAGCAGGGGAAGGCCACACTCATGTGTGTGGCCAACAAGGGCTTCCCCTCAGACTGGACTCTGTCCTGGAAGGTGGTCGGCAGCAGCAGCAGCAGCAGCAGGGAGGAGAGCAGGAGCCCCGGGGTGCTGCAGAAGGACGGCCTCTACAGCTGGAGCAGCACCCTGAGGCTCTCTGCAGACCAGTGGGAGAAGGTGACCTGTGAGGCCAAGAGAGGATCCCAGACTCCAGTCTCAGAGACTCTCAGGAGAGACCAGTGCTCCCAGTCCTGAACTCAGACACTCTGATGGAAATCTGCTTGCTTTGCATTTCTTCTTTTTTTCTCTTTCTCAAACTCTTTTTTCACATTTTTTACAGTTTGACTTGGCATAATTATATACAAATAAAAATCTTGTTGTCAACTGACTTCTTCTTTTTGACAAAATCAAATGATTGTTTCACTGTCATATGACATTGTGTAAGGAATAAACAAAAACCCAGAAAAAAGTTCAACCCCTTCATCCTGACTTTATGTTTCACTATATAAATATGCAGTTATGACAGTATACAGTTCTTTTTGTTCCTATTAAGGGGATGCTAAATGAGGTGTTTCAGGAAAACAGCTCTCACTCTGACAGTGTCAGACAGTTCTCACTCAGCAATGACCTGGTTTTGCTGCTACAGTATACACTGAGCAGCATCCTCCCCCCTGACCAAACTAAGGAACTACAGAATCAACAAAATTTTTGAAAAAAAAATGTATATATATGGTTATGTTTGTTTGTGTCTGTGTCGGTATTTTTGGCATTGTGGGGGCAACGATCTGTTTACACAGTCACGGAATGGGGACCAATTTTGGAAGAGGGACCAAATCATGATCCCCATCAAGATAATTCAAAATGGCTTTAAAATCGTTGTTTAAGGTTTTTGTGCACTTTTTAGCTTAGGCACAGACTGCATATTTTTTCATCTGTATGGGAGTGTGAGTTTGGCTTACTGGTGCCTCTAGTGTCTTTCCAATGGTACTGCAGCCCTGGGTTCACACACACATCCAATATAGTCAAGCAATTAATAATCATTGTAATCCCATTTGTGTAAATTAGTGTTAATGTCAATTTTTGAATTTAGTGTGTATTTAATCTTAGTGTTATATGCAGGGGGTTTTCATTGTCTTTCTTTTGTTTCCTTCCTCTGCACGTACCTCAAGTGCTGAGTGAAGACACCTGGTGGAGACCTGACGAGCTGCACAATCAGGCTCCAGAGCCAGCCACCAGGCCCTTCATATAAGCTCTTGTGAATCACTTGATGGCAGAGCTCTTTCTGGATCACAACCAGATGAATGTTTTGAATGCTTTGTGTTGGAGATTGTGGGAGGTTTGTGGACAGGTAAGACAGGTAAGACAGGCCTCACGTAGCTTGCTTTCTGTTGGACACACTAGGTAAGTTGGTTGGTGCCACCCCTTGTATGTTTTGTCACCACTTTCTAGATTATACAGTGAGACTTTTGTTTTCTTCTTTTAGTTTTAGAGCTTTGATAGCCAGGCTGGGTTTTGTTATATTTATTATATTCATTATCCCAACCTTAGTTCCTACCTCCCCTCCTCCATGTTCAATAAAACCATTAAAAGTCCTGCATTGTGTATGTTTATGTTGCGTACACTCTAGCCCTAGACTTGTAGATTTGTGGACGTAACACTTGGCGATGGTGGCGTCCACAAAAGACACGTTTCTGGACACAGTTTGAGGAAATGCTATGGGGAAGGTGTTGAATAAAGCTGGTCCCATAATGGGCTTGTATCCATGTGTGTAAAACATTATCTTATTTACAAATCTGCCTGTTAGGGATGGGTACCGCGCCCCAGTAATGAATGGGCCCCGGGGCTACATTCTTCAAGACCGCAGCATCGTTAAGATCTAACCTCAATGATTCTGCTATCTGTACTGGAGAAGTCTCATTTGTTTTTGTCAAACCTCAAACCTTATAACAAACTAAACAATATCTGCCATATTTAACTCACCAACTCAGTCAATTTTCCATAAATTAATTATTTATATATATATATATATATATATATATATATATATGTGTGTGTGTATTTTTTTTTTTTTTTTTTTTTTTTACTTGTCCTGTCCAACAGCTGGGCAAACAGATGAGAGCTGAGGGCCTCTTGTGTTGGACATATTTTACTTTAACAACAGGGGTTATGAAACTTCAGACAAACCAGAGGAATGTCTGAATAAACCCCTTCTGTAATTAAGGCCAAACTTTATTAATTTGAATCATATTTCAACATCTTTGGTGGTGGACCAGACGGAAAAGGAAAGGAGGGAAGAAGACAGAGGGATGTTAGAGGGGAGGGGGGATAGGAGGGTGATAATAGGAGGGGGGGGATAAAACCATGAAGCAGCATAAAGCAACATGTTTACTGGATGTTTATCATTACGGTAAGGTTCAAATGTAATACAAATCTCAAAGGGCGGGACCTGTCCACACACACACTCAGGTATTATAAACACACCTGTTAGCTGCAAAAATGCCCACGTCAACATGTAGACAAAACATGCACACAATACAGATTTTGTTCACACACGCATACTTATGCCTTCAAACCAACTAGTGTGAAATATTTCATTCATTCAATCATGCAAATTATTAGTGCAAAGGTGAGCTAACACCTGTACTCAGGTGAGTGTTTATGTTCTTCTAAATGGATGATGGAATGTGAAAGGAAGGAGGGAGAGTGACCAGCCATCCCCACACCAAGACCCACACCGCAGCAGCAGCGGCAGCCAGAACCCCCCAACGCCACATGGCAGCAGGCAGAGAACAACCACCCCCCGGGCGACCACATCCGCCACCCAGACCCGCCGCGCCGGGAGGTCCCAACGCAGGGCCCCACCCGAGAAGAGCGCCCACAGCCCCAGATGTGCTCCCCATCATCACCCAGGAGATCTGGGCATCCCCCCGCCCCAACTCCAGGTACGTGCCAGGACCCCCCAAGGGAGACCCCCTCTGCGCTCCAGGCAGCCACCCACCTGGCCCACGGTTGGTCCAGAAAGGAGCAAGGCAGGGGCCAGCCGACCCCACACAGGAGGGGGGCATCCCGGAGAAAAGGGGGGCCCACAAGGGGTGTTGTAAACATGGCCCGACCAGGCTCGGCCACAGTTGGAATGTGGGCGGGTCCCAGCGCTCAGGGGCAAAAACCCGAACCCACCCCGCAGGGACACAGACACCCCCGGCTCAGGTGTAATGTGAACCCCCTCCCCGCGCGGAGAGAGCCCCACCAGGCCCAGGAAACCGGCACCCAGGGGACACGGCCACTGCTGCCAAGGGCCCAGTACCCCCCACCAGGGATGGGGTAGGGGACAGATGGACCCACCTTCCTTGCAAAATGTGTGTGCATGTGTTTGTGAGGGTGTGTGTGTTTGTGTTGGACGGGTGACACCCAGAGTGACCGGGGGCCCCAAGAGGGTTGACCCGCCCCGTCCCAGAGCCAGGGAAGGGCTGATCCCAGCCCCAGGTGCAGACAGGCAGCCCATCCAGCGCCGCTGGACCTACCCACCCGAGCAGGACCCCCCGCCAACCCCCCCCAGCACGGGCAAAGAGACCACCCCATCAAGCCAAGCCGGACCACCACTCAACCCCCCCACCACGCACCCCCCACCGCCAAGCCCAGAAGACCACGCAGCGTCCCAGCCCGCCCCACCCAGGCACCGGACCCGACCCCCCGACGAACGGGGTCCCCACCAGCCCCCACTGGGCAGCAGAGGCCCCTTCCCCCACCCCGCACCACGGCAGAAAGGCAGGGAGTATTGACGACCAGGCCCCCCACCCTCTAAGTCATGGAGTTAGCTATGGGAGACCAGACAGACCAAATTCTTTCAAAGTTACTTGAACTTTGGGCTGACATTTTTTCCAAGCTGATATGATCAAACAGCAGATTTCTGTATTGACTTATATTTATATTTTTCTTGTTTTTCCAATTTATTAAGATGGTTTTTTTAGCAATACAAAGAGTTATGAAAATTATATTTAATAATTCTCCTTCTACCTCGATGACACTCATGTCACCATGTTAATTAATTATATTAATTTTGCTATTCTCGTTGAAGAGGACAGGTCTGTCTGGGTATTTGTGTGCACGGGGGGCGGGGATATTGTTCAGACAGTACGCAGCATGCGCACACAAGACAAGGAAGCGCACACACGAACGCTACCATAGATGTACGATGGCACTAAACGGCCCAAAATGCTGCGGCTCTCTGTGGTTTAGTAAAATAACTGTCATGTTCTCAGATTGTCGCGGTGCCTTTAACACCGTCAAGTAGGAGGAAGACAGCAGCGTGAACACACGAAGGGGGAGTGTCTGCAGCTGTGAACTTCGACCAAATTCTGTTATGGGATGAAAAGTTCTTCTAAAAAGACAGCCAGTGGCAATCTCGTAGAGGACACATGAGCGCCACAAAAAAAGACTGAAACCATCCATTTCCGCGTAAAATAAATAAAATTTGCGTCAGGGCGTCCCTGCTATCCTGTCACCTTGATGCTACGATGACCGTATGTTGAACATGCTGGAGGAGGGGTTGCATGCGGGGGAAACAACAAACATGTGGGGGCGGGGCTTATGATTCAAGACCTGCAACAAACTAAAAGCTGGTTCCAAGTAAAGTATAGTTATCATCCATAAAATTAATATAATTTATTGGGTTTACTGGATTTAAAGAAAACTAAATAAATAGAAAGGAGTTTGCATCAAAGTGAATTTGTTTCCATCTCCTCTTAACTCTGTTGTTTGACAGACAGAAAAGTCTATTTAAGGTTGTGGCAAATGAACAGAAGATCAAAGGAAACTTCACGCTCATAAAGGATAAAAATAATTAAATAAATATCCTGACAGCATTTTGAATCAATACAAGCATTGCCAAATGAACAAATGCGACATATCTGCAAAAACATTTTTTTTAACACATCTAGTGTTGTGGCTCCCTGTGCTTTCATCTCAGTGGGAATCTAATCCAAATGGCTCTTTGAGAGGTTCAGGTTCAGACCCCAGGTCTAGCACATCCACGTGTTCCTGGTTTGTATTGTAACATTATCATGTATAAAGTTAAATTGTTTTCTTAAAAAAACAACGTTGTTCCATAGTGAGGAAATAAAACACTTTATGTTCTAAATTTTTTATTTATTTTTCTTCCTCAAAAGGTATCGATTAGAGTAGCGTTAAAATACCGGATAGATAAGCAGTATCAATAAGAGTAGTAGTTAAAACCTTAACGATACCCATCCCTTTTGCATATTTTCTCATTTTTCCAAAATCCAAATAATTTATATTTTCACTATATCAAAAATAATCTAATTCTTATATCATAAATTTTTTTCGAGAAAAAGTTTAGCTTGAACACCTTTTCTATTTGTTATCAGGCATTTTTGTAAGTAGTTTATTGTCTTCTAATCTCATTCTTAATTTTAAAAATGTCTTACAGTCACCAACAGTGTTTACATGAGTGCAGTGGAAGGCCATTCTTCAACACTGCCAGAGACTCTGACAGATGAAGCCAGTGGACCAAGCATTGCATCGTCATCTAAAGTAGAAATTTATTTTATTCCTCTTGTAAATTGACTGGTGTGTCTGTATCCAAGTTTGGTCCTACATCTTAGTTGAATTTATTTATGCTATTCTTGTAAAGTTCCTTAAGAAGTCTCCAGCTTGTTCAGAACGCAGCAGCTAGATTGTTAGCAGGATCTAGCAGAAGAGATCACATCACTCCTGTGTTAGTTTCACTTCACTGGATCCCAGTTGATTCTAGAATCAAGTTCAAGATCCTCCTGTTAACCTATAAGGCCTTACATGGAATGGCCCCGTCCTATATTAATGACCTCATAGTCCCTTACCATCCAATCAGAACACTTCGCTCGCAAAATGCAGGACTGCTTGTGGTTCCTAGAGTTAGTAAAAGTACAGTCGGAGGTAGAGCGTTTAGCCACCAAGCCCCTGTTTTATGGAATAAACTCCCAGCTCAATGAAGAGAGGCAAATTCAGTTTCTACATTCAAAGTTAGACTGAAAACATTCCTCTGTGGACAGGCTTATTGTCAGACTAGTTAGTATTCAGAGATTATTTAACTTAATGTTAATTTGTTTAAATTAAAATCAATAACAATAACTATTTGTTTTAAAAGGCTGCTAGAAGTTGAAGCTGGGGTAACTATGGTGCTGTGGGGTTCTGTTCTCTTTTCTTTTCTCATCTGCTTCTACCCTTCCTCTCTTCCCTATTCTTGATCATTATTCATAATTTAGTTATCCATGCCTCTGATGCAGTGCGATTCATGTATTGTCCCTCTTTCCCTCTCCCATCCTGGGGAGTGGGAGTGCTTCCAGACTCCAGTTGACTCATCCGTGCTCCTGTACCTGACCGAGTACCTCCTCTCTGCTCCTGCTCCTACACCTGGCTGTGGTTCCTGTCTCCGGCTCGAATTGCGCCCCGATTGTCCCCAACTCCATCTGGATGAAGCTCGTCTGCTGGACTTTAAATATGTAGATGTAGAGTTAGATAAGTTAATTCTTCTCTATGAGTTCTGGTAAATCGTCTGTCCGTCCTGGGGGAGGATCCCTCCTTCATGTGAGCACCCCTGAGGTTTCTTCGTTTTTTCCGGAATCCGGTTTTTTAGGAGTTTTTCCTTACTGCGAAGGGGGGTCTAAGGGCAGGGATGCCAGTATAGCTTAGTCAGTTTGTTAGTTTATTTTAGTATTTTCCTATTGACTCTTTGTATTCATGATCCTTTTGATTTCATGTTTCACTTTTTGAAATACCGATACAAAGCCCATCGAGATGACTGCTGTTGTGATTTTGGGCTATACAAATAAAATTGAATTGAATTGAATTAAAACAGCTTTGCTAACCTTTCATTTGCATCCAATTAAAAAAAAAGTACTTTCACTGACATTTTCCTAAATTTTTAGTACTTTGAACTTTTCTAACTTTTGCAATCATTATGCATGTGTTCCGCAGCTTGTGATACACCGTGATGATGAAGAGGTTGTTGTCCCACGATTAAGAACTAAAAACTAAAATGAAAAGTGTTGTGGAGACACATGGGCACTTAATCACTTAAACCAGGGTCTGTCACCAAAAAGCCTGGTGTGGCAAGTAGGACACGCCCACTAATTTTGAGGTAGCAGTCAACACGCTTGTGTTAATTTGGTGGCAGTGCTTTAAAAGCCCTGCAAACGGCTCCTGCAAGGCTCCTGCAAAACAATTTGTCTTTGTTTCTTCAGGAACGTGTTTTAAGCTGCATGCCCTTATCTCCCCGCAAATAGGGGATTAAAGCTGCTGCTTTGCTTTCATGGTTTTTCCACTGTGATTTCTGTCCGGGTTCCCACCCCCGCCACGACAGAACCGGTTGGAGCGAAACGCACAGCTCGCGTACTAGGAGACCTCTCGTTGCTGTGACGTCTCACCGGACTCCTCCTCCAGAATATTTTAACTGACTTATCAATGATTGTTTTATTAAAAGGTTTCTTAACGTTGTTTTTAACTGAAATCTAATAAATTATATTTTTAAACTAACCACAGCCTCAGCCTTGGTTTAGAGCAGGACCTGCACCTGCCTTTCTTTAAAATCTTTTCCTGGGGCTCAGCAGCCCCAGACGGCGTTGTCGACCCGTTTTCTCATGCTGCCACACTGGCAAGAATCGTGTTTAGGCCTTGTGTCTGTTCACTGACCCGTCTCTTCACACATTAGCAGACATCTTTGGAAGGTAATAAGTGCAATGATCCCTGACCCAATCACATACATAATAAAAAGTGACTTTGTCATTTAGATCAGCATTTGTTAAATAAAGGTGGAACTTCTGCTAAGAGTCAGCAATATGTTCGAGAGAAGATGAGAAAAATAGGAAGACTTGTACATCAAGCTAGAAAAGTGACAACAAAAATGGAAGATCTCATCAACCCAAGAAGTACCCTGAGACAGTGAAAGCTGTAAAGGCTACATGTGGGTATGATGATGAAGAAAACAAGTTATCTGTCCCATCACTAGCAAACAAGCTTGGAAATGCACTAGTTAAAGTCTAGAAACTCTTGAAAGCTCAGGGTTTAATTACCAATGACAAAGAGCTTTTTAAGAAGGCTAGTAATTTTCAGGAAGTCCATCGAGAGAAGTGGAATAAATTGATATCAGCAATGGCATTGAGAAACATCAGGGAAGCAAAGTGGATTGTTCCCACTCTCATGCCCTTTCCTGAAAACGTGCAAATGTTGCACACACATCTCAATCAAGTCCAAGAAGAGTGGTTCCCTTTAGTTTAGAAATCTTCAGAGTTTTTCTGTCATCATTCTGGGAAAACTGACGATTTGGTGATGATGATAAAAACATCAATACAACTGTACTTTAATAAACAACTTTTATCATGTCTAGTAACTTACTAAAGAAACTCAATGGGCTGACCGATGTACTTTTGACATGATTTTTACATTATAGAAAAAAAATTTATTCAGCCATGATCTGTTTTTATTTTACTGTTTTATGTATTTTATATCCAACATCTGTTTTTATTGTTGTTCTGTGTTTAAAATCCAAAGTTAGAATTGTATTATTTTCTCTTAAATGTTGGAAACTAAATAAGAGTTATAACAAAATAATTTGCAAAATAAACACATGCCTTTGTTTATGTGTGTGTGTGTGTGTGTGTGTGTGTGTGTGTGTGTGTCTGGGTGTGTGTGTCTCTGTGTGTATGTGTGTGTCTCTGTGTGTGTGTGTGTCTTCATTGAACTGTATCAGTTCAGTTTCTGTTCAGCAGAATGAGGGAGGTTTTTGTACGACTGTTTTTCACTGTGTGAACACATCCTGACTGTTGATTTCATGAAGACTCTGACAGTAATAAACTGCTGCATCTTCAGCCTGAATTCCACTGATGGTCAGATTGAAATCAGAGTTTGATCCACTGCCTGAAAAACGACTTGGAATCCCTGATTCTAGAGCGCTAGCATAGTAAATGAGTAGTTTAGGAGATTCTCCATCTTTCTGTTGGTACCAGGATAAAAAGTAATCGCTTCCATCATCATAAACATCCTGACTGGTCCTACATGAGATGGAGACAGTTCCTCCCACAGCAGAGCTCACTGCTCCAGGCTGAGTCACTGTGACCTGTCCTCTGGACTCTGAGGAGACAGAGACAGAAACAGAAAGCAGCTTCATGCTTTTGTGGCCTTCATTTCAGAGGGACGGATGTTCATAGAGGAGAGGAGTTGGATTCTCTGGACTTTACCTGTGAAGCAGCAGCAGAGGAGAGTCCAGATGAGGACGCACATCACACTCATGTTTTGGAGGAAGATCAGGAGGAGGAGGAGGATTTGTGTGTCTTCTGCTGTGATGAAGGACAGCTGTCAGTCATCCAGTCTTCAACTCTCAGGACTATAAAGTCTCCCAGAGCACTGGAGCATGGAGCTGCTGATGCAAAGTGTCTCTATGGAAACCACTGACTCCAACAGGAACATGGATCATCTTCATCATCATTATTATTTAAAAATATGAATAAATATAACAATAATTTATCTAGTTATTGCTGAAAATGGAGTTACTTTGAGTCTTTTTGTTTGATGACCATAAACCTTTTCAATGTCATGTGACAACGTCTAAATATTTTACATTTGTGTTTGCTTTCAATGTTAAAAATTATTTTTTTACTGTTGTCATTTTTTTGAGGTGTCTAATTGCTTTAAATTCAAAACTGGTTGATGTTAAATTTTCCAATATTCAACATGAAACTTAGCTTTAAAAAAAACACAACAAGAACTGTTTTTATCTTTTGTAAAGATGTAAAGACGAACATGACAGAGCAGCAGGATACTAAATATTCACAATGTTGAGTTTTTATATGAAAATATGAAACATTTAATCATAAATTCTCAAAGACAGATTGAACTCCAAAGATAATTCTACTTCATTTGAATTACTCAGCTGTTTATTGCATTTAAGTCAGAACTTCTGCTGATTAAAGGTTGATTTTTGGAGTTTCTGCAGAGCAACATTTTAGACAAGTTGTTGGTTCAAACCAACTGCAGCCACATTTAAACTCATTCATTACATGCATGCTTTTATTTTGGATTCAGAAGAGACATTTGAACTTTTTGGGGGGGATTTCTGTGTTTGTATCATCATTTAATTTTATCAGAACACTATTTACAAGTTTTTGAGTAAGAACGTTATTAAAGGAGTTTATTTACTGAGAACATGTAGAATTCTAAGACTAAGATGTGTTGTTTTCATTTGTTCTGTCATCAGTTGAGTTTGTTTGTTTCAGAGTCAGAGAGCGTGTCTCTGTACAGTCAGAGGTTTTTGTACGACGCTTCCATCAGTTTGTATCACTGTGGTACACGTTTGGTGGAGGAACCAGACTGGAGTTTGGAAGTAAGTAGATCTTTTTGTTGATTTATATGTTTTCATGTCTTATTTCCTTCTTTAATTGATCCTGAGTTACTAGTATTCTTTATAAAATGACATTCTATTAATTTTGGTCAAATACATTTTTTATAACCAGACTTAGTCTGCGTGAAACTTGAAAATACAAAATTGTGTTGCCGTAATAAAGAATAAATCATCATTTCTATGTGAATCAAGAAATAAGAAATATTTAGTTTATGTTAAAACATCTGGAAAGAGTCTCTGTACAGTCAGAGGTTTTTATAAAACACATTAGTCAGTTTGTGTCACAGAGGTGAACTTTTGGTGGAGGAACCAGAATAAAATAATTTCTTTTAATTAACTGAAGAATAATTTTGGTTAAGTTTCAGTTTTTTTTCCGAGTAAATCTAAACTCTTTTTTAGTAAAAATATCTAAACTTAAAATTAGTTGTTTTATTACACAATATGCTATTAACACTGGTTTTTTTTTAGAAATAATGTTATTTTAATGTGGTCATAGTGCATTAAAAGGCAGTTTATACTCACAAAATTGATTTTTGGACATTTGATATTTCAGAACATTTAATTGTTATTTCAAGGATTTTCTGACAGAAACCTGACATGATTGTTGTGTTTTTGTCCTAATTTGTACATTTCTTTCATGTATGATGAAGCTTTTTAAAGACATTCAGACCAAACTTGTTTCTACATGCAGATGCATCTGCTCTGTTTCTAACCCAGTTGGACATTTTTCAGTAGAAACTGGAGTTTCTCTGGTTGCTGATCTGCATGAGAGATTTCTTCAAGGAAGTGAAACAATGTGTGAATCAATGACTGATGGAGCAGAAAAACACCTGAACACAAACCTTCTTCCAACTGACAGCTGTGTGCTTCCTGTCCTCTAAGCTGATTGGTGTCTCCTAGGTGATGCCCCGCCCTCCCTGACAGTGCTGGCCCCCTCCATGGAGGAGCTGCAGCAGGGGAAGGCCACACTCATGTGTGTGGCCAACAAGGGCTTCCCCTCAGACTGGACTCTGTCCTGGAAGGTGGTCGGCAGCAGCAGCAGCAGCTGCAGGGAGGAGAGCAGGAGCCCCGGGGTGCTGCAGAAGGACGGCCTCTACAGCTGGAGCAGCACCCTGAGGCTCTCTGCAGACCAGTGGGAGAAGGTGACCTGTGAGGCCAAGAGAGGATCCCAGACTCCAGTCTCAGAGACTCTCAGGAGAGACCAGTGCTCCCAGTCCTGAACTCAGACACTGATGGAAATCTGCTTTCTGTGCACTTCTTCTTTATTCTCTTTCTCTTGTTACAGTTTAACTTTGAAGAAAAATCTGCTAATAAAAATGACATTTGCCAACTGATTTCCATGAGTCTGTTTTTATGTCAAAAGAAAATTCTGATATTTTTCTCTGATGTCACTTTTTCTGAGGAATAACATAAAAACAGCAACGAAAACATGAACTCTGTCAGTGTTTTTTCCTTTCAAGGTGACAGAAAGTAGGAGGAGTCCTGGATCACATGGATCACTGTCAAAAAGTTGGACACACTTGTCCATGAATGAACACACATGAACACACACAGAAGAACTACAAAGTCTGCTATTGGACAGTTTATTAGGACGAACAAATCCTTCTTTTGGAGAGAAGTTTCTCAGGAAAACAGCCTGTCTCACTCTGACAGCATCAACAATTCTCAGCACTGATCTGCTTCAGTCAAATCTGAGCAGCACAGTCCACTCAGCCACCAAACTGAATGTATTTCCGTCTAAAAACACAATGGCGGGTGACACGTATCGCGGTGCGTCTGCTCCCGATTTCAAATGGTTTAGAACTAAACCTGAAGTTTACAAGACTGTTGATGGGAAAACAGTTGTGGAGGATGAATTGCTTAACTTCTTGGCCATAAAAATCAGGACAATGACTCAAGAGGAAATTGTCACGCTGGCTGTGAACTTTTTTGACTCTGCATGGATCGAGGCCTCAAAGAAACTTTTGTTTGAACTTTGTCCAACAACCCACTGGTGTGTGTCGCATAAAGGCTCACAGAAAGATGCCAATAATATTAAAAGCTGCCTCAAGGTGCTGAATGAATGTGGGGACAACATGCCCAGATTTGTGTCACACAATCTGGATGATTTACCTCCAGTGTCTTTCTCAAGTCTGGATATCTCCTGCCTTCTTGGGAAACTGGAGAGAATGCAGACCGAGGTTTGCACGATGCCATGCAGCTGCAAGCTGACGTCAGTGACAGTGTTCACGCTGTGACAGCTGACGTGGATCGGCGGGTGAACGCGCTGGAGTGCTGCACCTTTGGAGGACCCGTGGACCTTTCCAGCTCGCAGTGGTGGATACACGGGGAGAGGGCCTGCTTCCGTCATCAGGCCTCACTCTGGAGCAGCGGGAGGAGAACTTCCGAGCACGGCAGCCGTGAGCACTACAGCGGAAGCGAACAGCGTAGCTGGAATGATGGTGCCTACTCTGGAGCTAATAGTGGCAAGTCCAGGAGGTGCTGCCATACCCTCACCAAAGTGATCGCAAGTTGTTAAGACGAACCGGCGACCTCAAAATGGAGTAAGAAAGTGAACGACGCGACTGTCATCGGCACCAGAGCCCCCGGTAACATCAAAACTGTCCGGACAAAGCTGGTGAGGGTTTTTTGCCACAAGGTTTGACCCCGATGTCCTGGCTTTGTATCTTAATGACAAGATGGGTCGTGAGGTGACCTGTCTAAAGGTTGGTGCTGCAAACTCTCGATTCAGCTCTTTTAGAATTTCTGCTGTGTGTAATGAAGTCAGCGAAATGTATGCCCTGCAGCTTTGGCCTGAGGGATCCTTCGTTAGGCGGTATTATGAGCCGCAAAAGACCACTGTGGTTGGACTGAGCACTTCACTTAATGCGGTGGGCAATGTTGCTGTCCAAGGTCCTCAACACGCTATGGCAATACGTGTTGCTTCGTACAACTGCCATGGCCTGCGCTTTGGTCAGAGCGCAGCGGAAAAAGCTCGCCGCAGAGTTGTAGACAAACTAATGGAAACTTGTGACATTTTGTGTCTTCAAGAGACATTTATTTCCAAACAGAACCTGGACAAATGAAACACCCTGCACTCTCACTTCTTTGGCACTGGAGAGTCTACCACCGACCTCAGCACATCAATAGTTAGGGGGAGGATACCAGGGGGTGTGGCTATTCTGTGGAGGAAACAGCTTGACGCACTGATTAAAGTCATCAGACTTTGTGAAGACTGGTGTATTGCAATACACTTCACTCACAACAACAAAGAATTCATCCTTATGGATATATACACACCATATGAATGTGCTCAGAATGAGGATGAGTTTTTCAGTAAGCTTGGTTTTATTGATTCATTTATACAAGACAGTCCCTCTACTAGTATATATGTCGTTAGGGATATGAATGCTGATGTTACAGACTGTGGGTCTATTTTTGCCAACTATTTGAGTGAGTTTTGTTTTAATAATAATCTCACCTTTTCAAGTAAGATGCTTTTACCTCCTGATAGTTTTACTTATATAAGTGAGGCCTGGCATACCACATCATGGTTGGATCACTGTTTTAGCACTGCTGATGCACACAACTCTTTGAGTAGGATGAGCATTTTATACAGGGAAAGTGTGTCTGACCATATTCCTTTTACATTGTCAATTATTTGTGAGCACTTACCTGGTCTATCAAGAAACAATACTGTAAAAGTGAATAAATTAGATTGGGCATCTGGGAAAAAGGAAATATTGAGCTATTATGCCCCAAACAGATAAATCCTTGAGCAGCATACATCTTCCTAAAGATGCTATTTGGTGTAATAAGGCTAACTGTAGTGATGTTACACACAGAAAGGAGCTCTGTGTCATGTACAATGACATAACTAACTCCTTGTTTGAGGCCAGTAAGCCTCTCTACATTCCTAAACAGAGGGGAAGAAAAATAAAAAACCAGATGGAATGATCATGTTGCTGAATATCATCCTGTAGCCAGAGATGCTTTTTATTCTTTGGTAGAAGTGGGAAACCTAGACAAGGGCCAGTTTTTGAACACAAAAAAATGACAAATGCAAGTTATAAATATGCTCTACGCTTTATGTGCAAGAATGAGCAGAATATAAGGGAAGACTCAATGACTAATAAGCTCTTACATAATACCTTTTCTGACTTCTGGAAAGAGGTAAAAACTTTCAACACTTGTAAGACGTCTCTACCAGGCACGGTTGAAGGCGTCTCAGGTGCAGATAAGCTAGCATAGATCTGGAGACAGCATTACTACACCTTATTCAATTGTGTTCAAGGTGAAGCATTTGAAATGGGAGGAGGAGGGGGTGATGTTAACATTGGAGTAACCTCCCACCAAGAAAGGTGCTCAAGGATAACAAATCATGTGGGTTAGATCACATCACCAGTGAGCATCTTGAATATGCCAGCCTGAGGATTTTACCACTTCTTGCCATTTGTTTTACTGGATTTCTGACTCATGGGGTATTAGCTGACTCAATGATGTCTGTATTGTTGGTGCCTGTAATTAAAAACAAGACAGGCAAGCTTGACTCCATAGACAACTATAGACCAATAGCATTAGCCAGTGTCCTTTCAAAGGTTTTAGAAAGAATTTGATCTCATACAATTAATGATTTTATCTTATCTGCTGATAATCAGTTTGGTTTTAAACCTCAACATGGGACAGACATTTGCATTTTTCATCTCCATCTTCCTCCGCTTATCCGGGACCGGGTCGCGGGGGCAGCAGACTGAGCAGAGATGCCCAGACTTCCCTCACCCCAGCCACTTCCTCCAGCTCCTCTGGGGGGACCCCGAGACGTTCCCAGGCCAGCCGAGAGACGTAGTCTCTCCAGCGTGTCCTGGGTCTTCCCCGGGACCTCCGCCCAGTGGGACATGCCCGGAACACCTCTCCAGGGAGGCGTCCAGGAGGCATCCGGACTAGATGCCCGAGCCACCTCAACTGGCTCCTTTCGATGTGGAGGAGAAGCGGTTCTACTCCGAGCTCCCCGCGGGTGACCGAGCTTCTCACCCTATCTCTAAGGGAGCGCCCAGCCACCCTGTGGAGGAAGCTCATTTCAGCCGCTTGTATTCGGGACCTCGTTCTTTCGGTCATGACCCATAGCTCATGACCATAGGTGAGTACTGGAACGTAGATCGACCGGTAAATTGAGAACTTTGCTTTTCGGCTCAGCTCTCTGTTCACCACGACGGACCGATAGAGCGACCGCATAACTACGGACGCCGCTCCGATCCGCCTGTCAATCTCACGCTCCGATCTTCCCTCACTCGTGAACAAGACCCCAAGGTATTTAAACTCCTCCACCTGGGGCAAGGACACTCCACCCACCGAGAGATGGCAGACTACCTTTCTCCGGTCAGGCGACCGGAGGAAAAAACATTTTTTTAAATGATGGCTTTTCTGTTGGTTTTATCTTCATAGCAACCATCTCATATTTTGTCTCAATTTGCATTTTTGCGTTAAAAGAAATTGTTTATAAGTACAGACAAGAAAATTCATCTGTACTTATGTGTTTAATTGATGCATCTAAAGCCTTCAACAGGGTAAATCACACCAAACTTTTGATCAAAATGAAAAATCGGGGTGTTCCATGGTATATTTTAAGACTACTTGCCTTCTGGTATGCCCATCAGAAAATGGTGGTTAGGTGGGGATCAGGCGTGTCTTCCCCATTTGGTATGACCAACGGGGTGAGACAGGGAGGTATTCTATCCCCACTCCTTTTTAACTTGTACATAGGTGACCTATCGAAGGACTTGAATGCATGTAATACCGGTTGCATGGTCGGTGGTTTTAAGGTAAATCATCTAACGTATGCAGATGATTCAGTTGTCTTCAGCCCCAGCAGCTCTGGTTTACAACAACTTTTAAATGGCTGTTCAGAATTTAGTTTTAAGAATGATATTTTATATAATTCCAGTAAAAGTGCTGTCATGATTTGTCGTACAAAGGATGACAATATTTTGAATTTTCCTGCTTTTAAACTGTCTGATTCTGAGCTTGCTGTCTGTCACAAAGTCAAATATCTTGGTCATATCATCAAAAATAAGCTTACAGATGACGATGACATCCACAGACAACAGTGTATTTTATATGCTCAGGCAAACGCACTCGCACGCAGGTTTTATTCATGCTCGGACAATCTTACAATTCTTTTATTTAAAACTTACTGCACACCTGTGAACAAATTATAGGGCATCCAGCATGAGGAAGATACAGGTTGCCTATAATGATGCCCTAAGGATTTTATTAAAACAGCCTCGGTGGTGCGGCGCAAGCAGTTTGTTTGATGGTGCTATAGAGTTAGTACTCTCCAAGCTTTATTAAGACATTTTATTTATGGTTTTATTTATTATTTTAATGCTTCAAATACTGATATCATTTTAACTCTCACCAATGTAAAGCACACTTTTAGATACCAATCCACTATTTGGAGGTTTTGGTACGGACGTCTTTTTTAAACTTTTAAGTTTTCATTTGTTTTGTTTAAGTCAGCAGTTTTAGTCTTTTTTTATTTAGTTCATGATACGTGGTTATTTTATTGTTCTTATACTCTTATCTCATTGTTTTTATATTCCTATGTCATTGAATTTTATACTTTTATGACATTGTTTTTTATCTAATAATACTTTTTATGTCATTTTTCTTATACTTGTTTGAGTGTTCTATTTTTATCCTTAAGTCTTTTATGTGTTTTGTATATTTTTGTGGCAAATGGACCTTGAGTCTGTAATAAAGCTTATTATAATTATTATTATGGGAAAATACTGCTCCTACCTACACTAAGCTATTTTATTTTCCCCAAAACAACGACCTATGCAAAAAATATGATATGAATACGAAGTATCCTGTCATGGTTTGAGTTTGTTTTGTCCTGGTTTTTGCTTTTGTTCTTGTTCTGTCTTCTTTGGTTCTGTTTCCTGTTTTATTTTGAAAGGGTTCCTGTCTTGTCATGTCTTGAGTTGTACTTCCTTGGTCCCCATCTGCCCTGATTGTGTTCACCTGTGTCTTGTCTGCCCTGTCAGTATATAAGTCTTGTCTCTGCCTTCCTCTTGTGCTGGTCCATTAACGTCACTAACGTTGTAGCGTCTTATGTATTTCTTGTCTCTTTGTCCCTACTGCCATGTCCATGTTTCTTGCCACGCCACGGTAAGTTTTGTTTCTGTTTGGTTACCCTGCTCGGCAGCGCCTTTTGTTTGCAATAAACCGTCTTGCCCTAAAACCGTTTGCCTCCCGCCTCTGCATTTGGGTCCTTCATGCTCCCCAGTCCCCCCAACCCTGACAGAATGGACCAGCCATATTTTCTGGACCCAGCGGAGCGGGACATGCGGCTCCTGGAGGCCTACTGCCAAGAAGCTGAGTGGACCAGGACATACTGGGTTTTCGACCAGGCCCAGTTCTCCTCGTATGCCTGGAGTGGGAGCCACCTGGCCGTCTTGCCCTGAGGGGGGGGTCGTCATCGCCGCCACCATCCCCGTCCACATCCCGTTTTTTTTCCAGCGGTGGTCCCGGATGCACCACATCCTGTGCCAGTGGTGGTCCCGGATGCACCCCAGCCCCATCCTGTTCCGGCGGTGGTCCTGGATGCACCACATCCTGTGCCAGTGGTGGTCCCGGATGCACCTTGACCTGTCTCTGCTCCCAGGGGGGGTGCTGGCTGCACCCCGACCCGTCCCTGCTCCCATGGGGTTGCTGGCTGCACCCCGACCCGTCCCTGCTCCCAGGGGGGTGCTGGCTGCACCCCGACCCGTCCCTGCTCCCACGGGGGTGCTAGCTGCACCCGACCGGTCCCCGCTTCCAATGGCATGCCCGACCCGCCGGCCGACTGCTGGCCCGACCCGCCGGCCGACTGCTGGCCCGACCCGCCGGCCGACTGCTGGCCCGACCCGCCGGCCGACTGCTGGCCCGACCCGCCGGCCGACTGCTGGCCCGACCCCCCGGCCGACTGCTGGCCCAACCCGCCGGCCGACCCCAAGCCTGACCCCAAGCCTGACTCGCCTCGCCGGACCGCTCGGCCCCCCGGCCGTCCTCCGGACCTGCCTCGCCGGACCGCTCGGCCCCCCGGCCGTCCTCCGGACCTGCCTCGCCGGACCGCTCGGCCCCCCCGGCCGTCCTCCAGACCTGCCTCGCCGGACCGCTCGGACTCCTGGCTGTCCTCTGGACTCTTCTCGGCCTTGCTGGCATGCCGAGCCCGGCCTCCCTGAACTTCGTTGTGTGTTAGTCTCACAGGCCTCCTCCTCCTTGGTGGCCGGTTGGAACCTCGGAGCGGTTCCTTGAAGGGGGGGTACTGTCATGGTTTGAGTTTGTTTTGTCTTGGTTTTTGCTTTTGTTCTTGTTCTGTCTTCTTTGGTTCTGTTTCCTGTTTTATTTTGAAAGGTTTCCTGTATTGTCTTGTTTCTTGACTTTTTCTTCCTTTGGTCCACATCTGCCCTGATTGTGTTCACCTGTGTCTTGTCTGCCGCGTCAGTATATAAGTCTTGTCTCTGCCTTCCTCTTGTGCTGGTCCATTAACGTCACTAACGTCGTAGCGTCTTATGTATTTCTTGTCTCTTCGTCCCTCCTGCCATGTCCATGTTTCTTGCCACGCCACAGTAAGTTTTGTTTCTGTTTGGTTACCCTGCTCGGCAGCGCCTTTTGTTTGCAATAAACCGTCTTGCCCTGAAACAGTTTGCCTCCCGCCTCTGCGTCCAGGTCCTCCCGGCTCTCGAGCCTCCCTCACCCTGACACTATCCGATACATTTTTACCAAAAAAAGAAACATCTTCTTGAATTGCAATAATCTCTCAAAGTTTTTTTTTTTTTTTTTATCTTTCAAAAACCAAAATGATTTTCTATGGGTTTGTGCTGCAGACTAAATGGAATGACACTTTTTAGGGAATATTAATTCACTTTTTTTCTACCTGGACTACATTAAGTAATAAGAACACTTCGCTCGCAAAATGCAGGACTGCATGTGGTTCCTAGAATTAGTAAAAGTACAGTCGGAGGTAGAGCGTTTAGCCACCAAGCCCGTTTTATAGAATAAGCTATGGAATAAGGGGGGGTTTCAACTCACAAAGAAAAATTGAGGTTATTTGCTGTTCGAAGAGCTCCACCTGAGGCTACGGGGGGGATAGATATGAAGGGCGTCATGAACCAACAGATCTGATACCAGCGTCCTTGATAAAAAGAGGAAACAAAGATGTATTTATGATATAATTTGCTCTAATTATTGTAAACTGGATCAGTACAATTATACTAAATCTGATTCAACAAGGTGTCTGTGTTTGTTAGAATGGATGTTCAGTGAACTGTTTCAGTGTCTGCAGCATCTTCCAGCTGCAGCAGTCAGTTCAGTTTCTGTTCAGCAGAATGAGGGAGGTTTTTGTACGACTGTTTTTCACTGTGTGAACATCCACTGACTGTTGATGCTGTGAACACTGATAGTAATAAACTGCTGCATCTTCAGCCTGAATTCCACTGATGGTCAGAGTGAAATCAGAGTTTGATCCACTGCCTGAAAAACGACTTGGAATCCCTGATTGTAGAGTGCTAGCATAGTAAATGAGTAGTTTAGGAGATTCTCCATCTTTCTGTTGGTACCAGGCTAAACGGTGATTGCTGCTATAAACATAAACATCCTGACTGGTCCTACATGAGATGGAGACAGTTCCTCCCACAGCAGAGCTCACTGCTCCAGGCTGAGTCACTGTGACCTGTCCTCTGGACTCTGAGGAGACAGAGACAGAAACAGAAAGCAGCTTCATGCTTTTGTGGCCTTCATTTCAGAGGGACGGATGTTCATAGAGGAGAGGAGTTGGATTCTCTGGACTTTACCTGTGAAGCAGCAGCAGAGGAGAGTCCAGATGAGGACGCACATCACACTCATGTTTTGGAGGAAGATCAGGAGGAGGAGGAGGATTTGTGTGTCTTCTGCTGTGATGAAGGACAGCTGTCAGTCATCCAGTCTTCAACTCTCAGGACTATAAAGTCTCCCAGAGCACTGGAGCATGGAGCTGCTGATGCAAAGTGTCTCTATGGAAACCACTGACTCCAACAGGAACATGGATCATCTTCATCAGCATGATTATCAATAAACTGAAAGTTTATTTTATTTTATTTTTTTTTATTTTATTTTTTAAAAGAAAATGTCATTAAGACATTTTAGTCATTATTCATTTTTAAAATATGAATAATAGCAGGAAATATTACAATCATTTATCTTTTTATCTGCTGAAAATGGAGCCACTTTGAGTCTGATGACCATAAACCTGTTGAATGTCATCTGAGGAGGTCTAATTATTTTACATTTGTGTTTGTTTTCAATGTTTCAAAGTATTTTTTTTATTGTTGTCCTTTTTTGAGGTTTCGAACTGCTTTAAATTCAAAGCTGGTTGACTTTAAAATTTTCCATTAGTCAACAGGAAACTTGGCCTTAAAAAAACACAAGAACTGTTTTATCTTTTGTCTGATGTACGAATATGACAGAGCAGCAGGACATCAAAAATTCACAATGCTGAGTTTTTATATGAAAATACGAAACATTTAATCATAAAAGCTCAAAGACAGATTGAACTCCAAAGATAATTCTACTTCATTTGAATTACTCAGCTGTTTATTGCATTTAAGTCAGAACTTCTGCTGATTAAAGGTGGATTTTTGGAGTTTCTGCAGAGCAACATTTTAAACAAGTTGTTGGTTCAAACAAACTGCAGCCACATTTAAACTCATTCATTACATGTATGCTTTTATTATTTTATTTATTAGATGTGTTGTTTTCATTTGTTCTGTCATCAGTTGAGTTTGTTTGTTTCAGAGTCAGAGAGCGTGTCTCTGTACAGTCAGAGGTTTTTGTACGACGCTTCCACCAGTTTGTATCACTGTGGTGGACTTTTGGTGGAGGAACCAGACTGGAGTTTGGAAGTAAGTAGATCTTTTTGTTGATTTATATGTTTTCATGTCTTGTTTCCTTCTTTAATTGATCCTGAGTTACTAGTATTCTTTATGAAATGACATTCTATTAATTTTGGTAAAATACATTTTTTATAACCAGACTTAATCTGCTTGAATCTTGAAAATACTAAATTGTGTTTCCGTAATATAGAATAAATCATCATTTTAATGTGAATCAAGACATTTTTTATATTTAGTTTATGTTAAAACAGCTTGAAAGAGTCTCTGTAGAGTCAGAGCTTTTTGTAAAACACATTAGTCAGTTTGTGTCACAGTGGTGAAGTTTTGGTGGAGGAACCAGAGTGAAATGTTTTTTTAAATGACCTGAAGAAAAATTCAGGTTTTGTTTCAGTTTTTATTGAGTAAATCTAAACTCTCTTTTTGTAAAAATATTTAAACTTAAACTTAGTTGTTTTTATTACAAAATATCCTGTTTTTTTCTTTTTTAGAAATAATGTTATGTTAATGTGGTCATAGTGCATTGAAAGGCAGTTTTTACTCACAAAATTGATTTTTGGACACTCGATATTTCAGAACATTTAATTGTTATTTCAAGGATTTTCTGACAGAAACCTGACATGATTGTTGTGTTTTTGTCCTAATTTGTACATTTCTTTCATGTATGATGAAGCTTTTTAAAGACATTCAGTCCAAACTTGTTTCTACATGCAGATGCATCTGCTCTGTTTCTAACCCAGTTGGACATTTTTCAGTAGAAACTGAAGTTTCTCTTGTTGCTGATCTGCATGAGAGATTTCTTCAAGGAAGTGAAACAATGTGTGAATCAATGACTGATGGAGCAGAAAAACACCTGAACACAAACCTTCCAACTGAAAGCACTCCATCCAATCAGAGCTTTTGGATTGACAGCTGTGTGCTTCCTGTCCTCTAAGCTGATTGGTGTCTCCTAGGTGATGCCCCGCCCTCCCTGACAGTGCTGGCCCCCTCCATGGAGGAGCTGCAGCAGGGGAAGGCCACACTCATGTGTGTGGCCAACAAGGGCTTCCCCTCAGACTGGACTCTGTCCTGGAAGGTGGTCGGCAGCAGCAGCAGCAGGGAGGAGAGCAGGAGCCCCGGGGTGCTGCAGAAGGACGGCCTCTACAGCTGGAGCAGCACCCTGAGGCTCTCTGCAGACCAGTGGGAGAAGGTGACCTGTGAGGCCAAGAGAGGATCCCAGACTCCAGTCTCAGAGACTCTCAGGAGAGACCAGTGCTCCCAGTCCTGAACTCAGACACTGATGGAAATCTGCTTTCTGTGCACTTCTTCTTTATTCTCTTTCTCTTGTTACAGTTTAACTTTGAAGAAAAAGTCTGCTAATAAAAATGACATTTGCCAACTGATTTCCATGAGTCTGTTTTTATGTCAAAAGAAAATTCTTATATTTTTCTCTGATGTCACTTTTTCTGAGGAATAACATAAAAACAGCAACAAAAACATGAACTCTGTCAGTGTTTTTTCCTTTCAAGGTGACAGAAAGTAGGAGGAGTCCTGGATCACATGACAGTGTTCATTAACCATTTTCAGCATGAATGGGTCAAATAGTTTGTTAAAAAGAACAAATGACATCAAATGTAAAGAAGAAGCTGGTCTTTAAACTCAGGAGGAGTTCAGAGTTTGTGCACTGACAGTAAGCAATAAATAGCTGTCAAAAAGTTGGACACACTTGTCCATGAATGAACACACATGAACACACACAGAAGAACTACAAAGTCTGCTATAGGACAGTTTATTAGGACGAACAAATCCTTCTTTTGGAGAGAAGTTTCTCAGGAAAACAGCCTGTCTCACTCTGACAGCATCAACAATTCTCAGCACTGATCTGCTTCAGTCAAATCTGAGCAGCACAGTCCACTCAGCCACCAAACTGAATGTATTTCAGTGTTATTGGAAAATACTGCTCCCATCTACACTGAGCTATTTTATTGTCCCCAAAACAACGACCTATGCAAAAATATGATATGAAAACAAAATGTCTGATACATTTGTATAAAAAAAGAAGAAATATCTTCTTGAATTGCAATAATCTTGCAGTAAGTTGTTTGATTTATTTTTTTTTTATCTTTAAAAAACCAAAATGATTTTCTATGGGTTTGTGCTGCAGATTGAATGGAATGACACTTTTTAGGGAATAACAATTCACTTTTTTTCTACCTGGACTACATTAAAGGCCTTTTCTCTGCCATCCTGACAAAATAAATATGTTATCAGAGTTTATTTCAGTGGAGTTCTTTTGTGTTACTTAGTCACAGTGATCAGATTTATATGTATACATATTTGTGATGAATAAATTAATTACAGAAATATACAAAGGTCTTTATCTGAATACTAAAGAAAAATGAGAGCTAGACATTTGATATGGTAACATAAGGTGTGTTGTGATCACAGCAGCCCTTGGGGGGGTGGGGGTTTCATCTTACATACAAAAAACTCGTTGACTTCTCCTTCATCAAAAAAAACTTATTTATTCAAACTATAAAAGTTATTTGCTGTTTTAAAAAAAACTTTTCCTCCTACCTCTCAAAGTCTCCAAAAACTAACGAAGAGCTCCACCTGAGGCTACAGGTGAGCAAGAAAGGAGTCATGAACCAACAGATCTGATACCAGTGTCATTGATAAAAATAAGGGGAAAAAAAAGATTTATTTATGATATAATTTGCTCTGATTATTGTAAACTGGATCAGTAGAATTTACAAATTATACTAAATCTGATTCAACAAGGTGTCTATTGTGTTAGAATGGATGTTCAGTGAACTGTTTCAGTGTCTGCAGCATCTTCCAGCTGCAGCAGTCAGTTCAGTTTCTGTTCAGCAGAATGAGGGAGGTTTTTGTACGACTGTTTTTCACTGTGTGAACACATCCTGACTGTTGATGCTGTGATAACTCTGACAGTAATAAACTGCTGCATCTTCAGCCTGAATTCCACTGATGGTCAGAGTGAAATCAGAGTTTGATCCACTGCCTGAAAAACGACTTGGAATCCCTGATTGTAGAGTGCTAGCCCAGTAAATGAGTAGTTTAGGAGATTCTCCATCTTTCTGTTGGTACCAGGCTAAACGGTGATTGCTGCTATAAACATAAACATCCTGACTGGTCCTACATGAGATGGAGACAGATCCTCCCACAGCAGAGCTCACTGCTCCAGGCTGAGTCACTGTGACCTGTCCTCTGGACTCTGAGGAGACAGAGACAGAAACAGAAAGCAGCTTCATGCTTTTGTGGCCTTCATTTCAGAGGGACGGATGTTCATAGAGGAGAGGAGTTGGATTCTCTGGACTTTACCTGTGAAGCAGCAGCAGAGGAGAGTCCAGATGAGGACGCACATCACACTCATGTTTTGGAGGAAGAGGAGGAGGAGGAGGATTTGTGTGTCTTCTGCTGTGATGAAGGACAGCTGTCAGTCATCCAGTCTTCAACTCTCAGGACTATAAAGTCTCCCAGAGCACTGGAGCATGGAGCTGCTGATGCAAAGTGTCTCTATGGAAACCACTGACTCCAACAGGAACATGGATCATCTTCATCATCATGATTATCAATAAACTGAAAGTTTGATTTTTAAAACAAAATATCATTAAGATATTTTAGTCATGATTCATTTTTTAAAATATGAATAATTGCAGGAAATATTACAGTCAGGAGGTCTAATTATTTTACATTTGTGTTTGTTTTCAATGTTTCAAAGTATTTTTTTATTGTTGTCCTTTTTTGAGGTTTCGAACTGCTTTAAATTCAAAGCTGGTTGACTTTAAAATTTTCCATTAGTCTACAGGAAACTTGGCTTAAAAAAACACAACAAGAACTGTTTTATCTTTTGTCTGATGTACGAATATGACAGCACAGCAGGCAAATCAAAATTCACAATACTGAGTTTTTATATGAAAATATGAAACATTTAATCATAAAAGCTCAAAGACAGATTGAACTTCAAAGGTAATTCTACTTCATTTGAATTACTCAGCTGTTTATTGCATTTAAGTTAGAACTTCTGCTGATTAAAGGTGGATTTTTGGAGTTTCTGCAGAGCAACATTTTAAACAAGTTGTTGGTTCAAACAAACTGCAGCCACATTTAAACTCATTCATTACATGTATGCTTTTATTATTTTATTTATTAGATGTGTTGTTTTCATTTGTTCTGTCATCAGTTGAGTTTGTTTGTTTCAGAGTCAGAGAGCGTGTCTCTGTACAGTCAGAGGTTTTTGTACGACGCTTCCATCAGTTTGTATCACTGTGGTGGACTTTTGGTGGAGGAACCAGACTGGAGTTTGGAAGTAAGTAGATCTTTTTGTTGATTTATATGTTTTCATGTCTTGTTTCCTTCTTTAATTGATCCTGAGTTACTAGTATTCTTTATGAAATGACATTCTATTAATTTTGGTAAAATACATTTTTTATAACCAGACATAGTCTGCGTAAAACTTGAAGATACAAAATTGTGTTATCTCATTACAGCATAAATCATCATTTTAATGTGAATCAAGACATTTTTAAACTTTAGTTTATGTTAAAACTGCTGGAAAGAGTCTCTGTACAGTCAGAGGTTTTTGTAAAACACATTAGTCAGTTTGTGTCACAGTGGTGAAGTTTTGGTGGAGGAACCAGAATGAAATGTTTTTTTAAATGACCTGAAGAAAAATTCAGGTTTTGTTTCAGTTTTTATTGAGTAAATCTAAACTCTCTTTTTGTAAAAATATTTAAACTTAAACTTAGTTGTTTTTATTACAAAATATCCTATTTTTTTCTTTTTTTAGAAATAATGTTATGTTAATGTGGTCATAGTGATTTAATAGGTAGTTTTTACTCACAAAATTGATTTTTGGACATTTGATATTTCAGAACATTTAATTGTTATTTCAAGGATTTTCTGACAGAAACCTGACACGATTGTTGTGTTTTGGTCCTAATTTGTACATTTCTTTCATGTATGATGAAGCTTTTTAAAGACATTCAGTCCAAACTTGTTTCTACATGCAGATGCATCTGCTCTGTTTCTAACCCAGTTGGACATTTTTCAGTAGAAACTGGAGTTTCTCTGGTTGCTGATCTGCATGAGAGATTTCTTCAAGGAAGTGAAACAATGTGTGAATCAATGACTGATGGAGCAGAAAAACACCTGAACACAAACCTTCTTCCAACTGACAGCTGTGTGCTTCCTGTCCTCTAAGCTGATTGGTGTCTCCTAGGTGATGCCCCGCCCTCCCTGACAGTGCTGGCCCCCTCCATGGAGGAGCTGCAGCAGGGGAAGGCCACACTCATGTGTGTGGCCAACAAGGGCTTCCCCTCAGACTGGACTCTGTCCTGGAAGGTGGTCGGCAGCAGCAGCAGCTGCAGGGAGGAGAGCAGGAGCCCCGGGGTGCTGCAGAAGGACGGCCTCTACAGCTGGAGCAGCACCCTGAGGCTCTCTGCAGACCAGTGGGAGAAGGTGACCTGTGAGGCCAAGAGAGGATCCCAGACTCCAGTCTCAGAGACTCTCAGGAGAGACCAGTGCTCCCAGTCCTGAACTCAGACACTGATGGAAATCTGCTTTCTGTGCACTTCTTCTTTATTCTCTTTCTCTTGTTACAGTTTAACTTTGAAGAAAAAGTCTGCTAATAAAAATGACATTTGCCAACTGATTTCCATGAGTCTGTTTTTATGTCAAAAGAAAATTCTTATATTTTTCTCTGATGTCACTTTTTCTGAGGAATAACATAAAAACAGCAACAAAAACATGAACTCTGTCAGTGTTTTTTCCTTTCAAGGTGACAGAAAGTAGGAGGAGTCCTGGATCACATGGACATTGTTCATTAACCATTTTCAGCATGAATGGGTCAAATAGTTTGTTAAAAAGAACAAATGACATCAAATGTAAAGAAGAAGCTGGTCTTTAAACTCAGGAGGAGTTCAGAGTTTGTGCACTGACAGTAAGCAATAAATAGCTGTCAAAAAGTTGGACACACTTGTCCATGAATGAACACACATGAACACACACAGAAGAACTACAAAGTCTGCTATAGGACAGTTTTTTAGTACGAACAAATCCTTCTTTTGGAGAGAAGTTTTCCCCGTCCTATATTAAGGACCTCATAGTCCCTTACCATCCAATCAGAACACTTCGCTCACAAAATGCAGGACTGCTTGTGGTTCCTAGAATTAGTCAAAGTACAGTTGGAGGTAGAGCGTTTAGCCACCAAGCCCCTGTCTTATGGAATAAACTCCCAGCTCATGGAAGAGAGGCCGACACAGTTTCTACATTCAAAGTTAGACTGAAAACATTCCTCTGTGGACAGGATTATTATCAGGATTATTAGCCACTGACTTTTAACTCTCATAATGTACCACCTTCTTGTGTTCTTATTGTATCTGTGACTCTGTCTTTTGTTTTGTCCTGTTTTATGTATCCTGCCTAGGGACTATGGATGCAAATTAGCATCATTGCTATAATCCAGCATGTTTACGCCTATCATTGTTTGGTAGATGTTCATTAATGTGCACTGTCCCTATTAAATAAAGCTTAAACTAAACTAAACTAACTAGACTAGTTAGTGTTCAGAGATTATTTAACTTACCTTTAATGTTTTTAAATTCAACTAAATAACAATAACTATTTGTTTTTAGGCTGCTAGAAGTTGAAGCTGGGGTAACTATGGTGCTCTGGGGTTCTGTCCTCTTTTCTCATCTGCTTCTACCCTTCCTCTCTTCTCTATTCTTGGTCATTATTCATCATTTAGTTCTCCATGCCTCTGTTTGGTGCAGTGTGATTCATGCATTGTCCCTCTTTCCCTCTCCCCTGCTGGGGAGTGGGAGTGCTTCCAGATTCCAGTTGGCCCATCCGCGCTCCTGTTCCTGACCGTCTACCTCGTCTCTGCTCCTGCTCCTACACCTGGCTGTGGTTCCTGTCTCCGGCTCGACTTGCGCCCCGATTGTCCCCCCAACCACGGCTGGATGAAGCTCGTCTGTTGGACTTAAAATATGTAGTTGTAGAGTTAGATAAGTTCATTCTTCTCTAAGAGTTCTGGTAAATCGCCTGTCCGTCCTGGGGGAGGATCCCTCCATCATGTGGACACCCCTGAGGTTTCTTTGTTTTTTCTGGATTCTGTTTTTATAGGAGTTTTTTCTTACCGCGAAGGGGGGTCTAAGGGCAGGGATGCCAGTATAGCTTAGTCAGTTTGTTAGTTCATTTTAGTATTTTCCTATTGAACTCTATGTATTCATGATCCTTTTGAGTTCATGTTTTACTTTTTCAGTTACCATTACAAAGCCTATCAGGATGACTGTAAAATTGAATTGAATTGAATTGAATCAGATGTATATGTATGCATATTTGTGATGAATAAGTTAATTACAGAAATATACATTTGTATCTTAAACGTGTTCTTTCTGAATACTAAAAAAAAAGGAGAGCTAGACATTTGATCTGGTAACATAAGAAGTGTTGTGACCACAGCAGCCTGGGGGGTGGGGAGGTTTCAACTCACATTGAAAAACTCGTTTACTTCTCCTTTATCAAAAAAAGCTGTTTTAATCAAACTATAGAAGTCATTTGCTGTTTATAAAAACATTTTCCTCCTACCTCTCAACGTCTCCAAAAACTAACAAAGAGCTCCACCTGAGGCTACAGGTGAGCAAGATAGCAAGAAAGAAGTCATGAGCCCCCCCCACCACCACCACCACCACCACCACCACCACCACCAGGTTCCTCACAATGGGAGACAGAGCATTTCAGTCAGACAACTCTTGCCGTAAGAAATATTTATTTGACATACTTAATTTCCACATTATTTAAGTTGGCATTCGCATCTTTTCGTTTGGCATAAGGCTCCGTTCAATTCCATGAGAAATTTCCATAAAACTTTCAGGTAAAAAAAAAAACCCTTTACGGAGCCCACAGGTGGAAGCCGGGGAGGAGGGAGGGGCGAAGAATGAGCGCTGAAGGTAAGAAAGAGAATGAACAACTGCACACCTGGGCTTAAATAGGACGCTGAGCAGGTGAGTTGATTGACTGAACCGCCCTAGGGTATTAGCTGTAGACACTGCTACGAGTATCTGCCTGAAAATACAACAAGTCGTCATTTCAGTCAGACAACTCTTGCAGTAAGAAATATTTATTTGACATACTTAATTTCCACATTCTTTAAGTTGGCATTCACATGATTTTAGTTTGGCATAAGGCTCTGTTCGATTCCATGAGAAATTTCCATAAAGCTTTCGGGTAACAAAACCCCCAACACCAAAATATTCCAGAAGAAGAAAAATGTCAATGTATAATCAGTGTGTAATAAGATGAAGTGTGTTTTCGGCAGCATTTCATTTCATTCATTTCCAAGTAAGACTGCTATGTGTGACCTGGCACCATTGACCGTTGGGCCGCCCCCTTTCGAGTACAGCGCCACGAAGGGAGCATGCTATCTAGTGGATCTGCTATGTGTGACCCGGCACCATTGACCGTTGGGCCGCCCCCATTCGAGTACAGCGCCACGAAGGGAACATGCTATCTAGTGGATTTGCTATGTGTGACCCGGGACCATTGACCGTTGGGCCGCCCCTGTTCGAATACAGCGCCACGAAGGGAGCATGCTATCTAGTGGATCTGCTATGTGTGACCCGGCACTTTTGACCGTTGGGCCACCCCCTTTCGAGTACAGTGCCACGAAGGGAACATGCCAACTAGTGGATCTGCTATGTGTGACCCGGCACCTTTGACCGTTGGGCCGCCCCAGTTCGATTACCTCACCACGAAGGGAACATGCTAACTAGTGGATCTGCTATGTGTGACCCGGCACCTTTGACCGTTGGGCCGCCCCCATTCGAGTACAGCGCCATGAAGGGAACATGCTATCTAGTGGATCTGCTATGTGTGACCCGGCACCTTTGACCGTTGGGCCGCCCCCGTTCAAGTACAGTGCCACGAAGGGAACATGCTAACTAGTGGATCTGCTATGTGTGACCCGGCACCTTTGACCGTAGGGCCGCTCCCGTTCGTGGAAACCACTAGAGGAACATACTATCTGAAAGAGAGAGGGAAAGAAATAAAAGAGGAACCAACATAAGAATTACCCATTCCTGATCTTAGAAACACAAATATTTTATGTTATCAAAAGTGTAAATCGTCTTTTTCTGACAAAGATGCCATTTTTTGACACACTTTAGCTAACACCTGTGCTCAAATGAGTATTTATTTTCTGCTGAAGTGGATGGTGGAATGTGTTAAGAGGGAGAGAACCCAGCCGCCCCCCCACCAAGACACCCACCGGAGCAGCAGCGGGGGGCCGGGACCCCCCCAGCACCCTCTCAGCGCGGCAGATAGAGACGGACTGCCCGCCGGGCAGCCACATCCGAGACTCAGGCAGGGCCAGCGGGCCCGCCACGGCGCCCCCACGCCAGAGGGCAGGAGGGCGCAGAGGGCGAGAGAGTGCAAGCCCCAGCCTGACCAGCAGAGCAGCCCCTCCACCCCGCCCAGAGGGTCCAACGAGGGGCCCCGCCCCAGGGGAGCACCCCAAGCCCCAGACAGGTGCCCCACCACCACCCAGGAGTCCTGAGCATCCCCCCGCCCCGGCCCCAGGCATGAGTCAGGGGCCTCCCAGGAAGACCCGCCCCCACGCTCCAGGTAACCCCCCTCCCCCCCAAGGCCAGCAGGACATCAGGCCTCCAGGCCTCAAGTTTAACACCGCTTACACCAGAAAGCTTACACCAGAAGTTAATTTATAAAACATAAAATATTTGTGTTTTCAAACATGAATAAGTCCAATTTTCTACAGTAAAAGTGTCTGAAAATGACAGATTAGGTAGTAGACATGTTCCTGAAGGGAACTAAAGTAGTAACTGTCATGGATTATGGGTAAATTCTGAATTACAGTGTTCCAAAAATGGCATCTTTGTCAGAAAAAGATGCTCAGCACTTGTGAAAATGTAAAATATTCTGGATTTCAAACATGAATAACTCTAAATTTCTACAGTAAAAGTGTCTGAAAATATCAGTATGTGTAGTCAACATAGTCCTGAAGAGAATGAGAGGAGCTGATGGCCTGGATTATGGCGAAATATTAAACTACAGTGTCTCAAACATTGCATCTTTGTCACAAAAAGACGATTGGACTTTGTCAAAATGTAAAATATTCTGGATTTCAAACATGAATAACTCAAAATTTCTACAATAAAAGTGTCTGAAAATATCAGTATGTGTCAACATAGTCCTGAAGAGAATAAGAGGAGCTGATGGCCTGGATTATGGTGAAATATTAAACTACAGTGTCTCAAACATTGCATCTTTGTCACAAAAAGACGCTCAGCACTTGTGAAAATGTAAAATATTTGGGATTTCAAACATGGATAACTTTAAATTTCTACAGTAAAAGTGTCTGGAAATATTAGTATGTGTAGTCAACATAGTCTTGAAGAGAATACAAGGAGCTGATGGCCTGGATTATGGTGAAATATTAAACTACGGTGTCTCAAACATTGCATCTTAGTCAGAAAAAGACGATTGGACTGTCAAAATGTAAAATATTCTGGATTTCAAACATGGATAACTCTAAATTTCTACAGTAAAAGTGTCTGAAAATATCAGTATGTGTAGTCAACATAGCCCTGAAGAGAATGAGAGGAGCTGATGGCCTGGATTATGGCGAAATATTAAACTACAGTGTCTCAAACATTGCATCTTTGTCACAAAAAGACGATTGGACTTTGTCAAAATGTAAAATATTCTGGATTTCAAACATGAATAACTCTAAATTTTTACAGTAAAAGTGTCTGAAATTATTAGTATGTGTAGTCAACATAGTCCTGAAGAGAATGAGAGGAGCTGATGGCCTGGATTATGGCGAAATATTAAACTACAGTGTCTCAAACATTGCATCTTTGTCACAAAAAGACGATTGGACTTTGTCAAAATGTAAAATATTCTGGATTTCAAACATGAATAACTCAAAATTTCTACAATAAAAGTGTCTGAAAATATCAGTATGTGTAGTCAACATAGTCCTGAAGAGAATGAGACGATCTGATGGCCTGGATTATGGTGAAATATTAAACTACAGTGTCTCAAACATTGCATCTTTGTCATAAGATGCTATGTTAAACAAATCTCAAACAGTTTTGACATTTAGATCAAGTCTCCTTTTTTTATATTATAAAGTGTCTGTACTGATTCTGATAAATATTTTACATCGTAACATGTCCATATGTGAAAACTTAAATTATATTTACTATTAACATAAATGAATGGGCTATATGGTTGGGAGTATGCTTATTAACACCCAATTTTATCTTAGCCTTTTAATTAAAAAAAATTATTTTATTATTTGATAAGAGTAGCTAGTGTATTTTTTCTCTAAACATTCATTTGACTTTTCACTGTTCTAAAATTCCTTTGAAAACCGGACTTTAGCCGTTGTTGCTCTGTTACCGTAAAGCTGAGTATGCGAGAGCAGTGAAAATTCAGGAGCGGCTCATTTGACACCGCAGTTCCGAATGACGGCTGGCTTGACGGCAGTAAAAAGAGTAAGAAAGTGAACGACGCGACTGTCATCGGCACCAGAGCCCCCGGTAACATCAAAACTGTCCGGACAAAGCTGGTGAGTGTTTTTGCCACAAGGTTTGACCCCGATGTCCCGGCTTTGTATCTTAATGACAAGATGGGTAGTGAGGTGACCTGTCTAAAGGTTGGTGCTGCAAACTCTCGATTCAGCTCTTTTAGAATTTCTGCTGAGTGTAATGAAGTCAGCGAAATGCTTTGGCCTGAGGGATCCTTCGTTAGGCGGTATTATGAGCCACGAAAGACCGCTGTGGTTGGACTGAGCACTTCACTTAATGCTGTAGTCAATGTTGCTGTCCAAGGTCCTCAACACGCTATGGCAATACGTGTTGCTTCATACAACTGCCGTGGCCTGCGCTTTGGTCAGAGCGCAGCGGAAAAAGCTCGCCGCAGAGTTGTAGACAAACTAATGGAAACTTGTGACATTTTGTGTCTTCAAGAGACATTTATTTCCAAACAGAACCTGGAAAAATGGAACACCCTGAACTCTGACTTCTATAGCGCTGGGGAGTCTACCACTGACCTCAGCACATCAATAGTTAAGGGGAGGATAAAAGGGGGAGTGGCTATTCTGTGGAGGAAACAGCTTGACCCACTGATTAACGTCATCAGACTTTGTGAAGACTGGTGTACTGCAATACACTTCACTCACAACAACAAAGAATTCATCCTTATTAATATATACACACCATATGAATGTGCTCAGAATGAGGATGATTTTTTAAGTAAGCTTGGCTTTATTGATTCATTTATACAAGACAGTCCCTCTACTAGTATATATGTTGTTAGGGATATGAATGCTGATGTTACAGACTGTGGGTCTATTTTTGCCAACTATTTGAGTGAGTTTTGTTTTAATAATAATCTCACCTTTTCAAGTAAGATGCTTTTACCTCCTGATAGTTTTGCTTATATAAGTGAGGCCTGGCATACCACGTCATGGTTGGATCACTTTTTTAGCACTGCTGATGCACACAACTCTTTGAGTAGGATGAGCATCTTATACAGGGAAAGTGTGTCTGACCATATTCCTTTTACATTGTCAATTATTTGTGAGCACTTACCTGGTCTATCAAGAAACAGTACTGTAAAAGTGAATAAATTAGATTGGGCATCTGGGAAAAGGGAAATATTGAGCTATTATGCCCCAAACAGATAAATCCTTGAGCAGCATACATCTTCCTAAAGATGCTATTTGGTGTAATAAGGCTAACTGTAGTGATGTTACACACAGAAAGGAGCTCTGTGTCATGTACAATGACATAATTAACTCCTTGTTTGAGGCCAGTAAGCCTCTCTACATTCCTAAACAGAGGGGAAGAAAAATAAAAAACCAGATGGAATGATCATGTTGCTGAATATCATGCTGTAGTCAGAGATGCTTTTTATTCTTGGGTAGAAGTGGAAAAAACCTAGACAAGGGCCAGTTTTTGAACACAAAAAAATGACAAATGCAAGTTATAAATATGCTCTACGCTTTATATGCAAGAATGAGCAGAATATAAGGGAAGACTCAATGACTAAAAAGCTCTAAAATAATACCTTTTCTGACTTCTGGAAAGAGGTAAAAACTTTCAACACTTGTAAGACGTCTCTACCAGGCACGGTTGAAGGCGTCTCAGGTGCAGATAAGCTAGCATAGATCTGGAGACAGCATTACTACACCTTATTCAATTGTGTTAAAGGTGAAGCATTTGAAATGGGAGGAGGAGGGAGTGATGTTAACATTGGAGTAACCTCCCACCAAGAAAGGTGCTCAAGGATAACAAATCATGTGGGTTAGATCACATCACCAGTGAGCATCTTAAATATGACAGCCTGAGGATTTTACCGCTTCTTGCCATTTCTTTTACTGGATTTCTGACTCATGGGGTGTTAGCTGACTCAATGGTGTCTGTTTTGTTGGTGCCTGTAATTAAAAACAAGACAGGCAAGCTTGACTCCATAGACAACTATAGACCAATAGCTTTAGCCAGTGTCCTTTCAAAGGTTTTAGAAAGAATTTTATCTCTTACGATTGATGATTTTATCTTATCTGCTGATAATCAGTTTGGTTTTAAACCTCAACATGGGACAGACATTTGCATTTTTGCGTTAAAAGAAATTGTTTATAAGTACAGACAAGAAAATTCATCTGTACTTATGTGTTTAATTGATGCATCTAAAGCCTTTGACAGGGTAAATCCCACCAAACATTTTAACAAAATGAAAAATCGGGGTGTTCCATGGTATATTTTAAGACTACTAGCCTTCTGGTATGCTCATCAGAAAATTGTGGTTAGGTGGGGATCAGGCGTGTCTTCCCCATTTGGTATGACCAACGGGGTGAGACAGGGAGGTATTCTATCCCCACTCCTTATTAACTTGTACATAGATGACCTGTCAAAGGACTGGAATGCATGTAATACCGGTTGCATGGTCGGTGGTTTTAAGGTAAATCATCTAATGTATGTTGATGATTCAGTTGTCTTCAGCCCCAGCAGCTCCGGTTTACAACAACTTTTAAATGTCTGTTCAGAATTTGGTTTTAAGAATGATATTTTATATAATTCCAGTAAAAGTGCTGTCATGATTTGTCGTACAAAGGATGACAATATTTTGAATTTTCCTGCTTTTAAACTGTCTGATTCTGAGCTTGCTGTCTGTCACAAAGTCAAATATTTATTTATTTATTTATTTATTTCACCTTTATTTAACCAGGATAAAAACTCATTGAGATTAAAAATCTCTTTTTCAAGAGCGTCCTGGCCAAGAGGCAGCAGCACAACAATAACACACAACACTTATATACACTCACACTCAATCATAAAAGACAGTTTTAAATGAAGCATTTACAATTTGAAAGCTTTGTCTCACGTTCATTTAAAAGTTTTTTAAAAGAGCCCAGGGAGATCAATTCTTTCAATTTAAACTCTTTCTGGAGTTCATTCAGAAACTGTGCTGCAGCAAATCTAGAAGCCTTTTTTCCCATCTCTGTGCGCACTCTGGGCACAGAGAGCAGGACTGTGTCCTGAGAGCGCAGGCTGTAGCTGCTGCTGCTCTTCAGTTCTATGAGCTGCTGGAGATAAGACGGTACCAACCCAAGAATGCATTTATAAATTAAAAGGTACCAATGTTTCAATCTGCGCTGGGATAAGGAGGGCCAACCTACCCGAGCATACAGAAGACAGTGATGGGTTAGTGACCTCATGTTTGTTATAAAACGCAGTGCACCATGAAAAACAGTGTCCAAAGCATGCAAAGCATCAGCAGAAGCATTCATATAAACCACATCACCAAAATCAAGGACAGACATAAAAGTAGCAGTGACAAGTTTCTTACGGGCTTCATATGATAAACATGATTTGATTCTGAAATAAAAGCATAATTTTAGTTTCAGCCTGTGTGCCAGTTTCTGAATATGTGGTTTAAAATTTAGACAGTCATCAATTAAAATACCAAGGTATTGGTAATCTGTGACCAGTTCAATTAAATGTCCTTCTTTTGTAGTAATTGGGAGCAGGTTTTTGAGTTTGGCTTCGCCTTTAGAGAATAGCATGTATTTAGTCTTATTAGAGTTTAAAACCAGTTTTAAATGATAAAAGGTGTTCTGCAGTTGATTAAAAGCTGATTGGAGCTTTGATATGGCAAGCTCAACTGAAAGTGCTGAAGTGTACAAGATGGTATCATCAGCATATAAGTGCAGGTTATCGATGATACCTTTATCAAGGTCGTTTATATAGATGGTAAAAAGCAGCGGCCCAAGAATCGAGCCTTGTGGAACCCCTGCGGATACTTTTAAAAATTTTTAATTTTGGTTCTGAACCTTTACACACTGTGTCCTGTCAGACAGGTAGTTTGCAAACCACCCAACAGTATGGCGGCAATATCTTGGTCATATCATCAAAAATAAGCTTACAGATGACGATGATATCCACAGACAATGGTGTATTTTATATGCTCAGGCAAACGCACTCACACGCAGGTTTTATTCATTGCCGACAATCTTACAATTCTTTTATTTAAAACTTACTGCACACCTGTAGACAAATTATAGGGCATCCAGCATGAGGAAGATACAGGTTTCCTATAATGATTCTATTTTATTAAAACAGCTTCGGTGGTGCGGCGCAAGCAGTTTGTTTGATGGTGCTATAGAGTTAGTACTCTCTAAGCATTATCAAGACATTTTATTTATGGTTTTATTTATTATTTTTATTATTTTCACAGTCTAGCTTACTTCTCAGCCCTAAAGTTAAAAATGCTTATAATTCATTTAAAAGCATCATATTGTCTATAAATCACCCAAACAGGAAGACTCGTAAATCTGTTTTATTCTTAATTATTTATCGCCCCCCCGGCCCATATTCAGAATTTTTAACTGATTTTTCCGACTTCCTATCAACTATTGTCTTAGATTCGGATCAAACTATAATAATAGGGGATTTTAATATTCACGTTGATGACCCCAGTGACTGTCTAGGAAAGGCTTTTGCAGCTTTATTAGATGATGTTGGTTTCACCCAATATGTAAATGAACCCACTCACTGTCACAAGCACACCCTGGACCTTGTTTTAACCCATGGGATAGAGATCAGCCAGCTGAGTGTCCTTCCTCTTAACCCCATCATTTCTGATCACTTTCTGATTACCTTCCAGTTTAATTTAGAACATGATACTGCCCCAGTGAATAAGAAACAACTTAGAAGAACCTTAACTGACCGTTCTGTGTCTGAGTTTAAACTCACAGTTCAGCCAGTACTTAGTGACATTCCGAGCAAATACTCTGAGTCCAGCTCCCATAACATCAGTCCTAGTATAAATGACCAATTTGTTAATGATGCCCTACAAGCCCTCAGGAGTACACTTGATGTTGTTGCCCCCCTGAAACCTAAGTTCGTTAGACAAAACCGAGTAGCACCGTGGTTTAACGCTGAAACACGTTCTCTTAAACAAGAAACCCGTAAGTTGGAAAGAGAATGGCGCCGCTCCGCTTCAGAGCAGTCTCTGAACATCTGGAAACATAGCCTATTAAATTATAAAAAAAGCTCTGCGTAGAGCCAGAAGCCAGTACTATTCAACCTTAATATCAGAGAATGGAAACAATCCCAGATTTCTTTTTAGCACTTTTGCTAAATTAACTCGCAGTCAGAGCTCAGTAGAACCACATGTTCCTGTTTCTCTCAGCTCTGATGATTTTCTTACATTTTTTGATAGTAAAATCTCAAATATTAGACATAAGTTAAATCAAGTTATTCCTACTATCAGCCCAGAGCAGGCTGAAGCGGTAGAAGTGGAGGCATCCTTAGAAACCTCTATAACATTAGACTGCTTCACTATTGTGGATCAAGTAGAAATAGCATCAATTATTACGTCCTCCAAATCCTCAACGTGTCTGTTAGACCCAATTTCCACTAGACTTTTTAAAGAAACTTTTCCCCTAATTAATGATTCCATATTAACAATGATAAATACCTCTCTGGAAACGGGTTACGTGCCACAGTTTTTTAAATATGCAGTTGTTAAACCTCTTCTGAAAAAGCCCAGTTTGGATCCTAGCATCTTGGCCAACTATAGACCGATATCAAACCTGCCCTTTATTTCTAAAATCCTAGAAATAGTTGTAGTTAAGCAGCTTTACTGCCACCTACAGGACAATAGCCACTTTGAAGACTTTCAGTCGGGGTTTAGACCCCACCACAGTACGGAAACTGCACTAGTTAGAGTCTCTAATGACTTGTTATTGGCTTCAGAAAAGGGACTACTTTCTATTCTTGTCCTGTTAGACCTCAGCACAGCTTTTGACACTATCGACCACAGTATTTTACTCCATAGATTAGAGCAGGACATAGGGATCAGAGGATCTGCTCTCCAGTGGTTTAAATCCTATCTGTCAGATAGTTATCAGTTTGTTAATGTAAATGGACATTCCTCTCAGTGCACTCGAGTTAACTATGGAGTCCCACAGGGCTCAGTTTTAGGACAGTTTTAGGCATCCTGTTTATGCTTTATTTGCTACCCCTACGAAACATAATCAGGAAACACAGCATTAATTTTCATTGTTATGCCGACGATACTCAGTTGTATTTATCCATGAAACCTGACCAGAATGACAATATAGAGAAACTGAACGCCTGCATCAGAGACATCAAGACATGGATGACAATTAATTACCTCCTCTTGAACCCAGAAAAAACTGAGGTTATTATACTAGGTCCTAAAAACCTGAGAGATGCTCTGTCTGTTCAGATAGTCTCCCTGGATGGTGTAAGTATAGCCCCCAATTCCACAGTTAGAAACCTTGGGGTTTTATTTGACCAGGATTTATCATTTAAGGCTCACATATCTCAGGCGTGTAGAACTGCATTTTTTCACCTGCGGAACATTGCTAAGATCAGAAATATACTTTCTAAGAGTGATGCTGAAAAACTCATCCATGCATTTGTTACGTCGAGGCTGGATTACTGTAACTCCTTGTTAGCAGCGTGTCCTAAGAGTTCCTTAAGAAGTCTCCAGCTTGTTCAGAACGCAGCAGCTAGATTGTTAGCAGGAACTAGCAGAAGAGATCATATCACTCCTGTGATAGTTTTACTCCATTGGATCCCAGTTGATTCTAGAATCAAGTTCAAGATCCTCCTGTTAACCTATAAGGCCTTACATGGAATGGCCCCGTCCTATATTAATGACCTCATAGTCCCTTACCATCCAATCAGAACACTTCACTCACAAAATGCAGGACTGCATGTGATTCCTAGAATTAGTAAAAGTACAGTTGGAGGTAGAGCGTTTAGCCACCAAGCCCCTGTCTTATGGAATAAGCTCCCAGCTCACGTAAGAGAGGCAGATTCAGTTTCTACATTCAAAGTTAGACTTAAAACATTCCTCTTTGGACAGGCTTATTGTCAGACTAGTTAGTATTCAGAGATTATCTAACTTAATGTTAATGTGTTTAAATTAAACTTAATAACAATAACTATTTGTTTTAAAAGGCTGCTAGAAGTTGAAGCTGGGGTAACTATGGTGCACTGGGGTTCTGTCCTCTTTTCTCATCTACTTCTAGATGAGACTGAAAACATTCCTCTGTGGACAGGCTTATTGTCAGACTAGTTAGTATTCAGAGATTATTTAACTTAATGTTAATCTTTTTAAATTCAACTAAATAACAATAACTATTGGTTGTTAGTAGCTGCTAGAAGTTGAAGCTGGGGTAACTATGGTGCTCTGGGGTTCTGTCCTCTTTTCTCATCTACTTCTACACTTCCTCTCTTCTCTATTTCTGATCATTATACATCATTTAGTTCTCCATACCTCTGTTTGGTGCAGTATGATTCATGTATTGTCCCTCTTTCCCTCTCCCCTCCTGGGGAGTGGGAGTGCTTCCAGACTCCAGTTGGCCCATCCGTGCTCCTGTACCTGACTGTGTACCTCGTCTCTGCTCCTGCTCCTCCACCTGGCTGTGGTTCCTGTCTCCGGCTCGACTCACGCCCCTGACTGTCCCCCCAACCCCGGCTGGATGAAGCTCGTCTGTTGGACTTTAAATATGTAGATGTAGAGTTAGATAAGTTAATTCTTCTCTATGAGTTCTGGTAAATTGCCTGTCCGTCCTGGGGGAGGATCCCTCCTTTATGTGGACACCCCTGAGGTTTCTTTGTTTTTTCTGAATTCTGTTTTTATAGGAGTTTTTTCTTACCGCGAAGGGGGTCTAAGGGCAGGGATGCCAGTATAGCTTAGTCAGTTTGTTAGTTTATTTTATTATTTTCCTATTGAACTCTATGTATTCATGATCCTTTTGAGTTCATGTTTTACTTTTTCAGTTACCATTACAAAGCCTATCGGGATGACTGTTGTTGTGAATTTGGGCTATACAAATAAAACTGAATTGAATTGAAGTGAATCAGATGTATATGTATACATATTTGTGATGAATAAATTATTTACAGAAATATACATTTGTATCTTAAACGTGTTCTTTCTGAATACTAAAAAAAAGGAGAGCTAGACATTTGATCTGGTAACATAAGGTGTTGTGACCACAGCAGCCTGGGGGGTGGGGGGGGATTTAACTCACATAAAAAACTCGTTGACTTCTCCTTTATCAAAAAAAAGCTGTTTTAATCAAACTATAGAAGTTATTTGCTGTTTTCAAAAAACCTTTTTCCTCCTACCTCTCAAAGTCTCCAAAAACTAACAAAGAGCTCCACCTGAGGCTACAGGTGAGCAAGATGGCAAGAAAGAAGTCATGAGGGCCCCCCCCCCCCCCCACCCCCACCACCACCACCACCACCACCAGGTTCCTCACAATGGGAGATGGAACATTTCAGTAAGACAACTCTTGCAGTAAGAAATATTTATTTGACATACTTAATTTTCCACATTCTTTAAATTGGCATTCACATCTTTTCGTTTGGCATAAGACTCCGTTCGATTCCATGAGAAATTTCCATAAAACTTTCGGGTAACGAAACCCCCAACACCAAAATATTCCAGAAGAAAAAAAATGTGAATGTATAAGCAGTGTATAATAAGATGAAGTGTGTTTTCGGCAGCATTTAATTTCATTTCATTTCCCAGTATGACTGCTATGTGTGACCTGGCACCATTGACCGTTGGGCCGCCCCCGTTCGAGTAAAGCGCCACGAAGGGAACATGCTATCTAGTGGATCTGCTATGTGTGACCCGGCACCATTGACCGTTGGGCCGCCCCCGTTCGAGTACAGCCCCACGAAGGGAACATGCTATCTAGTGGATCTGCTATGTGTGACCCGGCACCTTTGACCATTGGGCCGCCCCCTTTCGAGTACAGCGCCACGAAGGGAACATGCTATCTAGTGGATCTGCTATGTGTGACCCGGCACCTTTGACCGTTGGGCCGCCCCCGTTCGATTACATCGCCACGAAGGGAACATGCTAACTAGTGGATCTGCTATATGTGACCCGGCACCATTGACCGTAGGGCCGCTCCCGTTCGTGGAAACCACTAGAGGAACATACTATCTGAAAGAGAGAGGGAAAGGAATAAAAGAGGAGCCAACATAAGAATTACACATTCCTGATCTTAGAACGTAAAGCCCACGTCCGCAAAACGCTGTGCGGAACTATAATGTAAACCGCCAAGAACAACCCGTATGAGACACTAACTTAAAATCCAATCCAATACTTCCAATGGCATATTATGACATGCTTAAGTAACATCCATTATTCAAACTTCCATTAAAGTAAGAACAAGCTTGACGGCCATAAACTTCTTCCATGTTGGATTTTTTCTCCATTTGGCATACCAATTATGCGCACTCAAGGAACATCCATTTAATTGAGATTTCATCCAAATATTAAGAACGAGTTTAACGCCCATAATTACTATGCTTCATTGGCTTACTACAAACAAATGAGCTTAAGAACCAAATTCGAGCTCAAGTGCATACTATGATACAACTTAGAACATTCTAAATTTTGAGGCTTCCACCTGGCTATAATTTTCTTTTAACATCTATAATCGAAGAATTTACATTCATTCTGCTGTTGACATTGATTGATTAATTCAGTCAGAAGTGTCATTGAAATGCAGAGGAGGTCCAACGCACCTTCACTTTCAGTGCAGCAATAGGTACGTCGAGCAGTCATCGTTGCAGCAGCAGATCAAGGAATGCAGGGGTGACATCACTTCCTGGAAACGGAGAAGCTGATCGGGGCGTAGGGGTTCGCAGGCTCAGGATGTGATGCATAGATAAAGACAAAGCAGTATTAGTCTTGACAAGAATAAATAAATAACCCAGAAACTGATCAGTTTAAAAATGCTTGAGATAAATGAAATAACAGTGCTTTTAAAGAACAAATCTGATAGTGAAATTTAGCAGATAGTTAAGGTAAAGACCCATTCTGGATTTATCGCACCAAAGAAACCACCATAATCACAAATTCCAACAGTGAAATAATAGTGAAATATAGAACCTGCACGAAATCTTAACACCATTTTTTATATATTCCAATGATAAGAAAAGTAACCTTTGACAGTTTCAGAAGGACGCACTTTCAGGAGGTCATCGAGGAGCAGGGGATGGGAAGAGTAGCCAAGGAGATCTGTAGATGAGGAAGGTCAACATCCCAGGTAGCAAAGGATTGCAGCTAGGCTGGATTTGATGCTTTGTATTTGATATTAGTGGTTCTCAAATTTGTGGACAACAAAGTACAGACTACTGAAATTTTAACTAGCCAAGGGCATCTGGATACTGCAAAAGAGAACTTGAGAGCCATGAGGGATCATAGGTTTTGATAGTATTTTTGCTAGACTGAACCTTAAGCATTTAGAGGCGGAGTATAACAAGCCTCTAAATGGGGAAGCATCTAGCAGACTGTCATCTGTTTAAGCAAGGAAGATAGAAGACTGACTTGTGGACACAAGATTTAACTCTTGAACTAAGCTTGAGAGCACAAGGGATATATTTCCTACGGTCAGGGTAGAAATTGCTCATGGTGGTAATTAAACATTAACCAAGTCAACAGATGACACAATACTTACATTCACTATTGAAACAGCCTTAATATAATCTCCAAGGCTGAAATCTCACATAACCGGACGACCCCTTAAAAACATCAGAGTAGTGGATTCTGGCGGCCGGACAAACAAACCACTCTTCTTAAATCCTTTTCCCCAAAACCAGAAGGCGCAGCCTCAGAAGAACAAGTGGAGGGAGCCTGAAGACACAACAGTCATCATAACAAACCACTCCAAGCATAGAGAGGGAAAGATCAAACGCAAAACACGAAAATCCAGAACAGGAACACGGGGCCCAGGATCGAACTACCCTGAACAAGAACACAAGATGAACGGATGACCTTAGGACCAAAGCCACAGTAAATGTCAGGTGGCCCAATCATTGACAAATCATATTCAACCAACAATGAATAAACAACACGCTGCACAAAAGCTAAAGATGACATAATGGGGAGAGACAAGCATCAATGAACCATCCAGAACCATAGAAGAAAAATAAATCCGGATGGGTGGAGGACCATACAGTATAGACAACGTGGAAACCCAGATTTGAAAATAAATCCCCCCCCCCCCCCCCCCCCCACAGAGATTCAAAAGACCAGGGATCCAGAGGAAATTTGGCCAACGAGAAACCATTAATAACTCGCAAAATGAAGGGGACCCATCGCCTACAAATATCCAGTACAGAGCTTCTGATAATAAAGTCGATATTATGAGGACTGCAACGACAGCTGAAAGGTAAACCGACAAACACTTCGAGCGCCAACTGAATGCCAAGAGACGCCACTGAGAGGCATAGAGGCAGAACAGTGAGAACATCAACGATAAGTCATCCTCAGCCTTATATCATGTTCGGAGGAAAATCGTGGAGACAGCATTGGCAGCTGAAGAAAATATAAACTAATCCTGAAGGCGCATGAGGAACTAGGCCACTGATGCCCAGAAGATGAACTGCGAGGCGCTAACAAGTCCAGATCACGTCACGTGAACCTGAACACTTCCTAGGGGCCACCCTCAGTGGTGGCTTTGAAAACGATGCCCTGGAAGAATCCATCACATAGCCCCCACAAACCTCCAGACCAAACCAGAGAGAGAATAACAAATTAACTGTCCAGCCGAGAAAACAAGGCCGTGACGAGACTGACACACTCACTAATGCAGCCGACGCAAGTCCCCGAGCCAGGGCAGGATCCACTGGGGCATAAAGAGCGGGGAAAAACAGGCGAAGCAGAACCATATGCTGAACGTGCGGGGGCAACGAACAAGGATCGCTGAGTGAATAAAATGAGCCATAGACGCTGCATAAAAGAGACCTATCATAAGGAAATTGTCCACAGAGGAGAGACGGGTCCAAGAGAGACTAATTCACATTCAGACTAACCAGCAGCTACAACAACGAAGAAAATAAACAGAAGAACCGCCACAATACTAAAGCCAGCATCTAATTAAAGACAGTCAATATTCATATTCAGCACCCAAAGAACAAAACAGCAACAGAGAAAATGCTAAAAGCCACAAATAATTCAGCCAGCATGAGAAACCAGTCCAGACGAGGACCGCCAGCCTTCACAACCACAGAAAAGACCCCACAACTCCTGAAACAATAACCGGATGACACAGAACTACACAGCAGAAAATTAATCAGAAGGGCATCATGAAGCGGACCATGAGTCGAAAAACTACAATTCCCAGGGTCCTTAGGGGCGTGACGTCACCGAAGTAAACAGGAAGCAAGAACTTGGCCTTAGAAAACTGACACGGGAAAAGAAACGCATGCCGCTCACCATAGAAATTCGGCTGACCACGGCAGACGATAGACCCAGACAGCTCCAGATCCGGGCCCACGGATATCCCAAACATCGCGGAAAGCACACCCCCTGCAGATGCACGCGACCGCGGCGAAACGAATGCGCTGGGCACCGTCAGCCGCCCGTTGATCGCCGCAAAAGGAGAGCAAGCAGACACGGCGAAACGAAAACCCCACATCAGAAAATAGGGATCATCCATCCGAAGGACGGGGGAGTGCAGCAAGACGTCAAAAGAGAAGGAGACCCGCGGGCACGGAGAACGGCGAAGAATGAGCGCTGAAGGTAAGAAAGAGAATGAACAACTGCGCACCTGGGCTTAAAAAGGACGCTGAGCAGGTGAGTTGATTGACTGAACCACCCTAGGGTATTTACCTGTAAACACTGCTAGGAGTATCTGCCTGAAAATACGACATGTCCTCATTTTGTTCTGCTGCATCAAAGCTTTGGAACTCCCTTCCTGTTCATCTCAGAACATCACAGATCCTGGACTCTTTGAAAGCTATTTGAAAGACGTTTCTATTTAAAAAAGCCTTTGACTGCTGATAGTTTTAGTTTTTGCTTTAGTTTTCTTTCTTTTTAATTGAGTTTTATTCATATCTTGTAGCACTTTGAGGATTCATTTAATGAAAAGTGCATTAGAAATAAAATGTATTATTATTATTTTTATTATTATGAACCAGCAGATCTGATACCAGTGTCATCGATAAAAAAAGGGGGAAAACGATTTATTTATGATATAATATTCTCTAAATAATAGCAAACTGGATCTGTAGAATTTACAAATTATACTAAATCTGATTCAACAAGGTTTCTGTTGTGTTTGTTAGAATGGATGTTCAGTGAACTGTTTCAGTGTCTGCAGCATCTTCCAGCTGCAGCAGTCAGTTCAGTTTCTGTTCAGCAGAATGAGGGAGGTTTTTGTACGACTGTTTTTCACTGTGTGAACACACCCTGACTGTTGATGTAGAGAAAACTCTGACAGTAATAAACTGCTGCATCTTCAGCCTGAATTCCACTGATGGTCAGATTGAAATCAGACTTTGATCCACTGCCTGAAAAACGACTTGGAATCCCTGATTGTAGAGTGCTAGCAAAGTAAATGAGTAGTTTAGGAGATTCTCCATCTTTCTGTTGGTACCAGGCTAAACGGTGATTGCTGCTATAAACATAAACATCCCGACTGGTCCTACATGAGATGGAGACAGATTGTCCCACAGCAGAGCTCACTGCTCCAGGCTGAGTCACTGTGACCTGTCCTCTGGACTCTGAGGAGACAGAGACAGAAACAGAAAGCAGCTTCATGCTTTTGTGGCCTTCATTTCAGAGGGACGGATGTTCATAGAGGAGAGGAGTTGGATTCTCTGGACTTTACCTGTGAAGCAGCAGCAGAGGAGAGTCCAGATGAGGACGCACATCACACTCATGTTTTGGAGGAAGATGAGGAGGAGGAGGAGGAGGAGGATTTGTGTGTCTTCTGCTGTGATGAAGGACAGCTGTCAGTCATCCAGTCTTCAACTCTCAGGACTATAAAGTCTCCCAGAGCACTGGAGCATGGAGCTGCTGATGCAAAGTGTCTCTATGGAAACCACTGACTCCAACAGGAACATGGATCATCTTCATCATCATGATTATCAGAAAATTAGAAGTAATAATTTATGAACAAATACATATGTAGGATAAAAATTTGCTTTCAGATGATAATGGATCCACTCTTAGCCTTTTTGAAACTTCATGACCATCAAGCTGTTCAATGTGATGTGAGGACATCTGAGTGTTTTACAATTGTTTCTGTGTTTAGTTTACGACATTTTTTCATTTTGTTTCCATTTTTCTTGAGGCATCTAAAGGTTGAAAATTCAAATCTGAGTGATTTTAAAAATCACCACTAAATGTGAAACATAGTGTCTAAAGGAAACACACATTAACAGCTATTTGTTTATTTCTCTTCATGTGTAGAGAAACATACAGCAGACAGAAAGCAGCAGGACTCTAGAAACCACAACAACAACTTTTTTACAGACATTTGGAAACATTTAATGATAAATGCTCAAAGGTAGATTTCTCTCTGAAGGAAGTTCCACTTTAACTGACTGACAGCTGTTTATTGCATTAAAGACAGAACTTCTGCTGATCAAAAGTGGATTTTAATCAATGCATGATGGGAATTATTTATGGAGCCAAACTCTGCTGCTATTATTGAAAAACTGTTTTTGCAGAGCAACATTTGAATCATGGACTTCAGTAAAGTTGTGGATCCATTTAACCTGCAGCCACATTTAAAAACTGTTCAACTTATTTTTGCATGAATTCTATTTTTTTTTAGAAGAAACAGTTAAACTTTTTTTTAGGATTCTGGTGATTTTGCTGTCATTTAGTTTTAACTGAGTAATGATTACATTAGTTACTGCAGTAAGAATATCAATAAACAATTACTAGTTTATTTACAACTTACTACCTAAGAAAATGTAATTTGTAGAATTTAGATGGATTATTTCTAGATGTTCTGTCATCAGTTGAGTTTGTTTGTTTCAGAGTCAGAGAGCGTGTCTCTGTACAGTCAGAGGTTTTTGTACGACGCTTCCATCAGTTTGTATCACTGTGGTACACGTTTGGTGGAGGAACCAGACTGGAGTTTGGAAGTAAGTAGATCTTTTTGTTGATTTTTGTGTTTTTTGTTCTATTACATTTTTTCCTGTCAGTTTTTAAAACATCTGTTAGTATTAGTCATTTTTTCTGTTTTAATCTTTTTTGATGTTGCTTAAAACAGACTTTATTTGTGTGGAACCTATAATATAGATGCCTTACCCTAATTAGGAAACAAAATATCATGTCTTCTAATGTAAAAAAACAATTTTGGAACATTTAGTTCAGATTTACAGTCAGAGAGCGTGTCTCTGTACAGTCAGTGATTTTTCTACGACATTACAGTCAGTTTGTGTCACTGTGGAGGACTTTTGGTGGAGGAAGTTTATGAATTTTTACATTTTTATTTAGATCAAACTCAGATTTAAGAGGAAGGAAAGAAAAAAGGTCTTTTTTAATCAACATTTTACAAATGTTTGTGTCTCTTTTATGAACATTGCAGTGTGTTAACGGATAAATTGAGTATTAAAATAAATTCAGTTTTGTAAGAAAACGTTTGTCTTTAAAAATGTATTTTAAAATTTATTTTACTTCAAAATATTTATTTGTCATTTTCTATTAGGGATTTTCTCCATGACTCAGAAACCTGACATGATTGTTGTGTTTTTGTCCTAGTTTGTACATTTCTTTCATGTATGATGAAGCTTTTTAAAGACATTCAGTCCAAACTTGTTTCTACATGCAGATGCATCTGCTCTGTTTCTAACCCAGTTGGACATTTTTCAGTAGAAACTGAAGTTTCTCTCGTTGCTGATCTGCATGAGAGATTTCTTCAAGGAAGTGAAACAATGTGTGAATCAATGACTGATGGAGCAGAAAAACACCTGAACACAAACCTTCTTCCAACTGAAAGCACTCCATCCAATCAGAGCTTTTGGATTGACAGCTGTGTGCTTCCTGTCCTCTAAGCTGATTGGTGTCTCCTAGGTGATGTCCCCCCCTCCCTGACAGTGCTGGCCCCCTCCATGGAGGAGCTGCAGCAGGGGAAGGCCACACTCATGTGTGTGGCCAACAAGGGCTTCCCCTCAGACTGGACTCTGTCCTGGAAGGTGGTCGGCAGCAGCAGCAGCAGCAGGGAGGAGAGCAGGAGCCCCGGGGTGCTGCAGAAGGACGGCCTCTACAGCTGGAGCAGCACCCTGAGGCTCTCTGCAGACCAGTGGGAGACGGTGACCTGTGAGGCCAAGAGAGGATCCCAGACTCCAGTCTCAGAGACTCTCAGGAGAGACCAGTGTTCCTAGTCCCAAACTCAGACATGCTGAGAGAAATCTGCTTTCTGTGCACTTCTTCTTTTTTTCTCTTTCTCACACTCTTTATTCACATTTTTTGCAGTTTTACTTGGCATAATTATATACAAATAAAAATCTTTTTGTCAACTGACCTCTGTTTTTTTGACTAAATCAAATGATTGTTTCACTGTCATATGACATTGTGTAAGGAATAAACAAAAACACAGAAAAAAGTTCAACCCCTTCATCCTGACTTTATGTTTCACTTTATACAGTATACAGTTCTTTTTGTTCTTTTTAAGGTGATGCTAAATGAGGTGTTTCAGGAAAACAGTTCTCACTCTGACAGTGTCAGACAGTTCTCACTCAGCAATGACCTGGTTTTGTTGCTACAGTATACACTGAGCAGCATCCTCCACCCTTGACCAAACTAAGGAACTACAGAATTAACAAAATTTTTGAAAAAAAAATGTATATATATGGTTATGTTTGTGTGTGTCTGTGTTGGTATTTTTGGCATTGTGGGGGCAACGATCTGTTTACACAGTTAAGGAATGGGGACCAATTTTGGAAGAGGGACCAATTCATGGTCCCCATCAAAATAATTCAAAATGGCTTTAAAATCATTGTTTAAGGTTTTTGTGCACTTTTTAGCTTATTCACAGACTGCATATTTTTTCATCTGTATGGGAGTGTGAGTTTGGCTTTCTGATGCCTCTAGTGTCTTTCCAATGGTACTGCAGCCCCGGGTTCACACACACATCCAATATAGTCAAGCAATTAATAATCATTGTAATCCCATTTGTGTGAATTAGTGTTAATGTCAATTTTTGACTTTACTGTGTATTTAATCTTAGTGTTATATGCAGAGGGTTTTGTTTCCTTCCTCTGCACGTACCTCAAGTGCTGAGTGAAGACACCTGGTGGAGACCTGATGAGCTGCACAATCAGACTCCAGAGCCAGCCACCAGGCCTGCATATAAGCTCTTGTGAATCACTTGAGGGCAGAGCTCTTTCTGGATCACAACCAGATGAATGTTTTGAATGCTTTGTGTTGGAGATTGTGGGAGGTTTGTGGACAGGTAAGACAGGCCTGTACACCTCTTGTAGCTTGCTTTCTTTTAGACACACTAGATAAGTTGGTTGGTGCCACCCCTTGTATGTTTTATCACCACTTTCTAGATTATACAGTGAGACTTTTGTTTTCTTCTTTTAGTTTTAGAGCTTTGATAGCCAGGCTGGGTTTTGTTATATTTATTATATTCATTATCCCAACCTTAGTTCCTACCTCCCCTCCTCCATGTTCAATAAAACCATTAAAAGTCCTGCATTGTGTTTGTTTATGTTGCGTACACTCTAGCCCTAGACTTGTAGATTTGTGGACGTAACACTTGGTGATGGCGGCGTCCACAAAAGACACGTTTCTGGACACAGTTTGAGGAAATGCTATGGGGAAGGTGTTGAATAAAGCTGGTCCCATAATGGGCTTGTATCCATGTGTGTAAAACATTATCTTATTTACAAATCTGCCTGTTAGGGATGGGTACCGTGCCCCGGTAATGAATGGGCCCCGGGGTTACATTCTTCAAGACCGCAGCATCGTCAAGATCTAACCTCAATGATTCTGCTATCGGTACTGGAGAAGTCTCATTTGTTTTTGTCAAACCTCAAACCTATAAACAATATCTGCCATATTTAACTCACCAACTCAGTCAATTTTCAGTCAATTTTCCGTTAATTATATATATATATATATATATATATATATATATATATATATATATTTTTTTTTTTTTTTTTTTTTTTTTACTTGTCCTGTCCAACAGCTGGGCAAACAGATGAGAGCTGAGGGCCTCTTGTGCTGGACATATTTTACTTTAACAACAGGGGTTATGAAACTTAAGACAAACCAGAGGTATGTCTGAATAAACCCCTTTTGTATTTGAGGCCAAACTTTATTAATTTGAATCATATTTGAACATCATTGGTGTTGGACCAGACGGAAAAGGAAAGGAGGGAAGAAGAGAGAGGGATGTTAGAGAGAGAGGGGGTATAGGAGGGTGATAAAAGGAGAGGGGGGAATAAAACCATGAAGCAGCATAAAGCAACAAGTTTACTGGATGTTTATCATTACGGTTAGGTTCAAATGTAATACAAATCTCAAAGGGCGGGGCCTGTCCACAAACACACACAGGTATTATAAACACACCTGTTAGCTGCAAAAATGCCCACATGTCAACATGTATACAAAACATGCACACAATACAGATATTGTTCACACACGCATACTTATGCCTTCAAACCAACTAGCGTGAAATATTTTATTCAATCACACAAAAGTGTAAAGGTGAGCTAACACCTGTGCTCAGGTGAGTGTTTATGTTCCTCTAAATGGTAAATGGTAAATGGCGTATACTTATATAGCGCTTTCTACCCTCTTACGAAGGCCCAAAGCGCTTTACAGTCACAGACCCATCCACCCATGCACACACACATTCACACACACATTCACACACTGGTGGTGGCTCCGCTGCCGAACACTGGCGCCAACCTCCCACCAGAGGCAAGGTGGGGTTCAGTGTCTTGCCCAAGGACACTTCGACACATGGGCGTGCAAGGCGGGAATCGAACCTGCAATCTTACGATCATGAGTCGACCGCCCTACCACTGCACCACGGCCGCCCTAAATGGATGATGGAATGTGAAAGGAAGGAGGGAGAGTGTCCAGCCATCCCCACACCAAGACCCACGCCGCAGCGGCAGCCAGAACCCCCCAACGCCACACGGCAGCAAGCAGAGAACAACCGCCCACGGGCGACCACATCCACCACCCAGACCCGCCGCGCCAAGGATGATCCCAACGCATGGCCCCACCCGAGAAGAGCGCCCACAGCCCCAGACGTGCACCCCATCATCACCCAGGAGATCTGGGCATCCCCCCGCCCCAACCCCAGGTACGTGCCAGGACCCCCCAAGGGAGACCCCCTCTGCCCTCCAGGCAGCCACCCCCCCGGCCCACGGTTGGTCCAGAAAGGAGCAAGGCAGGGGCCAGCCGACCCCACCCAGGAGGGGGGCATCCCGGAGAAAAGGGGGGCCCACAAGGGGTGTTGTAAACATGGCCCGACCAGGCTCGGCCACAGTTGGAATGTGGGCGGGGGCCCAGCGCTCAGGGGCAAAAACCCATAACCCACCCCACAGGGACACGGGCACCCCCGGCTCAGGTGTAATGTGAACCCCCTCCCCGTGCGGAGAGAGCCCTGCCAGGCCCAGGAAACCAGCACCCAGGGGACACGGCCACCGCTGCCAAGGGCCCAGTATCCCCCACCAGGGATGGAGTAGGGGACAGATGGACCTATGACCCACTTTCCTTGTAAAATGTGTGTGCTTGTGTGTGTTTGTGAGGTGTGTGTGTGTGCATGTGTTTGTTTTTGTGTTGGAATGTATATCTTGAGGAGTAAAAGGTGTGTGTACTAAGAGGGTGCAGTTAAAATTGGTGGGTAGGGCACTGAGGGGACATCTCCTGATTACTCACAGTAATGTCCCCTCACCCTCCCCACCAAGCGTCTGTAAATGTCTAAGGTGCGGTTAAAATTGGCGGGTAGGGTGCTAGGAGGACATCTGCTGCTTGCTGGCAGTGATGTCCAAGCACGTTAGGGACAGCTGATAGACTGTCCCCAGGCGGTCAAACAGCCCCCCCCCCCATTCCCCCCCAGCATTGGGCCCAGTTCCCCCAGCCTCGGGGCCCCATCCTCCGAGGCACCGACGCCCCAGGCCCACCACGACCCAGCCCACACAGAGAGAGAGGAGCCAGAAAGCGCCACCCCCCCCGAAGCAAGCCCAGGCCCCCACCCCCAGGCGCCGCCCCCGAGAGAGCTCTAGTCAGGCCTCGACTGGATCAAGGCAGCCAACCGGCCGGGGCAATCGGCGATTACCACCCCCCTGCCCCCGAAAGCCCCCCCACAAGACAGGGCCGACAAGCCCCCCCCACACACACACCCACACACACACCCCCAGACCCCGCAGCGGGTGACGCCCAGAGCGACCGGGGGCCCCAAGAGGGTTGCCCTGCCCCGCCCCAGAGCCAGGAAAGGGTCGATCCCAGCCCCAGGTGCAGACGCGCAGCCCATCCAGCGCCGCTGGACCTACCCCCCTGAGCAGGACCCCCCGCCAACCCCCCCCAGCACGGGCAAAGAGACCACCCCTCCAAGCCAAGCCGGACCACCACTCAACCCCCCCACCACGCACCCCCACTGCCAAGCCCAGAAGACCACACAGCGCCCCCGCCCGCCCGGCCCATGCACCGGACCCGATTCCCCGATGAACGGGGTCCCCACCAGCCCCCACTGGGCAGCGGAGGCCCCTTCCCCCACCCCGCACCATGGCAGAAAGGCAGGGAGCAGCGACGACCAGGCCCCCCACCCTCTAAGTCATGGAGTTAGCTATGGGAGACCAGAGAGACCAAATTCTTTCAAAGTTACTTGAACTTTGGGCTGACATTTTTTCCAAGCTGATATGATCAAAAAGCAGATTTCTGTATTGACTTATATGTATATTTTTCTTGTTTTTCCAATTCATTAAGATGTTTTTTTTAGCAATACAAAGAGTTATGAAAATGATATTTAATAATTCTCCTTCTACCTCGGTGGCACTCATGTCACCATGTTAATTAATTATATTAATTTTGCTATTCTCGTTGAAGAGGACAGGTCTGTCTCTGAACACGCAAAGGGGGAGTGTCTGCAGCTGTGAACACCGACCAAATTCTGTTATGGGATGGTAAAGTTCTTCTCAAAAGACAGCCAGTGGCAATCTCGTAGAGGACACATGAGCGCCACAAAAAAAAGACTAAAACCATCCATTTCCGCGTAAAATAAATAAGATTTGCGTCAGGGCGTCCCTGCTATCCTGTCACCTTGATGCTACGATGACCGTATGTTGAACATGCTGGAGGAGGGGTTGCACGCAGGGGAAACAACAAACATGTGGGGGCGGGGCTTATGATTCAAGACCTGCAACAAACTAACAGCTGGTTCCAAATAAAGCATAATTGTCATCCATAAAATTAATATAATTTATTGGGTTTACTGGATTTAAAGAAAACTAAATAAATAGAAAGGAGTTTGCATCAAAGTGAATTTGTTTCCATCTCCTCTTAACTCTGGTGTTTGACAGACAGAAAAGTCTATTCAAGGTTGTGGAAAATGAACAGAAGATCAAAGGAAACTTCACGCTCATAAAGGATAAAAATAATTAAATAAATATCCTGACAGCATTTTGAATCAATACAAGTATCGCCAAATGAACTAATGCGACATATCTGCAAAAACATTTTTTTAACACATCTAGTGTTGTGGCTCCCTGTGCTTTCATCTCAGTGGGAATCTGATCCAAATAGCTCTTTGAGAGGTTCAGGTTAAGACCCCAGGTCTAGCACATCCACTTGTTCCTGGTTTGTATTGTAACATTATCATGTATAAAGTAAAATTGTTTTCTTAAAAAAACAACGTTGTTCCATAGTGAGGAAATAAAACACTTTATGTTCTAAATTTGTTATTTATTTTTCTTCCTCAAAAGATATCGATGAGAGTATCGTTAAAATACCGGACAGATAAGCAGTATCAATGAGAGTAGTAGTTAAAACCTTAACGATACCCATCCCTACTGCATATTTTCTCATTTTTCCAAAATCCAAATAATTTATATTTTCACTATATCAAAAAGCATGTAATTCTTATATCATACATTTTTTTCGAGAAACAGTTTAGCTTGAACACCTTTTCTATTTGTTATCAAGCATTTTTGTAATTAGTTTATTGTCTTCTAATCTCTTTCTTAATTTTAAAAATGTCTTACAGTCACCAACAGTGTTTACATGAGTGCAGTGGAAGGCCATTCTTCAACACTGCCAGAGACTCGGACAGATGAAGCCAGTGGACCAAGCATTGCATCGTCATCTAAAGTAAAAATTTATTTTCTTCCTCTTGTAAATTGACTGGTGTGTCTGTATCCAAGTTTGGTCCTACATCTTAGTTGAATTTATTTATGCTATTCTTGTAAAGTTCCTTAAGAAGTCTCCAGCTTGTTCAGAACGCAGCAGGGAAGAGAGGCCAAAAGAGTTTCTACATTCAAAGTTAGACTGAAAATATTCCTCTTTGGACAGGCTTATTGTCAGACTAGTTAGTATTCAGAGATTATTTAACTTAATGTTAATTGTTTAAAATAAAATCAATAACAATAACTATTTGTTTTTAGGCTGCTAGAAGTTGAAGCCGGGGTAACTATGGTGCACTGGGGTTCTGTCCTCTTTTCTCATCTACTTCTACACTTCCTCTCTTCTCTATTTTTGATCATTATTCATCATTAGTTCTCCATGCCTCTGTTTGGTGCAGTACGATTCATGTATTGTCCCTTTTTCCCTCTCCCCTGCTGGGGAGTGGGAGTGCTTCCAGATTCCAGTTGGCCCATCCGCGCTCCTGTTCCTGACTGTGTACCTCCTCTCTGCTCCTGCTCCTACACCTGCTGTGGTTCCTGTCTCCGGCTCGACTCGCGCCCCTGACTGTCCCCCCAACCCCGGCTGGATGAAGCTCGTCTGCTGGACTTTAAATATGTAGATGTAGAGTTAGATAAGTTAATTCTTCTCTATGAGTTCTGGTAAATCGCCTGTCCGTCCTGGGGGAGGATCCCTTCTTCATGTGGACACCCCTGAGGTTCCTTCGTTTTTTCTGGAATCAGTTTTTTTTAGGAGTTTTTCTTTACTGCGAAGGGGGGTCTAAGGGCAGGGATGCCAGTATAGTTTAGTCAGTTTGTTAGTTTATTTGAGTATTTTCCTATTGAACTATTTGTATTCATGATCCTTTTGATTTCATGTTTTACTTTTTCAGTTACCATTACAAAGCCCATCGAGATGACTGTTGTTGTGATTTTGGGCTATTCAAATAAAATTGAATTGAATTGAATTAAACCAGCTTTGCTAATCTTTCATTAATTTGGTGGTGGTGCTTTAAAAGGCCTCCTCCTCCCTGTTCGGACATGAACTTGTGCTGTGCCATAAATCAAGGCATCGGGAAGTGGAGCGGGGGTTGGCAGGCAGGTAAGCCAGGTCTTGACTTCTCTGAACTGAACAGGGATTGGGACCTTACGAGCAGACTCGTTCACAGCTCCCTGTAGACGAGAAATCGGCCAGGCTTTGGCGCATCTGCGGCATGGCAGCAATAATCTGCAAGCGTGACGTGACTCTGTTCACCTAGATCCGCCCTCCTCTCAGTGACCGGTATGTTAAGCTGGCCTTTCTCCTGCATATAGAATTAAGGCTCCTGCAAACCGTTTGTCTTTGTTTCTTCAGGAACGTGTTTTAGGCTGCATGCCCTCATCTCCCCGCAAATAGGGGATTAAAGCTGCTGCTTTACTTTTATGGTTTTTCTACTGTGATTTCTGTCACGATAGAACCGGTTGGAGCGAACTAGGAGACCTCTCGTTGCGGTGGCGTCTCACCGGACTGTGAACGGCTTCCACCAGCTGATCGGCGGTGGTCGGGCGGCTTACCAGCGCCCCTGAACACTAATCACCTTTTTATCTTTATTTTTAACTGTGGGTCTTTATTGATACTGTTAATTTTATTCTTGTTTCAGGAGGAGGGAGGCCGAGGTGGTGGACTGTTGTGTCTGGTGGTGGGTCCCACTGTGCTGTGTGGTTTCCGTCACGTGTGCAGTGATTTCAAAAAGGGGTGTTTGCTTTGTTTTTATGCTGTTTTTAACCACCTCGATAAGCTCCTCCTCCAGAATATTTTAACTGACTTACCAAGGATTGTTTTATTAAAAGGTTTCTAAACATTGTTTTTAACTGAAATCTAATAAATTATATTTTTAAACTAACCACAGCCTCAGCCTTGGTTTAGAGCAGGACCTGCACCTGCCTTTCTTTAAAATCTTTTCTTGGGGCTCAGCAGCCCCAGACGGCATTGTCGACCCGTTTTCTCATGCTGCCTCACTGGCAAGAATCGTGTTTAGGCCTTGTGTCTGTTCACTGACCCGTCCCTTCACACATTAGCATACATCTTTGGAAGATAATAAGTGCAATAATTCCTGACCCAATCACAAACATAATGAAAAGTGACTTTGTCATTTAGATCAGCATTTGTTAAATAAAGGTGGAACTTCTGCTAAGACTCAGCAATATGTTCGAGAGAAGATGAGAAAAATGGGAAGACTTGTACATCAAGCTAGAAAAGTGACAACTTTAAAAAAATGGAAGATCTCAACCCAAGAAGTACCCTGAGACAATGAAAGCTATAAAGGCTACATGTGGGTATGATGATGAAGAAAAGAAGTTCCTTTTCCCATCACTAGCAAACAAGCTTGGGAATGCACTAGTTAAACTCTTAAAAGCTCAGGGTTTAATTACCAATGACAAAGAGCTTGTTAAGAAGGGTAGTAATTTTCAGGAAGTCCATTGAGAGAAGTGGAATGAGATGATATCAGCAATGGCATTAGGAAACATCAGGGAAGCAAGGTGGATTGTTCCCACTCTCACGCCCTTTCCTGAAAACGTGCAAATGTTGCACACACATCTCAATCAAGTCCAAGAAGAGTGGTTCCCTTTAGTTTAGAAATCTTCAGAGTTTTTCTGTCATCATTCTGTGAAAACTGACGATTTGGTGATGATGATAAAAACATCAATACAACTGTACTTTAATAAACAACTTTTATCATGTCTACTGAATTGATGATAAACTAAAACTCAATGGGCTGACCGATGTACTTTTAAGAGGATTTTTATATTATAGAAAATAAATCTATTCAGCCATGATCTGTTTTTATTTTACTGTTTTATGTATTTTATATCCAACATCTGTTTTTATTGTTGTTCTGTGCTTAAAATCCAAAGTCAGAATTTTATTATTTTCTGTTAAATGTTGGAAACTAAATAAGAGTTATAACAAAATAATTTGGAAAATAAACACATGCCTTTGTTTATGTGTGTGTGTTTATGTGTGTGTGTGTGTGCGTGCATGCGTGTGTGTCTTCATTGAACTGTATCAGTTCAGTTTCTGTTCAGCAGAATGAGGGAGGTTTTTGTACGACTGTTTTTCACTGTGTGAACACATCCTCACTGTTGATTTCATGATAACTCAGACAGTAATAAACTGCTGCATCTTCAGCCTGAATTCCACTGATGGTCAGAGTGAAATCAGAGTTTGATCCACTGCCTGAAAAACGACTTGGAATCCCTGATTCTAGAGTGCTAGCCCAGTAAATGAGTAGTTTAGGAGATTCTCCATCTTTATGTTGGTACCAGGATAAATAGTGATTGCTGCTATAAACATAAACATTCCGACTGGTCCTACATGAGATGGAGACAGATCCTCCCACAGCAGAGCTCACTGCTCCAGGCTGAGTCACTGTGACCTGTCCTCTGGACTCTGAGGAGACAGAGACAGAAACAGAAAGCAGCTTCATGCTTTTGTGGCCTTCATTTCAGAGGGACGGATGTTTATAGAGGAGAGGAGTTGGATTCTCTGGACTTTACCTGTGAAGCAGCAGCAGAGGAGAGTCCAGATGAGGACGCACATCACACTCATGTTTTGGAGGAAGATCAGGAGGAGGAGGAGGATTTGTGTGTCTTCTGCTGTGATGAAGGACAGCTGTCAGTCATCCAGTCTTCAACTCTCAGGACTATAAAGTCTCCCAGAGCACTGGAGCATGGAGCTGCTGATGCAAAGTGTCTCTATGGAAACCACTGACTCCAACAGGAACATGGATCATCTTCATCACGTTATGGTAATTAATAAAATGCTAAATGTATGTCTGAAATTACTGTTTTTTCTTTTCTATTTCAATAAAGTATTTTAACATTTTCTATGTATTGTCCTTTAATGAATTGATTTAATAAACTGTTTTTTTTTTTAACAGAAGTGATGAAGGAGTGATTCCTGGGCTAAAATATTCAATTTAAATAAAAAAGAGTTTTCAATGTTTTATGAAGAAACAGACTCCAGTGTTCTAGACTTTGTTCAACATGTGGAGAAACCTCCTGCTGTCATGGTTCATCAGTGAAGCTTGTCTCCTGAGCCAAAACAAGAAAGTCAAAGGTCTTTTTAATGTGTTCAGCAAACTGAAACAGAAAAAAACAGCATTTTAGCTTTTTATGTGACTCTACTGCTCTCTGATGGAACCACAGTGGAACATCTGATGGTTTCATGTCTCTGTATTTCTGTGGGTTTATTTAAATCAGACCAAATGGAAGAAAATCAGGATTCTTTTTTTTTATCTTTTGTACATATTTACTCTTACTCTGTGTGTTTGCAAGAATCTTTTATTTAATTTACATATTTACAGTGTCTGAAAAAAACATGTAAAATAAAACGAATTAAAATTTAAACTTCTACACATATTGATTCTGTTGTCATTTAATCCATATAATTCAGTTTTATTTATAGAGGCCAATATCACAACCATAGTCGTCTCAATGGGCTTTTAAAGATAATTAAACATGAAGTCATAAAGAACATGAAGTCATAGAAGTGAATAGGTAATGTCTAAACTAAACTAAACTAGGCATCTCTGTCATTAGACCCTCCTTCTCTAAAACAAAAAATATTCCTGAAAAATAATGGATTCCAGAAAAAAAAAAGAAGAAGAAGAAGAAACCTCTTTAGACTCTTACATTACAGACCAGCAGCAGATGCTGCTAATATGAGATCTTTCTAAAGACGTAAATAAAATCTGTATTTGTTTAGTTTCTAAAAGGGAGTTTGGGTTTCAGGTTAAGTCTGCAGCTCCACCTAGTGGTTGGTATCAGTATTACATTTGTAAACAGAATCTTGCGAGAGAGTTTAAAAAAAAACAGGACAGAATGATGAACCTTCTTTATTACAAGACAGACTTCCATGCTTGTTGTAATTCATGAAATGTACAACCAAAAATGTATATATCTATATATTATTATCTTATTTGAGAGCACAGTTAACGGTTTTAATGTCGTATAATTCATTTAACATTTGTTCTCCCCAAGAAATGTTCGATTTTAAGTTCATCAAATAAGTCAGGTTTGCCTTTACAAACAGGTCCTTAGTGTGATGAAAGATAGATATCTTATAATTATTTAAAGTGACATGTACCGGTACAGAATTAATCAATAAATGATCCATCAGAGGATAAAAAACATATAAAGCTCCTGGTTTTGTCGTAAGTGTTTTGTTTACGGTTTAATGGTTCCTGTCTGAAAGTGAATTTTTAACATTTAGTTTGAGGATTTTTTTTTTTATTAATATTATATGAAAAAACATCTTCCTCCTTCACTGCTGCCTCTTCTGCTCCTCTCCCTCCTTGTTGATGACAGTCTTCAGGAGCGTGATGAGCGGCCTCTGGCTGTGCTCGTCCCAGCTCCTCATGAAGCCCCCGTAGCGCTTGCTGGCCGGGGGGGCCCCCCAGCGGAAGTGCTTCATCTTATAGGTGCCGTCATCATCATCCTCATCGTCGTCGTCATGGGCGTCTTCCTGAAACTTCTGCAGCTCCTCCTTGTTTTGCAGCCCATTGCTTTCTCTGGGAAGCTCCCGCCTCCTCATCTCTGATGACTCCTCCTCCTCCTCCTCCTTCTCCTCCTCCTCCTCCTCCTCCTCCTCCACGCTGTTGCCGCCGTAGATTTTGACGGGCCGGCGTTTCCGCCCAATGGGCTTCCCCCTGTGGAAATGCTCCATGGAGTAGGAGCGTCTGGTTTGAGGCGAGGGGATGGAGAAGAGAGAAAGAGGCTCTGATGAAGGTGAAGGTTGGTGGTGGGGGCCACCGGGAAGGAGAGGCATCCTGCTCAAGGCTGACTCACAGACCTGGATGCACTCCTGCATGACAGCGAGAAAACTTTAGATAAGAGACTCAGATTTAAAAACTTGAAGGGGGTTTGAAATGAGCTGCAAAAGATTAATTCAGTAAAAATGAATTAACAAGCCCAGTCTTAAATATATTCTTCTTTTCTTTAGCTGTTGGCCAGCGCATGTCCACCACCTACAACTGAAAGAGGGTTGGTGAGATGTTAGAGGGGTGTCAATCTGGTGAATCTTGCTCCAGGATTTTTCCTTCACAGCTCTGGTTTTACATCATTTTGGATGGTCAAGAGGCTCAATAATTAATTTCTCCTTCATGATGAATTTTCAAAGGGTTGGCGCTTCTGGGGATCATACGGGATCCCATACATCACTACCAAATCCCAGAGTCCCTGATTGGTCAAAGTTCTACAACCTGGTTTAACATCACTTCTCCTTCCATGGCCACGCGCTGCAGAGCCCACAAATGGTCGTACGTGTGAACGTGAGAGTTTTGAAGCCCCAAACGCACGTTTACGCACGTTTACATGGAGTTTTCACTTGAATGCTGAGGGCGGTGTGAACGGGGCTTCAGAATCTGGTTTGTGTGTCTCCAGTTCAAGTCAGTCCTGAATATGAACAACTTAACAATTTGTGAACCAAAGTTCTTCCCAGTACAAAAAAGCTGCAACTAGAAACAAACTAAACTCTCCACAAGAGGGGATCAACTTTGGAATGACTGCAGGGAAGACATTTAACATTATGAATGATAAAATTATGATAGCTGTAAGGGACTCAACCAGATTTATTGAAATGTATTTAAAGAAAAAAAAAACCTTTTTACCATAATTAATTCTTTTCAACTAATTTTTGTAATTCTGTTAAACTAGTGTTGGTAGAGATTCAGGTTTGGATTGGGATTGGACTCAATAAGTGGTTCATCTTCATGCTAAGCCCTTTTTGAACTTTGAATATTGTCATTCATCAATATACTTCTGTTGAGTTTTTTAGTTCGAAGTAAAGTTAAAAAAAGACAAATTGGTCTCGGAAGAACAATTCAAAACTCTTTTTGAGTAGCAGTAAATTCATGGATGGATGGACAGATGGACGGATGGATGAATGGATAGATGGATGATAGATGGATGGATGATTGGACGGATGGACGGACGGACGGATGGAAGGACGAACGGATGCATGGATGGATGGATGGATGGACGGATGGATGAATGGATAATAGATGGATGGATGGATGGACAGATGGATGGAGTTACCGTGACGCTCCTCTCCGTGTTGAGCTCCTGACAGCTGAGATGCTCCCAGCACTGACGGCGTTCTCCTCTGACCACACCCACCGCCGCTCCGGCAACCAAAATCAGCACAAGATACGTTTTCTGTGCCTCCATGTTTCCGGCTGTGGATTTACAAAATAAAAGCGTCTGCTTAGGGCCGTCGCTGCTGCTCCTTCACAGTTTGTAAATTTACAAGAGCAAAGCTGAACTCCAGCACAGGCAGACACTCCAAATAAGAAAAAAAATATTTTAAACAAAAATATTGCAATAGAACATAATTTGTAATAAATTATATAAAATTCTAATTTCACCATTTTAAAAACAAAATACTATAAAGCAAAATAAATTAAATTACTTTTGACACAAATAAAAATGTTTTAAAAATTTAAATAGGCATCATAATTTGCCATTAAAAATCATATAAAATATTTTTAAATATTTTCACGTTTAAACATTTTTGCTGTACTTTGATATTTATAAAAGTAACATTGTTTGTCTTTCCTTTTTGTTTAGTATTTACAAAACAAAATATGTCTATGAAGACTCTCATTCATCCAGGTTGGTTCCATAGTAGTAGGTTTAGGGGATGTCATCTGGACTTGGTTTTTAAAGTTAGAAGACGTTTCACCACTTATTCAAGAGGCTTTGTCAATTCAGAATTAGCTGGTCTAAGAGCTGGTATAAATGCGCTCATGGGGGAGGAGTCAGACCTGAAACTGGAGGTATTGTCCACTTAGCCTAACTGGTTTCGGGTCGTTAATAGTCCTTTGTCCTCAGCTGGGGGTTGGAGAGCCAGTGACTCCCTCTCCAAGTTGGTCATCTCTTTCAGAGATTAACGACCCAGGTGGAACTGGTTTGCTTTGTTTAGGTTTCAAAACACTGCAGTAGATGGATGGAAGAATAAACCTGAGACCACCATTCTTATTAAGAGAAAGTTTATCCTTCTTGACAAAGATGGCTTCTTTCACTCCTCACTCAAACCATCCTTTCTCTCTGGCTAGAATTCGGACTTCACTGTCCTCGAAAGAGTGGTTTGTGGCCTTCAGGTGGAGATGCACTGCAGACTCAGGTCCACTTGGGTTGGCTCTGCGATGTTGGTAAAGCCGCTTGTGTTTGATGTTTTTTTCGACAGATTTATAAAATACTAAAAAAGGGGGGGGGTCAGATTTGGTCATTTTCATCTGATTTTATGAAAACTCATGAGAGTTTTATCGTTTGAATTTTTTGTTCTGAATTTTTAACTTAGAGATTTTTAAATATTTAGCACTTCCTTTATTGCTAAACTTTTACATTTCTAGTATTTAGTCATCTTGAGTGTGTCGTCTGTTTAGGTAGCATTGTATTTTATACCAGCAGATGATTTTGTATTAAGTATTGATTTTTATTTATTTATTTATTTGGATTTTTTAATTTTTTTGTACTGATGCAAGTCATGAAATCAAATGAGAACTTTTAAAGACTTCTAGTTTCTAATAAACAAGACAAAAGAACAAAGAAAGGAGCTCCTCACCTTCTTTTCCTTTTTCTTCTGCACCGGTATCTTGTTCTTCCTTCCAACAGACGTTCCTCCAGATGTTGCGTCCTCCCGTCCGATCAATCGACTATTTATTCTGTGACTCAAGGACACACAAAGACGGAAAATGACGCAGTTGGCTTTGACCGCATGCAGGTAAACACACAGAAAAAGAAAAATCCATTAAATGCTATTCTATGCTTCTACCAAACAATGAAAAGCCAAAAAGCTCATTTTACCAAATCTGACTGAAGCATCCGTCAATCAAAACAACTGAACCCATTAAAAGGTAAAAAGATGTTCAAAAATTTAGAATACAAGATGCTTTTCCCTTGTTATAGGAAAAAACAAATGAAAAATCTAACAATACATTACAAATACAAAATTTGTAATGTTTGTAAGGTTTTATTTCTTAAAAAAAGTTGTGATGTCCTGACATTTCAACAATAAATGTATTCTTGAATTTAGCTATAAACACTCACATTTAGATATATTCCTCTGAATTTTGGAAATACTATGTCTTAAAATGATTTTAGAAAGGTGTATATCTTTACAGTAAGCACATTTACATACATTCCAGAGTAAACTATCCCTTTTCTGGGTTAATTAATATAATAATAGAAATACACATTTTAAGATAAAATTACAGGAAAATTTTGAGTAAAAAAAAACTTTTTCATTAAAGATATTACTTAAAATAAGATGTTTTTTTAAAAAAGAAAAAACTCAGCAAGAGGATATATTTTCCTTAAACAAGTTACTAAAAAGTTAATGTAATCTTATATCAATAATAAAAAGATATAAAACTACAAAATACTTGGTGATGTTGTTTTGTTTTTGCAGTGTAGACAAGTTTTAGTTTTTTAATATTGATTCTAAACACTATTAAGCCTGCCATAACTCATAAAAAAGACAAATTAACCTCATGGAAATTGTGATGAACTTCCTAAAAGTAGAAAAAGATAAAAATCTTTGTGTTTTTTTAATGAATGAATGAATGTTTTCTGTTCTTTTCTCTTAATTTGAATTAATAAATAAATGTTAAGTAGAAGTTATATTTTAAAGTAGTTACATTACATGAACACTAGCACAAAGCAGAATGTTGTTGAGTTTATCGGTCCTCCATTTACATTTTTCCAGTCGCTATTTGGGTTTTAAAGAGCATTAAAGTCGACTAAATTTGGCTTTTGGGTTTTAGGTTTCGGTATTTTCCAAAGTGGACTTCAAATGCATCACTGTCCTTTTTTTCTTTTTGGCTAGTGCTCTTTTCTCTAATGGAACAACAGCAGCTTCTGAACGCAGTCAGGTAAATGTAAAACCATTATTGTGAGGCTGCTACAGCCTTGAGTCTCCATTAGGTCCATTCCACAGACATTTACACATGTGCACACACACATGCACACACACACACACATCTTTGGCTTAAACCCAAAAAAGGGTTGATGGAAAGATGAAAATATGTCAGACTGACTCCAAAGAAATCCGATAATGGAAGCAGAAGCAGAACAATGAGCATGTTTACTGTCTCTTGACCACATTTTCTCCATTACACAGGATTTTTTGAGGATAAAGCTATGTTAATGTCAATATTCTTAGGTTTAAAGAACTTTTGCTAACAAAAAACTGTTGAGAAAATGAAAGGTGTAGAATTTAAAAATCGCGTTTGTTACTGGACAAATAATCTGCACTTGATTAGATAAGAAGTGGATTATACCAGCGTTATCTAAAAATATAAAAAACAACACAATTTCAATCAGCAAATCAAACTCTGTTTTACTTAATTTAATATTCAATATATTTAATGACTCTAATCTGACAGGTGTGTACTGTATGCAACACTGCAGTAGAGTTTATTTACAATAATCAGTAATTAAATTGTCAAGAAGAGAGCATCATCACCTGTCATTGTTGATTACTGAATATATTTTTTGTAGTTTTTGATTGTATAATTACATAAGTGTTAATGCTTGAAAAAAAATAATCAAATCAAAAGACAACAAAATATGTTTTGCGTAAATATTTGCATCAATTCTCTTAAAATCCTTCGACTCCATTGTCTACGAGGAAATAAACTTTCAATTAACAACAATTCAAGACTAGTGGTGCTCTGATTTGTCATCCCTATGATTTTTTTTAATCATTTCACAGTAAATAAGAGTGAGCAGGCTGTAAGGGGAAGTACTTCTGCAGCTTGTTGAACTTCCTGTTGCTGCAGTCACTTTTCTAATTCCTTTGTTAGTCTCTGATGCTGTTCAGCATGAATGGAACACACCTGACCCAGATAATTAGCAAGTGGGACAGGAATAGCTGTTCAACAACCAGGGTGGTGGCTGTCAAGCAGGTCGGGCAGCACCAGGAAGTCAAGTTCCAACCGTCAACCGCATGGCCTCTACATGCATTTACAAGGCAAAGGAAAAACATGTCTGTTTGCACTGCGCCGAGGGCTCCACAGGTAGCAAGTCTTTCTTTGCTGATGACTGTCAGTTTATAAAAATGCATTTAAAACAAATAAACGTGTCAAAATGGATCAAAATGTTTGAATACTAGAGTATCATCAGCATAATCGTGAACAATTACTCCAAAATTATGTTATAAAATCCGCAAAAAACATGGACCTATAAGGGACTTTTATACTATTTTGGCTGATTATGGTGTCTAAAAACATTCCTAAATCTCACAAATGGGATTTATTTTGAAATACATTTGTCTAAAATCAGTTTTTACTTAACACTATTTTCATGATTCAGTCTCTGTTAAAGAATGTTTTGAGCAGTTGCATTATGTGCAAAAAGTAAATCTAGATTGTTTGTAGGTTTTAGGATAACTGTAGTTTTTCCTTTTTAGTTGATTGTTAGATGGTTGTTTTAGTGTTTGCCACTGTGAATTATTCTAAGGAGCCAAACGTGTTTATTGCGTTTTTCTTTAGATGGGACACATTATTTATCGTTCCAAGAAATAGAAAACGGGAATATACAACAACAACAAAAATGTAAATAAAAAATTTAAAGCACAATAATGTGCCAAATCAAAAAACAATTTTACCAGCTGGTTAACGTATAGGTTGTAGTTACATTACACTGATCCTCAAATGTATTCTATTACCTTCCATGACAGTAGCTGCTTATCGTCTTAGTGGATTATCAGGATAAGATGTCACACCCACTGTTGAACCCCTGTACACATACAAGAGGCTACAGGCGTTTGACTGTCCTGATGTTGTCTGTTTTTGAGGTGGAGTCAGGAAGAGAACGTGGCAGCAGGTAGGAATGTGGACTGAATGTTTCATTCCTGCAAACCCCAAAAAGTGATGAACGAATCAGAGCGATAGATTTAGACAAGGATTTAACTATTTATGGGTTTGTGCAACTTGTCAGAGAGTCCGGGATAACTGTCCCATACTCTGGGCAATGTAAACAACCATCAGTTCACCAATGAACCCACGGATGTGAACTTATTTGTGGTACTGAGGTGTATTTAGTTGAAGTTGGATTGCACTTTGTGGAAAAAAAAATAGCTTCCTCCGAAAAATCAGATAGCCTAAACTTTAAAATTAATTGTACAACAACTAACTTCAATCAATCCATGTAGCAAGTAGAGAAATCCATGAAATAATAACAAAACCAATATCAAAAGAATGCATTCAGAAAAGTTATTTTTAAAAATCATCTACTTTGAAAAATGAAAAATTTCACCCTCAGTGTTCAGGGCAAATTTTTTAAGGGAGAAAAAAAGAGTGTCAGTGAGCTTTTGGCACCAGGATTGCTGTATGATCCATTCCAGTGAAGGTGTACTCTACCTGACAGCTTCTCAAGGATCACCTAGACCAGAGATGCTTGACTTTTGTAATTTTTGTTTAGACGTTTAACATGTCAAATGACAGCAGAATGATGTATACTTTACTTTACTATATTTTACGCTAACACTGTTATTATTGAAGGATTATGAATATTTAAAAGCTACATGTTATAAATAAAGGGCAAAAAACAGAAATAAAATGTTGGACTTTTCCAAATGTTAATGTGGAACTTTATAGTTCTCGCAGAGTTTTGGTTAGTAAGAAACACACCAAAGTCCTAAAAGTCCTTTAGCACACAGGATAAAGACCTTTGACCCAGACACTATGATTCCAGAAAAAACGGGAGCTGGTAAGAGGAATGCATCTCTAAGGAATTCTTATGTGACAGTCCCAGAAAAAAAAACAAGATGGATGGATAAATGAACATAAATGCTTCATGACATTCGGTTGTGGATGGAGGGAGGGAGGGAGGGAGGGAGGGATGGAAGGACAGTCAGATGGTCGGATGGAAGAATGACCATGGATGCTTCATGAGCTATGATGGATGGATGGACGGATGGATGGATGGATGAATGGATGGATGAATGGAAGGACAGTCGGATGGTTGGATGGAAGACTGACCATGGATGCTTCATGAGCTATGATGGATGGATGGACGGATGGATGGATGGATGGATGGATGGATGGGTAGATGGATGGATGAATTCAAATGCAGTGAACGTTTTATGATCTTCGGTGACTGGATGGATGATGTTGGGTGGAAGAATGACCATGGATGCTTCATGAGCTATGATGGATGGATGGATGGATGGATGGATGGATGGATGGAAGGATGGATGGATGGATGGATGAATTCAAATGCAGTGAACGTTTTATGATCTTTGGTGACTGGATGGATGATGGATGGCAGGTGGATTGATGTATGGGCAGATGATTCATGGCAAATTGATGAATGGATGACCATGAATGTTTAATGGAATTTGGTGACTGGATGGATAGATGGATGGATTGATGGATGGATTGATGGATGGATTGATGGATGAATAGAAGGACAGTCGGATGGTTGGATGGAAGAATGACCATGGATACTTCATGAGCTATGACGGATGGATGGAGGGATGGAGGGATGGATGGAATGATGGTCAGCAGTGCTTTATATACTATTGGTAAAATGTTTATGGATAACTGTTTTTGTGGAACTACTGAATTTATTGTTGTTTTTTATAATATTGTTGTAAAGATGACTGGTACCAAAAGTTATGCTGTCATTTATTCATCCGCTTTTTCTGTTTTTGTTTCAGATCACGATCAATACTTAATTGTCCTCCAGATGAACACTCCCATTCACTCCTGAACTGGGGAAATATCCGGATCTCATCCATCTATGATGCTGGACTTGGATGCTGATCTAGTGGTTGAAGCTGATTCCACCAGCTACTTTAAATCTAAATGAATACAAGTTCAAGTCAGTTATGTAGAGTCACTTTGAGAATTTTCAGAATGAGATGGGAACCTCTGTTTTTGTTTTTTGTCTTTCTGGCTGGCTGGTGTTTAAAAACCGTCCAAGGTGCCTCTGTCACCGCAGACAAACGTGATGCTGGACACCAAGAGAACATCGACGCCAACACAGTCAAAACAACAATGGGGGATGCTGTGGAATTGAAGAGTCGTAAAAACAGAGATGTAGCTGACACAGACCAGGAAACCAACTGGAATGTACCATATATAAATAAGGACAACTATGGGGATGCTGACTGGCATCCGTCTACCTCTATCCAGGAAATTCACCCCCACCTGACTCCCGAAGCCCCAGTAATAGGCAGAGACAATGCTGGAGACAATTTAAGCCAAAATTGGAACCAAACTAATGATAATTCCTCAACACAGTGTGGTGAGTACAGCAGCCAGCTGATGCCAAGTGGTCACTGCCGGTTGACGGCGACATTGCCCCCCGTGGGAACAGGTCAAAAGCCTTGTCCCGACATGTTCCGCTGCACAGATGACATTTCATTTTGGCTTCATGAGAACCAGAACAGGAAGGAGCAGTTAAAAGAGCTGAGAGAAACCATGTCGGAGCTGCAGGAGGAGCTGAGGAACCACCGACATCGAGTCAAGGTTCTGGAGATGCAGGTAGGCTGGATCCAACGGAACACTTGGTGCTTTGTCAGAGGAAAAAACCTTCCAGATTTTAGAGAACTTTCCACATTTTCACTGAAAAATGTATCCAAGCATCACGTTTTTTTCATGGTGTTGCTTTTGTGAAACCAGGTAAAACCAAAAACATGTGAAAAAAATATTGTCAGATGATAAAAGTTTTATTTTTACACTATATTTCACTAGGTTTGCTTTCTTAAACCATATGCTGATGCTACCTTCACTGACCTCAGAAACCTGTGTTCTAGCAATCCCTTCCAACGCGCATATGCGTGTTTTGAGCTTCGGCTTTCATGCATTGCTTTTTTAAAGAAAATCTGCCAATGGGCTAAGAATTTTTGAATACTATTCTAAGGGGCCTGCTTTTTTTGCAATGTTTGTCATTTGAAAAAAGCCCAACTGTCACTCTTGTCAAACATAAAACCAAACCCTGGTGTGAACCTGCCCATGTGAGTGTGTCCTTTTCACAACAACCTCTTTTCTCCATCTCTGTTTATTTCTGCCTCTGCTTATCTCTCTGTCTTGACACCTATTAAGTCCTCCTTAACCCTGAATGCTAACAGGATAAGCTGCATGCTTCTGGCCAAGGTACTTAAATCCTTCTGAGTCTGCCTGACCCGTACAGGATCCTTCCGGGCCACTGTGTCAGTCTCCTGATTGTCAAGTTTACAAGACCATGTTCGTATCATGTTTCTAAATCTTAATGCTTTCACAGTCATTAAACCCATGACTTCATCTTACACCTGTTGCACTGCATAAAGGGCCCCCCTCAGAAATAAGTCAAACATTCTAACCTCATTGGCAGATTTTCTTTAAAACAATAAATAAAAAGTTCAAGCTGCAAGAGTTCTTATATTGTTTTTAAATAAATTCTAGTCACTAGGACCTGTTTTCAAGATTTCTTGTTAATAAAATAACTTTATTGACAAGATTATTTTCCTTGCAAGACAGAATATAAGACAATCTTTCTCAAAACTAGTGTCTTTTTTTTACTTTCTTAAGATTCACCATTCGCAGTGAGTGTACTAAATTCTATCCTGATGTCAATGTAATTAAAAGTAGGTGGGGTCTATTTTTAATAAAGATGATTCCCATCAACAGCTGCTTGCACCAACCAGGTGTATGACATTTAAATAAGTGACCTGATAGTTGAATTTTGCTTTGAATAGTAAAATTCATTCTTGGCTCATTGTAGCTGTTTTTATCGGGTTTCTTTCATTGTATTTGAAACTCACGCATAAGAAATGCTTAAAACTAAACTGAACTGTGATGAACTGAACAAAACTATGTCCTAGAAAACAACGCAGGGTTTTTGATTTATCAGTTTCAGTTTAGTTTATTTCAAACACAAAACATATGAGAAAGTCAACACACAGTGGTTTAAAAGACATAAAATAATACAGTGTGCTTGAAAAGGAGTGGGTTGAAGAGAAAATCTTGTTTGCTTCCACCCCTTTTTACAAAACCTTATGATGTGCGTATTCAATACGCGTATTGCTGTTTTACAGATACTTACTAAACATTCACAACACAATTCTGTTTGGCAACTGTGCTAAAGTGACATTTTTTGTTTAACTAATCGTTTCTGGCCTTATACAGTTGTAATAGTGACTTCTTGTTGGATTTTTTTGAATATTTGTAAACTTTTGCTTTGTTTTATACCTTCATCCAATCCATTCTATAGATCTACACCACAATGAGATAGACACATTTTCTTTTTTGTTGTTCATATGCACTGCTTTTTGAAATTCAGTTGCTTTCTTAGATTGTAACTCCCGTCTCTGTCTTTGAACATTTGCTGTAAGTTTATTGGAAGTAAGTTGTATCTGGCTTTGTACACGACGAGAGCTGTCTTCAGTTTCATTAGATCCCATAGTTTTAATAAACCCGACTTTAAGAACAGAGCGTTTGTACGTGTCCCACTATCCACTCCATGGATAATTCGAACAGCTTTTTTTTGTAAGATAAATAAACACTGTAGGTTTGTTTTATAAGTATTTCCCCAAACTTCTGCACTGTACTGTAACTATGGTAGTATCATGGATGAATATATTAGTAAACCTGCCTTGCTATTTAGCCTTAAAAAGGCATAATTACAATTAAAAGATCACTGGGAAGGCGTTGAAAATTTTGATTTGATTTGATTTGATTTGAAATGGTTTATTTCAAGCAATTAAATAGAAATAATACACAAAAGCAACACAATCATCAGTTACACATTCAGACAGTAACTAATCAAACTTAGGATAGGAAAATAACCAAATCAAAATATGACTGGAGTGGAACTTTGAGTACAACAATATCTCAGTGAGGGGCGGAGAGATTTTAGCTGCACGCAGAGCTAGCATGGCTGAAGAATTTGCTGGTTGAACAGTCATGTTACCCCGGCAGGCATGCAGACATAAGCTGCAGACTGGTTGGACTTATAGTTCTAGAAGATGGAGGATGATAGGTTTTCTTTTAGTCTGATGTTACATATTTAAGCACAAAAAACTGATGGAAGTTCATGTTGGCTACATGTAATACGTGCAACAAAGATGTCAATTGCTGCATTGTCCACACGTACTTTAAAGAGCGCATAAGCACAAATGATGATGCATGTATGAACCTAACCCTAACCTACCGACCTATTTAGAAAATTAGAGTCACTTTCTTTCATTTTTTTTGTCAGTTTCGCATTTCTTTTGGCAATGTTTAGGTTTTTTAGCGATTATATGCTTAATCTAAATTAGAATTTTTAGCACTGTTTAATGCTATGCAATGTATTGTTCATCTCCCCCCCCCCCAGATTTAGTTTTTTGTACTTTGTTAATTTTTCTTACTTTGATTTGATTTGATTTTAAATGGTTTATTTCAAGCAATCAAGTAGAAATAATACACAAAAGCAATACAATCATCAGTTATACATTCATACAGTAACTAATCAAACTTAGGATAATTAGACATATTAATAAATATTGCTTGAAAGGGAGTGGAAGGAAGCGAACTTATATAATCCCACCCCGTTATACTATAACCATTTTATTAAATGATTTATCAATATCCGGTTTCCAGTTTTTATCAGACAGAATTAAAAATCATATGGTATCAATAAAGCACAAGACAAAGATGAACTACTTAATTATGTTAAAAAAAATAAATAATAATAAAAAATAACTCTTTTAGAAATCAACATGGCAAATGCAGATCAGTTATCTATGAGTTATTTATGAGTTATCTCATAAAAGTCATTCATATGATTAGAACATAATACTATATCAGTAATATAGACAACACTGTTTCAGAGATTTTCATAGTAAAATGTCATCAAGTATCAAAAGTTAAAAACGTGCAAAATTTCTTCTTTTTTTAATATTTAATAAAGTAATGCTGTAAGGGAAAAATAAAAGGGTTCATAATCTGTCGATTGTCCAAGGTTGGCATTTCTTCTTCTGCTGATTAACAGCTGTCCTTCTGGGTTTAAACAGTTTCTAGTCTCTTCCATGTTATGTCTGCAGACATTAGATTCAGGTCCATATCCTTCTTCAGCTGATATCAGCTCAGTGAAAGTTGAGGTCAAGTTGTCTGCAGGTCAGAACTCTCTGCTGTTGATTCAGGTGATGTCAGACGATGGAGAAAGTGATGAATCCAGGTGTCATATTTCTTGAAATTATTTGACTCTTTGATTTACTCCAACTTCAATCAAAACCAAGAAAAGAACCAAACAGGAAAAGAGATTTTTTTTTTTGTCAGCCGTTTGCAGAGGAAGAGCCAGTCTGTCACGGAGGAACTCTGTCCTCCAGTGATGATGCAGCCCACTTTTATTTTTGGCAGGGCGGGGTTGATTACATGACAGTGGGTCACTCAATCAGGCAGAACAGGAACAGCACATCTTGTATAATCAGCATTTATAGCATTTATCCAATGAAAAAAACCAGTAGAGTGTGAGCAGAATGGCATGATCCTGCCAATGAGAAGCATTTTTACTCAATCACACTTTGCTTTCCACTTTCAGCCCTGCTCACATCAGCTTCTTTCTCATTTTTTCTGCCTCAGGCGGAAGACAGCGCCACTTTAAACTCTACCTTTGAACAGCGACTGCGTTTTCTTGAACTGCGTCACGCTGAGGTTGACCCGCTGCTCCACGTGCACGCCGCCGTGTTGTACGAGCTGCAGGCGCAGGTCCGCAACCTGTCTGCGTCCGTGCAACACCTGCACCGCAACACCGGCTGTACGATCAATGTTATAAGAGCAACGCCGCCACTGGGCATGAGAGACACACTATCACCAGGTACACATGCATCATGCACAGTGGTGAGTCGTGAACTGCATGCTATGCATTCATATTGTCTCACTAAATAATGTCCAAAACTCCAGTTTGCATTGCAATGATTGAATTCTTGAGTTTGCTTTCACTTTTTTTTGTTATGTCAGTAATTAAGACAACATTGGATGTTTTGCTTAAAAAAAACAAAAGTTAATCCACATTTTACTACAATGGTTTTAGTTTTTTAGGACTAATATTTACAAATATAATAATTTGGGATCCTAAACTACTCATGGCTGTTGAAATGATCCTGTTAGTACATTTTTCTGTGTTGCTACTTTGACTAAAAAGTAACCTTTAACCCTTGTGAGTCTCTGTGTCTCCCTCAGATGGACGGTACTTGTCCTTCTGTCCGTCCGACTGTGCTTCCTTGTACATGAACGGTGTTCATCGATCTGGCGTTTACACCGTTGTCATGTCGCCCGGCACCGCTCTTCCTGTGTACTGTGACATGGAAACTGAGGGTAAACCACGTTCACGTCTGCTGCTGTTCTGTGTCAGGCTCACTTTGGGTGTTTTTAACAGGTTCTTGAAGCTTTTTTCTCATGATGGAGGACATTTAGAAAGAAAATTAAGATTCAATTTACATCTCTGAGTATTTCTTTATTCAAATTGCTGTGAATCAGGAGCAGATGAAAAATGCTGTTTGAAAAAGATCATCACTTGTGATGCAGAAAATGCGCTGGACGGGGCCACAAGTTCCCTGCTCCGCTCCATTCTGATGCATCCACTTGCATAACAATATAATTGATAAACAGGAGATTGTTGAGATCCCAAATTGAGGCCTTGCTACAAAGGAAGTGCAGGCTCCTCAAACAGGTCCCCACCATGAATGTTTGTCTGCACCAGGCGGTGGCTGGACCGTGTTTCAGCGGCGCCGCGACGGCTCGGTGAGTTTTAACCGCGGATGGTCAGAGTACCGTGATGGATTTGGTGAACCGCGAGGAGAACACTGGCTGGGAAACCAACACATCCATTTCCTGACCAACCAGGGTCACTACAGCCTCCGTATTGATCTGCAGGACTGGAGCCACGCCCACCGACACGCCCTGTACCAGTCCTTCAGGTAGACAAAGATCCTGCAAGTCATTTCATGAAGTATAACAACACATTGGCCCATTTGCAGACTTTTCTGGTGTTTGACTTGTAAGGAAAGCACCAGTCTGGTACAGTCATTGACCAAATGAAACAGAGGAACAGTCAAAGCTGCAGCTTTTGGTTTTGTCTTTCTGCTGCAGGATCGACAGTGAGGAGAATGGCTATCGCCTGCATGTGTCTGGTTTCAGCGGGACGGTGGAGGACTCCTTTGGCTGGTACCACGACCAGCACAGTTTCAGCACCCCAGACACGGGGAACATCTGTGCTGAGATCAGCCACGCTGGCTGGTGGTTCCACCAGTGTTTCTACGCCAACCTGAACGGATTTTACTACAAGGTAGACGCGACATCACCAAACACTTTATATGATCCGTGTTCCCCTAAAAACATCAAAGAATCCAAATGGGGACGCTTGTTTTCCAATTTTATTATGAAAATAGTGAGTCATAGGATAAAAATATGTTGAAATAAACAGAAAACTTCTAAAACATAAAATGATTAAATAAAAGAAAACAAGTTTTCTCTATTTACCAGGACCAAGAAAGTCTTATTAGTCAATATAAGTCACATCCTTGGCCAAACTATCAACAAAATAACGCAACTTCTACTCCGAAAAGTCGGTAAATATGATGCGTATTTTCAGATAATTACAGATTATGAAATTGAACATGCAAATTCCAGTATTTATAAATCAGACATTGTGGTTCTTGAGATTGATCAGAAAAATATGTCATTAAAAGAGAAATTACTTTTCTGTTTTGTTCTTGTATAGAACCTGCTCTGTGGTTGGCTGCACTGTCACAATGCAGCAAAATCAGGATGATCAGTAATTTAACATAAACCATGAATGACAGAAAAAAATAAACATATTTTCTAAGAAAAAAAAGGTTCTGTTGTGTTCATGACTTCAGAAATCTCAGAAGGTAAGGCAAACCAAACCACACCTGTACCTGCAATAGCTAGATTGACTTATAACAAACAAAAATAGTCAAATAAATAAACCAACTTCTAACTGTTGCTAAACTGTTGTCCTAATAACAATATTAAAGTAATTAAAGTTCTAAATGTTTCGGTGCAGTGCAAAGAAGCTGTACTTAAAATATGCTCCAAGTGTTTTTTGACGTTTATCTGCAAATATTAATTGTATTGAGCGATTAAATCAACTCAGCTATAAAGAATACATGTAAAATGTTGGGAGTATTGTAGTGCAGCTGGACCGCAGTACACTTGAGGACCCTCCGTACCCCAATATATATTTTTAAAAGTCTGCTCCCACCATAAATAAACTTTTTTTTAGAGCTCAGGTTGGTCTTTAGTAGCAGAGACCCCTTTGTGTGGCTGCTCCATAACAGCGCAAGACTCTAAGGAGCTCTAATACCCCCTCTGTTGGACATAAGTGGTACTATCTAAAAAGGTTCAGTCCTGTCGTCTTCATGATTTGTGTACATTTGGAGCTTTTTTTCATTCAAAAAATGTCAAAGTTTACAAATAAGATAAACTGATATTGCTCTTTAGACTGTAAAGTACAGAAAAAACCCTGATGTTCCATTTACAGAAGTCTCTGGCTCAGGGGTCTGCAACCTCAGGGGTCTGCAACCTCAGGGGTCTGCAACCTCAGGGTCTGCAACCTCAGGGTCTGTAACCTCAGGGTCTGTAACCTCAGGGGTCTGTAACCTCAGGGGTCTGGACCCTCAGGGTCTGATGGTAACATGTCCTTTATTCCTCCATTGTGGCTCGTTGGCTTTGAAGAAAAAAACTTTGATCCTACTGCCTTGGTTAATAAAGTTTTGTCATTTATATTTGAACATGTCAGACGGATAACTGAGCAAAAATGATGGTGATGATGGCATCAGAGCATCAACAGTGTTTAGTTTCTCTTCAAAGACAAAGTTCTTAAAGTATAGAATTACATTTACATGTATTCATAAGAAATAAAAATAAAAAATAAAAAACTTGGATTCTACACCAATGTTGCCCCATTTTATATTTGAAAGCAAAAGAAATAAAATGACCATAAATGACTAAACTTTCTTGAACTTTTAATTCTAGGAAATCTGCTGCAGTTGGAGGATTTTATTTTGGCACATAGTGTTGTATTTTGTCATTAGTAAAAGAAGAAATAGTACTATAGATATATAAACAAGCTCTTATTAATATTGAGATGCTAGATTTTTTTTAAACAAATAGCTTAATGGTCACAAAAACGCCACTAAAGTCTATTTTCTAAACCAGGAAGTGGGACTTTGTGGCTCTTAGGTTTTGATTAGGAAGAAACTCGACTAAATGGCTCCATTAGTGTTGCAGACCCCTATGAACGCATCCTCACGTGTAGACATTAGTCCATGCATTAATATTAGTTGTAGAAAAACAAGCAGAACCTTTTTTTAATATATATATATTTTGCTTCCAGGGTGGCCACTACTCCCTGAAAGCTCACAGCTTGTTGGGGCCGGACGGCATCGTGTGGTTCTCCTGGAAGGACTCCGATTTCTACTCTCTGAAGGCGGTGACCATGATGATACGGCCACGCAGCTTCAGGCCACGCCTCTCACCATAAGGACGCAGAGTCATCCGCTATAAGCTCATAACTGCTTGTTTTGCCAAAAGTCCTGAACACATGGAAATGATCACCCATGGCATTTACGCCTCGATGTTGTTCTTTCTCCTTTCATCAGAGGGACAGGTTTTGTGTCATCCATAGATCCTTCAGGCCCTGTAGATTTTCCTTCAACCCATCCTGAGTTACTGACAGGAACTGTCTTTAGCGTTGTGGGTTCATTCTGCTGCTAAATAGTGCCGCCACAGGCATGATTGTGTTTTTGGTTCCTTTAAGTGACTGTCTTTTTTACTTAAAAAAAAAAAAATGTACATAAATCACTTTTTAAGAAAACTAAAAGGTGAATTGAGATCTAGAGGAGTGTAGAATCTCAGCAAAGTTTCAGGCTATTAGGAACTAAAAGATTATTTACATGAATTTCAGCCCAAGTGCAATGTTTGTATTAATTGTGCATCATTTACCTCATTTACCAGAATAATGAAAGTCACACGTTTCATCTCCGTCCTGTTGTACATTTTTGTTACTGCAGAAATACATGACTTTCAAACGCTGCTCGGCTTGTTTTTTCTCTATTCTACACTAAATGAATAACATATGCTTTACTGAAACTGAATTAATTTGCCGTTTCCGTCTGATTGAATCACAAAAATCAACGCTTTTGGCTTTGATGAAAACACAAACACTGGACACGGATCACACGGGTTTATTGAAGTGTTTTCTTTAGAACATCTGTGGAACCTCAAACACCTGCAGTCACTTTGTTTCCTGAAGATTCACTCAGTTCCGGCTGTTGGTTTCCATCTGCACCACCAGCTCAGGTGGAAGAAGCGCCGGACGGTTTGCAGTCACGGCGCTGCGGTGCAGGACCGTTTTCAGTCAGACTGCAGGATTCGGACCCCCGGAGAGTGGAGGAGTTTAGGTGGGGCGCTCCCTGGGGCGGGTGACGTACTGCCACCACAGGGGAGGGAGGTCGCCCTCTTTGCGGGCGGGAGGAAGGGCTTCTGTCCTGGGGCCTCCAGGTGGAGTCTCAGCCTCCAGCTGAGCAACCTGGAGAAGGAAAAAAAAAAGAGCGGGACGTACTTTAGTAATGCCGTCAACAAATATGGATAAAAAATATATATATCATCAAAAGTGAAATATGGCCAATGTTCTGACAAATCTAATTCCTCTATATTTAACCTAAAAACAGCTTCTTCATCAAGAATTTGACTCAACTATAAAAATAACTCCTTTGCTTAATATAAATATCGTTAAAAATGTTAAAACAACAGATGATATCATAATAGGAGAAACATGCCTTTGCATTTGAATCTAAAGACATTTAAATTGAGGTAAATAGAGATTAAATCCTTGTGATTAATAAAAAATCCTCCCAGTGTTTGCGGCTCGGGATGCATTGGCCCGTCTGTTCTTAAAGACACATGAAGATGAATATTTGTAGCATTTTTCTCAGGATGGAGGACATGTATTTAAAGAAAGTTAAGATTAAATTGAATTTCTGCGTTCATCTTTATTCAAATAGTGAGTCAGAAGCAGACAAAAAAAAAGAAGCTGTCTGAAAAGTGTGACGTAGAAAAGGGCGGGGCCACAATCTCCCTGCTCCGAGCCCGCAGCAACAGGGAAGGGAAAGGGGGGCGGGGTTGCTTTGAGCCCAAGGTCCCAGCCACAACTCACAAGGTCAATTTCTAACGAATTACTGCCGCTCTGCAAAAACTATCCTAGAAAACAACACAGATTTTGTGATTTGGGCTAAAAGCTGTATAATCATAACTGAAAGACCACTTGGAACAGTTTTCCAGTAGATCAAAAGTTGGTGGGAGCGGGCGGGGCTTCAAACAATACAAACTAATAATTGAACATGATGTTGCACATTGAGGTGACAAACACATGGTAGAACAGGTGTGGGTACCGGATCGACTCGGGCTGGCAGATTGTCTCAGGGTCCTTCGACCAATGATGACGTCACCCTACGGTAACACCAGTTGGACAAACTACTTAGCGATTTTACGTTTCCTTTTTTTTTTTAAACTTTATTGACAATTGAGGTATCATACATTAAATAACGAACAATAATCATATAATCAACATTACCTCGAAAAACAATCACCATTGCCAAACATAACATATAAACATAGAAAAGAAGCAAATAAACATAACACACACACACACACAAATACAAAACAAATAAGTAAAATAAAAAAAAAAATAAAAAAAACATAGAATAGTTTAATATTGGTTAGAGGCCCTCATAAAGCTCATAAAACTAAGCAATTTCAAGCCATTCTTTTTCATATAATGACGTGATTGAAAGTAAAAACAGAGCTCTTTATGAAATGTAATAAAAACTGGTTTGGTCTTCAAACATTTATTTTTTTGTAAATAAAACTTTCCCTGCAATATCAAGATATTCAGAACCATATTTTCTGGTGTATTAGATGACAGAAAGTGATAGTATTATCGTTCACCGTCACTGTAAGAGCGTGATTTGTCTGGACCAATAAATTGACCAATCACTATCGTACACGTCCTCGTGCCAACTTACAGCCAATCAAATAGTGTGACGTCATCATTGGTCGAAGGATCCCGAGACGATCCGGTACTAGAGGCATGTAAAGCACATGTGTGTGGTTGTGCTCACCTCTCTGTCCCAGCTCTGCATCCTCAGCTTCTTCCACTGCTCCCTCTTGGAGAAATAGTCCGGGTACATGGCCTTCTCCGAGGGATGCCAGTAATCCAGGACCCAGTCAGGGACCTACACAAACCAAGCGCAGCGTCAGGTGATTCAGTCGATTAAAGAATCAGGTTTGTAGTTCTGGGGGGTATTCCAGGAAGCATTTTTAAACTAGCCTGACTTTAAGCCTGAACTCTGGCTGAAATCCGCCTGAACTTGCTTACTCTGGGTATGTCGGTTCCAGAAGACCGGATATGAGTTAGCGTAATTACGCTCCACTTGGTAACCCTGGGTTAACGCACGTGCACGTCGTGTACATAAAGACATTCTCAATAGATCGCCGATTTCTGGAGTCACCATGGAAACGCGTGGGAAAAAAAAAAGAAAGCGCGACACTTGAGACGGAAGTGAAACGGAGTCTGAGATTATAATGACGGCGTATGAAGATTATAGGTCCAACAAAAAAGTAACACGGCTGCATCATCAAAAAAATGAATTTCTGCTTGGAGAAAATCAACAGACAAAGTAAACCCACGAGTTTCTGATCTTGTTTCCATTTTCCTTGTGACGCGCATATAATTAAAGAATTTCCCATCATTGTACTTGCAGAATGAGAGTGTAGGGGTGCTATAAAAACTCATCATCCTCTCCTTCGCTCTCACTCGTGGTGCTGAGACGTAAGCACAGTAGGACAAAATAACTCAGCAACACACAGTAAAACAGCTAAACAACTAAACATATTTAGTCAAAAAGCCACACTTCAACCCAAATCCGTCCAGACAGGCAAAGGGAATGATATCCCAGAATCCCTTGCGGTGCCGATCTAACAGCAGCACCAAAGTTACACCTACTTAATTGAATTAATTTGAATGAAAGGAAAATAATTGTCTGAAAACTATGTGTTATTTTTAAGGTGACTTAACAAAAAAATGATTTCTCTTAACTGAAGCAAATAATGAAGTTAGATCAAAGTAAACAAGTTTAATTTTCCAACATCCATATGTGGTCTTATCAGCCTCTCACTGTGGAAAAAGTATTATCTGAGCTTCTTCATCCACTAAATCATCTTCAAATGGACACGCCATGCTGCTGAACCTCTCTGAAAACAAACTAAGCTTCAACTAAACCTGCTCCAGACCAGGTTATGTTCAGAGCATGAGTTGCCATGGCAACTTGACATACCCTCAAACATACCTCCATTTCTGGAACCGAAAGCTGAGGTTATCAACTTCCTTAGCCTCAAAGTTATCGTGGGAGCTAGCATAACCTGCTTTCTGGAATACCCCCCTGGTCCATCCCAAAAGGTGAGCTCACCTTGTAGCACTCGTATCGCTCATAAGAGGTTCCTCCCGGAGAGTCAGGGAAGATGTAGGGCTGAGGATGCTGGTTGGTCCAGAACTCTTCCTCTCCGGCCTTCAGCATCAAAGTGGCCTTCACCATGTCCTTCTCATTCTTGTTCTCGTCAAAGCGCGCCCGCAGCAAGCACGCGTAAAATCGGTATTTGTCTCTAGAGCAGGAAAAGACATCAGAATGATTCAATGTGGAGAGACGGAGTCCACAGATTTAACTACTTTGACTCAACTACACATGCAGTAAAAATGGAAACAAATAAGGAATTCTGGCTCAACACAAATATGTCATCTCATTCTTTAACAAAAAAAGGTGATTTTAAAATAGTGCAAAATCTCTTATTTCCCAATAAACTCTGGAAAATAATATTTTCTTTTGCTTTACATTGGACAATTTGAAACTTATTTCATACTTTTGTTTCTAAAACGATAAGCAGCTACATGACAAATAAAATAAAATCACAGAGTTTGCCTAAAGTCTTAGTCTAAACATGAGCTTTATAGGAAAATATGTTGGCATCAACCTCAAATTTTACTTGAATCAAGAAAAAGGGATTACAGAAAAATAATAATGAAACTGCAATACAGAAAGGTAAAAGCTTCCTGCATCTACTGAAATGATGTTTAGAGTTTGTTAACAACAGAAAACACTTGGACCACAACAAATGTAAACAGTAAAAACCTTTTTTTCTTTCATTTTTGAATGATCTCATCTCGTCTTTACTATGAATACAAAAACACAAACAGAGCATTTATTTAGACGAAGAACAGAATGTTGAAGAGCTCCGTTTAAATGTGACAAAAATCCATTAAAAAAAGATTTCTACTAACTCAGACCGCATAAGAGAACTATGTTACACTTTTACAAAAAAAAAAAACTAATTTGAATTTGGACATTTTAGCATTTTCCTTATTGGTGAATTAAACAATTAGAACTTCAAATATTAAAAATCCAAAAGCTGAAAGCTGTGATGTTTTTGCTAGCAAGCAACCAGCTGAAGTTGTATTGATGAATGTTGGGCTATTTTTAATCTCTAACAATGTTTCTGATCCACAGGGAAACGGGAATTTCCATAAATACTTATAGTTGTGCTTAGTCATTAATGTTTTTCTTATACTGAATCAAAGAACGGAATCTTTGGGGTATACTTACTATGATGACCGATCTGCAGAATGACCTCGCTAACAGCAGCTAGCTAAACTGATAGCCCAAACAACAACACAAAGTCGATCCTATCATCCCCGCAGCTCCTAAATAAAACAAACGCTCTTACCTGAACACACACCACGACTCCAGGTGTCTTAGCGACTTCTTGTAAAGCCGCAAGACTTTCTGTTGGTGAGTAAGAAAGGCAGAGGCCATTTTCGCCGTCCCCTGTCACCTTCTAGCTAAGCGACGTAGTGCATTGTGGGATATTGTGGCGATCAGCCCTTTAAACCGTAACAACTACAACAACACGCATGTAAATTATTAGCATTTTATTTATATTCTTAACTTACTGTTTTTATTTATATAAATAGTCAAATATCATAATGCAATTAGTATTAGACGAATGCATAACTCACCTTTCTACTGGTGAATAGGACTTTAAAATAAGAGGCGGACTGGTGTGTTTTAGTAGAAGAATTACGGTACTGTTGCATTATGGGATTTCTGAAGTCTGCAAGTCTGTTTCTTTTTAGTAGAAGTATAAAGACAATGGCACAGTACAAATTCATTGGTGAGGATTTTTAAATACCTAAGCGGAATAGAATTTAAGGCGCTGATCTTCATATATTTCCAATATGTTGTAATCAAGGCGAACTTTGAATGAATTCAGCAGCATTGCTAACACATTAGCCCTGTTTAAACCCATGATGGGCTAATAAATGCAGTCAATCAATGGTTTAACTAAAAGCACAGCATAAAACACACATACGCAAACATGCATTAACATATTTAGAACAGTTGGTTTTGCGTTAAAAGAAACAAAAGTTAAACGCATTTCCAAAATTAAAGTCGGACTTAAGTTTTCAGAGAATGCCATTGTAAGTGAATGAATGATGACTTTTCTTGCATTATTGGTTCTCTTAAAGTTGTGATTTCGTTGTTTAATTTAAAATAAGTAAATTATTGCAATGAAGAAATCCCCCAAACCATACAATAAATAATTGTTCTTATTTAGAAAAAACCTTCAGTAGTTGTCCTTTTGTGTAATATGTATTCCGTGCAGCTGCTACTGAGTTTGCATTTTATTTTTTACAACTTTTCTGTGGGAAAAAGTCACATGAATCACAGTTTCAAGTAATTTCTTTGTGCCACTTGATGAAAAAACCAGCATGCAACTGACAAGCACAAAGTTTTCAGTTTTTTAAACCTAAACTTTTTTAAAAATCTGTTTTAAGTAAAAAAAAAAAAAGAGATCCATAATGGTATTTGGGAAGTACATCGTTTTCAATCAGCTTAAATCTGCTGTTCTCCTTCTGTACTCCATGTAAAACCACCGACTCGGACGGTTATCCATGTTTAACCAAACATGACGGCAGGATCAACCAAAACACAGTTTAGTTCACACGTTTCCTGGTGATATTGTGAAGATCTGACAGTTTTGTACCTCTCCAGACATCGGTGTGAATCTGACGGATCCCGTGTTCAGAGGAGTCTACAGGGGGAAACAAAAACATGAAGGTGAGTCGCTCCTCACCCGATTCTTCTGACGTCATAACCACCACATTTTTATGAGTTCTGTTTTTCTTTTAGATGATTTTGATCAGATCATTGACAGAGCTCTCCAAGTCGGCGTTGAAAAGGTGCGTTTCTCTCTGCACGAGACATGGAAATGGTTCATTTCAAGCAATCAAAACAAAACAGGAAATCAATGCCCCCCCCCCCACACACACACCACCCATTACACGTTTTCCCCAAACTTTACTGATCTCAGTTTTGATTAACAAAATAAGAAAGAGTCATATTAGCCGATTAAAAATAACTCCCATTTAAAGAAATGGTTGACTTTGTCTCAGTAAAAAATGTGAAAAAATATGTTTGCTTTGGAAAAATAAACTAAAGGCTTGAATGGTTTACTGGATACTATAGGTTGAAAGTTAATCATTTTTTGCCTCAAAATAATATAAAAGCTAAAAGTCTATAATCGTAGTCTTTATGACGATAAGCTTCTATAGCATTTCTCCTGTTTCAGTTCATGATCACTGGAGGAAACCTAGCAGACAGCAGGGCGGCCCTGAAGCTGGCGGAGACTCGAGGTCACACACCCCCCACCACACAGGTTTACTCCAGGTGAAATGTTTTCTATTCTGACTTAATAGAGTCTTTTTTCTTTTAGATGAGTTTTACTGCACCGTCGGCTGCCATCCCACCCGCTGTGCAGAGTTTGAGCAGAGCGGAGACTCGGAGTACCTGTCAGGATTGAGGGAGCTGGTATCAGCGCACAGAGGGAAGGTGGTGGCCATCGGAGAGTGTGGACTGGGTGGGTTTTTCTCTGGGATCAGACAAAAAAACACAGCATTTTCTCATGACTTTTTTTTCTTATTGCCGTGTTTTATGCTCAGATTTCGACAGGTTGGAGTTTTGCCCAAAGGAGACTCAGCTAAAGTAGGTTTGCAGCTGCAGTTACTGATTTGTCTGAAGGTTAATAAACACAGCAACGATTACTCTTATATTACGTGCCATGTTTAAGAATGCTAAAAGTTACGGAAAAGTGTTTTTTTTCATGTGGATTTCCCTGACCAGATGCTAAAATGTTATAGATTAACTCCAAAGGATGCAAAATTGGCGTAATCCATCTGTTTAATCCTGAATATCCTCTGTCTGGTGTTGACCCTGTTCTGGATAACATGATCAAACAAGCGTGTTACCATGACAACGTCTTTTTTTAGAATATAAAATAGTTTAGGGTGTGTTTTATTGGAGAGCAAACCCAGTCATCCATCAGTCAATCAGCTGTTCAATACATTTATTTGTTTATTTGAGTTTGCTTGGCGTTGTTTTGACCTTTTATCTGCTAAATACTGTTAACCTTTTCCATTTCGAATGTTTCCTATCAAAGCGATTTATTGCTTTTGGTTTGTTCTAAAGCAATAATTTAAGCTGTTTAAGCCTCTGCTAGTTTAAGAATTTAGATTCAATTACTATATACTTTATTTCTTGTGAAATATTAAGAAAAAAACTTTGAGAAAAAGGTCATTAAATGAAATCAAATGAAAATATAAAAGGGAAGTAACATCAAAAGCACATGCTTTTCCACACATCTACTAAATTTAGATCATGATCTGCAATTTCATTTTTTCCCCCCTAAGATATTTTGGATTATGTTGTCTGCATAGTTTAGTTGGCATGGCAACAATAAATGAACAATACATCTAAACAGACTGTGGCTGTTTAGCAAAATATTGCATTTCCAGGATCTTTCCTTTGATTTATGACCTAAAAAAGTCTGTTTGACTTAATGCACAATGGATGAATATGTACTTAACAGACTTTTGTCCTATCAAAAGTGTAAAATACAAAGATAACTTATTATAATTATTAAAGTAAGTGATACTAATAGCATTTATTAAGATAGAAGGAGCTGCAGTTTTATTCAAATTTCATAAGGACTTGGTTTTGTTTTTTTAAGTTAAAGACATTTTACTGTTTTCATCTAAAACGCTTTTAATTAATATAATCTGCTTTAAAAAATCCATTCAGATGGACTTTAAGGAAACTTTTTCTGCTATGGAAGCATCCTGGATAAAGGAAGATTTTCCCAGATACCTATGAGTTTAGGAGAAACGCATTATCTTAGTTGCATTACAAATAATGTCTTAGTAAATCCCTTTTCACTTGTTTTCCTCTCTGCTTCCCTCTTGCTGCTCTTTGGGATCGCTTACAGATACTTTGAGAAACAGTTTGACCTGGCTGAAAGCACCAAGCTTCCCATGTTCCTCCACTGCAGAAACTCCCATCAGGAGTTCGTTGGTCCGTAAACATCTCGTCTGTTTCACAAATGCTCTTCTTTTTTTTTTTTAATGAAACAGTTTAACAACACTTTGAACTTCATTTTGACAGACATCATGAAAAGAAATCGGGACCGATGTGTGGGAGGAGTGGTGAGGATGACTCTGTTTTCACTTTCATGCTGCACTGTCGAACTTACGAACGACCTCTTCGACACGTTTCCTTAAGGTGCACTCCTTTGATGGAACTGCAGAAGAGGCTGCTGCCATCCTTGACATGGACCTCTATATCGGCATAAACGGCTGGTAAAGAGATTCTATATCTCTGGTTTTACGCTCATAATTTTTACCTTGCACATTTTTCATCTCTGCTTTATGATGAGGATGTTTAGATTTGCCTCTAAATGGTTCAAGTCTAAAGTATGGGGTGGTCTTTTTAGTCCAATGATGTCTGTACGATACGGAACCCTTTTTTTTAACATCTGACGTTTTTACTTGAAATCTGACAAATATAAACAAAAACAGATGCTCCGAAAAAAAATAATGGCTGTTCAATTTGGAATTTTTCAATAAAACAATACAATTTTTTTGCACTCAAAAAAACAGCAAACAAAAGCTTTTTAAGCTTTTAGGCGTCTGCCCCCTACAGCGGGGTGGTGGTATTGCAGTTACCGAATGATAAAACTAACTCATGCACAATAAATCGCAAATTTATCACTGTTGTGATATCAAGCTGTGCAATACACATAGCGCAAAAGACGGCGAAAATTGCCATAAACGGTTACCTTACATGTGCTAAAACAATCTTATGGCAGTTTGAAGCATTTAACGAATGAAAGAAATCAATTTCTGCATTTGACCATTCGGATGGACCCTCCTATGTAGACGAGAGTCATGTGGAGTGTAATTTAAGTTATGATTATGCTTCTTTAATCAAAACGGTTGCAGTGAAATGGAAATTATGTATTGAGATATTTGCTATTTGTTTGTGTTTCGCAAGTTATATCGTCATCACAGTATTGATCACTAATGTCGCAAGTATCGTGCAGCCCTACTCCGTACTAAGATACAATTAGTGGAAAGAGATGTATTTTTTTATATATTTGTTGAATGACTCGTAACTTAATGACTCGTAAATTCTTTTTTGGAGAAAAAAAAAATTAATGGAAATATTATAAGGTAACTGTAAAGACCCAGTCCGATGGAAATTGTGTTTTTATCGTGTTTCTTGTGGCGTTTTTCTCATGATGGAGGACGTAAATGAAGAAAATTAAGCTCAAGATTGCTTTTCTTAGAGTTTCTTTATTCAAACTGTTGTAAATCGGGAAAAGGTTAAAAATAAAGAGATTTTATGTGATGTAGAAAATACACTAAGTAGACCACAACCTCCCTGCTCCACTCTGCTCTGCAGTGGCGAGGGATAGGGGGGTCGGGGTTGCCCTGCAGCAACAAGTCAGAGGCGAATTTCTAATGAACTATGGCATAATCATACTGAAAAGACTACTGGGAATGGTTGGAGAATTGCTCAAAAGGTGGTGGGAGTGGGTCTTTAAGGGTCAATCCCTCATACATTCCCCAAACAATATTAATGCATTTTAAGTGTGTGTTCTTTTTCATACAATTGTGTCTCTTAAATGCATGAATTGGTATTTTTCAGCTCCTTGAAAGCAGAATCCAATCTTGAAGCTATGAAGTCCATCCCCACGGAGAGGTTAATGATAGAAACAGGTGAAGAACACCCCCATGTGTGGAATTGTATTTGACAAAACGTAACATTACGCAGATGCTTATACTAGGTCTTTCCCTGTCTTTAACACAGTTTTAATTCAAACATAACGTTTCCTGTCTTTCCTGTGAATGATTCTCCTTCTCAGATGCTCCGTGGTGTGGCGTCAAAAACACGCATGCAGGTTCTCAACATGTTAAAACAACATTCCCCACCAAGAAGAAATGGGAGGCGGGACATTGCTTGAAAGACAGAAATGAGCCCTGTCATATCATGTGAGTAACCTGTAAGAATGTTTTTGGAGGTTATCTAGGTTTTAAAGACCCACTGATCCTCTTTTAATTCTAGAAATGCAATTTTTAGTCAAAGTATAAAAATGACTTATTTTCTGCAGAGCAGCAGGAGGGCAATGGAAAGTTGTCTCTGATTTGACTGTTGGTGTGTAGTAAGCCTACCTTCATTTCCCATCATCCCTTTGTTTACCCTGCCTCCTGCTGGTGTACAGCGCCTCACACTCCCAACCTGAGCGAGCAGTATTGGAGCTATCCAGCTGTGCAGTTTGGAGCTAAATGCCGGCTCAGACGAGGAAAACAATGACATACATGGGTCTGTTTGTCTACAAATGGAGGGCAGCAGGGAGCTTGTGGCCTGCCGATCCAATTTACCACAATTAGAGTAAAGAAATACTAAGAATACTACACGAGAAAAATGCTACACGAACATTACAAAAACACAGTTTTCGTCGTAGTGGGTATTTAATGAGATATATGGATTTTACTTAAGATGTTCTCACTCTTATTGTTTCTCTCTCAGACAAATTCTTGAGGTGATAGCAGCTGTAAGGGAAGAAGATCCATTGGAGCTCGCCAACACAATCTACAACAACACCTTTAAAGTCTTCTTCAGCTCCGGCTGATGACAAATAGATGCCCTCAGAGTGTCAATGTGCTGCAGTGACAGACGTCTGCTTAGAAAATATCTGAGATTTTATGCTGAAATAATAAACATTTGTCTCTGAAAGTGCAAATATTGAGGCGTTAAAACAAAAAGGTTGTGTTGAGTTTCTGTGTTTCATCAGCTTTTTTAAAAAAAAAATTATTATTATTTTTATTTATTTATTTTTTTGGTTAAGAAGATCACTACATTATTTTCCTTTTCCTTCACATTATTTTAAATTATTAATTTTTTAGTTTCTTTTTTTCTGTTTCGTCAGCTGCCACACCCACGTACGCAGTGACGTCACATCGCTCGAATCACAACTTCTTGTGTGATCTTCGCCGAGCTGAAGCACGAAGAAAACGGTCCTTCCAGGCAGAACTAAAGCTTTGTTTTCGCGACAGTGGGGTCCGGGGGACACCTCGGAGGTTGACTCGCGTCGCCATCAGGCCGGATGGGAGCAGAAGCTCCTCTTTTCTCCCAAACACAGGAAGCAACAGGAGGGGGTTGAGCCGGGACGGACACGATCATGAGCCGCGGGGCCGCGGAGGATCGCCCCCCCAGCTAGATAAACAAACGACAGGACGCGAACACATTTTGAAAGTACATGGATAGCTGGGGCTAACCAGGACCGTAAAGCACCCCGCGGAACGTCGCATGGCGTCCACTCAAGCCCGGCTGGGCCAGCAGGCCCTGGCGGTGCTAGACGTGGCTCTACGAGTTCCTTGCATTTTTATCATCGACTCGATTTTTAACTCGTACAGCGACCCTGGACTGGGATGGCCCGGCACGATGGGAAAAGTGTTGGTCAGAGTTATGGGTAAGCGGATTAAAAGGGAAGCGTTAAGTCCATCATGCTAGCAAACATCAGCTAGCCTAGCTAAAAGGAGCTAGCAGTGACATTAGCCAGAAGTGCTGTGTGCCACCTGTCAGAGTACCGACTAAAGCCGGGTTAGCTCCCTGCCGTTCTCTCGTTATAAGGCAGGGATGTTCACTTATTTACCAGTTTCTGCAGTTTTCATGTTTGCCTGACGCTAACTGTAAGCTAGTTCACAGCTAAGGTCAGGTATGTGGCCAGACAGGTGTGTCACTTTTGTTTTTATTATCTTGTCTTAATTCATTGAAGAACTAGAGGCAGACAGTATTAATGCTGCCCGATGAAATCTGTTCAGACGCCATAAAAATGAACGAAGACCCAGTATATACTATATCATTATATATCTGGTGCTTATCAGAATTTATGGTATGAATAACAGCTGTTAATGTGTTTGCAGTTTCACCTGCAATGAACTCGAACGAGAGAAGTTGTCACCTGTTTGCATATTTATTAGAAGCACAAACCGGTTTTAGAATAAATGTTTCAAAACTATGGAAAACTGTTACTCTCAACGTTTACGCAACGACGTAACATACGTCCCAGACTCAAATCTGCGTATTTTCCAAGCTGCTCAAAGATCGTGTATTCACGACAACGCATTACTCGTCTTTTTTACTGCATTAGCAAGTAAAAGCTGTTGTCGATACATTATGTAACTATAACCTCACAGCGGGACCTTTGCACACCAACGATTAAGAACTTTGAGAGGAAAATGTATATTGTTTTAATGCAGAAGCATAAAATTCATTGTAGCTCAACAGGTCAGTGACTTCTTAGTCAGTGAACTTTTCCTTGAAAAGCTCCTAACTACTACTTCCAAACACACTTGGGGTTAAAGTTTATTCAATATCAACACATCAAATCGATGGATCAGTTTTCCTCTAGATTAATTTTCCAAAGTAAAAATTCAGAAGTTTATAACTTAACTTTTTTTATTTTAGTATGTAAGTATTAACAATCCTGGAATTTTAACACTGACCCATCAAAATACTTCTAGAGAAGAGCCCTTAAAGAGATATTTTGCACAGATGATCATTTTTAACTGATCAGACGCGAAACACAACACCGTGCTTCACATTTGTTGTTAATGTAAACAGTAGTCTCTCTTTTGCTAATACTCCCATGTTTTCTTTTAATTCTGTTTTCTAGTTTAAGGGATGCTCTGGTTTTTGCAAAGTTGTACAAAGTCTAAACAAATGCAAATCTGTTTTGCACTTTTCTGGGGGGTTCAGACAAACTGTAGCTCTAAGGATGCAACGTTTTGTTTAGAAATGCTAAGCAGTGAGAACAGTTAGTTCGTTTCAAAGAAACAGATAAACTTTCTCAATCTTGTTACCACATCAGAGCAGCACAATGCGACTGCTGTCATCTGTGCCTCAGTTGTGTTATTTCTTTACTGCTTAGTTGCCAACATTCCTTCTGAATTAAGAGTTCACTAATAGATACAGAAATGCTAAACACTGTGGATTTTTTTGTGTTGCATTGCTCAGATTTCGGTTCCTCGTCTCCGCAGGTGTCGTCATCTCCATCGTGGTTCTACTTCTCTCCCAGAAAGCTCTCTTCAAGTTTTATACCCTCTTCTTTGCTGTGGTCCTGGCCGCGGTGGCCGTCCTCATAAACTACCACGTCACCTCACACATAGACTTCTACAACACGTACTACAAAACGGCGCTGGGGTTCCGGCTGTTCCCCAAAAACGGGCCGACGCTGTGGATGGGCATGGCGGCGGTGCAGCTCCTGTTCAGCGTGGGCTACGTCTTCCTGCTCAACCTCCAGTCTGTGTTTGCTGCTTTGGTGGTGCTGGACGTCATGATCCCTCTGTGGGCCATGATGCTGGAGCTGCCCGCAGACGTCCGGCAGCTGGTGGCCGTGTTCTCCGGCCTGGCGCTGGCCCTCAACACGGCGGTCTGTCTGGCCATCAGGCTCAAGTGGTTCTACTACTCGTGTCGGTACGTCTACCTGCTGGTACGACACATGTACAGGATTTACGGACTCCAGCTGCTGCTAGAGGACACGTGGAAAAGAATCCGCTTCCCCGATGTTCTCCGGGTGTTCTGGCTGACCCGGATCACTACCCAGGCGCTGATTCTGGTCTATGTGGTGCGAGCGGTCAGAAAAGAGAGCGGGGATGCCACGGGGGGGGCAGCAGACGGCGGGTCCGATCCACAGGTAGGAAGTGAACTTTGTCTTGAAAATCACTCTAGTTCCCAGTGGCCTTTTAATTATCATGATGTCGGTTTTTATCCAACATGAAAAACACGGTGTTGTTTCCTAGGACAGTTTCTGCAGAGCGAAACAGTCGTTCATTAGGAAGGAAGTCACCTCTGGTTGTAGGCGGGACGGCTGCTGTGGGCCACCAAATTATTCATGAAAGCATTCAATCGTTCAATAAAACACAAAATACGTACACATTTCTTAAATAATGTAAAACTGAATTTGAATTAAATATTGACACATTTAGTTATTTATTCCTAATTTTTAAATATTAACACATTTATTTGATAATTTCATATAAAATATATTTATTACAGTTTGTGTCTTCCGGCCCACACTGGACCATGAAATAATTACATGTGGCTGTTTAACATTTTAATGCCATTCATTTATTGATTTCCAATCTTGCTTCTTCTTTGACAATTTTAAATAATCAATGGCACATTTATTTAATAATTTAATGCCGTTTATATTTTAAAAGTTGTCTCTTGCGCTCCTCTGTACTTCAGGAGAACCCATCAGTTGGAGAAAAGGGGTGGTGGAATAAAAAAATGTGTTCTCCATTTCTTGTGAAGGGGACCTAAAAGACTCTTTCTAGAGCTCTTCAGAAAACTGTCCTCAGACTAACGGTAACTGCTCGACCTCAGAAATAAATGAAAAGACAATAGAATCGTCCATAACAGTTGGGATTTCCTCCATGTTTGTCATGGTTTACCCTGAAAATGATCTGCTTTTGAAATGGCCTTTTCTGAGGATTCCCATCTTGTTATTTCACCCTTTTCTTGAGGAACTTCCTCGTTTCCATTTCAGATGTTGTTAGTTTAGCTATGACCTTTGAGGAAGTTGCAGGAGTCGTCTAATGCCAAATAGTGAGAAGTGGTGGTGATGGCGACTGCGGCTGAAGCATTTTTATTTGCTCTCTGGGGCTAAAGCCTGTTCAGTCATGGGAGGTCGACCCTTACGTTCCATTTCCAGGGTTTCCTGTTGAGCTGGGATGTTTTCTGGGATCTGACCAGCAACCTGATCATCTCTGGCTGTGATTCCACCCTCACCGTGTTGGGAATGAGCGCCGTCATCTCCTCGGTGGCGCATTACCTGGGCCTCAGCATCCTGGCTTTTATAGGTACCAAGACACCTTTAGTGCAGACTTTTAGAATCTGCTGCTCAAACTTAAAGGTTTGGGGGATTTTTTTTTTTGGACCTTCAGGTTCAACTGAGGAAGAGGATAAGCGTTTAGGCTTCGTGGCGCCTGTTCTGTTCTTCATCCTGGCCCTGCAGACCGGCCTCAGCAGCCTGAATCCAGAGGAGCGTTTGGTACGTTCCTGTTTCTGCACCCGCTGATCTCCTGTTTTTTTTCATGATTTTTTGCCTTTTTAATTTAAAGCTGGTTTGCTGTGAGCCGTAACTGACTGTCACTTTGAACCGAAGGTGCGCCTGAGCCGGAACATGTGCCTTCTGCTGACAGCCATTCTGCACTTTATTCACGGCATGACCGACCCCGTCCTCATGTCGCTCAGCGCCTCCCACGTGTCGTCCTTTCGGCGCCATTTCCCCGTTCTGCTGGTGTCGGTGGCGCTCTTCGTGCTCCCCGTGGCGCTCAGCTACACCCTGTGGCACAACAACGTCCTCAACACTTGGCTCTTCGCCGTCACTGCCTTCTGTGTCGAGCTCTGCCTCAAGGTCAGCTCAGAGAAACCAGAACTGTATATTTATGAGACCGGATGGCTGTGAGGTTTCCAGGTTATGCCGTAGCTTTAAAAGTCAAAGCTCCATCATCAGTATTTTCATATTCTTAGCTGGATTTCAAACATGCGTTTGACCGTTACAGGCCTCTTTCATCGTTTTAAGTGGGATAATTCGCACAATTGGTGGCTGACTAAATACTTTTTTGCCCTACTGTATGTCCTCCATCATCGGGAAAATGCCACAAGAACAAGTTAACACCACAGACACGGATTTTTACCGGAGCAGGGCTTTAAGCAGGGCAGTTTTCATTTGATAGACACTTATGTACACACGATGGAACGTCAGCCAGTCTCCAAAGCAGCAGAAGATCAGATTCATTAGGAAGCTGGTTTTATTTATGCACCATGGTAGTTGAAAGCAACGTCACCCTATTTGGTTCTGAAAGGCTGTTGGTGTCCTGCAGATCTCAGAGTTCTGCTGGGGTCGTATTCCATAAATGGAACTTTGTATTAAATACCTACTTCTCCCCTCCAGGTGGTGGTGTCCCTGACGGTCTATGGCCTCTTCATGGCCGATGGATTCTCCAACGTCCTGTGGGAAAAGCTGGACGACTACGTCTACTACGTGCGCTCCACCGGCAACATCATCGAGTTCCTGTTCGGCGTCATCATGTTCGGAAACGGCGCCTACACGATGATGTTCGAGGCGGGCAGCAAGATCCGCGCCTGCATGATGTGCCTGCACGCCTACTTCAACATCTACCTGCAGGCCAAGAACGGCTGGAAGACCTTCATCAACCGCCGCACCGCCGTCAAGAAGATCAACTCGCTGCCGGAGTTGCGCGGCTATCAGCTGCGGGACATCGAGGACGTGTGCGCCATCTGTTACCAGGAGTTTGTGAGCTCGGCGCGCATCACGCCGTGCCACCACTACTTCCACGCGCTGTGCCTGAGGAAGTGGCTCTACATCCAGGACACGTGTCCCATGTGCCACCAGAGAGTCTACGTGGAGGACGAGGGCCGGGACAGAGCTGCTTTTCCAACAACAATGGGGGCTACGCGGCGCCGCAGGCCGCCGCCGCCGCCGCCGCAGGCCCACCTGCAGCAGGGGCAAACCAGCAGGAACAGCCGTTGGGCGAGCTGCTGGCCAACGGAGCGGCAGCCGGGATTCACGTGGCCAGAGGAGCAGAGCAGCCGGACAACGAGCTGCTGGAGGACAACGACAGCATAGAGTACGACGAAGAGGAGTGGGGCACGCAGAACGGACGGACACCCATAGAAGAAGACTATATCAACGACGACACAGACTCCACAGAGGAGTGACAGAAAAACAAATGTATATCTTTATTAAAGTTAATTTAAAATAATATCAAAGCAACTTTAGCATCTTAATTTGTTCTACAGAAATGTCAGGGATCTCAACCTTTGTCTACATTGTTTTTTTGTTGTTATCATTTACTCTAATAAGGGCTTGAGGAAAGAGTAAAAGCTGCTCCTGTTCTGTGTGTGTGTGGCGCCTGCATGATCCAGACCAAAAATGTATTGATTTTGTTTTTTGTTTATCCCCACAAAAAAAAACGGTTTAAGAGTATAAAAAAATGACATGGCTAAACCGTCATCACCTGTAATATTAAGCTCCTTAGTCACTTAAAATATCAGATTTCTTTTTCAAAATGAGGAGGAAAGCCTTTTAGTCTGGAAAAAAGAAGGTTTTGATTTACGTACAGCCCTGCGATGTGTGTGTGTGTGTGTGTGTGTGTGTGTGTGCGTGTTATGTCGGGCAGCATCTTAAAGATGCCTTTGATTGTCGTCTTAGAGGGAAAATGCTGGAGCGTTTAAAAGGCACGACTGTTGAGCGACTAAACAAATTCAAACTTCCAGTTTGTGAGGTTACTTTGCCAAAAGAAAAAAAGACCATCTCCATCTTCATCTTCATCTTCATCTTCTTTTGTCCTCTGGGTGACTTTAAATGATCTGGGCTGGAATGCTGTCGGCTGACAGATGGATGACACTCAGGAGGGGATCTTTTGACATTTCCAGCATTTTCGTCCTTAAAATGTCGATAATTTATAAACCTGTCCAGACAGAAGCTGTTTTCTGTTGACTCTTAACCAACTGAAGAGAAACCAGTGTTTTAGAGAGTAACTTTCTGCTGTAATCACTGAAATACCTCGGTTAGTTTTACTACTGGTCTGTGCGGCGACCTTGCTTAACACCTTGTGTACGTTATTGTACATGCAACAAAAAAAATGTGCAATTTTTTTTCTCTTTTCAGATTTCTTTGGAGAATGAAACATCTGTTTGTTTTTCTCAGAAAGTATTTTAAGACTTTAGATTTTAAAAAAAAAAGAAGTTTGCTTGTGAATCAAATGCAATACAAGCCAGCTGCCCAAACAAGATTTAATTATCAAAACTTCTTTTTTGATAAAGTAAATAAGTTGAACTTCACCAGCTATTCTTGCATTACTCAGTATTGATTATTCGACCTGTCAGATGATGGCAGTTTTTGTCTCAGGGCCCTGCAGCAGGAATACAAGAATAGTTGAAATGAAAAAAAAAAAAAAAAACAGGCTTTGGAAATCGTATTTATTTGCAAAAATGTTTTGATTCATATTCTATTTTTGAGCTTGTTCTTTCCAGATGTAATTAATTATCTGTTAATTCTAACTACTGAGTCAAATCAAAGCCCTTATGATTTAGAAGTGATGTTTTTGCCTGCTGAAAAAAAAAACACTAGCAACTGCAAAGATCAGAATGGTGGATTTTATTTATTTTTTTGTTAAAAAGAAATGCTTAGCACAACTTTTGAGTATTATGTCAAGGTTTCCACCATTAAAACAGTTGAAGATTTCCCCATAAATTAATTGCTGTTATTTTTATTTTGTTGTTGTTGCATGAAGTAGGGTTTAAGAAATCTGAGAGTGTCTCAGTTAAGTTAATTTGGAAATCTGTGCTTTGTGACATGCTTCAGCTATGAAGGACATCCATGTTTAGTTTGATCTGAAAGAGCTACTTCATTTGCCTTTTGTTTTAAAAAGAGATTTATGTAAATAAAATATTTGATACGCTTTGGACTACATTTTTATTTGTATTAGTGAATTCTATCAGTGTAGAAATTAACTTTACCTGTTAGACCAGGAGATGGTGCTGTTTCACCATATTTCTTTAGACAATAGTAATAAAAAACCATTTCGTGAATTGGTTTTATAATACAAACAAATATATGTACTGATTATAATATACTCCTTTAAGAAAGTGGATTCTCGTTTTGTAATTTTGCTTTGAGACGGTCAATTTATTTTGAAAGGGTTTAACCGGAAAAACAGTGTTTTATTTTGAAGGGCAGGAAGTGTTCTATTTTAGTTCTATGAGGGATTTTCTCCCTGACTTAGCTTGTCTAGTTTGGGCGTAGCTTCACGTGTGTAGTTTCTAACCGGGGCATTTCATTGTCGGGAGACCATGACCAGTTTGAGGCGGCGGACAGACCGAGAAGAGGAGATGTTCGAGCGCTCCGACTTGACCGCGGGTCTCTCGGAAACTGACCCCCAAAGTCGTGGACGCGTCTCCCATTGAGGTCTCTGAAGTTCTCCGAGCGCCGGCAGCCGTTGGTGGAGGAGCTGGGTGGGAGACGGCGCGCGGGCGTCGGAGGTCAGCGAAACATTTGCCAAGAAAAGCGGGTTTTTTATTTTTATTTTTCTCCCACGTTTGAGTAGTTCACGCCACCGCAATGCTGAGGATTTACCTCCAAAAAGCTATTTGGCCAGCTTTTCAGAAGTTACCGCGGGGACTGAGGCAGGCTGCCCCGCCGCCGGTGGTGACGGCGCAGAGGCTGCCGGGTACTGCTGGGCGGCACGTGCCGAGCTGCTGGATGGGAACCCACGGGAGAAACGAGCCGTGGGAGCCGCTGAACTCTCCGAAGAGGGCCAAGGAGTTCATCTACCGCCTTCACCCAAAGGAGAGGTCGTGCTTGCTGAACGAGCTGCAGAGTTTCGAGTCCATTGCCATCGCTCAAGGTAAGAGACGAACCGCGCATGTCAGTCAGGGCGGCAGGTCCAGCTGTGAGAATGGATCATGGGAGATCAGGTTTTCTTACTTTGGCTCATTTAAATCAATAATGCAGAATAACCTGGGTTTCCAAACAACCTGTCGATATAACTACGTGCAAATATTAAATTAGGGAGTTTGTCATATAAATAATGGTCTTCCCTTGATTATTATTAGTTTTATGATTGATTGTTTCTGATAACAAGGATCAAAAGTGTGTAATTTTCTTATATCTTTTGCCCATTTGCCCCTAATAAACCACGAAGTTGGGACTCCAGGGCAAAAGTTGGCTGAGTTGGTGTCAAATTAACTACAGTCATTTGTTTTGATTCATCCTGGTCACATGGCTATTGCTTGCTTGAATCTGTTCCACTCAAATATAAACTATGTTTTTGGAGTTAAAAAAAAAGTTCTTGTGCCCTCAAAAAAGACTAAGCTGACATCTAAAGGAGTTATTAACCTCTGGAGCATTTGAACATTGCAAAAGCAAAGAGCCCCAGGATGTGGCCTTGTGGAACTCCATTAGACAAGTTATACCAGTAGACAAAAAAAGAGTTTAAAGACTCACTCTGATAAAAAAAACGATGACGATGTAGGGCATGTATAAAGAAAATTAAACTCAAAATAGTAATTCTGAGTATTTCTTCATTCAAATCGTTGTGAATCAGGAGCAGATGGAGAAATCCTCATATTTGTGATGTAGAAAATATGCTGGTCGGACCACAAGCTTCATGTTCCACTCCACTCTGATGCATCCACTTGTAGACGTCGGCCGCTAAGGAATATTTCACAGCTCTTTCCACCGGTTCCTGAATCGCTACCAACCGAAGCCCCCCCCCCGCATGGAGAAGTGGCATCAGGTGACTCGGAAGTGTCTGGAAAATATCCTGAAAATGCTGAGGAAGATAATCGCGGAGAATAATAACTATGCCAGGCTACAGTTGTAAATAAGGGTGTTGTTCTTGGTCTGTCCTGTCTGGATAAATAAAGGTTAATTAAAAACTAAAATGAAAAGATCACTGGGAATACTTTTACAATACATCAAAGGCTGACTGGATTGCAGGATATCTGGGAGAAATTAGTCATCTCAGCCATTTTTCTCACAAACATTTAGGCTTTTCTTCTGACCTGTAATCTAGCAACACATTTAAACATTATTTATTAATTAAACATTTTCAGTACTGGGATACTAGCAAAAAGGTTCTTTAATAAATATATTGGTACTTTTTTTCTTGATTTTTGCTTGTGCGCTTCCCCTTTTTTTGAGTTGCCAAACATACACTTTGTTTCCCCAAAGACAAAAAAAGTCACGTCAGGGTAAAACCGTAGTGACTCACCATCACAGCACATTACAAGTAACGTTTGCTCAAGAATTGACACTAAAAAATGTGACAGTAAAAAGACATTTTTTTAGCGGCTGGGTAGCTGGGTTGGTAAGGAGAAAGGCTACCACGCAGGAATCCAGGATTCGATTTCCGGAGGGGAATGAGCAATGGTCCTGGGGGCAATTACCATATCAACGGCAAGCAATTAAGATCAGCCAGTGAGGGTCCTTGGGCAAGACCCTTAACACTACTGCCTCTCCAGCGCGGTTCGGCTGCAGCAGAATTTCCCCATTGTGGGATAAATAAAGTGTCAATTCTGATTCTGGATGAGTTTTGGATGAATGTGCAGACTTTACCTAGTGTCATGAAGGAAGTCGACTCATAAATACCATAAACCTCTCTCTGCTGTTTGTTGTTGCTGCATTTGACTGCATTCTTCAAAATAGTCAGATAATTGACTAATAAAGAAGCTCTAAAGCTCTTTATTTTGCAATATTTGTTTGTACCGACCAGACCTTTTTTGAATTGTCTTTTAAATCCAACATTTCTCTGGCCTTTTTGTTTCTCTTTAGTCATAGAATATCCACTTTTTTAGTCATTAATCTTGGAAAAAAAACATTCATCTCTGTTTTGTATGAAAAAAAAGTTTTGGAGATCTGTTCATTGGCTTCTGTAATCTGATTACACCTGATTTAGGTCATCAGTATCTGGTCTAGTAAAGATAGATGTGGAAAAAAAACAAAGTTCAGATAATTGTTTTCCAGCTGTAGCTCAGTTTTGGGACATTTTGGACGTCATTGAGACATTTTTTTGTCCTGTTAGCCTCCAGTGCTAAAGAAACATTCAGCTCAGGTAATTGAGTAAGAACTGGATTAGAAGCAGAGTTTCTACATAAATCAGTGTCAGAACAGTGTTTTCCCTTTAGCTGGAGATGGAAAAATAAAGGTTAATAATTCAAGAAGGCGTGCAGATTTTCAAATCCCCCGGTTACTCTCAGTAAAGGTCACCACCGCGCTAATGTTCTGGTAAAGCGCTGAATGTCAGCTCAGCAGCAAAGAGCTTCTAAGTTTTCTTGAGAGAATTTGACCCGAACAATTGATTTTCTCTCTGTACCACAGGGGTTAAAATAATCTGAAGTTTAATTGTGATTTATGTTAAACGTGATGGAAAGCTGGTGGCTTTACAGGTTTCAGTTTTCCGTTTCTTCTAACTTTTATAAGTTACAAGTTACCTTTCTCGTTGTAGTTTGTTCAATGGGGCAGTTTTGAACAGAAGTAGCACCTTTTTCTGACAGTTTCATTTAAAAACTCATTTGTCATCATTTAAAAACCCACTCCAATGAAAAATTCTGTTTTTGAACCTGCTCTTGTGGCATTTTCTCATGATGGAAGACACATCTAAGCTCAAGTTGCATTTCTGAGTATTTATTTATTCAACTTGTTGTGAATCAGGAGCAGACGCATAAATGCCGTTTGAAAAAGCTTGTAGCTGTGATGTCAGTGCTACAGTCAAGGTCTCCATTCTGATGCATCCATTTGTAGACGACCATGTAGACGTCTGAGCTGGCATCTGGATCTAAACTGTTCAGCTCAGATGTTGCTCTACATCTTTGTTGCATCTGTAAAGTTAGGTCAGGGTTGTGAAGGGCTGTGAGCTAGCAGGAGAATGTGTGAACAAAGGGATGATGGGAAGTCTTACTCCATGCCAACGGTCCCGTCCACAATTCAGAGGCGAATTTCTAATGAACGACTGCCGATCTGCAAAGACTATGTCCTAGGAAAGGACAGTTTTTATTTATTTAACTTTGCCTAAAAACAGCATAATGGTAATTAAAAGACCAGTGGGAAGGCTTTTACAATAGCTCAAAAGAGCATTGGAGTGGGACTTTATACCATCTGCATCTGCTTCCCAGCATTTATCTCCAAATCATCTAAGATGAGTTGTTCTTCTGATCTTCGTCAGTCCTAGAGAGAACCTCAACATCTTCAGTTCTGCCTCCTGACTCTTTCTTAGTGCTCTTTTAATCAAAAACATGGCTGCTCTCATCACACGTGTTTTATTTTTATTTATTTATTGGTTTCCTTGGCAGGGACATAATAAAAAAGCATCTTTGCAAATGAGGCAGAGTTAGCCAAAAGGCTATTTTTCATCTGTAGTCCCTGGTCAGACGGTACATTTGTCTCCATAAAAACATGTGAAATACAAAACAAAAATACAACATGAAGTAGATTTATAAAAACATTGTGAAATACATATAAATGACCAATAGAAGCAATATTAACAGGTAAAAAACTTAATGTAAATATAAAAATACAATACATTCATGTGACATTCGCTGTAACCAAGATCCATTATTTTATCTACAATATCATATTCATACATTTAATCTAGCCACAGGGGTTGCAAGCCAGTTACTTCTGTGCCGGTCCCAAGCCCGGATAAATAGAGAGGGTTGCGTCAGGAAGGGCATCCGGCGTAAAAATTGCCAAAACAACCATGCGAATCATTCACAACACTTTAGACATACCGGATCGGTCGAGGCCCGGGTTAACAACGACCGCCACCGATGCTGTTAACCTACAGGGTGTCGGTGGAAGTTTGACTACTGTTGGTCGAAGAAAGAGGGGAGGCAGAAGGGTCCATGGCCAGAGAGAGAAGGGAAAAGGCAGGAACATAGGTTTGAGAATAGGGACTCTTAACGTTGGCACAATGACAGGGAAAGGCAGAGAGCTGGCAGACATGATGGAGAGAAGGAAGGTAGATGTACTGTGTGTGCAGGAGACAAGGTGGAAGGGCAGCAAGGCACGTAGTATTGGAGGAGGATACAAACTGTTCTATCATGGTGTTGATAGGAAGAGAAACGGGGTTGGAGTGATTCTGAAGGGGGAGTTTGTAAACAGTGTTCTAGAGGTGAAAAGAGTCTCAGACAGGGTGATGAGCCTAAAGTTAGAAATTGAAGGGGTGATGGTGAATGTAGTCAGTGGGTATGCGCCACAGGTTGGCTGTGAGTTAGAAGTGAAGGAGAGATTCTGGAGTGAGTTGGATGAGGTCATAGAGAGTTTTCCCAGAGGAGAGAGAGTTGTTATTGGAGCAGACTTTAATGGGCATGTTGGTGAGGGCAACAGAGGTGATGAGGGGGTGATGGGCAGGTTTGGTGTCAAGGAAAGGAATCTGGAGGGACAGATGGTGGTGGACTTTGCAAAGAGGATGGAAATGGCTGTAGTCAACACTTACTTCCAGAAGAAAGAGGAACATAGAGTGACATACAGAAGTGGAGGTAGGAGTACTCAGGTGGACTACATCCTATGTAGACGAGGTCATTTGAGAGAGGTTAATGACTGCAAAGTGTTGGTGGGAGAGAGTGTAGCCAGACAGCACCGCATGGTGGTGTGTAAGATGACTCTGGAGGTCAGGAAGAAGAAGAGAGGGAAAACAGAAAAGAAGACCAAGTGGTGGAAGCTACAGAATGAAGAAACTTGTGAGGAATTTAGGCAGAAGTTGGGACAGGTCCTGGGTGGTCAGGATGAGCTTCCAGATGACTGGGAAACTGCAGCAGAGATTATCAGGGAAACAGGTAGGAAGGTGCTAGGGGTGTCATCTGGAAAGAGGAAAGACGGTAAAGACACTTGGTGGTGGAATGGGGAAGTACAGGAATGCGTCCAGAGGAAGAGGTTGGCTAAAAGGAAGTGGGATGTAGAAAGGACTGAGGAAGGTAGACAGGAGTACAAGGAAGCGCAGCGTAGAGTGAAGAGAGAGGTGGCAAAGGCCAAACAGAAAGCTTACGATGAGCTATATGACAGGTTAGACACAGTTGAAGTTGTTCAATAGGATTTTAGAGAGTGAAAAGATGCCTGAGGAATGGAGGAGAAGCGTTCTGGTCCCGATCTTTAAGAACAAGGGTGACACGCAGAACTGCAGCAACTATAGAGGAATAAAGTTGATGAGCCACACAATGAAGCTGTGGAAAAGAGTAGTAGAAGCCAGGCTTAGGAAGAAGGTGGAGATTTGTGAGCAGCAGTATGGTTTCATGCCCCGTAAGAGCACCACTGATGCCATATTTGCTTTGAGAATGTTGTTGGAAAAGTACAGAGATGGTCAGAAGGAGCTGCATTGTGTGTTCGTAGATTTAGAGAAGGCGTATGACAGGGTGCCGAGGGAGGAGCTGTGGTACTGTATGAGGTCGTCTGGAGTGGCAGAAAAGTATGTCAGAGTAGTTCAGGACATGTATGAGAGAAGTATGACGGTGGTGAGATGTGCTGTGGGTCAGACAGAGGAATTCAAGGTGGAGGTGGGACTACACCAAGGATCAGCTTTGAGTCCCTTCTTGTTTGCTATGCTGATGGACAGGCTGACAGACGAGGTAAGACAGGAATCTCCATGGACAATGATGTTTGCGGATGACATTGTAATTTGCAGTGAGAGTAGAGAGCAGGTGGAGGAAGAGCTAGAGAGGTGGAGGTTTGCTCTGGAAAGAAGAGGCATGAAGGTCAGTCGTAGTAAGACAGAATACATGTGTCTGAACGAGAGGGATCAAGGTAGAAGCGTTAGGTTACAGGGGGCTGAGGTGAAGAAGGTGCAGGAGTTTAAGTACTTGGGGTCAACAGTTCAGTGTGATGGGGAGTGTGGAAAAGAGGTGAAGAGGCGAGTGCAGGCAGGTTGGAGCAGGTGGAGGAAAGTGTCAGGAGTATTGTGTGACAGAAGAGTGTCAGCAAGACTCAAAGGAAAGGTGTACAAGACAGTGGTGAGACCAGCTCTGCTCTATAGATTAGAGACGGTAGCAGTGAGACAGAGACAAGAGGCTGAAATGGAGGTAGCGGAGATGAAGATGTTGAGGTTCTCCTTAGGAGTGACCAGGTTAGACAGGATAAGGAACGAGTACATCAGAGGGACGGCTCATGTTGCCTGCGGTTAGCGACAAAGTCAGAGAAGCAAGGACTGCAGATGGTTTGGACATGTTCATAGGAGGGTATAGTGGATATATTGGTAGAAGGATGTTGGAGATGGAGCTGCCCCTGGCAGGAGGGCAAGAGGGACGGGCCAAAGAGGAGATCTATGGATGTCTTAAACCGAGGTACATGAAAGTGGCTATGTTAGGGTAGATGATTGTTCATGAATAGAGTGAGGTGGAAAAGGATGATTCGCTGTGGCGACCCCTGATGGGAAAAGCCGAAAGAGAAAGAAGATCATATTCATACATTTCATCGTTTTATTGCTACCAGTAATTGTTTTGCGTCAGAATTACTTTCATGTCACTTAACCTGTAAAGTTTTATTGAAAATGGGACAGAAATCCTAGATTTTGACAGTATTTTAAAAATGGTTTGTTTACTTTTGAGATGTTCTCATTAAGGCTTTTTCCACAGGTTGGTTGTTTGTTCTGCAGCGCTCCAGCAGCACAACGTCCTGAAATTTAAATAGATGCCTTTATTCTCTGACAGCTTCTGTCACACATCAGGAGTTAATTATTCCCCTTTTTTCATGTTGTTTTTAAGACTATGACACTTTCCTTGAATTACTTAGCTAGTGACATGTAACATAGGCTGTTAAAATATTTATAAAAATCAAACTTTGTACTTGAAGTACATTCCTGGGACTAATTTAATCCCATCTGAGAACAAGTTGACTTTTTATTTGTGGAAAGTATCAGTCCTTTTACATCAACAGAACATGATGGTATGTATTATTTTTTAATGAGAATTCACATGACGCCCTGTAGGAGGACGTTTCTTATTTTTCTGCATCGCAACACTATTTTCCACCAGAATATAATAAATTAAATAAACTGTAGCATTCTGCCAAGAAGGAGTGCACACAAATGAAAATGTTTAGAAGCCGTGTCGGTGTTGTTTACCCCTGAAAGCCTGTCTTTTTGTGTTCTAGCTTTAGAGGGTGTCCCACCGAGTCCAATTAAACGGCGGCGTGGGTCTGCGGTGCCTCGTGTTGCTTCATCAGGACTCTGCTGTATATGATAGCACTGTTTGTTTACCTAGTTTATGCACGGTTGACGTCGTTAAAATTGTGGGAGGCATTTACAGTGGATTGCTGTCGGCGGATGGAGGTATTCTATTGTGGCGTTATAGGTCAGCAGTGAAGCTCCCGCCAATGATTACGATCCTCGGGGGACTAATTAAGGCCGATCTGCAGTTCCTTTAACGCCTGCCTGCATAGTTCAAGAATGATGGAAATTCCGGCGGCGCAGAAGCTGTTAAAAATGCGGTGGACAGTCCTCTGAAGGAGAGGTTGCAAACATTGATTATAAAAACTGCCGGCCACCACCAGCTCTCGTATTTAGTTTATGGTTGCCGCCAGACTTGCCGGTAATGAGGCTCACTTAAAGCTCTGTGATATTTAACAGTTCTTCAAATACAAAGCCATTTATCCTTTCTGGGGTTTTTTTAAGGACAAAACATACCCACTTCATAAAAACACATTTGTATATCATAAATAATTATTTTTTTGCTTTTTAGTTTTACTTTCACCTCTAATGATCTTGATAATTGTTATATTAATGTCAAAATGACAGAAAATGAAGCCACATTGCTATAGGAACACAATTATAATGTGTAGGTCTCTAACCCTTGTGCTATCTTATGGGGTCCAGATGACCCCACCCTTACATTGATGTGTTATCCCGACCATGCCAAAGGTGGAGAGGATTTGAGATATTCTTTATTGATCCCATGTTGGGGAAATTCAATTGTTCCAGCAGTTCAGTGCAAAATAGAGAAAAAAGAATAAAAATGTTATGTAATCCATGTGAAGATCAAAAATCTTGAAGAAAAAAGGTTCAGCACCTCTAAGACACGTTAACGTTGGGAGTGGGGTCATCTGGACCCCCTAAGATAGCACAAGGGTTAGAGAGAGGAGTTAAACTCCATAGATTTGCTTGTAGTCGTCTCCACTTCCTGTTCCCTGGGAGGATTGTTACTTTGCAACCAGTCTGCAGGAAGGAAAACTAAAGTCACAGCGGCTGGGCTTCATGTCAAATACTTCCAATAGTATCTACGAGAATCTGTTTTTTTCGTGTTTTGAACAGGATCTTGTGGCATATTTCTGATGATGGAGGACATTTAGAAAGCAAATTGAGATTGCAAAAGCATTTCTGGGTATTTATTTCTTCAAATCGTTGGGAATCAGGAGCAGGTGGAAAAATTGCCATTTAAAAAAGAACGTATTTGTGACGTAGAAAATACTGACCGGCCACAAGCTTCCTGCTCCTGCATCCACTTGTAGACAACATCTTTGTTTTCCATGTCTGAGCTGCCATCCGACTCAAAAACTGTACAGCTGGATCGCTCCAATTTTGCTTGCTATTTAATTATTTTTATTTTTCATCTATAAAGTTAGGTTGGGGGTGTGAGGGGCTGAAAGCTATTGGAAGAGACTGTGAACGGATGGATGATAGGAAGTGGAGGCAGGCTTCCTCTGCGTCAAAGGTACTGCCCACAACTGGGAGGCAAATTTTCAAAGAACTACTGCAGAAACGGTTTCCTCAAAAATGACACGTTTTTTTTGATTTGGCCTAAAAAAAAGCAGCACAATCATAATTCAAGGACCACTGGGAACACTTTGAAAATAGATCAGATGATTGGAGTGGAGCTCTATCAAAGTGGCTCAAGCTCTTGGTAAAAACAACGTTTGTTATAGGATGAAGTCAGTTCTGTCTGCTGTAAAACAACACATGTAGGGTGGGGCTTTATTTTCTAATTACCTAAAGAACTCACTTAAAAACTCACTTTAGTCAATGCACTCTCAAAATACTACATAAAGGACAGTAAATCAGAAGTTCTATTCTTGTACTTGCTTTGAAATCATAAATAAGTAATGTGAAGATCAGAAAGGGTTATTTGGACGTGCAAAACAGCACTTTTATTGTCACTTACTGGTTTCAGCAGTTATTTACTTTATTAATGCTCCAAGAAAAATGAAATGTGTTTCATGTATCAGAACTAATCTTACAGTTTCATATTTCCTATATTCAGGTAAAGCGTTTATTTACTTGTGTTCTGGAAAAGCTCGATTCCTGGCTGGAATCCAGTAACATATATTGTGTTATTTGAAGTGATAATGTCATCTGTGTTGGAGCCAAACTTTAATTTAAAACCCTTAAAAAAATAGCTTTTTATGGATCTTGCGTGTTTTTACACTGACAGCAGAAAAGACAACATGACAATATTTGCTGTTTAAAAGAGATGGAAAAATGATCAAAAATGTGTAGCCTTTATGCTGTTTCTGCTTTTTCCAAATGCTATTTCTATTCCTAAACTGGCTTTGTGTTCTTTCAAAATAATCACATTTTTTTCTCATCAAGAGATGCTCTTGGATGTTCACCGTCTTTCTAGTACTGATGTTCTTTGACAGCGATTATGTTTTAGGAATCTGGATTTGACTGCAATTTCTATAATTAAGAGGATTATCTAGGACTGCCTTTGCTCACGGACTGAATCAAAGCTAGCGGATTTAGTTTCCTTGTGTTTCTATTTTTATAAGGAAATAAAAAAAACGGTTTTCCTAACTGTAAAGTTTGGAAAGTAACCATCCTGCTGTTGCCTAAAATAGACGTTGAGTTTCTGGCTGTCCTAAAGCAGCACATGGCTCCAACACTCCCTGACAAACTTGTCAATCTCCACTCCTGCTGTGCAGAGACTCTGCTGAGATGATTTCCTCTGAGTTTTCAGGCAGATGTTCAGTTTGTCAGGGTGCTGAGCAGCACCTGCTACGTTTTGGGAAGATGTGGAAGGAAGCGATAATTGGAGCAGTTTTATATTTGAAAACGTCAGATGAGAAAAACATTCAAACTGAGCTGAAAGAGTTCAGGAAGCTCTCTGCTAAAAGCAGAGATAAAGACCAGTTGATTTCAATTGTAATGGTAAAACTTTATTTCCTATTTAGGTTTTATTTTTTGTTCTTTAGTTGATTCTTTACTGCAGCCCTTTTATCCTTCCATTGTGGCGAATAATCTAAATATATAATTGGTTTGTTGGTAAAGTTTTGTCCGGTAACCAAACATATGGTGAAAGGTTTGATCCGTTGTCAGAATGGTTCATTTATGTTTGCTAGGATCTCTATTGACATCAATGTTTATATTGAAAGGAGCTTGCATGTGCTGCTGTCCAAAGTAGTAGAACTATAACAGTTATGTTTCAATCAGTGCAAATATTTATCTGATAAAAGAATGCCTTAATGCTTATAAAAACATAAAATGTCTTTTTCTAAATGGTTAGGTGGGACTTGGGGGCTTTCCCTTTGGTTTGGTCTGTAAGGAACGGAACCCAATGGTTCTGTTAGCGTTAAAGGGGGCACACCCCGGCCGTGGTCACACGCACTCCTCCGGGGGTTGACCCATATGGGTGCTGAGAGCTTTTGGGTTGTCCGGGCTCGTGGGGGGCCGTAGTGAGGGAGCGTAGGTTTGTCTTCCAGTTCCCCTGTGGCCCGATTGTCACTGAGTGGTAAATGTACTGTGAAGTATTTGTAAGGATAATGTACGGTCCACGCACTCTGACATACTGTCATACGGCGCCCTAACGCCGCGCTCTAGTCATTAGTGAGGGGTGAGTATGATCCCTTATTGGCCGCACACATGCTGCATGCATGGGGAGTGTAGGTGATACATAAGTGACTGTGGGACGCCTATAGATTCCTGAACCATCTACACTCAGATTGTCTGATTTCCTTATTTCTTACAGTCCAGCTGCAAACATGTAGAAAAAAAAAATGCACGTGCATTTTTACTCTTTAACCTGCATAGTTTGCGTGCTCCGTACGGATTTGCTCATTTTTCACCGGCAGAATGCCCGTTTCCCGTAGGGGCAGTTATGACTAAGCCCTAAGGTGTGGTAGACGTAGATCCACACATGAGGGATTTATTTTTGTCTTAATCAGGCCGTTCCCTGAAGTTGACAAGCAGGTTGCTTCAAAAGAAAAAATTCAAAGATTGTAAATATGAAGTGGTGTGTGTCTGCATGTGCGAACGTGCATGCACACGTCACACAGAACGGATTTTATGTTCAGAATTTTAACTTCTGCAAATGGGAGTCAAAAGACTGAGATTTGCTGAAATATTCCAAGAAAAGGACAATTCTGTTTACTGAGCTCTAAAAGGTCAAAAAGGGAAGTTTGTAATTGAACTGATCCTGTCATTCTGAGTAGGAAGTGAAGATGAACCGTCCGGCACCACCTTCTGCAGGTAGAAACACCTGAAGACCAATCAGAGTTAAACAAATGGGTACAAATCAGATCCAATAAGGAGCACATTTTCTCTGAGGAACCACATTCTGCTTTCCTCTGTCAGTGTGTTTGTGAGTTTTGGTCTTTAAATCCTCGTTCAGTTTGGAAACGGCTTCAGAATCCCAAATCCAAAAATAACTTTTCAGTTTCTTGGACAACTGTTAGTGTTGGAAAGCAATTAATCACTATGGCTTCTTTATTTTCCTCGGACTTGTTAATGAGCTCTGGCTGATGGGAGGGGAAAGCTGGCAAAAAGAGCTGACAAACCTTCAAATGCCAGCTGAGCTGCAGATTCTAAAGTGGAGGTCTGCAGGTCAGAAAGTGAACGTTTTCTTTGGCGTTAATTGGTCCGTGAACCCGTCTGCCGTCGGCTGCAGTGATCCCAGTTTAGACAGTTCAGTTTCCAGAAATGCTGCTCTGCACTGGAGGTTTCTCTCCAATATGCAGATCAATACATGCAAAGGAAAGTTTGAGCAGCAATCTAACACATGTGGCTGTGAAACTGCACTGCTGAGGCAAAAGTATACATTTATATTAATAACTTGTATTAATGTAGATTTCTGTCTGACTATTTGGTTAAAACAAAAACTCACTTTAGCCTCAACAAACGCTAAAGAATCAAATCTGTAAGCTTGGTTTTTGATTTATTTATAATTTAACTTATGGAGGATAAACTACATTTATGGAGTATTAGCAAACTTTAAATGTAATATAATTAATGTATTAAAAATAGTTATGTTTTATTATTTTCATTCAAAGTATTTGCAAAATAAAAGATTTAAGAAAAAAGTATCTAGATAAAAGTTATGAACCTTGAATCTTTGTGTGGATTTTCTTTGTGTACATCTGTAGACAGATTTAAATCAGTTTATCAAACCCATTTTTCCCAAGTTCTTTTAGAAAATACTGTACATATCTAAATACAATTACAGTTAACTAATCATACATTTCCACTTTTAAATGTGTAATTGCTACACACTGCAATATAATTTATGTGCAAGTTATTTGTTATTTAGAAGTAATATTTATTTTTCATCTCAGAAATATTTCCTGATTATTAAAAATAAACTGTATTTTAACTGGAAGGCGCTCTTTTCGTTTCAATTTATTTGGAATTTTGCTGTTCACAGATTTTCACCAGAGTCTCAGCGGACTCAGGATTCAGCAGTTTCATGTTTGAAAAGACATTTTCAGAGACATAAATACTTTGTTAACTTGAATGTCTCTTTCCTCGTCTCCACTCTGGTGAGGAACGAGGAGGTGAAGTGTGGAGGACATCCATGCCTCACTGCTGCATCCACATGTGGAGAGATGCACCTTTTCAGATGCATACATCTGACATCCTGATGATGTAAATCCAGATTTTAGTAAGAGAAGATTCCAACTGCTTTTATTTTGTAGCATTCTGCCAAAGCCACTCAGGGCTTTAGCTTAATTGTGGATGTGAAGGCAGGAAAAGAGTGAAGGAGATTTCTTTGTTCCTGAGTTCTGTCAGACGTTTGCTTGGAGCCTCTTTTCCTGTTAAAGTGTCAAAACGATGAGTTTGAGGCAAACAAACCGTCTCTCTGCTGCTGCAGATGTTTGAAGTCCACGTATTGGAAACGTCTGATGTTTTTGTTGTTTTGTTTTTGATTGTTCTCTCAGAGACGCTGCAGCCATCACCGCCGACACAAGCTCAGATCAGATACGGTGAGAGGAAGCCCCAGCCGAAATCTTCACGATGATGAGACCAACTCTGCTGCTTCCAAAGATAACAGAAGGATAGAGACATTGAAATGATGCACAGAAGTTCTTCATCAAAAACTGTGTGGATATAAATATAACCCGCTGGGCTGCATTTTAGTCTAAACAATATGGTTAAAGGAATTCAAAAGAGTATGAAAGAAAAAAATGCTGTTTCTTCATAACTTAACCTTAAATGTGTCTTTAGGAAGTATTTTAAGAGTTTATTGATGCTTATGAAGGTAGAATCTTCAATTCTGCTAATAAATAACCAAATATGTTGGAAAAACTGTAAATGACATACACCTTGTGCGGTATTTTAGATCTGCATTCCATTCAATGTAAAGGCTGACATATCTGTTCCTTCATTTTCAGTGTTATTCCACAACGCCATTCCTTTTGTTGGATTTGGTTTTCTGGATAACGCCATCATGATCGCAGCAGTGAGTCAAAAAACCAACATTTTCTTTTCTTTTTTTTTATTTTTTTTTTTTTTAAATGCTGAATAGTCTCTCCGTTGGGTCATGGCAACTGAACGTGAAATTCTCCGTCTGGAAACGTTTCGCTTCTCACCCAGTAAGACCCGGCTGGACGAGTGGCGAAACGTTTGAAGACGTTCAAGACGTCACCTGGAGCTACAAGACCCTTCAGCGACCTGATGATTGATGTTCAACAACTGTGTTTTATTTTGACAGGGAACACAGATTGAACTCTCCATCGGAGTGACTCTTGGGATTTCCACCATGGCTTGTAAGAACCGCCTCCTTCTGCAACCATATTTATAGCTTTACTTCTTCAGTTTGAGAACATTTTTGGGTTTATTATGTTTGCTACATTTTCTTTAGTTATCTGTCTTTGGGTTAATCACGACCCACCAAACATATTATTTTACGTTATTGTCCTCTAAGTACAGATGAATCTACTGAGGGTGCTGCTACACTCTGGCCTCTGCTGCGTTTCACTGTGGAATTGTTTCACAAAAAAACCCAACCAAACAAACACAAATGTCATTTTTTTGGTTGGGTACGTTCACAAGTCACGCCTGAGTCACAACTGCCCTTGTGGGTGAATGCAGGCTTTCTGCTGGTGCATATAATGGGTCGGCCTGCACACCCTGTGAGTGCGGTCAGTTAGTACTCGCACCTCTCTTATGACTAGAGTGTGGCATGAGGGCTGTCCAACCGCATCCCCCGTATGCCGCAGGTGTGTGCAGACAACCCAAAACCCCACACAGGTGCTGCAGGAAGACTTTAGCAATATTACGAATGACCAAGGAATTGGTCCATGAACCACAGAGGTTTAGATGTTTGGCTTCTCACTGAATGACTCAAATTGAACAAAGCAGAACCATTTTTGAAGGCAAGACCATCATTTAGGGATCTTAGTTGTTTCAGGGAGCTTTTTCCAGTTTCTATGTCATTAGGGCCAAACTGAGGAATATGATCTATTTTCTCCATCGTCTCTCATACTTCCCTTTTAAATGCTGGATTCAGTTTGTGCTCTTTGGGTTTTTTGGGAACAGAGGTGACCCTCATCAGTGCTTTGAGCCTCATTTGGCTGTAAAAAACAAAAACAAAACCATGACTGCACTGGACCTCATCTTTTCAATCTTCTGCCTGCTTGATTATACGGTTGCTATGGATACGAGCCTCTCGATTTCCTCTGCAAAGTGCAAATCAGAGGCGGAGGGCGGGGATCAATAGCTCTGGCCTGATGTCTACTCTCCTGCACTTCCTGCTCTGGAACGGCATCATCGTTTTCTGGCGCGGCGGCCGAGTCCATTTATTGTTTTGATTGTGTTTTGGAAAAAAAGAAAGAGAAAGAAAGAAAGAAAGCGCCTTTTAATATTTTACTGTGGGTGGCGGGAGATAAGGACGTCCCCCTGAGCTCAGTTTCTTCAAGGATCATCACTTTTAATGGCACCACAGCAAACATTGGCTCCTGTGAGGCCGAGTCTGCAGATTACAGCAGGCCGTATGCTGTCCTCCTTAACAAACAGGAAGCTCACATTTGTCATTTGCTGAAGTTATGTTTTGCAGATCTCTCTCCAAATAGCAACATCAGCCTGTGAAGGATCCCCACAGCAAACATTTCAATGAGTTTCAATGAATTACAGGCATCTTGAAACATTTAGAAATGAATTGAAAAGCTACATTTCATTTTTTAGAGCATTTTCACTTGCATAGCTCGGTTATGGGTGATGGGAAGAGGGGCTGGGGCTGCTCTGCAGCAGAAAACACTGCTCCAATAAAGATTTTTCTGTACTTTTCTTTTTGAATTTTAGAACATTTGTGGGAAAATGATTGAAATCCTGCCGCTCTGCAGAAACCGTGTCCTAGAGAACGTCGTAGGGAACGCTTTTACGATAGATGAAAGGATGATCAGAGTGGGACTTCAAACATTGCTCTCAGAGATGATAGAATCCATTTCCAGATGAATTCTGCAGTATCCCTCATTAATTCCCGGTGCTTTTCGGTTCTGCGGTGTGATTCCAGACAGCAGCATCAAAGTGTTTGTCTATGTTTGTGCAGCTGCAGCTCTGGGGAACCTGGTTTCAGATCTGGCAGGACTCGGGTAAGAAGCCTTTTAAGATGTCTTCACACTGACTTATGCATGTTGGCTCTGATAAAGCTGTTTATTTTAAACTCTTGTTTGTATTTTAGTCAAAGGCATCATTTATTTACTGTAGTTCTTCCAAACTGAATAGTTTTGGTCATTTCTGTTCATCTGGTTTGATCTCATTTTTGTTCTATTTTTCAACTGAGCCCTCTTCTCTTTGTAAATATTAAAGTTTAGATTTTTTAAAGCTTTAGGAAGAGAAACTGTTTTCGCAACGTCCCAAAGTGCTCAGCCACTACATGCATCACACAAACACAAGTTTGTAGTGTTGACGGTCTTTTTTTTATTTTTGTAATTTAAAGGCGCCCGTTAAAAGCGGGACGATTTCGGCTGGGGTGGTTATTCGCCACAGCGTTTTTCGCCCGTCTTGTGTTCACACCCCGGCCGATTTTTCGCGACGAAACAACAAAATTGTAGTAATATTTTAAATTTAGATTTTTTTTCTTTTCATGTTAAACTGGACAGTACCAGATCAGTACCAGATCAGCAATATAGAAACTGAAGAAGATCTGAAACGTCCACAGAAACCCGCTGCAGTCTGTTAAATCCATAAAATCATGCAGGTCTTTCCTTTAAACATATTACAGCAAACCTGATCACAAGAGCCTCCAAAACTACTGAGATTATAATCTGTTCATGGATTTTCATGTCTTCTTTTGCCTTTAAAACAACAACAAAAACTCTGTTTATAGGTCTAAATAAAAATATTGATGGTTTCAGAGTCAAATCAGTTTTTTTTTTTGGTTTTGAATGTCTGGTGGTTTGGCTTATATATGAATTATAGAGATTAATTTCTGGTGTTTTTAAATGACGATAGTTTGTGGGAGAGCGTCAAAGCATCTAAACACGTCACTAAAGACGAAGAGATTCCCCCCCGTTATGTAGTCTGTCAGCAGAAAGGCTTCTCTCCCCTGAGCCTCCATCTTTTCTGTGCTGTGAGGATGCTGAGGCTGCTCCTCAGTCACGGTCTGCTTGTTGCAGCCTTGCAGGTTACGTTGAGGCTCTGGCCTCCAAACTGGGGATGCAGGTTCCAGATCTGACGCCCAAACAGGTGGACATGTGGCAGACGCGGCTCAGCTCCCACCTGGTGAGACCCGGTTCCTGTTCATCTATGAAGAACCAAGGCGGCCGAAGAGCCGTATAGAAGCAGATCTGATGTCTGTGCTCCCCCCCCCTGCAGGGCAAAGCCATCGGCGTGTCCATCGGCTGCATCCTCGGGATGTTCCCGCTGTTTTTCCTGAGCGATGATGACGAGGACAAAGAGTCTCCGCCCGGCAGGGACGCACACTCCTAACATCTGCCACTCAACAGGGCCCCGTGTCCTCAGCTCAGCGTTTTTCTGAACGTCCGGATGCAGTTTGGGTTGAACGCCAAAGGCCAGGTTTATGTTTCCTCCTCTGACTCATTTAGTCCACCGTTAACAGATTCGGTTTAGAGTTTGGCGTTTGCATCTCAAGCCCTTCGTGTTCAGGAGTCCCTCTCAGATGTTTAAAGCAAAACGCTAAAAACCCAAATGTTCAGTTCTCCAGAACGGGTTGTGACAGAGTCCTCACCTTCCAGGCAGCGTTTGACAGCCAGGGGGGGGGGCGCCTCTGGCCGGTCGTCTTGACGGATGACTGACAGCTGCTGGTTTCTAAATCAGGCGTCCTCTCTGGTGACGAACGCCATCCGTCACGGACGTCTGCTCCATTTCAGTGCCGGCGTGGCGGCTGATCTATCAGTTTAACGACTATGTAAATGTTTCAGAGCGGAGCTGCTGGGGTCCTTCCTGCATCCGACCAGCGTCACTCCAAACGTACGGGGGGGGGGTCACATTAGGATCAGCGTAAAGTGATGGAAAAACCAAATTGTGAATTTGAAAAAGGAAATTTGAAACCAGTTTTAAACTTGAAAATACATTAAAAAAAAAGTCCTTAAAGTGTTACTAAAGAAAACTAAAGCTGCTGTTTAGTTTGTTCCTTTCTCTAACTCTTTATTTTCAAACATCGATTTAAAGTTTTAATCCAGACTTAACGTACTTTAAGATGGGGGCGGGGCTTTGAGCCCATTGGCTACTGAGGGATGATTGACAATGTGTGACAGACGTTTTGATGATCTACTTTCCGCTCCAAAACGGCGTCTGTCATTGGCGCCGCCCGTGTCGTCCTGTGATGCGGCGTGCAGCATAGATGATGGTGAACGCCGTAACTTCCATGTCAATCACGTCCAAGTAGCCAATAAAATATAGGCTAAACGCCGAAAACAAAAGAAAAGACTACAATGAAAATAAAAAATAAATATTTTTCATTTAGTAGAAGTGTTAGATTAATTTATTTTTAAATTCAAGTTCTAAATTTACAACCTTTCTGTTTTTAATCTACAATATTTCTTTAGATTTTTCAAATTTACATTTTTTTTGTTATTCAAATGTTCAGTTTTTCTTTCAAGTTTACTAAATATTCTTTTCAAAAGTACAATTCTTTATATGCAAACATGTTTTTTTATTAGAACATTTTCCATATTTTCTTAAAGAAGAACACCAGCAGCTCTTCTGTTAGTGAACACCAGCAGCCGTGAGCTGCTGGTGTTCACTAACAGAAGCTGCTCAGGACGGAGTTCACTTTGCTGGTTTTAGGTTTCAGCCCCCCCCTCCCACCCCCACCCCATACTTAACATAAAGAGGAGCTCTGTCACTAAATTTAAACCGATAAAATTAGATCCCTGGACTGAGCAGAGAGCCTTCTTTTTCATTGCCAAAAGCCCCCCCCTTATTGAATGTGTATTTATTGGCTGGATTGTGATTGAATTGTTGAAGTGAAGTGTCTGTTCTAAGTGGAGGAAGTCGTTGATGTGAAATGATTCTCACAAATCCCACCTGATCCTTCTGTTTATCTTTATGACTCCCCAAAACACTATGTTCTTCCTGACTGCTCATGCATGGGGGGTTTCTGCAGCCCCCGTTCCTCCTCAGACGGCATCCTTCATCAGCTGCCTCCCTGCCTGCACACCAGCCCTTGATGTCTGATGCTGGGATGTTTATCGTGGCTTTAATTTAGGGCGTTCTGCAGCGATCACAGGAAAACCCGGTTTTCTGTTTTGGCTCTGGGACAGTGAAGGTTTTTGTTGGCACTTTTTCGTCTCCGCTCTGCTTCCTTTCAGGAGACCATCTGTGTCATTTAGTTGTTTTGGCTTTGCTTCTGTTTAACAAAACAGAAATAGAGCATGAAAATATGAAATAATTCAATCTAAAACACTAAGTACAAAGAAATGTTCTAGCTTCTAGTCTGTCTGGACTCTAACCTCTCATTGTTTTTCTACATTTATGCCTCTTCTGTTTCTGCTCTAATTATAATATTATTATGAAGGTGGAGAGCTTAATGATTCCCTGATATCTCCTGATAATCTCAAGCACAATTTCTTCTACCTGGATGTTTTTTTTTCCTTCTTAATTAGACCAAATGGAACAGACTAGCCTGCAGTAAAATAAACCCGTTATTCATTCCCATTTTAATGAAAAACCCAGTCATGGGACACTGACTGTTCAGCTCTTCGTCACCCTGGGGAGAACCAGGAAGGACCCTGGAAAGTTGAGGTTGTTAGAAAGATTGAAGCAGATATTAAAGCCAGAGGATTTTACAATCCAATGTGGATGAAGAGTAACAGCCTGAGGAGGAAGAGCAACGTGCCATCTGTTTGGATCTACTTATTATGAAAAGCTTTGTGTTTAAATGATCTTTATTTTTAGAAGAATGAAGGTTTTCAGCGTGTAATAATATTTTGTGTATATTCACATGATGCTCAGTTTTGTTTAGAAGAAGAAAAACTGGAATTATTTGGAAGCCTTTGAGCAAATGTCTCTTTGCTGCCACCCTGTGGACAGTTTGAAAACTGAATCTGTGCTTTGATCAGAGGAGTAAAACTGTCCACATGTGGAGTGAATGCATTTCTCAACATCCTGTGCAACTTGGAATGAGTTATTAAATATGAGAATGTCAATGTTTGGAGTGAAGCGGCTTCATTTTTTTAAAGGCCCTTTGAGCAAGGCAGTGAACCCCAAACAAGGATCTTTCAGGCAACTCTTATTTTGAAATGTATAAATCCTTCATTTGTCTAACCAGTTGAAAGGTTTTCTGGATATTTGTTTCGTATTCTAGCATGTTCTTGTTAGCTCAGTGGCCTTGTGTCCGCCCTGAGACTGGAAGGTCGCGAGTTCAAATCCAGGCTGAGTCATACCAAAGACTCGTAACCATTGTTCTATCCTAGGCACTTTAACATTGGGAGTGGGGTCATCTGGACCCACTAGACAGAGCTCTGAACCGTTTTTTTTTCTCAATGATTAGTGATCTTCACTGGTGTCCATGGATTACATGAAATCCTCTCCACCTTTATCCACCTTTGTCATGGTAGGGAGAACACGTCAACGTAAGGGGGGGGGGGGGGGTCATAGGATAGAACAAGGGTTAAAACGACACCTCACTGCTCGACACTAAGCATTAAGGGGGTTTCAATGGTTTGGACTTTAACTTTATTTCATTTCAAGTGTATTTCATGAAATTAATTTAGAAGATAAAAAAAACCTGCTAGTTTTCACTTAACTTAGTTGGTGTAAAAATCATCCATCATTTCATAAAGTTATGACTTATGTTAACACTATGGCCTGACTACATATTTGTACACGGGCTTGCCTTTGGAGATTTGGAGAAAGCTAAATAATTGCTAACGTTTTATCCTGTAATGTTATTCAAAATGGTCAGCACAGAGCAGAACTTTATTTTGTCTGGAATTGTCGAGGAATCAGAAAGTACCGCTCACTAGTGATGGAGAAACCAAAGCGTTCTGAACCAAAATGAATCCGATTGTATTGAAATGGTTCAGGGCTGTGAAGCGTTTGACTCACTAGTGACATCTATGGGTTGGACTACAAAATCGCATCATAATGGAATTTTTTTTTAAAAGTCCAGCGTGTCATAAGAGTCGTGTAGCAATAAAACATTTATGATTTCCAAAATCTGTCTTCTCTAAACAATGGTAATGTGGTTTTCACATAGTGACATTTCATGAATAAAATATTGGAAAGCAAATGCTGTTTGTTGCCAGATTAGTATAAAAAATAAATCAGGTCTGTAAAATACATTCCAGAAAAAGAAATAGAGCAGTGAAATCCTTGTGCTAATGCTAAATTACTCTGTCGGCAGAAAACAATCTTAATATGTGCTTGATATGAATATGCTTTTATTTGTTCACTGCTGATAAAATGTAAAAATAAAAATTATTAAAAAAATACCTAACTATAGATTTTTTAAAGATCTTTTTTTCCTTTTAAACAAATTTAAAGTGAAACAACACAAAACACTGCAACCACAACACAATATATAAATAGAGATGTGCAAAAAAGAAAAAAAAGGTTTGAATTCACCATAAAGTTGAAATGATAACCACGTGTCTAATCTTCAGTCAGTACTGATCTGCTCTGGGTTTTAGATTCTCTCAGGTGAAGGTTGGGTTTGGAGCCGGTTCCAGATGAAGTTCTTCTTCTGTTTTAAACCCAATGAACGGAGTGGTACATCTGCGACTCTGTTCTGGACTGTTTTCCACCTCCTCTGGGTCTAAATCTCTCCGCTGGTGCATTGTTGACACGATCAGCTGTTGACGCCCGGCACAAGCCGGACATCCATGCGTTATGATCAGTTTGGTTCCATTCTCTACAGAGATATGACTATCAAGATCATTTCCCCATTATTCTAAAAAGTTCCATTTTATTTTAGTTTGGTAAATAACCTTCAATACGCATGCGTGAACTTGAACGATCGATGTTTCAGGACTTGATGTTTAAGCCTTTTACATGTTTTTTGCCAGTGAGTCAACAGGACAAAATTTGTATTCTAGACCAAGAAAAATTGTATGTACCCCTTGTGCTATCCTATGACCCCCCCCCCCCTTCCATTGACGTGTTCCCCCTACCATGACAAAGGTGGATAAATGTGGAGGATTTCATGTAATCCATGGACACCAGTGAAGATCACAAGAAGAAAAAAGAACAAAGGTTCAGTGCTCTGTCTAGTGGGTCTAGATGACCCCACTCTCAATGTTAATGTGCCTAGGATAGACCAAGGGTTAAAACAAAAATGTCAAAAGCAAACCTGAATGTTATCTTTATTTATTCTTGGTTTGCCTCCATTTCTTACTGACAGTTATCTAACCTCATAGTAAACAGACTTTTTCACTCAGTTCCATACATTTTCTAAAATTATGACTCCTTTCAAAGGGACACCAACGCCACAATCTGGATTTTTTATGTGTCTACGAGAATAATTAGGGAATACACAAGTTAGATTGTTTTTTTTAGTTTCAAAACTGTAATTTTGCAAATTTTGCCTTTGATCTCAGCACACGGCTATTCAATTTTTGTTTCAGCAGCTTGCATGTTCAATTTCAATTCCATCTACATCAGAGAAACCAACCTAAGATGTTTATTGCAGTCCCTTTGTAACACTTCAAAGTGGAAAAAAGTGTTTCAAACCAAAATGACACCAGAAACTTGCATTTATTGTAAGGATTTAGCTAAAACAGACATTTTTAAGAAGATTTTATTGTTTGTTTCTCCACATTAGTTTAGCATCATTTCTCTACCAACTGATACACTTTGATTGAATAATGTACAGTATTTGCCTTCTTTAAACAACGTTTTTGGATAGTTAAATGAATGAAATGGCCAGTTTTTTTTTCTTCTATTTTCTACTCAAAGTAAAATTTCCTGCATTTAAAAAAGGAGAAATTAGATCATTAGAAACACTTTCTATGAGTAGAAACAAGAAATACAAAGGTCCAACCCAGTGACAATTTATATGTGAAAAGAAAACGATAATAGAAACAGACCAGGAATAACGAGCAGGAAATGTGGACATTTGGCAACTTTCTTTTGTTTTATGAAATAAACAGATGCAGCCGTTTATCAGAATACAGTCAGGAGTGACCTGAATAAATATATTTAAAAACACAGGATTTCCTAATAAACCTCAATCAAAACAACAGGAACTAAGATTTCTTGTATTTTTACACTGTAGAACACCCAGTGTGGTGTCAAAAACACAACTATTTAGAGCTCTGAGAAGCTCAAACATGTAGCTTCATATACTTGATGCATCAGCCACGTTTGTAAACCTGCAGCAGAAAACGAACGGTGAAGCCGAAGCCTTCAGTCGTCATCCAGCCGTCAAACTGAAGTCGCACAAAACATGAAAACTGCACCATCACAGCGACAGACGCCGCAGAAAACACGCCAACTACTCATGGAGTGTGTGAGATGACAAGATGAGAGCTGCTTCAGATCCAGTTCTTACAACGTTTGAAATGACAAAGTAAGACTTCAAAGGCTTTAAGTTAGTATTTTTATGTTTAACATGTTGGGATTTATGAAAAAAAATTATTTTTTTAAACATCAGCTAATTTTTTTATAAATCTTATCTATCTTCTGTCACACAAAGACTAATTTACTATTAAAATAAGAATAATTCTGTCCTCAAAACATTCAGTTTGATTTGATGCTTTTCAGTGTAATACCACAAGCAACCACCAGGTGGAAACATTTGTTTTATTGTCTTAAGAACTCCTTAAAAATTGGAAATTATTTTCAGATTCTGATCATATTCCAGATCTAAATACTAAAGTAAATATTTTAGATTATGGAAAAAAAGGTCAGAATATTTTCTTACCACATCATGAAGGAATTAAGTGAGTTTTTCGGGAACACCTTTTGAGTTATTAGGAAAACATTTTAAATATCTGCAGTAATAACTAATTTTAGCTAAAAAAATTAATTCAGGATTCAAAAAGTAAACAATTTGCCTTTTTTTTAAAAAAAGGTTTTGTTTTGGTCATTTTAAGATTTGAATTAATTTACTAAATAAACTCAAAATAGAGTATGATGAGTTTATTTAGTAAATTAGAGTAGAGTATGATAACAATTCAAATTAAATCCTGTGTTCCAAAGATTGTAAACTAAGAAGATTTTAAGAGAATAAAAATCTTTTGAAGGATTTTGTGAAGGAATAACCACTTCATTTTGGCTGATGACCCAGAATGCATCACACCCTGCAGTGTGTACGCGTGCGACTGATTGTAGGCAGAGTGTCCGACTGTGGTCATGGCGGCACACAAAGCACCGACAGAAGCGCACGCCATGACGGATCATGACACCAACAACCGACAATATTCCATCGACGACAACTATGCAGCATCACACACACTGCAACCTCGTCTAGCGCCATGGATGGAAGCAGTGTCTAACATCCGGTCACTGTTGGTTAACGTTTAAAAAAACAACAAAAAAACCTTCAAGGTGCTTTCAAATAAATTACAAAATAAATTAAATGTTTTCCAATAACATATTTCTTTTTTATTTTTATTTTTGACAAACAATTAATTCTGGTTCTGATCCAACAGTGTTTTTCAACCATGACTGAAGATGGATCTAAAGGGATTTGTGAGACCTAAAGGAAAACTGCAACGACATGCATCTTAGTGATGAGTGTAACGGACAGTCACAACGGAAAATAAATAAAAAAATGCTACCCTACATTTAACAAATACTCGTTTTTTTAAGTGCATTTCTCGCTCAAACACCTCTTGTTTATTCTTACACACACACGCACACAAAATAAAAATGAAACAAAAATTCTTCTCAGCAAAAAGGCGTTTGGCACCTCAAGTGAAATAGTGGACTAAAGACAAAGAAGAAGTACAAACCTGTCTAAATGCAAACCTACAGATCCTGTTTGATCGGTTTCAAAACACAGCTTCCGTTCAAAAATCTTTCCTTTTTATTAAGAACTTCTTTCTGTTCGTCTGACCTCTGACCTGTCCAGCTCGCTCATAGTCCATAAAGGGTTTCCTGCTCTCTGTGGGGGAATTTGCCCAAAGGAAAGGATTTGTCGCCCCCTGCAGTCGTCCCTCAGACGCACATCTAACTTAAAGGGTTTCTTTACGTTGTCGCTCTCCAGCTGATTCAAAAGAAGAACATTTGGGTCTTTAGGTACCGTTTTAGTGCGCATTCAAACAGCACCTCTCAGTAAGTAATAAACTCAGGCCTTAACCTTCCTCATAGCTTTCTTATCATTTGTTTTGGTGGTTCCAATGATTCCATCAACCTCCCCCGTTTTGGCGCTCTCTGACCTCCACTTCCAGTTTGGGATCCTTTTGTGTCACGATGTTCATCCAGAGACACAGAACGGATCCGCCCCCCTCCCCGTCAGTGAATGCTTGGCGCCGACCGGTCGTCGGTCGTGGTCTTTTTCAGCTTGACGCCTCGCCGGATCATTACCAGATAGTCCTCCGCTTCCCCGTATTCCGCCTCCTCCAGGAGCTCCGGGAGGCGCCTGCGCTCCCACTCGCAACCCCTGCCGCTTGGCTGTGGTGGGGGGGTGGGAGGGTCAGACCCCTCATCTAGGTGCTGGGGCAGCCGGGCGGCGGGCTTGGAGTAGAAATGCCCGCTGCTGCCAGGGGACAAAGGGCTGGTGGGGGGGCTCAGCGGGGTTCGCGGTGCATTTCCGTCCTCTGATGCGGCTCTGTTGGGGAAACCGGGGTAATCCGGTACCGTTGGGGTCTTGACCGGGATCATGGGGGGCTTAATGGGAATGGGGCCCAAGCTGAGGCCCCCAGAGGGGCGCCGCAGGTTGGGCTTGGAGGACGGAGTCCGACGAATCGTGGCGACCCCTGGGGTGATGACGGACGAGGGATTGGCGGGCAGGCCGGCGGTGGAAGCAGGACGTTTGGACTGAAACATGCGGCGGTACAACTGGCCCACGTCGACCCCCCTCGGGACGGTGGAAGACTTATCCAAATCTGAGGACGGGTGCGGATGCTCGAGTTCCTGATCCGTGCCGACAGAGTAATACTCGCAGTCTGATGAGAGGACAGACAAAAGAAAAGATTCAGAGAGGCTAAACCTACTTGAAGGGGGACGTTTTACTTGGTGAAGGTCTAATAGATCCAGAAATAGATATATATAAACTAGAGATGCCTCAGGGGGGTAAAGAAAAACGTCAGGGTTGGAACAAACAAAAAATAACTACCAGTGAAAAAACGGAAAGCATCTGGATTGGTTACTATCAGCGAGACGGTTTTAACACATAGAATAGAATAGAATAGAATAGGTCTTTAATAATGCCTAAGGAAATAAAAAGATGGCCATCTGCTCACTCACACACACACACACACATTAAAAACAATAAAGAGTAAAAATAGTAATAGATTAAACAGATTAACAGATAAAAACAAAATAAATAGATTAAATAATTTAAAAACCTAATTTAATTATTTTTTTAAATAATCAAGCAAGAGTGACCCACGAGCTAAAGAGATTTGTAGTCCAAAGGATTTTTTAAAACCAAAAAAAATATTCAGCTGATCATCAGATCCAAGAAGCAGAAAATGATTGGTTATCGGACGTAAAAAATGCTAAAGTCCCGCAGCATCATGTGGACAACAGGTTGTATGTCACAGAACGTTCCTAGAGGTGGAGTTGTTGTGTTGTTGTGTTTGTGCGTTTGTGTGCACCTTGTGAGAGGCCGATGTCCTCCGAGCAGCAGGGCGTGTTGGTCTGACTGCTGTAGCCGCTGGAGCCCTGCAGCGAGTCCCTGCTGGACCCCTGGATGTCCAGATGGAGGCCCCGGGCCAGCACCCGGGCCAGCTCCTCGTGGGCCTCCCTGTCCCCCTGTCCGCACACACACACACACACACACACACACAGAGCCGTCACTCTCACCGCCACTGACTCTGCACTATGACACGCGGATGAAGCCCTAATTTACTAAAGGAAGATGCGCTGCCCTCTGACCTTTGGGGATGTCACACAGGAGGTTCCGCCTCTGTTCCTCTGAGGCTCCTCCCCCGCTGTGGTGATGTCAGAACCCTGGTGGCTGCTGGGATCTGCAGTCTCTCGTCTGTCCTTGCTCCGTCTCAGCGTGTTGACCATCGGCTGGTCGTACGGGCCCGGTTTGGCCCAGTCCTGCACAGGACGGCAGCATCCAGAAGCACAAAAGTTGGTTGTTGTAAAAGTTCAAACTTAGAAACTGGAAAACTGACTTTACATTAAAAAAAATTGGATTTTTTTTGTGGCAAAAGTTTCAACTTTTTTTTAGGTTTTCACTAACATTAAGCTTTAATAAAAGCTACAAATAAAAAAAACACAAACAAAAAACGTGAAGATGAAACAAGGATATAATGAAGAGGAGAGAACATCAGGGATGATGTGGATCAAACCTTCCAGGACGGGACTCTGGATGACGGGATCGTTCCGATTCCAGAGGGGCTAAGAGGCGGGAACTCCCCTGATTGGCTGAAACCTGTCCGAGGCCAAGGCCAGGTGGGAGAAACGGACGAATAGGAGGGCGAGGAGATGGGGGAAGTGTGGGTGGAGGAGGAGTAGGTGAAGTATGGAGGGTGGAGGTGGGTGTCCTGAGTTTGCAGCACCGCTTCATGCTGATGGGGGGCAGCGTGACGGTCGAAGCCGTTTGGCAACTGAGGATGAGTGGATGAAGAGGCAGAAAAACCAAATCAGCATGTGAGGCGATGATTTAGAACAACCAAAAGAAAATGATCCAGAAATGAGAACTTTCTGTCTGCACTAATTTAAACTAAAAGTGATAAAAAGCTCAGATTTGCTCCACAAAAACCCCCCCAGAGTGACAGTAGGGTTAGATGATCCAGCATCTCACATGTTTGTTCACCTGCTGCTCCCCGGAGCTGGGGCTAGAGTGTGAAGGTGAGGAAGAAGAGGAAGAGGAAGGCTCCTCATTGACAGACTGAGAGGACAAAGCAGAGATACACAGCTGCACAAACGCGCACACACACACACACACAGTGAGGTTAGCAGGATGCACAGACAAACAGCAGCGTGACCTCCACGAGAGGTCGGCGATGGCGAAGCAGAAGAATTAAGAAAGTTCAAGGACAGAAACATGCAGAGCTGATGGACGGACGGTGACGATGACACTTTCTATTATTATACTATACTATACTATTATTATTCTTTCCTTTGGTTTTTAAAATAAATTTCAGAAGCTTTTTTAATATTCTGACAATATTTTTCCCAAAAAAGTCATATATATATATCGTATTTTTTTTATACCGCATTTTCCGGACTATAAGTCACCCTTTTTTCATAGTTTGGCAAGGGGTGTGACTTATATTAGAAATAAATTGAAATAAATCCATTGTTAACCCTCCTGTTCTGTTCATTTGTGAGGAACAGAGATGATGTTCCTGGGTCCATTTGATGTGTGAGGTATGTTAAGTGTTAAGAGTTTGTTAAGTGACTCAGAGAATCAGCAAACTTTTTTTTCCAGTAAGATCTTGAAGGCTAACAATATAATATTCTATTTTCCAATGATTTCATAGATTCAGAAATGCAATAAAAATGACAACTGTTTCTACAAATACAGGATGAAAACAGAGTATTAGTTGGCCAATGATGCTTCATGAAAGGAATAAATAAATAAGTATGAGAAAGAATTACTGTGAAATTATGAGATAAACAGTCTGCTATGATTGTGTCGTATGAGGTTGTGCAAGTTATTAGTTCTTGGTCTCAGATTTTGTCAAATGAATTTGCGACTTAAAAATGTGACTGATAGTCCAGTGCAACTTATCTGTGTTTTTTCTACTTTATAATGGATTATTGGGCTGGTGTGACTTATACTCCACAGCGACTTATAGTCCGGAAAATACGGTATTTATAAATATTGTTTAAAACTATTTTATATTAATCACAGCTTGAATGTAACTCAAAGGGATGTGAATGAGTGGGTTTATTTAATTGAACTTTAACTATAATTTAAGTAAAAATTAAAAAAAAATAAAAAGTTTCAAAAAATCTGTTTTAACACATTGTTTTCAAAGAAAGCTTTTCATTTATGTTAAGAGGAGAATTCTCATTTTTTAAGCATATATAAAAATGATAAATGATGCCATGAATAATTTTAATAACCCTCTTTATCTGCATTTTTATTTATTTATGATAAAGTCATTAGTTATCAGTTCATGTCTTTTAGTTATTTACTTTTTCTCTATTGACTTGTTTAAAATTCTCTTAAAGTCTCCCTCTGATCATCTTTTAAAAGTCCTCACAGTGGTCTTTAGATGAGGATTTTCCCAGTTTAAGCCCAAATAAAAAATATCTGTCGTTTTTTCAGGACAGTTTCTGCAGCGCAACAGTAGTTGATTAGAAATCCGCCTTTAATGGCGTGGCGCAACCCCGCCCCCCCTTCCCCTCCCCGTTGTAGATGAGAGCAGGTAGCCTGTGTCCCGCCCAGTGAATTTTTTTTAATGTCACAAAACAATGTTTGCTCCTGATTCACAATTTTAATAAAGAAATTCTCAGAAATGCAATTTTGAAATGAATTTTCTTTGTACATCTCCTTCATCGTCAGAAAAATGCTATAAGAACATGATAAAAACAGCAAAAACACCATTTTCATCAGAGTGGGTCTTCAAGTAGTATTTAGTATAGCTGGAAAAGACTTTGTGTTTTTTGGGGGCTCACTATTTGTTATTACGAACACATTTCTATATTTTTTGATAGATTTACCATTTTAGGATAATAGAATCAGCCAAGATGAGAAGTTAGATAGTTGTCTTTTCAAAACCCACCGCCATGCAAGTTTGAGCTTCTGACCAAAAGCACTACACACAAAAATTATTTAAAAGGAGATTTCCTGCCACAGAAGGAAACTCTGCTGCAGCTCCGCCCATCAACCGTCTAGCAGCCAAAGTGATGAGCTGTCACTCCATGCTAACGCACATGCGGTCTCCTAGCAACCCTGCAGCATCTCGTGACCTTTCAATCAGACCTGAACACACAGACATGTAGAATTGCGCTTCATTTGAACCTGTAGGGTGTCCGGGGGCATGGGTGAGGGCGACTTGGACTGGAAAGCGTCCTGAGAGATGAAGCCGGAGTCGTGGGAGGAGACCGAAGAGAGGCGGGCGGGCGTCTGCTGGGGCAGCACCGAGGAGGACGAGGAGGAGGAGGCGCGGTAACGGAAGTGGGAGGTGGGGGAGTGGCAGTGGGAGCCGCTGGAGCGCGAGTCGCTGCTGTTCACGCTGTTCAGACTGCTGTGGGAGGAAGAGGAGGAGAATCAGCAAGGAGTTTAGTTCCAAAGCAGATTTATGAGTAGTAAAGTTCTTCATCTCTGAGGCTCCTCCCCCAATACATGTTTCCTGTTCTCATCTTTTAACACGTAATTACCCAACTTTTAAACAACTACTTTTGAAGTTTGAGAAACTGATGTTTGCTAGTGAGAAAAGCATGCAGTCCCACATGTCCACCACAAGGGGGAAGTACAGGGCAGTTTGTTTGCATAGCAGGAAACCATCAGCCCTAAAGGGTCAAAATGCACTTTAAAAAGTAGAAAGTTAAATACAAAATAAACAGAGCAGCCATTTTCTGATGTACTGTACAAAATAAGAAGATAAGATGACCAAAAAAAAAAATTAAACGATAACATGTAAACTATTGTGGTGAACGATGTTCACTACGACCCAAACAGTTTTGTGAGTCAGTCCTCCGTTCAGGCGGGCCTGAGGGCCTGAGGGCCAGTGTTTTGCAATCAGTCCAAGCTCCAGCCTCAGCGACTAACCTGCACATGCTGGACTTCCTGGATACCGTGGTGCTCGGCGACGAGGGCGGGGTTTGGTAGGACCAGGTGCACTCTGAGCCCTTCATGTCTACAATTACCTGGGGAGGAAAAGCGAAAGCAGTCCTCATGTGACCGTGGAAGAGATCATCCGTTTGGTTTCGCTTCAGGATGTTTGCAGTTAACGTCAGATTTCATTAAGAAGACGAGACATTTTTAAAGGTGCGACTGAAATTTTGTTAAAGAAGATTTTTCATAGTAGTTAATAGCAGCAACTACAAAGGACAGAAATATGTTAGATTTTAACATTTTTGTGTCAAGAGAAAGCCTGGATTTGCACTTTTTAAGTTTTATTTTGATAAAATTGCCTTCAAAATGTTGGTCAAAATGAAACTTTGTAGTCAAAGTGGTAATTACGTTAAATCCTAATGTAATGCAAACCTGTTTTTTACACTATGAATATGCGGTTGAGTTACTGACAGCCATAGAAGAAAGTTGTGGAATATATGAAAATGTAAAACATGTTTTTTTTTCTCTTACCAAAATATTACCTTATTCTAAGTAGTCTCAAATCTGAGCGGGAAAACCTCAATTGCACAAATATGTTAAAGGATGAGCAGATACTCTGTACCTGTTCACTGGAGGGGGGCAGCTTGTGGGGGTCCATGGTGAGCGCCTTCAGGTCATCCGTCAGAGTCTGGAGGTGCGTGATCTCCCCGAGCATGGACATCTCCTCATCCTGGTGTGAAGGTTTCAGCGCACAAATGAGGAAACAACCGAAACATTGGGACTTTCTGCAGCGGCGGGCGCAGAGGCGCCGCTCAACTGACCACGACGGGCCGCAGCATGGACACGAAGCAGCAGAAGCGGCTCCGCTCCTCCACCAGCGCCTTCCTCACGGCCTGCTTCTCCGTCTCCTCCAGCAGGAGGTAGCGGTCGCTGACGTCCTGCATGGCGCTGTCCAGCTGAGGCTGCAGGTCTCCACGGCCTGACGGACAGACAGCATCATCATCATCATCATCATCATCATCAAGCTGGTCATTTTTAGAAATGATGAGGAAAAAGAGCTAGCAATAATGATTAATAAGGAAAGGATTTAGAATCAAAAACAGTACTATTTTAAAATCATTACCACATTTCTGAAACAGCATGTAAAACTCTAAATCTACGCACAAAAATATAGAAACTATAAATCTATAAAAGCCATTAAAATCTACTTTATTACATCAAATACGAAAACAATAAAAACTCAAAATCCAGCCAATAAATGACATTTAGATAACACAAAAGGGGTCCAAAAGAGATTATAAATTAAACATTTCTTTTTTTAGGAAATATTTGCCCTGCTTCCAATCAAATCACATAATAGGATGCTTAAAAATATTGTTAAAAAAAACCCATTGATGCATCATTTTAATTCATTTTCATTGTGTACATGTAAATATCAAAGATTATTTGATGCTTGGTGAAAAATGTAATAAAAAGAATCCATGGCTCCAGTTGATTGAAACGATATACATACACTATGAAGATATTAGGATTGTGGCCATCTTTAACCAAAAACACCTGTTGCCAAGGAAACACAAAAATGTACTTTTGCCAATTCTTTTAGAAATGACATGGACCTGCTTGTCAGCCTCAGGCGACCGAAAAATCAAATGGTTGCTATGGTGATAAAACCAACACAAAAGCCTCCATCTTGAAAATGAATTTGTCACGTGCAGTGCCGACCAGGGTGGCAAGGGCAGAGGGGGGGGCGGAGAGGGCGGGGCCATACATCACTGCTCGCAGCTTTACTCTTTTTTTTGTGCTGGATATATAGTTGCAGGACAAATCATTACTTCTCATTTCCCAGAATACATCCACGTGATTGTTTTATACTTTTGTAAGTGAAAAACCGTTGATGAAAGAGACATTTGCATCGTTCATCCACATGCAGCTGGAACCCACAAAGTTGGGAACTCAGAAAGCATTAGGATGCAAATAAACAGTTTCTCTCAGTCCTTTCATGAGGCTGCTGATCATAAACTACAGAGCTAAGGAATGTCAGTCGCACTTTCCCAGAGCCCGAGCTGGAACCAGTTCCTTTTCGTGCGACCACATCACGTCAGATCCACACATTTTATTACCGAGCGCTGATCTTTTGTTCTCCAAGAGCTGCGGGGTTGAGTTTTTTTCCCCCCTCTAAGGCAACCGTTTACGGACCCCGTCATCTGTGCTCCAAGGCTGGCATAAACACGTAATTAAAGTTCCTCCGGAGGGACCCGAGGTCAGCTCCTGCGGTTGCTCTCATAGACGGGAGAGACCTCCGTCTCTTTCCAGCTAAACTTTTCCAGGCAGACGCTGGAGGCAGGAAGAAGCAGCCTCAAGAGGAGGGAATGCAGCTTCCTGGTCTGCCGCAGAAGTCAAGCAGCTACACTTCATGGAAGAAGAAGACTCCTGTTTCTGTCTCCTTTTTTTTTTAAGCTTTCATCGTTTTTTTTGTGATCTTATCAACACAAACATGAAAACTTTATTTGAGCTCTGAAATTCAGGTTATTGTTTTTATGAAAGATAAATGCCACACAATTGATCAAACTTTGCATCAACAATATTATCCTAAACTTCACCCCTAAAGATGATGGTTTATTTTTTTGTTCATTTAGTTGCATCTAAAGTTCAACCTCTTCTCTGCTAACTGCACAAATTGTTCTCGTTCATAAAAGCTATTTTTTCCCCACCTTTTTCTTTTATCCAAACTGCATTGTGATCAGCTGAAGCAGGGAAGAGGGAGTTTCCTTTCATGCTGTAACAAGAGGCGGGAAGCCCGGAGGACTAAAGCACGACGGCCACATCTGACGTTCGCCCGGGGTCAATTCCAGGTCCTCCTGTCTCACTTCAAATCCCAGCCCTTTGTTGAAAAGATTTTTTTTTTTAAATCAATAGATGTTTTGGTGTTTAGTTCGGTTTCTTGTGGTCCCTGAACTCATCAGATGTTTTTTAAAGAACTGAGCCGAAGTGGAAAATGTTCATGTTCTGTATTTCTGTTATGTTTCTGTGAAAATGAAATGTAAAAAGTGCTTCTAAAATTAGTAAAGTGCTCAAATGATTTATCCTGGCCATGAACAATTTCTGAGGATAGAGAGAAGGGCTTAATGGTGCGTTTGTGAAAGCCGTATTTTAGAGCCACTCTGGAAAATGTGTAACTTCAGTTGCTGAATGTGTTGCCAAACATCACAGAAGACTTCTGAAAAGACTGACCGACAGATAAATGAGTTATTGACCTCAGGTGGTGAATCAGAAGCAGATATATTATTTTTTTTTACAAAATATACCACTTTCAGACAAATAGATCCGTGTTCATCCTCGTTCTGTTGGCATCTGGATAAAAACCGTACAGCTCCAATATAGCTCGCCATCTTTGTCGCACCAGTAATATTGGGTTGGGGTTGCTAGGAGCTGTAAGCTAGTGTGTAAACAGAGAACTCTCAGCGACGGGGAGGGGAATTGGAACTGTAATCAAACTCTTCAGGAAGGTAGTAAAGCGCCATATAAGTTTACCCTATTTACCATTTAGATGGTAAGAGCTCATGTTTTTGAAAACTTTATTATATAAAAATAAAAGGAAGCACATAAAAACAAGCGAGAATTATTTTTAATGTTTAATCCTCTAAATTGTCGACACAGTCCAGTAACTTTCTGTTTATCAAGTTACTTGTGAGATAAGTACTGAGAGTTGTTCCTAAACCAAAAGGCCTGATGTTCTGTTGAGTCTTTGTGTTACGTTCTATGCAGATGATCCCATCATATTTCATTGAACATAAAGCAGATTCTTGTTTGGAGCGTCTGGATTTTGTTTGCTGTGGTCAAAAGCAAACATGAGAACATTTTTCAGCAAACCGAAGAGAGCTGGATGTGATTCTAAGAGGGGAATGTTTGACAGAGCGCGTCAGCGAACGCATCGATACCACATCTCATTATGTATTTACCAGTTTTTCTGAGCTTTGAGCTTCTAATGAGTCACAGTTCAATTAAAGCACGGCCACATGTAAAGATGAAACAATGTCACTTTCAACAGCTAATTAACCCCAAAATCCTTAGAATATTTCAGTTTTTCCACAAAGGGTTTAGTTTAGCAGATGTGTGGGGCTGGCATGTGGATGCAGACAAGAACTTACCAAATACATCCGCCGAAGCTGTCAGAGCGCCATAGGACAGCACCAGATGGGAACAAAAGGTGGTTGAAAAAGAAAAAAGAAAGACTTTTGACATTTTCTTTCCATTTCTGCTGTTTGAAACATTAGCTGATAAACAAACACGCCAGGGGAATTCAAACCTTTCTTGGCTTTCTTCTGCAGCTTCAGAGTGTCTGAAGATCTTTTTTTGATCTCTTGACGAGCTTTTTTATACTCTGCAGGAGACACAGGGCAAATGAGGGTTTTTTTCAGGATTTTTCTGTTTTTTTCATGCATAGGTTCCAAAACACGTGCTCATTTGGTGGTGTGTGTGTCTGCATGTATGAAACCTTTGGCGTGATCTTTGTCCAGAGCGTTGGCCGCTCTCTTCCACTCCTCCATCTGCTCCTGCAGAGGGTTGATCAGACAGTCCAGAAACACCCTGGAAACCAAAAAATGTGCCGTTCAGTTGGAGGCCAAACAAAGTCTGGTCGGCAGAAACGGTTTCAACACTTGATGGTTGGAGTACAAAGTAAACGGTGGAAATCAGGGTCAATTTGTCTGCAATAAATGGAAAAAGAAATGATTTTATTCCTGTGTGCAATGTTGTCATCATGTTTAGGGGTGGGCGATATTTTGTTGCCAGAATCGCTACATGTTGTTATAATGGATCCCTGATTTTCATTTTACTCCAAAAATGTAATTTAAATAAGAGTCAACATAACTTAAATTATACTCCAAATGACCCTCATCTCACATGAAAGTGTCCATCCGATTGGTCAAATGCATAAACAATGTCTTTGCTTTATTAAATCCTTCAAGCTGCCATGAGATTGTTTCAGCACATTAGAGGTCACCATTGATCGCAATTTTCGCCATCTTTTGCAATATTTGTATTTCACAGCTTGATATCGTGATAACGATACATTTGCGATTAATTGTGCAGCCCTGTTTATTTATAAAGCACTTTTTTAAACCATTTTCAAATCTGTTTGGCTGTTAAACATGAAAAAAGCGCAGAAACTCCAATTTTGGTCAGGTGGAGCTTTGATAAACCCCCTCCCCCTGGATCTGCAGACGTGAAAGGCATCAACATTCCTTGGAAAAATGCTGGAAAATGAGTATTTATATTCAATGTCTTCTATTGATGTTTTTTTTTGTATTCTCATTCGCCGCCTCAGCTGGAGATCTCATCTCCCCAATTCAAGCAAACCAATTCTGTCCTTTCACACTGAGAGCGCTGATGGAGTCCTGCTGAGGGAAGAAGTTCACGAGAGGATGGATGAAACTTCACCACTTCCTCCCGCAAACACGGTCAGCTCTACTCACATGGAGAACTGGCGGAGTTTGGCCTCGATGCTGCGATGCCTCATGCACATCCTGGTGAGAGCAGAGCCGATGTCCCTCGTTCCTCCTGTCAGCGACGCACAGAAGCACAAGTTTTCACACAACTGCAGGAACGGTGGAGATGTTTTTGATGCCGTCCCATCCCACTCCACCCATTGCTGTTCTGCTCCACATGTTCCACGTTCACGTAAAACCTCAATTCATGTGTGGAAAGCATTTCAAAGACCCACTCTGATAATCATCGGATCTGTTTTAAAAGCCTTCCCAGTTGTCTGTCATCGGGCTAATGCAGTTTTTAGCCAAAATCACAAAAATTAAAAAAGCCACACACACAAAAAAAGAGATTTAATAAACTTTGCATGATTGAAAAAAAAGTTATATGATTGTTTTTCTTACTGTCTTACACTGAATAATAACTGTAGAGAAAACCAAATGTGGAAGTGTGATTGTAACGCAACAACAACTCAAGCTGCAGTGATTTCAATGTTTGCAAATGTAAAAAATCCAGACGAAAAATTCTTGGAAATGTAAAAATCGATGAGCAAAAAGTGGAAACTGACGAATTGAATTGGTAACGCGTGACAAGAAAATTATTTATCTTTTGCCGCTAGCAAAAAGAGAAAAAAGGAAAGCAACACAAACCTAAACCCACACAAACACATCTAAAAAGAAAAAACTGCAATGAAACTTTAATGTTGAGGGGATGAGGTATGGGGTGAGATTACTGTCAAAAGTAAACATGTAAGGGTTCATGGCCTTCCACGGCGTACGCTATTACTTTTTAACGCACGCCGTGGAAGCCTTCGCGGAGGACGGTTGCTTCCACGAAGTGTGTTAAAAAGTAATAACGCACACTTCAAAGGCCATTAACCCGCTTACACCATGGTCACTTACAAAAGCAATACAGAGTAACCAGTTTTTAGTCCTTAATTCTTGTTTTTTTCCGATTTGGATCGCTTTTCTCACAAAAAGCGGACTATATGTTACGCATCACGTAACATATAGTCCGCGTCACACCGCATCACCACTGCAGTCAAGATTCGGCGATATATATATATATATGCGGATCTTTCTGATGGGTTGAATAAAGCATCAGTTCAGAGAGAAAGTTCTCCTCTTCCTCTTGTTTTTGTCCAGATGATGAAGCACAAGGTTGCTTTAAAGAAGCCGGCGCAGTGATACAAAACATTGAAGCTAGGTGACCGGAACTTCTTTTTTTCACCGTGCAGTTATCAGGTTTTAACGCACACCCAGCAGCCAATCAGAATCGAGTATTCACCCGGACCATGGGATAAATGCTAATAATAGACAGTTGTGCATACTTTGGTTAAAGAAAAAATACGAATACCGGTTCTACCTTTAATATGTCTGTTTGAGGACGACTTTTCTTTGCCTTTAATAAGAAATGTGAACCATCTTACCCCATAGGGGAATGTGTGTCATTGTCTCCACTTAACTAAGTTTTTCATTCCTAGATCTGTATTCTATCAGTTATTTTCATTTGTATTCATCACTCAAGCTTTTGTCTTTCCAGAAAACTTTGCCAACGTCACCCTGATGAATTAAAAAAAACTGTAAGACACCTAACAAGGCTGCTAAATTACATTTCACTTCAGGATTTTATTTTTTAAATCTCCCCTCTGATTTGCTGACAGACCGACTCAGAGAACAGAGGAAGCTCCACGGGCCCCCAAAGGAGACAGATGGCTACTCTCCCCCCTCGCTGAGACAGGACACTCCCTCCTGATGGGAAGTTCACCCCATCTCGACCCGTTAGCGTGCAGATCCAACAACACCCGAACCCGTCACGACGCTCAAACAAACAAAGATTACCCAACAAGAACATTGGCTCCAGGTAAAGTCTTCTATGTAAGTTAGTCAAAGCTTTGCATTGGTTGGGGCGGGGCGGGGAACACTGCAATGCACCACTGACTCCTCCTCTTCCCTCACTCCATCTTTCCTCCCATCTTCCTCCTTTCCATCCCTTTAACCAATCGCGTCTCTGTCAGACAAACGTCTTCACAACAAACTCATGGATGTTATTGTTAAAAGACAAGACGACCAAAGAATACGGCCTTCAGGTGACGACTGAAGAAAAAAAACACGTCTGTTGATGTTCAAACTCCCCTCACCTCGAACCCAAAGTCTTTCCTTCACATCAGGTTCTACTGAGAGCATAAAATAATGTGTTATATAAAAAATGAATTTGAAAAAAATGAGGTGTGCATGCTTTTAAACTCACAGCATCCAAAATCCCTTGAAGGACCCTCTCCGGTCATCTTTTGATCTATTTTAAAATTGAAGTTCATTATGTCATTTTTTAGGAATAATCATAAAACCAGTTGTTTTCTAGGACAAATAGCTTCTGCAGAGCAGCAGCAGCTAATCAGAAACTCCCCTCTAAGTTCAAATCAAATCAAACTTTATCTATAAAGCACTTTTCATATAAAAATATAACACAAAGTGCTTAGTTGACTGATGGTGCGGAGTAGGCCTGCCCTAACTTCCCATCATCTCTCTCTCCCACTAGCCAACAGCCCTCATAGCCCAATCTAACATTAGTGGCGGCGAGTGACATTGGAGCCGTCCGGTTTTAATTTTAATCTTTAGCTTTAATTTTAAGATGAATTTTCTATATCTATGTGATAAGAAAAATGCCACAGGAACAAGTTAAAAACACCGAGCAATGAGTGGGTCTTTGAAACCAGTTTGAATATTTGATGTAGGTTTGTAGAAAGACGACAGAAAGAGGAAATGCTGGAGCTTGAAGTGAAAGGAGGGTTCCAGTGAACATTGGAGCGTCTGCTCGCAGACTGTGGAGGAGCAGGCGGTCGCAGCTGGAGCTGCTCTGCTTTTCTATGTCATCCATAACAAAGACACGGCTGTTCCCAAAGGAGGCATACATTAGGAAATGTCAGAGCTATAGAGGATGAGAAGGGAATCACTTGAATTCTTACACATTACAGTGGCTAAAAAAACACCCAAAAAAGTCCAAACTTTTAAAAATTCTTTGAACTTTTAGTAACACTAAACATATATTTGAACATCTTTGCAAACCTTTATTTGTATTCTTTACAAAAAAGAAAGAAAACAAATGATTTGTGCATGAATATGTTAAGCTTCATTTTTTTTTTAGATTTACTTTTCGACACTTCCTGATAAAACTCCTTCAGACATGCGATTGCATGGAGCAGTTCTCTGCATCCCATAGAATGACAAAACATGAAAACTGTGTTAAACTTGGCTGCACACCATTGGAGGAGGATCTGCAAGCATCCATGGAAAAAAGCTCTGTGCATGCTTCCTTTGCCTGAGAAAGTATTTCTTACATATAGTTGAACGCACAGAAAAGCGTATGAGTTGGGCTGCATCAATGCAAAATGTCAGAAGTGACTTAATGGAGGAATGATTTGAGTCCTGCTTCCTTTTCTTTGACAACCACTAGGCACTGAAAGAGTGTCTCATACATTTACATTGTTTATGCTAAATGCACAGAGCTAATATGGTTTTTATTATCAAAAACGGAATTTATAACCATTTTAAGGATTACTAGATGCAAAGTAGCCGAGTTGGTGTAACATTTTCTAAAACCGTCTTAATATTTAGTCCTAATAACTGAGGAGCATCAACATTTTAAGCTTTATATTTCTGTCTACTTTAAAAAGGACTTTTTTTTCCTTTTCTTGATTATGTGAAATAGTGAAATATCACATTTAAATCAAGTGTTCAATAAAACTCTAATAAATCTTTTTTATATAAGATTCAAATTCTGAGAAGATGCATGCAAGAACAAAACAAAAAAAAAGAAAGTTTGATTTTATTAATGTCTGGGTATCCTTTTGGCACCAAAAGGCTCCTCAGCAAACATTGAATTAAACTACTCATCTAAGACCATCCATGCATCCATCCATGCATCCATCCATCCATCCATCCATGCATCCATCTATCCATCCTTCCATCCATCTATCCATCCATCCATCTTCTTCGTCTTATCCAGGACCGGGTCAGTAATTCACCCATAGGTTCTGCTTAAGTGAAATAAACAAACTACAGTTAAGTCTAATTTTTAGGACTTTTCCGTCAATAAGAAGCCAAGAAAGAAGTTTGTCTTCTGTGATTCAGGCATTTTTGTGGCTTTTGTTGTTTTCCTCCATCCTCATCCATCTTTCAGTGTCACAAATCCCCCGGCATTTGTTTTCCCAGCTCCTCCCACGCCGTCAATCCCTTTAGGATGAATCCATGTTCAAAATGACTCCTCATCCAGGCCTCTTCTCGCCTTCAGACGAGGTGACACCTCCCCTCTTTCCTGGCAAGATTGCCGTCTGAAAACAGGACGGGAGGCAAATCTTTTCCTGAGTTGTTATTTTGGACTTCAGGATTTTCAATGACTTATTGGTCAATTTAGAAAGCAGGGTTTGCTGAAACGTGGAACAAACCATTTAGATGCTGAGCTGGATGATGATGTCATTTTGACCATCACTCCCTTGAAGTTAAAATTATGCATCCCTTTAATTTTTTATTTTATTTTCCTGGCTAAGAAATAAAAACCACCACGGGCCTTCCTTCAGTCTCAGTGACTTGGACAGTAAAGTGTTTCACATATGTGCATGACTCAAACTTTTGGCCTCGGTGAGAACATTTCCTAAAAAAAAAAAGCCACAAATTGTCATTTGTCAGTCATGGCTGATGCGCTGCGTCTGCCTCCAGAGTCTCAGCAGTTTGAGGATGTGAGCAAAGAGGCCGCTGCCTATGTGGAAAACTACAAAAAATACATGAATCTTTTTGACTTTCACTTAGAAAATGCATTTATTTTATAAAATAAACTGTCTTTTAAAGTCTTTTTTTTTTTATTCTTTAGACAAAAACTGCTTTTTTGTTATTTTCTTTATTGTTGGAATACATAACTTAGTCCATGAAAGTGAAATTTAGTTCAGAGTGTTTTTTTTAATTGAATTTCTTTGATTGAATTAGACAGAATGACTGTGACAAAAGAAAGCGTTCAGCACAAATTCAATGTTATTTTAACAACATCTACAACCTAAAAAAAGAGAAACTTTATTGATCTAAGATAGAATTGAACTTTTTTGGGTTTAGAAAAACATCTACAACTTTTTATCTTTTTAATATATAAAGAAAATGTTACAAGCAGTTGAGATAATTAGTGGCCTGCAGTCAAACGAGTTCCTGATTCGCTGATTGATTGATTGATTGATCGACGGGATCTTTCGTTCTCTGCTTTTCTGTCCGTCTGAGAGCCAGCTGACCCAATTCAGAGGGACACGGCGCCGTTTCCGTCTGACCTGCAGGCGCAGAGCACCCGAATCTGACTGCAGGGAAGCACGGCCCCGGGGCTGCAGCGGCTCGCCTGCAAACGGGGCCAAACTTTACAAACTTCCAGCGGAAATCCTGGTCAGGGCGACAGGGAGGGAAAGGGCAACATGGTGTGAAAAACATCCAACTGAATTATTCAGTGAGATGAGCGGAGCTTCAGCGACAGATCAGACCAGAGTCCTCAAACCTCCATCTCATCACAGTTTGCAGGTCAAACTGTGGAAGTGAAAATTTGAAATCCTGAGCTGAAAAGTCAAAACTGTCAGTTTTCAAGCCTCAGCAACAAGATGAATGACGTCCTTCATGAAACAGGCAGAAAACATAAACCTGCAGACTAAAAGCCGTTTTTAAAGAAGCAATTAGATTAAGCCCAAGAAAAATCTGTCTTAAGGACATTATTCTTTTTCCATTTTGTGTTGTTTAGTACATTTCAATGTGACCTATTTACAAAGAGCTGATTCACAACTGAAAGGTTTCTGAATATGAGAAAAACAACAAAGAAAATCATTCAGGTCCAACATTTAGGAGCGTTTGAATCCATTTTGGTCCAAATCAAAGTCGATTCGTCAAAAGTCAATTTAAGTAACAAACACTCTAATTTACCAGCAGATGACGTCAACCTCCCAGAAAAACTAAAACAAAATATGCAAATAATTTAATTCTCGTTTCTGCTCCTTTGTCATGAAGATCATTGGACTTTTGTTGTGTACTGAATATGTTAATGTAGTGAGACAACAAATAAACAAAAACAAACTGCACTAAATTAAGGAAATATTACCTCTCAGATTGAGTAGAATGAATGGAAAGGGCATCAACATATCTGCTTTTCCTCCATCTTGAAGCAAATTTGAGCAGAATTTAGGCATCAAGTCTCATAAAACCTCGAGTAATTATGTTTTAGTTTGAATTAAAGCAGATACCTGGTCACACATTATTCATTTATTCCAGATTTCAGCAAATGTTTCTAAATGGTAGGTTAACTCTTCAGGACTTTCCATTAAAAATATATAATATTATGAATTTAATTTTGCTTTAAAAATACATACATGTCAAAGTAGTACTGAAACGTAAAACTTTTCAAAGCACATGTAATCTCTTCTAAGAAATTCTGACCTTTAAAAAACCATCTACAAGTGAGTAAATGCGTAAAGCATCGCAATAAACCGCCCAAAAATCATTATAATACTACACAGGAGAACAGGAACCTCATAATAAATCATTTCCAGGAAAAAGTCGACAATTATTGAATGATGTGTCATGCAGGAAGTGATGTGAACGCCAGACCTGCTCTGAGCAAACATTTGGGTTCAAATGTCTTCTTGTTACTAAAAATGTGCAAACCACTAAAAGTGATGGTTCTCTGGGACACGAAGGACGTTCAAATTCATGTTCAACCGCAGCTAAATGCCGTTTTGAACACTGTGGCAGGTGAAATATATAATATAAGGTGATCTTTTTAAGAACTTTCCTTCTGATTTCTTGTTTTTCTGCTTCAAAACCAAGAATTTCTGATTTTGCGATAGTTTAGTAATATTTTTTAAATGAAATGTGTGTGTTTTTAAACTGTTTTGATAGAAAATGTAGACGCCATATTGATCTGACGTTGCTTTCATCTCTACATTCAGCTTGTAATTTTCTATGTATGTTGAGGACAAACTTCCCGTGAAGTTTCCAAACAGGCTAATCTTCCATCTCTCCATGTAACCCAAATAAAGAGCGTTCACGTTTCCTGACCGACATTTCAGAGCTTTGTCCGCTTTCAGGGCGGACGGGTGGCGTTGGGCTGAGCAGTAGCTGACCTGGAATCTAAGAGGGAAATTCAAGCCCGTCTCGCTGCCTCAGACGGGGACGCGAACCGAGCCGCTTCGCTCCCTCTGGAGCTCAGACGCTGGAGGAACTGGAGCAGCTGAAGCTGCAGCAGGACGGGCAGTAAATCACTGACCTGCACCACTGCGAGGCCTTTCTTATGCTGTTGCTGCAGTGAGCCCATGGCTGGAAGGGTATTTTTGTGAATTGGAACATATCAGAGGCAGAGAAGACGGGAAGAAAATGAAAACTGAGGATTTTCAGGAAGGAAGGATCAACTTAAAGGAGGACTTTGGAAGTTCAGGTCATAACTCTGACTGCACTTGTGCGAGAGGAAGTCATTTTGTCCTGCAGCCGTCCTGGACTGAAAGAAGCAGGTTGTTTTCATAATTCTTCCTCTTTTTGCTGCATCTTTGAGCAAAAATGTCCATCCCTACCACAATCTAAACAGCCTGCCAAAAAAGGCACCCGGTATAAATGTGTTTTTAGACATAGTGAAAGACCCACCCCTCCCAGAAATGATGACATCACAGTGGGAGAAACCTTCAAAAGCATGAATGGAACCAAAACCTTTCTTATGGGACGCAAACAATAAATAAATACATGAAATTCGCGTGTTAGGAAGTTTTGAGATGAATAGAGGATGGCGACAGGACCTACAGCCTGGGGGCAATTTTGTGGGAAAGAGGGAAATATTTTCCCTTTTTTTTTGTTTATTTCACAAAATTTCACACTAATATTTAACTGGCAATTTTGTAATAAACACAAAAATCCTTTTTTTTAGTACCCTTCACAAACCCCCAGAATTTTTCAATCTATATCCTCCCATGACTCCTCCAGCATCGTTGAGAAACTACTTAGTTGGTTCCAGAAGTTGTCTATTCTGAACAGCGTTAACGTGGCGAGCTAGCAAAAGTGGCGTTTACCTGGTGCTCACAGATTCTTCATTAGAATATTGTGAAAATGCAACACATGAATTGTTGGCTCAATATCTCAAAATATTATGAACATTGAAAGCTGTTGCTAAGGAAATCCCCAAAATTTAGTTTTGCCAGTTCTGCTACAGATTACACTGACCTGTCCGTCACCCCCAGGCGAGCAAAAACTAAAATGGTTGCTATGGAGATAAAACCAACAGAAAAAAAGTGGTTTTCATATAAACGTGTCATGCAGCTTTGCCCGGAGTGGCAGGGGCAGAAGAGGAGAGTTAGAGGTGTTAAGCAGCCACTCAGGCAGTGAGGGCGGGTCATAGGGGCGGGTCATAGGGGCAGCGAGGACGGGGTAGGGCAGCATCTGTGGGCCGTATGATGTCATTCACCGCTTGATTTGTTGTTTTTTTTCACAATTATTTTACACATCAGCTTCACTTAAACTGTGGTCATGCAGTATGACCCAAAAAACAATATTTTCTAATAATAAATAAGAAAAATAAAGGTTTTCTTTGTTTTTGCATGAAGGTTTTTTTCTCTACACATTATTAATGATGGGAATATGTAGACAACAACGCAAACTGGAGAGTCTGATCTGGATTTCAGAGCTTTTTCTGCATTCGCCCTGCAGATGCAGTGAGTTAAGAACCTGCTTTAGTGAAGCTGTGGCTTCATTTTAATAAGGACCCTGTCAACCCACATTTACCTCCACTAAGTATCTGTGCTGCTTTCTTCTGCCTTTCTGTCCACCTGCAGATTTGCCTCATCCTAAACCCATCATTCTATCTCCAGCCAATTAGAAACAATTGCTCTGTAATGATTATTTTGCTTTCTCAGGCTTTTAAATGAGTCACATCCACAACTTTGAATTGTTGAGGGAGAAATGAGCACAAACAGAGATGTAACAGCTTCCTCCACTTGGAAAAAAGTCCAATTCTTTGAAAAAGAAACTTCCCAGTGAAGCTCGTCTGAGTGATTTGTTCACCTCTGGGATTCCTGGACCCACAGTATGTTTCCCTAGTGTGTTTGCTTTAACAGATGAAACCAGTTTAACTGCAATAATCGACCTTCGTGTTTGCTTTATATCGAGCTCAACCTGAGGAACCACCTCAATCCTGACCAAGCAGCACCTGCTTAAAAGAACCAAACCAAAACAGATGCTCATACGGTTCTGTGGTCCTTCTCTGACTCTCAGCTCCACAGCTGAGAATTTAATATTCCAACAAGTTTATTTTCTCATACAAAAATAAAAAAACAGAAGTAACTGTTAACCCAAGTCGGATCACTGAAGCGATTTTTTGTGCTTTTTGTTTAAATCTAATAGTATTTAAAATTTCGCAGCAAAATGAATCGGGTGGTCAGGTGGGGGCCTCCACTGAAACGGCCACGTGTTATTTCCTGTTGTTGCGTCAGTCAGCATCTCCCACCCTCCCTCCATGCAAGCAAGGTCACTTCACGACTCGGGGATGTTCCACGTGTCGTCAAACAGTGGAAACGTCCGTCCGCCGCCGCCGTCAATCCCTTTGATGTACAGGCATGAAATACCAGCTTTGAGCCGATTAGCAAAGGACAGTCGCATTTTCCAAAGTGGAGGGGGTCAAGGTCAACGTTTTCCATAAGACTGCATTTAAGATGTTTACACCTAAAAAAAATACAAGACAATCTTCTAAATCTTGGATTACTTTAAAGTGTAAGGAGAGAATTTAAAGATGTAATCCTCGCTCCTCGCAGCCTATCGGGGGAGGAGAGGTTTCACAGTCCTGCAATACCGCAGGCCAAAGTGGGGAGGGGAGCGATCCGAAGATGCCTGTCGGTCAAGGCTGCAGTTTTAAGATGCCCTCTGCAGGAGTGTGCATGTGTGGGTGTGGGGGGGGAGAGTGGAGTAGAGTTTTCAAATTCCTTACATTTCATCCCGGGAATATCTCCCATCTCTAGTTCCTTTCTGGAGTTAAACTGCCGATTTGCTCGTGCTCTGATCGAGTGTCAGACACTAAGGTGCAGCTCCAGATCTGACGGCAGCAGCATGAAATGACTGCTGGGATTCAAACCCTTTAGCGGTAACGCGTGTCCAGCAATGAGGCTTTTACTTTGCCCCTCTGCTGGCATATCTGCTGACCTACAGCTGGTTTCTTGGAGGGGACGGCGGGGTTGTCACGGTCAGCAGGAACCGTCAGTCATCAGCGGCGAGGCAGCTGCTGATCCGTCAGCTGCCATGACCTCAGATCAATGGGCTGCGGCAGGAGCACAGAGCGGGAAAACGATTCTCCGCTCCACCGAGGGCCGCGGTCTTTCCTTTACAAGCTAGGATGCAGCACTTTTGGCCTCTTTTTGGATATTTATGTTAAGCTTTTTCCTTTGATGTTGATGTTTGCAGTGACTGATAGTTCATGTTCTCCACTATCCAGGTAGCAGCGAAAACACATAAATGTTTATTTAAAAATGAAAATGTCCATGCAGAGTTTTAGATGTCAGCAGAAAGTCTCTGATCTTTAAACAACAAATTCATTCTTCACGTCAGACATGACTGACAAAAGTAAAGTCCAGATGCAGCTTGACGACAGTGATAACAGTAAGGAACAATAAGTGGATCAACTGGGAAATAAAAAATATGTATTTTTACGATTGCAAAGTACATTTTTTCCACCCTTCTAAACTGTGTTCAGTATTGTTGTTCTTTGACTATCGACGGTTTTAAATCTGCGATAAATCTAAGACTGAAGCTGCGTTCACACCGATCCTTCGGCAGTTCCAATGTTAAGTCGACGGATGTGATCAGAGGTCCTGCAGTCTGGTGGCAGCGAGTTTTAGGCGGTGCAGCCAAAATTCTGCTGGGAGTTCAAATGTCGGAACTTTAGGGAAGTATTTGCATGGTCTCAACCAATCAGGAACTCCGCTTTGGCCTGTGGCGTGTTGATGATGAAATCAGAAGGTGGAGTCCAAAAACCAACATGGAGGAGAATCGGATGGTTCTTCTCCAGAACTTCAAGATCTTTTTCTTCTATTGAGACAATTATAATGATAAAAAAATGGAAACTTTTTTCCTCCCTTGGACTAATGCAGGAAAAGTCGTCAAACTTTGTTACAGAGAGATGGAAGTAGAACTGAAAGCGTCCGTCATTCAGATGCAGATCCTGCAGTAGATGGTGAACCTCAGCGTACCAGATCCAGACATGAAGAAGTGTTTACCTAATGCTCCTTAAAACGCATCCCATGCATTGTAAATGGGATATACAGATATAAAGTCAAAGCTGGCGTTGGACAGTAGCTCCTCCCACACGTGGCTGGAGCGTCAGGTTTATCAACACACTTTTGGACAAGCGTTCAGCTGCGAATTTGTGTCTAAACAGAGCCAGAGGGTGAAAAGTCGCCACGCAAAAAGCATTTGGTGTGAGTGCAGCACAAGGTTTTGTCAGAACTGCATTAAAAAAGCAGGGTACTGGAAAGTCCCACAGTCCTTTAAGGGGTTACAGAGTAATGAGTAGTAAGTCTTAGGGCCAACATAAAATAAATAAATAATTCTCTTAAAACTGACCTTTATTCTCATAAATGTAGAACTTTAATCTCATAAATTTAAGCCTTTTTTCTTATAGAATTAAGATAAATGAGAAAAAAGTCGAGAATAAATAAGTTAGTCCTTATTTTATGATGATAAAGTGATGATAAAAATTTCAGAAGCTCCAGGTTGAGAATGTATGAGATTAAGGTAATAAATGTCTGAGGCTCTTCACTAAAATATATACATAAAACAAAAAAAGAACCAATGTGGGGTTTCATGATAGCACACATTTCAGCTTTGATTTCACAAATAAAGACATTGTTTTTTAGGTAGAAGGACATTGAAAAGAATATGCAGGCCTCCTCAGAAGAGGATTGTTGATGGAGGCGGATAAAAATAATGATACTTTGGGAAAAAGCTTCTCCATGTAAAATTATGACCTTTTTTCCTCATAGTTTCACGTCTTTATTCTCATTAAAAATGACTCGTTTCACCTAATTCTATGGGTTTATTCTCAAAGTTACAACTATTCCGATAAATATATGACTTTTGTAAAATGATGACATTTTTTTGTCATCCTAAAATATCCCTTCGAGGATTATTAAAGTTGATCGTGAATCTTGTTTATGACTATTTCCTATTTTTTGTAATCTCATTTATTCATCTACTTTTGTTGCAGTTGTTAATGTTTTTTTGCAATTGTTTTTTTGTTCTTGAACAGTTGCTTGTTGTTAATTTTTTAGTGTGTACTTCTATCATATTTATTTATTTTTTTTTTACAGTTGACCACATGTTTTACATTTTCGCAGCTGTATTTATTTAATATTTATTTATTTATTTAATAATCTCATTTTTGATAATAATTTTTCATTCTAATTTTAGTAATATTTTCAATGATTTAATATGAATGTCATTTTTTATGTCCTTTTTTGATGTTATATCATACAGATTATTTCTGAATGTCGTTTTTGCTGCCACAGATAAATGAAATTTCCCCATTGTGGGATTAATAAAGTCATTTATCTATCTATCTATCTATCTAAAGTTATGACTTTTTTCTCATAATTGTACAACTTTATTTTTGTGAAATTACAACTTTATTCTCATAGGATCCTCAAAGGTTCGGCTGCTTATCTGAACGACCATCTGACAGAAGGAATGCTTGAAATCTCCAACATGCACGGCTTCTCAGGAAGCAGAAGCCGATTGAGAACACGTGGGTTAAAGGCTGCAGGATTTACGTCAAACCACTCGGTCCACCGGACCGGTCCAAGGTTCTGGTTGTGAACACCATGAAGGACTTTGAGAAGTGTCTGATCAGAGACGTCTGAAACAACATGGAGTAATAAACCAAAGAACCAAATAATTTCAAGAAATATGACACCTGGATTCATCACTTTCTCCATCGGCTGACGTCACCTGAATAACAGCAGAGAGTTCTGACCTGCAGACAACTTGACTACAACTTTCACCGAGCTGATATCAGCTGAAGAAGGATATGGACCTGAATCTAATGTCTGCAGACATAACATGGAAGAGACTAGAAACTGTTTAAACCCAGAAGATCAGCTGTTAATCAGCAGAAGAAGAAATGCCAACCTTGGACAATCAACAGATTATGGACCCTTTTATTTTTCCCTTACAGAAAGAAATACAAAAAATATATAAGAAAGTAAAACAAATGATTAATCAATTATTGAAAATGGTTAAATTGATCGATGTTTAATGATATTACTTCACTTGCTCCAAAAAATTCATAAATTGATTCAAAAATCTTTCCCCATGTAGCATAATTCTGCACGTTTTTAACTTTTGATACTTGATGAAATTTTGCTATGAAAATTCCTGAAACAGTGTTGTCTATTTTACTGATATAGTATTATGTTCTAATCATATGAATGACTTTTATAAGTAACATAATCTGCATATATTTTAGATAACTGATCTGCATTTGTCATGTTGATTTCTAGAATAGTTATTTTTACATAATAATGAAGTAATTCATCTTTGTCATGTGCTTTATTGATACTTTATGATACTTAATTCTGTCTGATAAAAGCTAGGAACCGGATATTGATAAATCATGTAATAAAATGGTTATAGTATAACGGGGTGGAATTATATAAGTTCGCCTCCTTCCACTCCCTTTCAAGCAATATTTATTAATATGTCTAATTATCCTAAGTTTGATTAGTTACTGTATGAATGTATAACTGAAGATTGTATTGCTTTTGTGTATTGTTTCTACTTGATTGCTTGAAATAAACCATTTCAAATCAAAAAAATCAAATCATAAATGTATGTAATTTTTGTATTCTTACGGTGGCCTCAATACTCTGAACTCAAATGTTTACATTTATAGCTTTTTAAGGAAAGTGTTCCTATCGTACGCACATTCATAACACAACATCACTCCTCCCTAATCTGTCTCACACACCCATAAACCTTTGTTATCCTCCAGCAGGTTCATTGCCTCAGCGGAGCTCAGGATGGACAGAAATGCATGGCCAAGGTGAACAGATGAGTCTATTCTCCTCCTCCTCCTCCTCCTCCTCCTCTGACAGCTGAGAAAACAGAGCCCAGAATGGACACCACCTCCCAGCTCTTGGCCCTGTGCAGCCGTCACACGCTCACAGAGGAGATGTGTGGAAACATGTGGAAACGTGATCCTGCTGATAACTAAAGCCCTTTAATTCCAAGACTTTGAAAACTCAGTCCAACACGGTTACACGCGGGCTTGACGAGCCCCAGCTTAAACACACGCTCACACTGTTGGAACCGCCACAAGAACAAAGTAAAGCGAGCGTTTTATTAGCTCGACTCAAGCCAGCGCCAATCCCTTCCAGTGAAACAAGAGCTCTCATCTCACTGCTAATCTGTAGTCTGAAAGAGTTGGCAGGCCAACGGTGTACACCCGATGCCCTCTGAGGGGGGTGAGGCGAGCGTTGGAGCTGCAGAGCTGCATGCTGAAAGCCCGCATCGCTGCAGATTTCCATCACGCCTGTGCAGACGCTCACGTCTCTGGGGGTTCTGCAGCGGCTTCTGTGGACGCAGACCCGTCATTTCAGAGCTGGAGCCAACACATCTGTACTCGCTTGAACCAAAACAAAGCCTCTGCTCCGGCTGTCCCAGCAGAATTATCAACTGGACTGAAGCTGGGAGCAGGAAAATACATCACTGATACGGACATCACTTTCATTTGATGCAAGAAAAGTATAGTGGGGTATTTCCCTGGTCACAGATACCTTTAAAAATCATTATGTGGTATTAAAAATTACAATAAATAAAAAAAAAATCATTCTATTCATCAATTGAGAATTGTATGGTTCATGACAACAATCAAAGCAATTCATGACATTAATGTAAAAAAAAGGCTAAAGGGTTCAAACTTAAATTTTCAGGTAACTGTGATTACGTTTTCATTTCAGTTCTTCTCTTTTACCTGCAGAACTCTACAAATAAACCTGCTTTGGATGTGGGAGGGGCCGAGTTACTGGCTCACTGGCTGTGGAAAAACGATGGATTCTTCTAAATGGTGTCTTTTCTCACTTAATAAAAAGCTTTTGGTAATAAAAAAGGAAAACTGCAAAGACAGAAAACTAAAAGCTGCAGTCGAAAAGAAAAATGCTGGTTGGATGCGGGTCAAAAGTTTAACTCATAAATTGAGCAAAATGTACCCGGCGCCAACGATTATTGACCTACAAATCAATATATAAATATTTTTTTAAAAATAAAGAAAATAAGAGTCCAAAATAAATGTGCACAATTCTCTTAAAATCCTAGCATCACCTCATAAAGGTTATTCTTCAATGATTAATTAGTTAAATGATCAATCATGGCACTGTGATTTTAACAAAACAAAAAGTTTTAGGCTTCAGGTTACAAAAGCAGTTGCAGTAATGTAAAATCGTATAATCGTGGCTCTTAACACTCAAACTTAAGTTTCAGTGACGACGGCTTCTTTTGTGCAGCTCCATCTGTGTTTAAATGATGTCTGGAAGGCGATCAAGGCACAGATTTGAGGATGTTTAGATTGAATTGTACTGATAAAATGTTCTACCTTGCTAATGAGCTTTGCTACCTAACAGATAAAAAAAAAAAGATAAATCTGAGGTTCGTCTACAGGTGCTGGTAACCAGAACAGGGGGGGCCATGAGCTCATTTTAATCCCGGGTGGGCTGAACAGAGCAAAGAAGTTATGTTTGTCAGCCACCTTCAAGCACAGATTTGCTTTTCCCATAATTTCTCCTTTAATATTTGATGAGGGTTTCGTGTGTTCTATTAGCTGTGAACTGCATGTGAGGTCTGTGTCAACAGTGGTGATTTAGTCCGGCGCTCTGCAGAGTGTTGGTTCTGCCAGCTCTCGTGTTTCCTGGCTCCTGAACGCGTGTTGGGGCACATCGCTCTCGTTCCTGATTGGCTGTTGTCGGTTAAGGCAGACAGCCTTTGATCTTTCCACGGCTGTGGCAGGGATGTTAAGCACAGACCTTTGTTATTTTCTGGCAACCTGCAAACCATGAGGACTGCAAATGAAGGGTCTGCGCGTCGTCGCACGGACGCTATGGCGGTCAGCGGGCTGACGGGCCATACAGAATCAGCCGGCTCAGGTGCAGGTGCCAGCGTTTTGGTTGCCAAAGCCGCAAAGTGAAGGCTGGCGGTTTGGTAAAAACCATCTAAGGCTGTCACAGAAGCTCTGAAACTAGCGCCTCCAGGTTAAAGAGGAGACGGGTGAACAAACCTTTCAAAATCAGGCTTCCTTTGTCAGTTTTTCAATGTGTTAAAATGATTTACCAACATGTGTGTAAATGTGTTTTTCTGAAAAGGAGAATGAATGGAGTACACAGAGTTCATCCCTGCAGACGGCGTAGCTGTGAATTATTTAAAAGGCCAGTCAGCCTTCACCAAAGGCTCCGAGCTCCTGCTGATGACCCCTGGCGCCACAGACGCCCTCTTTGCATCCTCATCCTCAGAAAGATTCTTTAAAGCAAACTCAAAACAGAATAAGGGGTTTTAAAAAAAAGGGGGGAGTTTGTCCACAGAGACGCATGTAGAGTCCAGGCCTGAAGGGGGAGCGCTTAACTATTCCATGTGATGCTCCTTCAGATGAAGGGGGGGGGCCCATCGCTCATTAGAAGAAGTCTGTGCTTGAAGTGAAACGAACATGCCAAGCCTCACCTGCTGGGCTACTCTGGTGAAGAATTCAAACCCAGCCATGAAACTACAGCCACACCCACATTTTCCTCCACAGATATGAAGTTTTATCAAACATTTGAACTCATCTGAAATGGTGATAAATTATAATTTACACTAAGTTACTCTTAAAATGGCTAAAGTCCCACTCTGGTCATCTTTTGATCCATTTTCTAAGCGATCCCAGTGGTCTTTTGATTATGATCATGCTTCAGGCAAGAATTCTGAACAGAAATTGTCGTTTTCGCGGACATAGTTTCAGCAGAGCAGCAGGAGTTGATTAGAAAAGTAGTAGAGGTACGCAAGGCTAGTGGAAAAACTCCAATCATCTTTTTAATTTGGCCCTTTTTGTCTGCTCCTGATTCGTGACAGTAGAAATGACGAAATACTTAGAGATGAAATTTTAAGCTCAACTGCCCTTATTTATGTCCATGAGGAGAGAAATGCCACAGGAAGTGGGTCCTTAAAAAATTCTCAAAGTAAATACAATATAACAACATTTAAACTGCATTTAAATATAAGTTCATCTTGTCTGAGTAAATTAAAGTGCTTCTTTATTCTACAGATTGCACCAGTTCAATATACCAGCATACAAGTAAATTAGGAAGATTATTGAAAGATTGAATAATATTAGGGAAGATACTGAAATGGGACTGACTGACGGCATAAAAATGCCAGAAAATGACCAAACCTGCCTGTTTGGTGGGTTAATCTCATTTTTAAAGACGTGTTTAAGAAGACTCACCAGGAGCAAAAGAAAACAAAAAAAGTCCTTCATTCTATTCATTTGTTCATTAGCAGCTGAATGTGTGCATACTTCCAGTGGGAGCTGTTGGTGAAACGCCACTTTTAAGCGTGACCCACGGCCCCCCCCCCCATTATGAAAAATGGTTTCCCCAGCCGTGCAGAAACAGATTACTGGGCCAAAGCGGCTCCTGCTCAGAGATTCCTCCCCGTCGCCTCTCCTCGCTGCTAAATATCACCGGTCCTTTACTCTAATCGGACGTGCGGCGCCGCTCTCTCTGTTCAGGGCTCGCGCTCCGTTTGTGCCATTTCAGACGGACGGCAACATCCTGCGTGACGTCAAGGCGGGCTGCTGCTGCTGCGGTTGCCGTGGCAATGGCATACCATAATGAGCCCCCTCAAGAACCCATGCTGATGCTCCTGCTGCTGGCTGTCACTTCAGCTCTCCTCATGCATTAAACTCCTGTGGAACGGGGAGGAAGGCCTGCAGCTGCATTCAAACAATGACCGGCGCTCAGATTTCTGCCATCTTTTCCAATTCGGCTATTGATCACTTCAAACATGTCTGACAGACGTCTATCAAAAAACAACCACATCATTCTGAAATATGGAAAATAGGTTTAGAAAAGCGCTCCCCCCAGAAAAAGTTGTACAAAATATAACATCTTTGACCCTTTGACCCCTGACCTTTAGCTCCAGTGTTGATGCTCTTTGAATTATCATACCAGTTTACGCAATTAACGCAGCTCCAACAAATTCTGAAGAGCAGAAAAGCAGCTTTTGGCTGATATGCAGCATTTTATAGAAGCAAAGTGCTTAACAAATGTCATTTCCTGTTGCTGTTAAAAACATATGGTTTGTGGTCAAATTAGACTTTTTATTTTGGGATACATAAAAACTAATAGCACAACAACCGTCCCTAGAGGTTGTGTCAATCATGGCTCTAGCTGCCGTTACTTTTCTTAACAAAAAGATTCAGTCTGGAATCAAAAGATCGCCCTTTGGCTTCCTGAAATGAATTTTGACGTTTCTTCCGTCAGGGCCTTCTTCAGTGCTGTTGCAATATTCTGAAGCTACGTTCACGCCGCCTCCGGCAACGCACAGTCACACCAACACTTCCTTTATTTTCCGGTTTTTTCTTCTTTTTCCCTGGAATATTATGCATACTTGTGTTTTTGGCTTCCACATTCAAAGCATCTCCGACTTAGATTTGGCGTGAATGGCGTCCATTTTAAATAACCAGGGCCGACCGTTTGAAAGTTGATCATGGAGGAGAATTGAATAATTGCAGTTTGTGCCCAAGAGGAATTATTTTTCAAGCGCTAGTAAACAGTCGATAAAGAAAAAGAAGCCCCTCCCTGTTTGTCCAGTGTGAACCCCTTTCCCTAATCCAGACCTACAGTAACATAAATTCCATTTCTATTGAGTACAACACTTGCACAAATAGACTTTTCTGTAGAGGATAGCATGAGCTGTAGAGGTCGGCTTCCCTCCTCTTTGGTGTTGCCGTTGGCTTAAATGCAGTTTTGGATTGCAAATAAAGGGAATTTTAAACTGGACTCATAAAAAGGGGCGGGACTAAAGCAACAGCTGTGCAATGATCTGAAACAGCTTTGGTGCTCGGATCAAAAGCCCCTTTACTAACTTTGATCTGCTCTTTAAAAACGTGTAAAATAAGGTTTGAAGAGCAGTATTCTCGTTTTCTCCAAACATCTTTGTTTCGCACCACTGGAGATGTGGAACTGTTACTTTCCATTAGCTAATTGGCAAATCGAATTCTTCTAAAGATTTTCATTTTCAGCGTCTTTTTGAGGAAACAAGTGTTAGCCATTAGTGTAAAAAGGTTTATATTTGACTGCTTTAGAAAACGGCGAAGAAACCCATCAGACGCACCCTGAACTGCTTGAGACGGCTAAAAAAAAAACAAGAGGATTAAACGGATGATGGAGGACTCATGCAGTGGCATGTCATGATCTTTATTTCTGAACGTCTGACCTCAGCAGAGCAGAAATCTCATATCCAGCAGATATGCGATACTGGTGGAGCTGGACAGAAGTTTGGATCCGGAGCAGACAGTTTTCCAGTAAAGGCAACATCCTGACGTCATTTTAATCACTGGAACACCATCGCTCTGTGGAATGACTGTAATTCTAACTATAAAAGTCCCACTCTAATCATTTTCTGATCTATTTCCAAAGTGTTCCCAGTGCTCTTGTAATTAGAATTATGCTGTTTTAAGCCAAAAATTTCAACAACAACAAAAAAAACCTGTCATTTTCAGTTTGTTAGAAATTCCCCCTCAGAGTTGTCTGCAGGACTATTGTCGCTGCGTAAGCCTGCCCTGGTCTCCCATCACCCCTTCATTTACACATTTTTCCGCTAGCTTACAGCCTCACATTCTGAACCTAAAAGCACCAGTGCAACAAAAATGGCGAGCAATATCGGGGCTATCCATCCGGACAGTTTAGAGCCAGACTCCAGATCAGACGAGGAGAACAAAGACGTTCCTGGGTCTGTTTGTCTGCAGGTGGATGATCAGAATGGAGCAGAGCCATTTCCAGCAGCCTTTGTTTCATCCGCTCCTGATTCACGACGACTTTAATATAGAAATAGTCAGAAATGCGATTATGAGCTTAATTTTCTTCAAATGTGTCCATCAGAAAAATGCCACATGTTAAAATCATGATTCTTATCCGAGTGGGTCTTTAAATATGTGCAAGATTTGATATTGTTTGGTTTACGTCCAATTTCAAAAACGTGTTTCTTGTTCTGATGCTCAGTTGAAACCTGGATTTATGAAATAATTAGCCAAGAGCTTTGGGTTGTGGACAAAACGGTTTAGATCACAAATTTTAAAAAAAAAGGTTGAGAAATAAGAATAAGCCGCAGGGGAATTAGAGTCCCGTCTAGAGATTCCTGAAAGGAGAATCGCTTCACTTCCACGTTGAGGAGAGTCTGAGGAAAAAATGTGAGCATGCTATCCATAAAGTGAGAGATTTACAGAGATGTCTAGCTGTGAGGAAGCCCTGGCTGCAGCAGAACATGTTGGCTTCCTTCTGGAAGGTGGAGAGGATGGTTTTAACCTCCATGCTGAGACTTCTCCACCTGGACCCCAGTTGTAGATAAGCAGCAGTTTCTGGATGGATGAATTAAACCCTTACATTTATCCACTTTCCTGTCAAATCTTCAATCTTACACATAAACATCAAATCCATGCGGCCCGTTTCAACATCTGCTGAAACATGTGGAGTGGGTGGAGGTCAGGCTGAGGTAGTGACGGCGGCACCTGTAGATGATGCTGGTGCTCGTCTCTGTGAGGAGATCAATATCCGCTCAGAAGCTGCAATTTGCAGTTCAAGAGGAGCAGCTGGAGATTTTATGGTAATCAGATCCACAAGTAACAGCTCTTCATTCACAGCTCTGCCAGAAACCACCGGCCCTCTATGGGGGGGGGCTTTTAACCAGGAAAAACAACAGCAGCTTTCTTCTGGTTCTTAGGTTTTTACCTCATTTACATACTCAGATGTGTGACCTTATTTCTCTTTTCCATTTCTATCTTTTCCTTCCTTTCCCTCTGAACCCACGTTGTGCTGCTTCCATGCTTTCTTTTTTCAAGTAAAAATCCGTCTTCGGGTATTTAATTCACTTCTTTGTCAGTAATGTTCTGCGTCTCCTCTTGTCTCCTCTTATATCCGTTCACATATGCCTCCTCCTCCTCTTCCTCCTCCTCTTCCTCCTCCTCTTCCTCTTCCGTGGTTATCAAGTGGATGCTGATGACAGGCGGGTGTCTGCCTGCCAACTTTCCCAAAGTGTTGCTGCATCACACTAGCAGACGGGTAAGTGGAGGCCCATATCACAAATATATAGACCATATATTTGAACAATAATTAAACTGAAAGCGTTTTAACCTTCATCACTGAATTGGATGTTAAAGCTGGGAGTCAGCAGTCTTCTTATTTTTTTTTATATGTCATATAGTCATAAATGGTTTTAAAAGTTAAAACATTGCAGGTGATTATAAAGAAAAAATAAAAATATATATTACAGTTAATACATTTGGAATCATTTGTTTAGGTTTGGATGCAAATATCAGGAGTATGTTGTTGTTGTTTTATTCGGTCTGATTGGACGAAATAAAGTTTGATCTTTTTTTTAATCAATGTAATTTATAGTTTGTAAAGTGGGGGGGTGGACGCACGTGGCTGTAAAAACAAAAACCTTGAAGGAGGAAGCCACGATAAAAAAGGTTTTGCTTCTCACCTTTTTCAAAATACACTGATTTCTACAGACTGCAGGATTTAGTCTGAGCCCTTTTGGAGCTTTTTTTTTCCTACTTTTCAATTTGCTCTAATAATTTCTCTTTATGGTTTTGGTTCCAGCTCTGGACATCCACCTGTTCAGTACAAACCCCAGCTTCTCTCTCTACAGACATTTTTCATTCTATTACAAAATAATCCTACAGTGAACCTGAAACCGTCCAAAAACATTTTCATTTCAAGTTATAGACTTCATCATTTTGACGAAAACAAATAAAATAAAATAAAAATGTAAAAAATAAAAAAATCACATAAATTGAGATACATTTTCAAGGAAAGATCAAGCGTGTAGAGATAAAATTAAATATGAATCTAAAAACAAAGCAAAGTAATGGTTAAGCTTTAAATTTTGAATGAAAACTATACTAATGGGGGGGGGGGTGATTGTAAACAGCTGATTGTCAAACTCACAGGTGAGTCCAGAGTCTAGAACAGGGGGGGGGGCAAAATTATGTCCTTTAGGGAAAAACACCAAAGACGACACCGGCAGCGTATAGCCAGACACCCAGGAAGGGTCTAGAAGGTCTGCTGCAGCCCCCCCCCATGCCAAACAGCAGGGAGGCACAGGAGAACGGAGAGTGCAGGCCCCAGGAGGATAGCCCTCCACCTCACTGGGGGGCCAAGCACGGGACCCGACCCCCGGACAGCCCCCCCAGCCCACCGCCGCCCGGGAGTTCAGAGCATCCTCCCTCCCCAACCCCGCGCACGAGGCGGGACCCGTCCCCCGCTCCAGGTAAGAGCAAGGCAGGTTGCCGCCCACCTCCCCCCTAAGAGAGGTGGGGGTCCCTGAAGAGGGTAGTGACCATGGCCTGACCAGGATCACCCACAGATGGAGGTTTGGAGAGGGACGGTGCAAGACCCCCACCACAGGGACACGGACACTCCCCAGCTCAGAGGTGATGCGATCCCCGGTTCATGGTCCCGTCAGAGAACTCTGGGATGGGGGGCCGATGATCAGAGGCCCCACCTTCCTTGTGTAAGGCATGTGTTGTTGGTGTGTACATTGTTGAGGGGTAAAGGCTGTGTGTAATACTGGGGTGCAGTCAAAATTGGTGGGTGGGGCACTGAGAGGACATCACCTGATTGCTCACAATGACGTCCAAACACCCCCCCACCAAGAGGCCTCAAATGACTATGGTGCAATTAAAACCAAGAAGGGAGGGGCCCGATTCCATGCGACAACCATGGGAGGGGGGCCACTGCCAAGTAGCTCCCACCTGGACTGCATCACAGGCTGAGCCCCCCCACATCGCCCTAATAAGTGGTTGTATGAATCATATTTCTTATTTCTGTTATCAGATTCAAGCACTTTGTCCAAAATGTAACCTTTTTTTTTTTTAAACCTCGACAACATTAAACTCAAACTTATTCCAAGGATTTAAGCACTTATGTCAGCGCTTAAATCAATCAACTGATTATGCTGCTGCAGCTAATTATTATGGAGCAAAACCCCCAAAACTTTCACTTAGTTAAAAATTTACAACGATGGCCAATGAAAACCAGATGACAGCATGTACTGTTCATTAGAAAGCAGCTTTTTATGACCGAAGCAACAGAAAAATCCTGAGCCAACTGCAATGAAATCCATATAAAGAGGAAGAAAAAAAAAATAGATCAAGTAGAAATGGAAGCAAACATCCGTTCAGGAAGACTGTGAGGATGAAGAGTAAAACCCTCATGTCCCAGCAAAATAAATCCCTTCTGCAAATGTGTTACTAACTAAACAAACATAAACACTGGTCTAAACGGAGATTAGAATGAAATGGATGTTTGTCAGCAGACAAAGTTCCTGTGACTGACAGATGGAGAAACAGAGTTTCGGGATCCTGATAGTGGAGTCGGGGTGCAGAGATTTCCAGCGCGTTGCCATGAGCAGCAGAGCAGCCAGCAGCTCCTCCATCCCTCCCTCTCCCATCACCATCTGCCTCCCGCATCATCGTCATCCCTTTCACATATTCCTGAAGTACACATCATTGTTTCTCTGAATGGCATTCATCTCTTGCTCATAATTCCTGTTTTTTTGGGGGGGGTTTCTTTTTCCTCTACCTTCCTGCAGCATCCTTCCACATGACTGGAGCACGAACGCGTGACATTGAGCAGACAGGGTGCCATGTCGGGCCTCAATAATTCAGCACCTGTCAGATGACGGATAAATGAACAGGACCGCTGACGAATGCTCCAACTATTTCAGAACCGACCAAAGCTCTGTGTCTTCAAGCTTTCTCAAGCCTTCATCAAAGTGTGGGACGTTTTCCAGAACTGGAGATCAGGTTCAGATGCTTAGATTCGAGCTTTAGATGTCGTCCACTGAACCACAGCCATGTCTTCCTACATTTGAGTGGAAAATGAAACCTTCATATGGATTCTGAGAGACCAAAATGAAGCTTAAAGTATTGGATTTAGGTCCGCCCACCAGTCCAAACCCTTGACAGTATATGAGAACTGGACTGAGTGACTCCTCCCCCCTCACTCTCCAAACAGGAAGCACCCGCTGGTTCCAAAAGGCCAAACTCCTAAACACTTCTACAGATCTGCTACCATTTTCTAACGTGTACTTGTTAGTCCTTATTTTTCAAATAAAGGATTATTTGAAACTAATCCTTAATCAAAGATGGTGGTGCGAAAACGTTTGACCGATTCTGCTGCTTTAACGGGGTAAGGGTGTGGATTCCCAACAAGCTCCCCCCTGATTGGCTAGGGCTGCACGATACGAGGAAGACTCGCCATTTAGTGGTCAAGATTGCGATACATCGATATAACCGGCAATACGTAAACATACAGCAAAGCAACTGAATATCATTTTTCATTTCACTGCAACAGTTAGAGTCAACGTTACTTAAATTACACTCCAAATGACCCTCGTCTATATATGCAACATAAAAAGGTTCCATGCGATTGGTCAAACGCATAAAGCGTTTTGTTTAATTTGTTAAGTATTTTAAGCTATCACAAGATTGTTTTAGCACATTTAAGGTTAGCGTTTATTGGAATTTTGGCTGACTTTTGCGATATGCGTATTGCACCAATATTAGTCATTAGTCAATTAGTCATATAAGTCAATATTTGATGTGTTGCTGCAGGTTTTCTTTTTTCTTTTTTTATTAATTTAGGTTTTATTGCTTAAAAAGAAATATAATAAAATACAAAAATCTGTGTTTTTTTTTAATTTTAGGAACCAGAAAAGCTTATACTTAAAAACAATTTTTTTTTTTCCCATAAAGACACACCACAAACATATTTTAGGTACTTTCTCTTTTCAAACTAAATTTTAGAAAGTGCTTTTGATGTAAATAGAAGTAATAGATATCTATGTTAAGTGATTTGGGGCCACACAGACCTCTATGTTGTAGAAGATGCTGAAAACAGCAGACGCATTGCTCAGGTGTGACTGCCTCTGCATCACATGCACGCACACACACACACACATCCTCAAACACACACACACACACACACACACACACACACACATCCTCAAACACACACACATACAAAGTTGATTACAGAGCAGTTGCAACCAAGAACACTGGGATCATCATGACAGTGACTGATTGTTTCCTCTGCTGCTGTTGTCCCTGTGACAGGGAGTCACCCAGCAGGATGTTGGCCTACATTCAGGCCTGTGCATGCACACACATGCACACACACATGCACACATATACACACACAGCAGTCCAACCAAAAAAGCTCACCAGGAAAAAAAACTGGTGACAAAAAGGAGCCAAACAACAAGCAAATCAAACTAAGTTGCCTGTGAGGCATCTTTTTTTTCCCCCTCAATCTGTTCCTCCGTGGTTCAGTGACATGCCGGGAACAAGAGGGTCGAATCCCAAACTGAAAATCAAACCCAGAATTAGGAGTCTCTGGAAAAATCAGGAAACTCTGATGTTTCTTTAGAAAAAAGCAGAAATGCTCTCCTGAAAGCTGCTTCGTTTGTTGAAGTTGCACAGCTTTGCTTTTGCTCCGTTTCCTACAGCCGTCTGCACAGAAAGGTGCGGCCATTGCATCCGTCTTCGCTGCTGATACACTTTATGACAGATAGAAGCAGAAAAGACGTTTGCTCCAATTGCATGACGGAAAACGCTAGTTAGCTTGGCTGAAGTGATTCATTAGATCTGCACTGGCGTTCTGCAGGGCGGGCCACTCTGAGACGTTTGTCAGTTTCAGCTGAGTATAAAATCCGAGCCTCTCCTCAGTAGTAAAGGTGAGATAATGCCAGCTATACCGAAACCTGAAAGGGAGCCAACTCTGCATTTATAACATGCAGGCAGGCAGGCAGGCTTCAGAAGCACCGGCAGAGCGAGTGCTTGTGTCTGTTGAGGTCAGCAGAAACTCACTGCTGCTCCTGGACATGCATGAAGCTCATTTAGAAAACCTTCTTCTAAGAACCTACGTGGAATTTCTATTGCAATTATAAATAATACATTTAAACTTTTAGGTCTTTAGACTGGAATTCTTCAATAAATATCAACCTTTCACATAAGCATCGTAAAACCTGAAAAACAAGAGTCATTTATAAAAAAGAGACGAAAAAGGCTCACAGCAGCAAAGCAAATCTGAAAAGTGTTAGTAAATAAGATCAAAAAGCAAAAATTAAAAAAACTGTGGTTATCTAGGACAGTTTCTGCAGAGCAGCAGCAGTTTTTTTGGAAATTCATCTCAGAGTTGAGGGCGCAGAGCAATGCCGCCCCCCCTTCCCATCTCCCACTATCTGTTTACACATTCTCCTGCAGGCTCACAGCCCCACCCCCAACAACCCAAACCCAACATTACCTGTGCAACAAAAATGGCGAGCAATATTGGAGCTATTCAGCGGTCCAATTTGAAGCCATGTTCCAGCTCAGGCGAGGAAACAGGAGACGTGCACGGATCTGGTAGTGGATCCATGCGAATGGAGCAGAGCAGGGAGCTTGTGGCCCACCCAGTACATTTTCAGCGTCACAAATAAACCTTCTCCAACGCCATTTTATCTTCTGCCCCCCTATTCATTACAGTTAAAGGAATACTCAGAAATGCAACTTGAGCTTCATTGTGTTTACAGGCTGAACTAACATTTAGGCAGACATGAATCACCGGTCTGCCAAGCACCAAATCAACGCTGCTTCAGATCCAATCTGCATCGGCAGTCGTTGCATAGGAAACACGCGGTCTTACCACGGCTGTTGGTCGCCAGATCAGCCACTTTTTGAAAGGCGTCCAGAAAGGCGGCGACCGCGACGACCGTGGTCCTAAGAGGCAGAACAGAGGAAACACGAGCTGAAAGATAGATTATCCAAAATATGTTTGAAGAAATGTAACCCACAACTGCAATCAATATTTAAAAAAAAAAAAAAACAAGTTTTTCTAGCACATTAGGTTAACAAAAAAACTGTTTATGCTCCCTGAATTGAAGTCACAAGCGGTCAAAATAAGTGACACAAAAAAAAGGATGCATGGAAACATCTTTGAGTGAAAACAAAAATACAAGTGATAAATCAGCAGACATATATTTCTAAAATACAAACCATTTGCATGAGTGTGACTATAATAGATCAGCTAATCATTGATGGTTTTTGGATGCAGAGGGCTGATGAGGAACACAGCGAGGGAGTTTCAGCTGCAGCCTCTGCTGACTTCTGTCTCACATCAGTGCAGAATCTCAATTTCACTGATGACTTTATAGGGACAACATTAATCTTTGTCACCCAGACAAGGTTAATTAAGTTGTGTATTACACACATGTGTGTGTGTGTGTGAGTGTGTCAGTGGGTGGTTAATGGCTGGAAAGCACAAGAATAGATGTAGGCATGAAGCAGCAGCAGCAGCTTTTAGGGCTGCTGGCTTTTTGCATGTGTGCACCAACCTTCAGCTGTGTGCGTCACTCTTTGTGTTAACTTGTGTATATAGTGCAGGCGGTGAACTTTTGACAGGGGTGTGGCCACACAACAGGAAAGGGGAGGGACATTTAATCACTTAATGAGGTCGACCAATATAGGTTTAGCTACGTGTGGCGGTGGCGGGTTCACATGGAGGGTCAGGGTCTCCAAAACCAAACGTTGACAACTTTTCATGAGCAAAAGAGAGCAGCTCTCAGAATGTTTCAGACATGTGTGAGGCATCAGTTTTCCATTTAGATCTACAGCTTTCTGGGCCAAATTTAACATATGGAGGAGTCTACCACTGAATGTGTTCACACGGTTATGTAAGAACAACAGATCGTCAACTCAGCACCTCAATCTGTTGCATTCAGGCTTCTGTCTACATTTCTCTTATTATATTTACTCTCCTAAGATCCACATCTCTATCATGCTATCTTTAGATTTAAAAAAGGTTCAGATTCACTGTTAAAAATCAGGTTTCATTTCAAAGTCAATCGAATAAAAACGTTATTTTTCAGAGCACCTTTCTGAAAAGAAGTGGTTCACATAAAAGCATTTTCCAAATTTAAAAAACAAAAAGCAAGACAAAAGACAAAATTATGAAACATGGAATGCCCATCCCACCCCACACGCAGCACCGATGGAAGATACCATTTTAACAGGGGATGCATCCGTACTGTGGATTGTCCTGAAACCCAAGTGATCCTTTTCATGGATATTGTTTCTATTTAAGAGTATGTAGTTCAACAAAAAACAGTTTTTCTAGACTTTTACTTGGAATCTGGTCAATAGTCATCAACGGTTTCGGGATCTAAATGACTTCTTCAGAAGAGGACTCTTCTTTTATCCCTTGTTCTATCCTAGGCACGTTAACATTGAGAGTGGGGTCATCTGGACCCACCACTTTTAACAAGGGTTAAAACTGCAGTTTTTAGAAAAAAAAAAAAAGGCACGAGTCTGAAGAGAGCAGTTTACTAGATTTAAAACTTCAAACTCCAAGACGTCATTAAATGTTTTGAACAGTTGATGACTGTTGATGAAATTGATGCAAGTCTGCATGACTTTACATTTTCAACTCATATGTTTATGCAGCAGTTATTTTGGAATAAAGCAGAATGTATTTAAATGAAACTGCACTGATGGAGAAGTCTAGTGCATTTGGAAAGAGATGCAAAAAAACAGTTAGATAACTCCAACTGTCTTTAGTTGGTTGTTTGTGAAGCACTCCGATCAGAGGTCTGCAAATATACATGAACTGTTGTTTTCTGTGGTATAAACAACAAAAAGAGAAAATAGACGTTTTTAAAAACATATTTTAGAACTTTAGACGGAGGTAGACATGACGTCCTTTCAAAATAAAAGACACTCTGTACCATATGGGATGTTTTGGGTTTTACTTTGGTGTCCTTGACGTGACATCACTTCCTGTTTGTGAGGAGCAACGTGTCTATCTCATCAATGAATTGCCCCCTCTTGCTGTGGTGTGCGTGACGCTGGCCAAACGACAAGCAACACTGATCATTTCCTTCGCTCTGTGGCGACATTCCAGCTTTTTAACAGTGGCAGCGCCAGCAGGATCACCTCAATGCAGCAGAAGTAGTAGTAAGTAGTGCAGTATCACCAGTGATTCTAAAATATGTATATATATTTTATGGTTTTTGGTGCATTCCAGGCAGATATTTGTAAATCTAACTAACTGAAAGTTATTAAGTAATGTTTTATGGTTTTTCCAACCACAAGGCCTTATTTTACAAACCAGTACCAACCATGAGGCACACCTAAAATCCTCAATTTTTTTCAAATTTAGAAAATCCGTCTTAAGTACAAATTCTGGTTCTGCTTATTGACCTCCAATTGGTTTTTTAGTGGTGCACGACACACAAAAATCAGTCAACTTTACTTTACTTTTCTTTTTTTTGCAGTTACTTTTCAAATCTTTTTAAAAAAATTGTAATTAGAGAGCCAGAATGTAAAAGGGCCCATGTGGCTCCGGAGCCTCAGGCTGCAGACCCCTGAGTTCCATGTTAAAGTCTGGTAAAAAGGAGGGAAGTTTGAGAAGTTACTTTTTGGTATAGAGTGAGTAATCAATAATTTTGATCATGTAGGCTAGGTTAATGCAACTTTATTGCAAGTTTAAAAAACTAAGATGGGAATTGTGAATGTAAACTGAAGCCTATTTGTGTGTTACCTGAGTTGTGATTGTAGTTTGCTGGCCTTGCTGATGAAATCGTCCCAGATGGGATAACTGCCCTAAAGGAGGAAAACAGACAAAAAGACAGACGGATGAACTTGATGAACACGTTCTTTTCAGTAAAAAGTCATATTGACCACATATGTCGAGTTTCTCCATTTCTGGAGAAAGCCGACATATATATATATATATATATATATACATACATTTGTGAAAAAGCATGTTTATTTTGTCTTAACAGAAACTGTTGCTGCGTTCCACTTGACAAGAAAACAGCTAATCTCTGACCTTCAATTGAAAAGGCTAAAGTACAAACGCTGAACATCAAACGCAGCAGTTAAACAGAGAGCAGAGACAAAGATCAATGAGCAATCCATGCACCACACCCACCACAGAGGAGGCCAGACCGGCCCCGCCGGGCATGCAGATCCAGCACACGTCCGCTGGCTGTTTAACATGAGGCTGAGCCCAACAGTGTTGATGCTGGGTGGGAGGATCACGAACATGCATGCAGTCACAGGAAGGCTTTTAATGGGGATTACGCTGTGCACAGATTATTTGGTCTGTTTGTCAGTCGTCATTGGTGCACACCCTGACCCAGGGTTTGGTACCTTCCTCCTACTCTCATTAATGATGCTAAATTATTAACAGTAAACGTGACAAAGCAGTGAGATCACAAAACCACATGTCTTGACATCTCTGTACATCTTCAAATATAAGCATTTTTTTATGTGCAAAGCATTTGTTGCACACTTGTTAATACCCTTCAGTCATGCCTGCTACTGTCTGCTAAGTCTCGTTACGTCTCCAATTGCATCCGTTTTGCCCATTTTGTCTCAGTTTACTTTCATTAGAACGTTCTTGAACTTGAACACAATATTTTTACTCAAAACCCATAAAGGAGGGAAGAAGAGAGAGGGATATTAGAGAGAGGGGGGGGGGGGCATGAAGCAGCATAAAGCAACAAGTTTCTGGATGTATAATCATTACAGTGAGGTTCAGATGTAATACAGGTCTATAAGGGCGGGGCCTGTCCACACACACACACAAATGTTTTATAAACACAACTGTTGGCTGCAAAAATATTCACATGTCAACATGTACACAATACAGATATTGTTCACACACGCATACTTATGCCTTCAAACCAACTAGTGTGAAATATTTCATTCAATCACGCAAGCTATCAGTGTAAAGGTGAGCTAACACCTGTGCTCAGGTGAGTGTTTATGTTCTTCTAAATGGATGGTGGAATGTGAAAAGAAGGAGGGGGAGTGTCCAGCCATCCCCACACCAAGACCCCCCCAGCAGCAGCAGCGGCAGCCAGAACCCCCAACAGCCACACGGCAGCAGGCAGAGAACAACCGCCCCCAGGCGATCACATCCGCCACCCAGGTCAGGGCCAGCAGGACCACCACGAGGCCCCCAGAGCCAGAGAGCAGGGAGGCATGGGGGGACAGAGAGCGCCGCCCCAGCCCAACCAGGAGAGCAGCCCCCCCCTGCCTCGCCGGGAGGGCCCAACGTAGGGCCCCGCCCCAGAGGAGTACCCACAGCCCCAGAGGAGTGCCCACAGCCCCAGACGAGCACCTCATCACCACCCAGGAGTTCTGGGCATCCGCCCGCCCCAACCCCAGGTACGAGCCAGGACTCCCCAAGGGAGACCCGCTCCGCGCTCCAGGCAGCCACCCACCCGGCCCCCGGTTGGTCCAGGAAGGAGCAAGGCAGGGGCCAGCCGCCCCCGCCCAGGAGGAGGGCACCCAGGAGAAGAGGGGGTCTACAAGGGGTGTTATAGACATGGCCCGACCAGGCTCGCCCACAGTTGGAAATTTGGCGAGGCCCAGCACTCAGGGGCAAGGACCAGAACACACCCCACAGGGACACCCCCAGCTCAGGTGTGATGTGGTCCGAGGTCCCACCTTCCTTGTGAAATGCGTGTGTGTGTTTGTGTGTGTGCTTATGTTGGAGTGTGTATTGTTGAAGAGTAAAAGTGTGTGTACTAAGGGGGGTGCAGTTAAAATTGGAGGGTAGGGTACACCCATTGCAGCTCTGTTATGTCCCCTTTACGTTAAGGGGGGGCACAGAGGCTTTACAGAACCAATGTTGGTGTGATGCTGTTCAAATGTGTCATTCACACAACATGGCATGAAAACCTGTCACTCATGGCATCAACAGTTGGACTTAAAATAAAAAACAAGACACTTTTACTACCATCCAAAGTCTCCAGATGTAGGTGGGGGGGCTTTTTTCCTCCTCAGAATCCATTATAAAAGTCTGCTTGATCTTCTATTGTAGGTTTTTTTGCTGTAACCTTACGTCACCCTATATTACCTACATTTTGAAGACAAACTGCCCCCATGTCGTGTTATCAGGCACCTCCATCCAAATCTAATTTCCTTTGTTCCTTCTGCCATTGGACCACTGCACTCAGAGTTCAAGTGATCACTAAGTGGTTTTATTAAGTTTTCATTTCATTTATACCAATTGTGCTTTTTTACTGGCTTTTACCGTTCCTCTTGTTAAAATGGTTCCTTATTGCACTTGTAAGGTAAAAAAAAAAAAAAAAAACATTTTTTAGTCTCCTCCTTTTGGTTGAAATTGTTTTTAATTTTTTTTTCTTTCTTCCTAAAGATATTTCTACATAGAGCGGCCCCTTCTTTGAACCCAATTTCAAACTTATTAGTTAAAGTGCTTCACTTTGTTGTCCTGATTTTTTACTTTTGTCTTTAGCCTTGCTTTTTCTGCTCAATTAAGAGTAAATACTTGTGAAACACTGTCCTTAGGACAATATGAACAAAAATTAGAGATGATGCAATCAATTTAGACTAATATTATTCCATGTATTAATCTGAGCATTCACAGTTTAAGTTCAGTTTTTACACCTCTGAAAACAAGTTGTTATATTTAAGATACATTTAAAAAAAAAAAAGGAAAAAACAAATCATGGACTTTATCTCTTCACGGCCATATTTGTATGTCAGTGACGTCTGTTCTTTGGGACAGCAGAAAGGCATTGTGGGATTGATAAATGTAAAACAGCCTCCCTCACTGACTCATTTTCTTAGAGTCACTATTAGCTCAGTTCTATTTCCAACAGAGCAGCTGATCCAGGTTTGTCCAGCCTCTTGTTTGACAGATTGATGCCTGGCATCATTGCCTGGCAACCTGGTTGCTATGGCAACGTTGCTGCAGAGACTGGAGGGGAAGGGAGGATCCCCTGTGAGGGTATCCTCATAAAAGATGCGTGCATCTCCTTTTACTGTCATGCTTTCGTGGTTATTCTCTTCCAAATCATGTTTCTTTTTCACCCCAAGTCGACCCCGTTTCATTTTCATTCTCAGCCAAAGTCACATTTCTTTTATTTTGTATAAAATCTCTTTGAACAATTCTTTCCATCATGCTGCGCATACTTCACATTTAGCTTCATCTCATTACATTTGCTCTCAGTCTCCCTTCATTTTGTCACACACACCAGGCGAAGGCCGGGTCGCTTCATCCATCAGTTACTGAGGACATAAATTGTCACCGTGGCAACAGCCGGAGGCAGAAACAGCAGCAGCAGCCACCTGGTCCTTCAGGAATCTACGCGTCTGCTTATTCCAATCAAAGCAAGCGCATGCACTCCCAGCCACAGACATTTTCTCTAACAATGACTGTGCAAGACAGAACCAGCAACTTTATTCTGGTTTCTGGAAACAGAAGACAAGGATATGACACACATATATGCAGAAGACAAGGATTCTTTGACCTAAAGAAGCTCCAAATTATTGAAATAGGGGAAAACATTTTAGGAACTTATCGTCATTTTTTATCTAAAAAGCAATGTATTCAGGATATAAGTACATTTTAGAACATTGAGCCAATCATTTACCAACAGAGACTAATGATAGCTTAAAAGAGTGACAGAGAAAAGCATGCATATTTAAAATGTATTACCAATAACATGTAGAACAGTGAGAACCAAAAGAATAAACTGTAAAACTGCTAAAAAAAAAAAAAAAAAAAGATTTGCTATTAAAAGTAAGAATGTTTTGGCAGGAGGCATCTAGAATCAAAATTAGAGGTTTTTTTCTTTTTTTTAAATAATGAAACATAAAAGACTTAAATAATAAAATAGACACCAAAAAACAAAAAAAAAGCCTATAATTCAATGCCAACATTTCACAAAAACAAATATACAACAAAAAACAACCTAAAAGTGGCTCATTCTGTCAGAGTAATAAAACCAGCGGTGGGGCTCTGACGTGCGGTTTCCATGGCAACACTGATGCTGTAACACCTGCCTGATCCAAAGAGGGCCAGGATCATTTCAGCTCGGAGGCCATCAAGACCGTCGCTTTAGATAACAGGCGATTAGCATTCAGCCGTCATTAGCTCATCCGCCAGAGCTCCGTGTGCCTTCAGATGTCAAAAACACGGTTAAACGTAAATACAAACTGCTGTTTTAGTACCACTGTAGGTTCACCATGTATGCCGACGGTGCCAGCATCGAGGTTCCACCCTCATAAAGAAGCAATTTTAAGCTGCAGACATTTTTATTACATTTAAGAGTTTTTTTAGACCATTCGTTAATAAAGTGACTTTTTTTTTCCACTTAAAACACAAACAGAAAAAGTAATTTAATTCGATTTTTAAGCAAAACAATAAAAATATTCAGATCCATGAGGGATTTGTGGAGGATTTTTATCCTTTCAGTGTCAGTCTTTGGGGTTTTAAATCGCTTAAAGACATTATGTAGTTGTTGAAGCCATATAGGAATATGATTCAGCAGACATTGTTAAAAAAAAAATGTCTTCGTTTCAAATTAAACATACAAACAAAATGACATTTTTAACTGGACGGAAAATAAAAGTCTGATTTGTGGCGCTCTGCTTCTTTAAGCCTTTCAGCGTCTTTTATTTCCCAGCTTTGGCTGGGACTCTAAAACTGTCTTTAAGGGACCCCCCCTGTATAATGACAGCTGTCGCTTTCAACAAGCAGGTCCAGGCAAGCAGAGTTAACATGCTGGCAGCTCAGCTGGGGAACAAAGTGGGACATGAAGCGAGCGTAAACAAGAAATGAATCTGAGCTGTAGATCGACTAAACAATGGACCCGAACCACCACAGTGAAGACGTTTAACCACAGCAACAGAAAGCATCACATCTGCTAACAGCAACGCTTCTTCTTCTCTATGCAGAAGTAAATCCAAGTATGAAAGCATGGAAACCTCTACGACACTGAAGCAGCTCCAAGAAAAAGAAAACCGGCAGATCAGTTCCACTTCAGTGGATCAGCACCAATTCTACAAACCCTATGATGCAGCAACGCCACCATTTACTGAGCATGTGAAGCTAGTCAGACCCACGCGAAGATCAACCAGTGGAGGACAGAGACAGAGTGAAGAAACGCTGGATCTGAGGTCAGAGGCTCAACGATGCTTATGACGACTGATGTTCAGTATTTCAGAGCTTCTTCAGCTGATTTACATAGATGTGTGATTGCCGTAAAACGTTTTTTTTAATCTTTATTTATTCATCCTTTAAAAGAAAAAAGCAGCAAAACCTTTCAACTGAAAATGGTTGCATTATAAAGAAGCCCAAATCCCAAATTGTTTCTTTTTTTTTTAATGATTTGTTAGCTTTTATAAAAAGAAATAGAAAATTACTTTTTGGAAAGTTCTTAGAGGCTCTTTAAACTAAAAATATATTTTAATAGACATTAGGAATATTTCATAAAATCCTATCAAATTTCTCTTTTCCCGTCTTCTTTTTCAGTAAAAACTAAAAGCAAAACAATATAATCTGTGGAATTTAAAAAGGATGACATGCATTAAGTAAATTTAAAGTTTACATCTCTTATTTGAACGTATGTAGTTTTTAACAAAATTAAGTCAAACATTTCATTATTTTATCTTTGTAAATCTAAGCAAAATGGGCACAGAACGTACCAAACGCACTGACATGGGAGCTTCTCTTATTGTCTTTTATTCTTATGTCCTTTAATGCACCTTAAGATGACGGACGCCTTGAATTTCATCTGCATTTTATTCTAAAGTGCTGCACTCACAACCAATGATCTAAATGTCTGAAGTAAGATGCTTCAGAAGAGCAAACACATAAAACACATGGGGGGTTTGTTCTTGATTACAAAAGAAACAAACTGATTTTTGCAAAGTAAGAACAAGTGAATCAGAAGTGAAGATGGAGGCTGGAGGAGATGAGCAGCAGCAGACGCAGCAGCAGACGCAGCAGCAGACGCAGCAGCAGCAGCAGCAGACGCAGCAGACTGGAGTCTCCTCCACCATGACTCAGTAAAAACCTCCCACACATTCCAGGAAAACCTGGATCAGGCTGTGTGGGAGCCTCAAACGCGACACATCCTTACAGTCACAACTAGAAACATCATTAGGAAATATAATATCATTTCACTCGTTGCTGCCCCATAAAAGGAAAAACGTCCTCCTGCAGGAGCTTTTCCACCAAACCCTTAAAGGATCATTAAACAGTCTGATCAGCGCCCGATGGGATTGTCTCTGTAAAACTATAAATTCATAAAACATTTTTCCTGTTATTATTATACCTCCACTTAGACGTAAAGGTCCATCTTCCTTTTGGTTGTACATTTCAGGAGTAAACGCATCTAAAATCAATTCTGCTGTATCTCGCAACGTAATTCTAATGAATTAAGTTCACAAAAGTGACATAAAATAAACACATTTTGCAGGTGATCTGAGAAAATGATGAATTCTGATAACAAAAAACTAACCAAAGGCAATTTTTCAATGGAAAAAAAATAGAAAAGACTCATTGTAAAGGGAATCCATAGATTTGTTGAAAGGGTATTCATTTTCTAAATAAAAGTCCATTTAATATGGATTATGCTGATTTTTTTTTAAACTCTGCCCCAATTTTGGAGGAAACCTTTTAATAAATTCTGCCATCAGCAATGAAGCAAAGCTGTTGACTGTTTTTGTCTGGGATTTGAGTGGCCATAAAAAATGAAAAGCCTCTTCGAGGATTAAAACTGCAGCGCCTCTGATGGGTTTTAATATCAATTATATGATCAAAAGCATATTTTGAGGCTTTTATTTAGATCTGTGTGAAATAGAAGAATACAATCTGTCATATCTTCAGGGAAAAACAGAAAAAAGTTCACTAAATCTTTCCAATCTGGCAGGAAACATTAGATCACCTTTTTTTTCCCAAACATCACCTGTGACCTGGATCAGAACTTTTGCCCGAGTGAGTTAGTGATGCTGAAGCTCAGTCACGTGACCCAACACCTGCACCAGTTTGCTCCTGAAGCGGTGGGTCGACAGAACCGGGGTCTGAACAGACCCCCACCCCCCAAACAGAAGCACTGTTCAGACGCCTTCAGCGGTAAATTCAGGCCTCCACCAGAGCCAAGAGAGTTTGACTCTGACAGATGAATCTCAGTCCCCGCCTGCTGCCGGTGAGAAATCAGGCCAGGTATCGGAGCAGGAAGGTTCAACCGACTGATTGATTTCATGCAGAAAACACAAACGGGTCCTTTTAAGCAAAATGGAGACAAAAAGTAGAAGAGAAAAGAAAAACATATCACTAAAGGACAAAAATGAAATATGATGCATGAAGGCTGGCGGTCCTGCAAAGACTCAAAAACGGGAAGAAGAGGAGGATGGGGAAAGGACAACAAAAGAGCAAAGAAAGAACAGAGAAAAGGGTGGAGCTGATTTTTGCAAGCCCCCCCACGGTGAACTCAGCTACACCTGCTAGAAACCACCGGTCTGTAATTATGTCTCCATAGATACGGTGTGCAGCTAGGTGGAGGGAACTTCACTCGTGAGAAACGGGGCTTTTGTCAGACGTGATCTTCACCTGCACAAACAAGCCTCACCACACACATCTGAGGGGGGGGGGGGGGGTATCTGAAGCGTGTGAAGAACCTCAAACAGCCCGCACACGAAACACTTGACAGGTTAAGGTGACTTTTTATTGACTGAACTTTCTTTACAAAACTGACTGAGGATTGTGGCGTCTGCAGGTCACAGAGCGCGCTGGGCGGCTCCAAACTTCACTTCTTCTCAGACTTCCACTGAAGGTGCAGGGACAGATGTTTGGCTCACTTCAGCCATGTCCACACCGGTCAAACCCCCACTTCCAGGAAAAAGTCTAGAGGTTTCGGTTTCCACGTTCAAAACTCTGGCTTTCACGTGTTTTTTAGACCGTTTGTAGACTGTAGAGCACATTGAACTGTTTGATGCTCAGTGAACCTTAAACCAGGCCAAACTTTGACAGTGACGCTGTCATTTTAACCCAATGCATCATGGGAGATGTAGTGCAAACAGCCGTCGAACGCACAAAGACTGGCGTCTCTGAGCTTCATTGTTTTGTTCACTTGTTCCACGGTCTGACACCGGATTCTGTGGAAAGCTACACCTATTTTTGTTAGAACTGAGAGACTTTATGAGCTAAATTGTAACAAGAAAGTAAAAACTTTAACCACTTCTGATTGGTCAGACTGATGACATGTGATCAAGCCTCCAAGAATGATTGGTGGAGACAGTTAAAGGGGCGGGACTTTTCCTAAAACTGCTGACGCTGCAGCTAAATCGCGGTACCGTCATTCTTATTAAAATGTCTTTAACAGAATCAAATAAACACAAAGAAAAAAGTATTTTATGATCTTTTATATTCCTAACTACTCAGTGTTTTATCAGGGCCTGTTTGGATGAACACAGAGCTGAAATCCTGGAGATGGAAATGTTTCTAGATCAGTGAATGAGGGCAATTTCCCACGGCACACTGCTGGAAAAACACTGCTCTATGACACCAAGTCCTATTTCTATATCGGAATTGAGCTGGGAAAGAAAAAAGCCCGGAGTGAGATTTGTGCCGCTTTGACATTCCGCACCAAGTCTCTTCTTACTGTAGGTAACTAGTATAAGAGTGGCAAATGAAGCCCCTCCCTGCTTGTCCAGTGTGAGCACCATAGACTAAAAGCATGTTCAAGAACCCGCTAGCTGCTTCCTGAACTATGCTCGTTGTGAACATAGCATTAGACTCAGTCACTACAAACCTTTTCAATTTAGAAAAAGAAAGAAAGAAAGAAAAAAAGAAAGAAAATCTTGCATTTTGCTCGCTTAAGGACCAACTCTAAAGAAAGAAATGGTGTTTTTGGTGTTTTTAACGTGTTCTTGTAGCATTTTTCTGATGATGGAGGACATTTATTAAGAAAACTAAGCTCAAAATTCATTTCTAAGTATTTCTTCATTCAAATTTTTGTAAATCAGGAGCAGATAAAAACATTGCTGTTTCAAAAAGAGCTTATTTGGAAATATATATATATAAAATAAGTGGGCGACATAAGCTCCTTGCTCCACTTCTATGGAGTCCTATACTGTTCATAATTAAATAAATAAATATTTAATTCAATAAATAAATATGACCTCATGGAAATAAACAATCAACCAATAAATCTCTCATAAATAAATAAAAAGATCATGAAATTGTGAAAAACCTGCACACAGATCTTAAATAAGCCATTATATTATTCAATATATTTCATTTTGCTTTAAAAACCTGTTCATTATTTTAAAACACCAATTTAAAATATTCAATTTTAATCATGTTGAATATTATTATAATTCTGTCTTTTTTCAGAACCTCGGATTTCAAAATCAATATTTTCCAAAGTATCTTTGTTTTTATTTCATGTTGCTGTTTTTCACAATGGCATATTTATTTCATGAAGAGCTTTTTCAGGAGACTGAGTCTATCTGTCAATCAAACTAGACAAGGCAGAGACACTTTTGTGATTGGCTACTTCTTTACTCAGACATGAGCAGCAGCACCCTGACTACATCGATGGAAGATGCTTCAGCGAACGTGATGGAGCAATGCACACCCCTCAACACTAGGGGAAGTATGCACCTCTACACATCTACATGGTTACAATGAATTGGGCAGTTTTGGTTCTAATTTGGTTCTAAAATTGGCTTTGGGCGAGTGTACATAATTCAGGTGATTTTGTGGTCGGTTCAGCAATTTTCATCTTCTCATGAACATCTAGTAGTGGCCTTAGTTAGGCTGGGTGGCTGTTGGAGTTCCACTGAGCTTCTATGACCTGGAGTTCCATGAACGCAACATGCCGCGTGTGGGAGGAGCTAGCAGCTAATGTTTTTAGCCTGATAGCCACACGGAGCGGTGTCTGTGCCTATCTCAGTAACGATGCATGGGTGCACAATGCACACGGAGAATGTTAAGAGATCAGGTTTATGTATTTAGAATAGTTCCACACGATAACAATGTGTCCATGTTTGAGTTCATGACATCATCAGAGAGTCTCTGCTTCAGCTCCTGCAATCAAACTACCTCTTAAATTACGTGTAAATCAGAGCGCCCAGGCACTGGCAGCGCAGGAGTGTGTGTGTGAGCGCAAGTTAAGGGTCTGTTGCTCAGTTCCCCGGAAAAATAATAGTAAAATAAAGGTTTCCTCCAAAGTATAGAGACTTGTTCTTTTAACCCGCTCTGGAAGCGTCTGAACGGGGAAGTGAACCCCAAATCAAACCCTGGATCTCTGCTGCGTTTTCCGACCACGGTCAGAAACGTCATCGCAGGAAAGGTTCAACATTTTCCCAGAGAGGGAAAAATAAAACCAGAGGACATGATTATAATCATGGTCTCAATGAAAATAGAAAAATATCATAAGGTTCAGGAGGCTGAGCAGACTTGTTCTGCTTTGCGCCGCTGCCTGGTCTGACTCTGTCGGTCAGCCAGCTCGCCTCCTGCGAGCCGACATAAGGCACGATGTGAGCTCTGTGAACGGCGTGAGAATGAGGAGTGTTTCAACGGACGACTTCAAGATGTGGACGACCAGAGCTCCTCTGTGGTTTGGTCCACACAAACCCTCAAACTACAAAAACAGAGTCGTCCATGTTTGCATCTTCTGCAGCAGATAGATTGTTTGTCTCTATTTGGATATCGCTGAAATATGTCATCCCTCTGAGTGGCTCACCGCTGAGCGGGTATCGAGGAATATGAGTCGATTTCCATGGATGAGCCAATGAGCGTTTAGATACCGCCCACTTACACTGATTGACAGATAGACTCAGTCTCCTGAAAAAGCTCTTCATGAAATAAATACGCCATTGTGAAAAACAGCGACATGAAATAAAAACAAAGCTACTTTGGAAAATATTGATTTTGAAATACGAGCTTCTGAAAAAAGACAGAATTATAATAATATTCAACATGATTAAAAATGAATATTTTAAAATGCTGTTTTAAAACAATGAACAGGTTTTTAAAGCAAAATGAAATATATTGAATAATATAATGGATTATTTAAGATCTTTTTGCAGGTTTTTCACAATTTCATGATCTTTTTATATATTTATGAGAAATTTATTGGTTGATTTTTTATTTGCATGAGGTCATATTTATTTATTGAATTAAATATTTATTTATTTAATTATGAACAGTTTAGGATTCCATACACTTCATTCTGGAGTTGGAAGGTTTTTTTTTTATATATATTTTGTCTAAAAACAACATAATCATAAAAAAAAGGGAAATAGATCAAATATGATCAGAGTGGATCTAAAAGTTGTCCTTTTCTTAATCCTCTTTAGACATTTGACCTTACAGGTGCCGTCAAATCATTCCACTTCAACAGAAACAGAGTCTTTACTCTTCTTCTACCCCAGCCAGAAACAGCCATAACACAGTGAAGTATGTCTTAAACAGCTTTATGGAGATCACAACTCCACATGGCACCAAGGCTCTACCAAATCACAATACACTCAAACAACGCTTTCAATTTGACATCATGTTTCCGCTCATTGGACGAGAACAAAAGGGATTAAACAGTGAGGAAAACATTTGTTTAATGTAATAAAAAAGCCTTGTTCTCTGCAGGAATGATGCAAACATGACGATAAACACGTTTCATTAAAAAAACAAAAATCTTTCTAAAAATAACTGCACCTTAATTATCAATGAACCCACCCATTAGTCACCTGTCGGAATCTCTATTAAAATTAATAGATTGGCATTTATTGTGCAAGTCTTTTATCTGTTTCAGCGCATTACAAGTTTTATGGCAGGGAAAAGAACAAACTTGCGCTAAAATCCTGCAGAAATGCAGCTTTTTCTGCTCCTAAAGCAACAGTTTCCATTTGGTCTGCAGCTGCACACGCATCTTTCGGGGTGTAATCTGCATCCCCACCCAGGCCCCTCCCCTTTCGGGACAATTAACAAATTAATGATGTCACCCTGGCCTGGCTGCAGGTCCCCACTAAAGCTGCAGGCGGAAGGGCGCGTGCGTGCAGCTGCATGACGCGTCGCACGGCGGCTGCAATCACAAAGCAGGTGCGAGAAGCCGGTTCCTGCGTTACCTTCATGTCTCCAATGACGGTCTGGAAGAGCCCCCCCAGCGCGCTGCACTCCCGCTCCATCACTGTCTCCATCTTCGGAAATTAGCAGTCACTTTCCTCGGGAGCCTCCGTACTTCTTCACGAACGAATTCAAACGAATCAGACAGAGTCGGCGTCTCAGAGCGGCGTTCCCCGGCGGGTGGGGCGCAGAGGGCGGGCGGGGGGCGCAGCGGGGCCGCCTAGTTTCCCCTCACAGCCGCGGAGTCCCATGTCTGCAGGAGGAGCGGCATGGTGCTGCGGGAGCGCAGAGGGAAGTGACAGCTCAGCGCACGCACGGAGCAAACTTTACGCACAGAGCCGCGCCTCCGGGGCCACACGGGAGCGCGCCTCCTGCGCCGGGAACGTGCGTTTGTGTGGCCCCGCCCTCAATGGAGGGACGTCTGTTGACGGGTCCATTTTTTGCCAGCAATAAAATGTTTGGTATTTTTCACCCGCATGTTTTTGAAACTACATCGCCATCTAGTGACATGTTTAAACTGGATTTTCAATAAAAAAATAAATAAATAAATACGAGCAGGTGCTAAAGAAAGATACTTGTGAAAAAGTAAAATACAAATAAAATTCATCAAAGAAGTTAGGTTTAAAGAATTCATGTCAGGATTAATGTGCCATTTGTTTCCAAAGAAAATAATTGTCTTTCGACCAAATACCAATTCTCCATCCTTTAATTTCCAAGAATCACTATGCAAGAAAACAAAAAGTGTATTGGGACAATAAAGAAAACTCCAATACAAATCTAAAATCTGGATGAAGAGAAATCTTTGAATCTGCAACAACAGGCCACAAATTGCAAAATATTAAGGACGCTACTTCTACTATTTAATAATCCTCAATGGGTTGTTTGGTTGTTTTTTTTTTTTTTTGGGGGGGGGGGGCAAAACGTTAATGCAATAGTCCTAAAAGCTTCAGGCAAGCAGGCTGGTCATTTCCTTAAGATGTTGTGCCAAAGGACGATCTGCCCTCAAGCCAATGAATGAATTCCATAACTCTTCAGTTGTTAGAACTCTGAGAGGTAAAACTGGAGGCATTTCAGTTACTCTCATTTAACCAATTGCCTAATCGGTTAAAAGATACTCAGTAAACAGGGTCAGAAAAGGCCCAGAAAAAAGTTAGGAGGTGGTCTGAGGCATCTATTTAGGGGCAAAACAAATACATTCAAGTCTGCCAAGATCTAAAGAAATTATTGTGCAAAACTGATTTCATGTCTGCTTATGACATAAGAATCGTCTATAATCCTTTATCTGCATTTCAGATATTAGAATGTGGATGTTAGAGGACGTCCTGCAGCAAAATCAGTTTCAAACTACATTTTAATAGTTGGTCCTCTACATAAATAGTTTGCGTGATTGAATGAAATATTTCACACTAGTTGGTTTAAAGGCATAAGAATGCGTGTGTGAACAATATCTGTATTGTGTTCATGTGGACATTTCTGCAGCTAGCAGGTGTGTTTATAACATTTTAATGTGTGGACAGGCCCCGCCCCTTTGAGATTTGTACTACATCTGAACCTCACTGTAATGATTATAACCATCCAGTAAAGTTGTTGCTTTAGGCTGCTTCATGGTTTTACCCCCCCCCCCCCCTCCTATTATCACCCTCCTATCCCCCCCCTCTCTAACATCCCTCTCTCTTCTTCCCTCCTTTCCTTTTCCGTCCGGTCCAACACCAAAGATTTTCAAATATGATTCAAACTAGAGTTTGTCCTGGATTCCAAAATAGGTTTATTCAGACATTCCTCTGGTTTGTCTGAAGATTCATAACCCCTGTTGTTAAAGTTAAATCTGTCCAACACAAGAGGCCTTCAGCTCTCATCTGTTTGCCCAGCTGTTGGACAGGACAAGTTAAAAAAATAAAAAATAAAAAACAATAGTTGGTCTTGAGGTCAAAACAAAAAAGCTGACGACAATGAAAAGTGAAAAATAAGGAAACTGGAGGATTTTAAATAGAGCTTAGCTTTGAAGCACATGGAAAACAGCAGAGACTGTATTCTAATACTTAGTATTCCCCAATCTGATAAGATTCAAGTCATGTTTACTTGAATCTTATCAGTATTTTGACAGGTTTCCATTCAAGCATTCAAAAAGGGAAAATACAAAAATTACTTCAAACTGAAGGTTTTAAGTGGTTAGTATGAGTTTTGTGTTTTAGTTTGATTACAGAGAAAAATCTAGTGTAATAAGTGGAAAGGACTCATTTCAGCACAAAATGTTTCAAGTTTAGTACGGTCCATCAAATCTTAGCACGAATCTAATTTTAAGAACTTGACATCTAAAACAGCATTCCTAAAATTAAACCCTAACCCAACACAGTTAAAGTTTGTCAAGTATAGAAGCCTAAATAATTCTTAAATCATAGCTTTTACTTGAGATAATGGTGCTGATTGAGATGTGTGAAGATGTTGATTAAATCTGTTTATGTTTTTAATCTTTGCAAGAAGCTAGGTGAAGTGCAAATCTCAATTTATGCGTGCAAGGAAGCCTTTTTGATCAGAAAGAAAAGATCCAGAACTCTGCAAGTCTCAACAGGCACAGAAAGGACAAACATGAAGCTCCCAGTCATGGGCCTTCACCTTTTGCCAAATTCATCTCCTTCAGGCTTTTGATTTCTGCTCAAAGCCAAGATTGAAAACTCAAAAATGGAGTCACCTCATTCTAGAACTGGATCTTTTAGGAGAGCCTCACCATTTACCAAGATAATCCCCTTACTTAGATAACATCTGTTGGCGTAGCAAGTTCAACCGTATGATTAAATCTAAACTAGCAGTTTGACAAGTCTATTTACCCCACAGGTTTCACTGCCAGAATAGTTTTACAAGGGTCAAAGTTTTCAAACCAAACAAGCTTTGAAATTTACCACATAAAGATTAAGACTGTAAATGCAGTTTCAAGTACTTTATTGGTCAAGACTGGCAGAGGGTCAGGATCCTGGGGAGACAGACATAAGTTAGTTGTAGACTAACATTTCTAGGCAGGTAGACTAGATGCTCAGAAGTTTACTTACAGTTGAGATTAGGCCTCATTTCTCTTTGGTGAAGGGAGGAGCTTTGGTCTGTCTCCATCAAACTGGTAGAGCGATGTCAGGGAAGCCATTCCAGGAGCACCTTTTGTCCTTTGGTTTGACTCACTGCGATCCCTTGTGAGAGACGACTGAGAGCTCCGTCCTCTTGGGGGATTGGAGTACGACACAGTTGCATGACCGGTGATACTTGACCCAGACCCATGCCCAGGAGCTGCCATCTTTTGCATTTGACCTTTACTTTGGACACTGGGGACTTGCCCTAAGGTCTGAACTGGTTTTCGACTCAAGCTTGGTTGCTGCCGACTTTGAGTGGGTGCCTGCACCTTGCGCTCCAGTCCAACTGGGAGGAAACTCCTTGCATTGATGCCTTGATTTGGGAAATTGGAACCAGGGAGACTCCACATACCTTCTTTGGTTTGTAGGACAGATGGGGAACTGGGCTCCCTCTGGGATGGCTTGGTCTTAGATTGCACCCGAGTTGTGAGACTTTGACTCTGTGGCATGTTCCACATCTTTTTGGTTTGAAGAGCAGAGGCTGGAGAACCGGCATTCCTCTGGGATGATACTGTGTTGGAATGCACTGGACTTGTACGGCTTGGTGCAAATCCCCTTTGAGGCAGATTCCACATTCCTTCTTTGGTCTGTAAGACGCCAGAAGATTGAGAGCTTCCCACCCTCTGGGTTGGCGTCTTGTACTTGTCACTTCTGGGTTTAGATACACTTTGTACAACTCCACCTGGTCTTTGTGGTGAACCAATAGTCCACATGCCCTCTTTAGACTGCAAGACACCAGAAGGCTGAGAACTAGCACCCCTCTGGGGTGGTCTGGCATTAGAATGGGTCCTAGGTGGATTACTTTGAGAGGGTCCACTTGGGTTCTGTGGCACATTCCACATGATCTCTTTGGTTTGAAAAACACCTGGAGAGCTTGCTACCTTCTTGGGTGGCATGATGTTTGAGTTTGTCCCAGCTTCATGTCTTTGTGGCACATTTGAGCCCCCAGTCATAGGAGAGAGTTTTTGAATCGACTTGGGCTCAGCATGAAACTCAATTGCACCACTTGAAACAACTCTGGTCCCGAATTTGTTTTGAGTCGGGGATGAAAGAGACTCCCAGGGAGCAGTACTGGCCTGATAGACGCGACCCTGTGGCTGCTGTGGGGACTGTGCTGGCTTTGGAGGATGTGGGGCAGGCCTGTAACTAGAAACACTTCTTTGCTGACTGTGACCATCTACTTGCCTGGCATGGGGTCCCCTTTGTTCTGGCTGACTGGTTTGAGCAGGGCTTTTAGAAGAGCGCCACTCAGAAACTTTAGGACTTGGGAAATAAGTTCTTGGCTGCAAATGGCTTAAAATACTAGAGGATGAAGGTGTGAAGCTATGCAGGCTAGTCTCACGCCGTTCCAATTGAGGATTGTAGTTAGCTGTGTATCCTGCAACAAAAAGAAAGAATGAACATTTTCATACAGGCATGGCATTAGGAACTCTAGAGATTGAGTCCAACCTTTTGCATGTTGACCAATGGCAGCTAAAAGCAGCACTCTGCAAAAGAGAACACGTCAAAGACAAAGCACATCACTAGATCATCAGCAAAAATGTGAAGCTGTAGTGTTACCTGAGACATAAGACAGGTATCATTTCTTAGTTTGAAAACTGAAACTCAGCAGCCAGAAGCAAACTGTTTAGACCTCAAAACCAGGAAATAAAGACAACCAGCTTGAGTACCATGTGTGTTCTAAACAAGTCTGTCCTTTTTAAATGTTGTGTCAACCAAAGCAACCTGAGCCTGACTGAACAATCGCTAATTGGGAACAGCTTGGACCGTTCAGCGGAATCTCTGCTCGACACCTGTGAAGGTTCTCACCAAAACACTGAATCACTATAAAAAAAAAGTAAAAAAAAAAAAGATGAAAAGAAGAGTGTAAATTCTATTCATGATTTGAGTAAAAAATGAAAATCAATAGAATATTTTCCACAAAAATATTTTTCAATGAAGATTGTTGATAAACAATGTTGTTTTTCATCTTTTATATTTTTGGTTAGATACAGAGTTGTATGAATTTTAGCAGGTCAGGCTTCAGTTTTCACACATGTAAACTCAAAATTGAACAATTTACTGACATTAGTGCATGTTTTATTTTTGAAGAACAAAAAGCGACAAAACATAGTAAAAATGTGCAATAATAAAGTGACCTTGAATAAATAAAGTCATTTAAGACTGGAAAAGTGGTGTGTTTGAATTTCCTCACTAACAGACCACATAGTGGGGGACTATCTAGCGCCCTAGATTTATATATAAAACGCCCCTCTCACCCTTTGTGGGTGGTTTCTCCTCCAAGCTCGGGTCCTCTACCAGAGGCCTGGGAGCTTGAGGGTCCTGCGCAGTATCTTAGCTGTTCCTAGCACTGCGCTTTTCTGGACTGAGAGGTCTGAGATCTTTCCAGGTATCTGTTGTAGCCACTCCTCCAGCTTGGGGGTTACTGCCCCGAGTGCTCCAATTACCACAGGCACCACCGTCACCTTCACTTTCCAGGCTTTCTCCAGTTCTTCTCTGAGTCCCTGGTATTTCTCCAGTTTCTCATGTTCCTTCTTGTTTCTTCCTGATGTTCCCATCGCTTGGCACTGCCACATCCACCACAACGGCTTTCCTCTGTTCTTTATCCACCACTACGATGTCTGGTTGGTTCTCCATTATCATTCGTCTTGATATCAGCCACTTCAGTTATGGTCCGGTGGTACATCCCATGCAGGGGTTTGTCCTCCTATATATATATATATATATATATATATGCAGAACATGACATCACCTATTTGCAGAAATAAAAAAACTAAAAAATACAAACATTTTAGATTTGTATGAATCGTCTGTGTTCTGAAGATGAAAACTTGGATAATTTATAAAAAATAACTTTAAATGCATTTTTTAAATGACAAATTGTTCAAATGCAATGCATTGTGGTCTATATTTTTCAGTCTAAAGAGCATTGGTGCCCACTGGTTTTTCGCAGCGACATCTGGGAAATATTCAGGACACTGGATTTTGGAATTGTAGATTTGGACACCCCCAAAACAACAGACACAACGTCCATTTGCTTCAGTACAAACCCACTCTGATCATCTTTTGAACAGTTTTTGAATTGTTCCCAGTGGTCTTTTATTTATATTTTTGCCGCTTTGTGGGACATAGTTTCTACAGAGCGGCAGTAGATCTTTAGAAATTCACCTCTGAGTTGTGGGACTGTTTGTGTGGAATAAGCCCGCCCCCATTTCCATCACCCTTCAGTTTACATGCTTTTCCACTACAGCCCCTCAAAACCCCAACTTATATTACCAGTGCCACCAAATGGCAAGCAAATGCAACTTTGAGCTTATGTCTTTCTTTATTTGTGTCCTCATCAGGAAAAAGGCAGAAAACACTGTTTTAATCTGAGTGCGTCTTAATTAAAATGTAAAAAATATGAGAACATTTCACTGATGATTGATTCTCCTCCCTTGGGCCTCTGGCCTTCTCCACTCTGGGAGTCCTTTAAAACATTTGTATTTGGAGTTGTTTGCTTCGTCTGCATGGATCCCTAAAGCCTTTCCTCTGTGAACAAACAGATCTCATCTTAATTTTGCCTGTTGGACAGTCCATACTGGGAACTTAATGAAGACAAAAGCAGGAATGGAGGTGTTTGTTCCACCAACCTCTTTAGAAAAGGCAAAATAAATGGTATTTCTATTGTATTTGAGCAAAGATGTGACACAGACAACAACAACAGCAACATTTCTATTTATTTATTTATTGTTTTTTGTTTTTAAAGATCATGCTTGGGCTTTACTTTGCAGAAAGAATAACATTTAAATGACAATACAGAAGTCAAGCACTTCTGCAAACAACAAGGGGATGGTGACAAATAAAAAAAGTGACATATTGTACATATTTTACTATTTTTTTCTAGAATAAAGTACAAATCAAATCAAACTTTATTTGTATAACACCTGGATGTGACTCAAAGTGATTTACATAATAAAATAATGTACCAACAAATACCTTTACACACAAAAGAATATAAAACACACACACACAATACCCTCCACCCCCCCAACATAATAAAGCATAAAACAATTCATAAATAAGATGCAAAGTAGAAATAGAAATCTGCTTTGATCCTTAAAATGTTATTTTGGGGAACACAAATGGAGTTTCACACATCACATGTCAATAACGTGCACGTTAGAACCCATTCAAATCCACACATTTACCCTAAACTCCAGGATAAAGACTCAAACACAAATGTCTAAAGGAAGATTGTGGCTTTCTTTGGATAAAACATGCAAACTAAATTCCAGTTCTCTGTACAAACTGGATGAAGGGAGAGTGAACCAAAGAGCATTATCACCAAGGATCTAGAGGTAAGGGGGCCACACTGATGGAGGAGAACAGGACTGTGGCGGATGCAGAGACGTCACCTCAGCTGAGTTTGAGGCCGAGGCAGAGAGCCAGCTCGTTTTTCTGGATTTTCCCGTCTCTGTTGATGTCGCAGTGGCTCATCAGGGCTTTCCTGAACTTGTTGAGTTCTGCTCCACTGATGCTGGGCTGCAGATGGGGGGGGTTGGAGGATGCCGGTGTCAACAAAGAGAGGAAAGAACAGTTAACCACGAAGGCCGTGACCTTGAGATATTAAACCTTTTTAGAAGACTTCGGCAAAAAAAGGAATTTATTGCTGAAACCACAACTGTTGTAAACCTTTGCTTGGACCTGCAGTAGTCTGTGACACATACTATGTGGAAAATGGGAATGAATCCATCAGAATAATATAAACTTCATGCCCAGACTCAATAAATCAATTTGTAAAAAATACAAGCCATTTTCAAATTATTATATGCATTTTTATTTGAGTTGAGTTTTTAGTTTTTTATTAATACAAACTTTATTTTTGTTCTGCACAAGCAAGATTTCCATTTCTGACCACCTTTTTAAAAAATATATTCTTGGTTTGGCAGTATCGGGTCAGATAGGTACACATTTATTTTGGTTTTATTCCCCTCTAAGACAATAGAAAAAGAGGGAACTCAAATGAAATGGTTCTATTGTGAGGCCCACCAGGGTCTGCCCGCCTCTTTATAGCTTTAAAAATGGAGGAAGTTGTTCTTGATCACCACCGGAATGACAGAATATATTATAAATGATGGCTCAGGTAGAAGTTTAGGCTAGAATGCTGTTTTAATTGCATTTGTGGCACATTTAATTATGCGTTCTGTATTGAAAGCTTTGATCCCCAACAATAATAATTAAACATAGGGTTATATATATATATATATATATTTTTTTTTTTTTTCCAAGTATTTGACCTAGAGTTTATAGGGAATGCAAAAGGGTGTTGACCTTTGCGAGCTCCATCATATCCATGACCAGTCCGTCCACTTCTGGGCCTTCCAGCGCACCAGTCTGACTCTTAAAAACATAAACATAACACCTCATTTAGATGCCATAAATCCTCTAGTATTGACGTAAATCAAATTCAGTCAAAAATCACATTTTTGAGGATTTATTCATCTCAGTTTAGCAAATAAAAGCAGAACATTTACTCCTAAGGGGGAAAGATTAATAACAAATGTTCACCTGCTACTCTCTTAGATTGATTTTTTTTTTTAAAACATGTGAATGACACAAAAGAAACGTTGGAATATAAGAAAGAAAATCCGATCTTACAACATCGTAGTGAGCAAATATCTTCTCAAAGTCTCTCCTTCGGTCCTCCCGGCTACAAGCCTGAGATTGCAGCGAGAATTAAATGAGAAAACCCTGAAATATCACAATATATCACTACAACAGTCTCAACTTTTACAATTATGCTTCAAACAAACTGATGAGCAAACGGGAAGTCAGTAAAATGTGTTTTTACATTCCTATAACATTTATAAAAGGGAATTTATTCTAACTTACATCCATCTTAAACTTCAGCAGGAAGTTTTCTTTCACCGCCAAAATTCTGCAGGAAGAAAATGACAGACCATAAAAGACTTAGAAATAATAACTAAATCTTTACTCATGTCTATTGCTTACTGTTATTGCTATTAGATACGGAAATAAATATAACCCAGCTCACAGAAAAACTGAATCATTTGGAATAAATGGTAAATCACAAAAAAAAAAAAATTTCAGTTAAAAGTTTCAGGTTTGAGTTAAAATAAAACAAGAATAAATGATGAAGAAATGCTGAATAGAAAAGCATCAGGACAACACAGCAGATGCAAAGAAAAAACAAAAAGGATCATTTCTACCTCTTTTCTGGGACTGATCTCATGATAAAACGGTTGCAGATGGAACCGATGAGGTGAGCAACGGCTTACCTGGCCAGATCATTCAAATCCAGCTTCCCACCCTGGTTTTTGTCAAATATCTTCAACTAGAAAAAGACGAAGGTCAGACTGAAGTCATGAGTGTCAACCACCGGAGGGCAGAGTTCCCCCGTCTGTCTGTCTGTCTGACTGTTACCATGGTTACGGTGTACTCCTCCAGTTTACTGGCTGTGATGGACTTCCTGTGCTGGAGGAAGAGATCCTGAAGAAAACCCTAAAAATGAGGAAATATGAGAGCAAAACATATATTTTTATCTCTGTTATTATTATTATAATTATTTTTATAATCAAGCAATAACCTGGAGCTCATTGGCTGAGATGTAACCACTGCTGTCTTCATCATATTTTCTCCAGATCTAAAACAAACAAACTGAATTTAAACTGGATGGTGTTGAAAAGGTTGAGGAAAGCATAAGTTTAAAAAAAAAGAAAAACTTGAATTGTTGACTTACTGAAAGTTACACCAAAAACACACAAAAAGATTTTTTTTTTTCCTGATTAACCCTTTGCAGGACCCACAAAAAAAGATCCAAACCAACATGATTGATGTGGATTACACCTGAGCTTCAGGCTGCCTTTGCTGCTGCTGCCCCCCCCCCCCCCCGGCATTCAACCTTCACCTTCATGAACTCCACGCTGTTGTCCAGCGGCGTCTCTCGGCGGAATAAAAGCAGAAAGTTTTCCTCCTCAGGAAGCATCACTGAGGCCAGCTGGGATGAGACAAATCAGTCCTTTTTGTTTTTTAAATAACTAGCCTTAATCTGTATGGATTTAGATTTAAAAATGCAATAAGCAAGTCATAGTTTAAACCCCGGATAGTTTAGATATTTAAAAAAAGAAAAGAGTTAAAAATCGAAATGTTCTTGCCAAATGGTAAAACACTGAAACTCCCATGTGCAGCTGAGGAGGATGCAGTCTGACCTCTAGAATGAGCAGACGTCCGTCTGCTGAAGTGTGATGAGAAAACCCACATCTTCTTCTCAGCTCTTGGATTTTATCCTCAGTTACGTCCTCCTTCTGAAAACGTCAAAGGTGTTTCTTTTCAGGTGATATTTAAATAAAAAAGCTCCTTTATAGAATCCCACACTATTAGCTTTTAATAAACCATGGAAGTAATCAGTGGATCAAGAAAAGAAGAAGTGTTGTCAGTGTCTGCCAAGGCTTGAGGGATTTCATAGAGATTTGATTTATTCACAGGAAGTTTTTTTTTTTTTTTTTAATGGAGAACTATTTACATCGGTATTTGTTTTGTAATTTCTTTACCTTCATGCCAAAATGAAGCAGCATGTGTTTGAAAAAGGCGTCCAGCTCCTTTCGCTCGATGTAACCGTTGTCTAAAACACACACAAGTTATACACGTTTTTAAAAAAAAAGTGCTTTCTTCAAGAAAAAGCAAAAAAAAATTGTAATAATGAGCGACAAAAACACAAAACGATTTTAAAACTTTTACAATTTCTTAAAAAAAAAAATTCTATTAAGATAGAAAAAATAAATGAGTAAAAACAAACCGATAATCGAAATGAACCAATGAATGAATCAAGAAATGAATACATGAAAACTAGAAAAAAAATGTGAGACTTTGAATAAAAAAATGTAGCTACCAGTTAAGACACGAGTTTTATTTAAACAATAGCATCTCTTTTAAGAAAATGACAACATCAGCGTTTTGTATTAGCTGCACATAAACATGTTTTTAGGAAAAGGTGAGCACTCTTTTCTCAGACTCATTTAAAGAGATTGTAATGATAGAAGACTAAAAGCTATAAGAAAAACAAAGAAAAAAACTGATAGGAAAGGTAAAAAAAAAAAAGGCTAATTAAATAAATAACCCTTTATGACAAAAGAAATAAAGAAACAATTTATGATAGAGTAAAAATGATTTCAATAAAGCTAGCACTCAATCTAATAATTAGGAAGAAATGCACGCCTAGAAAATCAAACAAATGTGCAAAACCTATAAGTAAAAATAAGGTTTGATCTCAAAGGAAATTAAAGGATAAAAGCAATAAATAGAAATAGAAAGAAGTCAACAATACAAAACAATAAATGGTAATGATACTAAAATAAATCAAAGTTAAACAATTGTCACTTTTATCTATACAACATTGTTTATTCAGGTTTTCTGCTGCATGTATTCTAAACACAAATAAGATCTTCTCTTTCTACTGTAAATATCCAGAAATGGGGAGTTTATGTTCTGAAAAGGAAGCCCAAAATGCAAACGTTTATCTGTAAAGAGAGTGGAATTAAAACTTAGAATAGATTCTAAACTTTATTTGAAGATAAGCTTTTATTTTTGTATTGTGAAGCTCACATTGTTCTCTTCTATTTTTTAAAATATTGTATTTTTGCTTTTCTACAGGAAAATCTACTGTCTAGATACAAAACCATTCCCACAAGCTAAAAACTGTTTATTAACAAATTTCACAGATGTTAGTCCAAAATGGTCAAGTATAACTTTTTGTGAATAGACATAACAGGCTGTCTAAAATTCTTGTATCGGCAAATATTACAGACCATAACCTTCAATATTTGAAATGTACGTTTTAAATGCAGATTTGTTTGACAAAATCCTACTAAAATGGATGAAAACCTGCCGTTTCTTCATACCATCTTTATCAAAATATTGCCAGATTTGCAAGAAACCTGCAGCGTCCAGTTTGTCCAGCGCTCCGTCCATGTTGGAGATCAGAAAAGAAAGATGAAGTCCCCACAACCAAATGTACCCCAGAGTCTTCCTCAGCCCCGGCGTGAAATGAGCCCCCCGGGGAAAGCTGGTCTTTATAAAGGGAGGGAGGGGACACCAAATGCAACACGGGGAACATAGAGACAGATCTGTTTATTTGTTCATTGGCATAAACTTTCCAAAACAGGAATATTTGCAGCTCTAAATGCACGGTCATGAAATAAAATAGATTTTGCACTGTGCCTGATAAAAAGACGTTCTCCCAGCGAATGAAATATATTAAAAAAAACCATCACCGATGATCGTAGAAGAAAACAAATGCACATTTACAGACAGATTTCGCTAAATAAAGCAGCAACATTCTGTGTTCAGAGCAAAATCACCCCTATTACTGCATAGATTTTATTTTAAAAAACCCTGTGAGCTCATATTTACAGTCATATACACTGATATGTGCAGCAGAACACTAACAGCATATTTCAGGTGAGAAAGTGGCAACAGTGTTTCCATTGATTCGCATGATAAATACAAGAACTATACATTGTTATTTCATCTCAGTGACCGATAAGTGGGCGGGACTTGTGCAGTAATAATTGATGAGTGGGCGGGACTTGTGCGGCAATAATTGATGAGTGGGCGGGACTTGTGTGGCAATGATCCATAAGTGGGCGGGACTTGTGCAGCAATAATTGTGTTGAAAACGTATTGATTTCCAGAGAACAAAAAAGAAACGTTGCTATTTCTTTGCTATTGAATTACATTTTACAGAAAAGCAATGGACTGCTGAGCAGGAAATAAAATCGTAATATCGTGTCGTAAGAAATAAAAAAGGGATTGAAAGTATAAAAAGGAGAGCAACTGTGAGTCCTCAGTATGGGCTGCAGTGCTGCACCTTTGCTAAAAACTCGGTCTGGTTTTTGGTCTCTGCAGACCATAACAGAAGGAGGCAGTTGTGGATGAGCTCACAGCAACCCTGATGTCCATGAGATTTGGACGTTTGAACAGCCGTTTGCCTGAGATCTGTGACCGACGCACAACAAGCTGTTCTGGATTCAGTCTGGCAGGACGGCTGGAAGCAGCTGAGGCTCCTGAATGAGGGGGGGGCAGCAGAGACTCGTCACAGCGGGGGAGACTCGTCACAGAGGGGGAGACTCGTCACAGCGGGGGACACTCGTCACAGCGGGGGAGACTCGTCACAGCGGGGGAGACTCGTCACAGCGGGGGAAACTCGTCACAGCGGGGGACACTCGTCACAGCGGGGGAGACTCGTCACAGCGGGGGAGACTCGTCACAGCGGGGAGACTCGTCACAGCGGGGGAAACTCGTCACAGCGGGGAGACTCGTCACAGCGGGGAGACTCGTCACAGCGGGGGAGACTCGTCACAGCGGGGAGACTCGTCACAGCGGGGGACACTCGTCACAGCGGGGAGACTCGTCACAGCGGGGGAAACTCGTCACAGCGGGGGACACTCGTCACAGCGGGGGAGACTCGTCACAGCGGGGGGAAACTCGTCACAGCGGGGGAGACTCGTCACAGACGGGGAAACTCGTCACAGCGGGGGAGACTCGTCACAGCGGGGGAGACTCGTCACAGCGGGGACACTCGTCACAGACGGGGGAAACTCGTCACAGCGGGGGAGACTCGTCACAGCGGGGGAGACTCGTCACAGCGGGGACACTCGTCACAGACGGGGGAAACTCGTCACAGAGGGGGACACTCGTCACAGAGGGGGAGACTCGTCACAGCGGGGGACACTCGTCACAGCGGGGGAAACTCGTCACAGCGGGGGAGACTCGTCACAGCGGGGGACACTCGTCACAGAGGGGGAGACTCATCACAGCGGGGGAGACTCGTCACAGACGGGGGAAACTCGTCACAGCGGGGGAAACTCGTCACAGCGGGGGAGACTCGTCACAGACGGGGGAAACTCGTCACAGCGGGGGAGACTCGTCACAGCGGGGGAAACTCGTCACAGCGGGGGAGACTCGTCACAGTGGGGGAGACTCATCACAGCGGGGGAGACTCGTCACAGAGGGGGACACTCGTCACAGAGGGGGAGACTCGTCACAGAGGGGGACACTCGTCACAGCGGGGGAGACTCGTCACAGACGGGGGAAACTCGTCACAGCGGGGGAGACTCGTCACAGAGGGGAAACTCGTCACAGCGGGGGAGACTCGTCACAGACGGGGGAAACTCGTCACAGCGGGGGAGACTCGTCACAGACGGGGGAAACTCGTCACAGCGGGGGAGACTCGTTACAGAGGGGGAAACTCGTCACAGCGGGGGAGACTCGTCACAGACGGGGGAAACTCGTCACAGCGGGGGAGACTCGTCACAGACGGGGAAACTCGTCACAGCGGGGGGAGACTCGTCACAGAGGGGGAAACTCGTCACAGCGGGGGAGACTCGTCACAGACGGGGGAAAACCGTCACAGCGGGGTAGACTCGTCACAGACGGGGGAAACTCGTCACAGCGGGGGAGACTCGTCACAGCGGGGGAAACTCGTCACAGCGGGGGAGACTCGTCACAGTGGGGGAGACTCATCACAGCGGGGGAGACTCGTCACAGAGGGGGACACTCGTCACAGAGGGGGAGACTCGTCACAGAGGGGGACACTCGTCACAGCGGGGGAGACTCGTCACAGCGGGGGAAACATCGTCACAGCGGGGGAGACTCGTCACAGAGGGGGACACTCGTCACAGAGGGGGAGACTCGTCACAGAGGGGGACACTCGTCACAGAGGGGAGACTCGTCACAGCGGGGGAGACTCGTCACAGAGGGGGACACTCGTCACAGAGGGGGAGACTCGTCACAGCGGGGGAGACTCGTCACAGCGGGGGAGACTCGTCACAGAGGGGGACACTCGTCACAGCGGGGACACTCGTCACAGAGGGGGAGACTCGCACAGCGGGAGGAGACTCGTCACAGAAGAGGGGACACTCTTCCACAGAGGGGGAGACTCGTCACAGCGGGGGGAGACTCGTACAGCGGGGAGACTTCGTCACAGCGGGGGAGACTCGTCACAGAGGGGAGATCGTCACAGCGGGGGAGACTCGTCACAGCGGGGAGACTCGTCACAGCGGGGGAGACTCGTCACAGAGGGGGACACTCGTCACAGCGGGGACACTCGTCACAGACGGGGGAAACTCGTCACAGCGGGGGAGACTCGTCACAGCGGGGGAAACTCGTCACAGCGGGGGAGACTCGTCACAGCGGGGGAGACTCGTCACAGAGGGGGAGACTCGTCACAGCGGGGGAGACTCGTCACAGAGGGGGAGACTCGTCACAGAGGGGGAGACTCGTCACAGCGGGGGAGACTCGTCACAGCGGGGGAGACTCGTCACAGCGGGGAGACTCGTCACAGCGGGGAGACTCGTCACAGCGGGGGAGACTCGTCACTGGAGTCATCGTCGGATTTACTGTGGTCGAGCGGCGAAGCGGGAATCTCTGCGTCAGCGGCGTCCGAGTCCGCCTGAGACAAAGTTCTCACTGGAAGTTAAGCGCAGAACAAAAAGACAGAATCAGATTAGAAAAATCCAACCAAATGACAAACATTTCCTTTTTTTTGCTTCAGAATATGTCGGTTATTGGTTTGGTCAATTAGTGCCTTTCCTTACAAATGTGCTGCAACACAAGCCCAAACCATAACCCCTCCACTGCCTTGCCCTACAGTTACATTTTTCAAATCAATGTTTTGACCAAAATGATAAAAAAAAATCCCCGAGTCATCAGCCCTTAATCCTTAATTTGAACATTTTGTGGTTTGATTTGATGCACAAAAATGTTTTTTATGGTTGAAATGTTCTTTTTGGTGCATTAACAGTCGGCAGAAAGACGTACTGTGAGTGGCTGAAGTGTAAGGAGGGAGGGACTTTGTGCGCTCGCGTTCTTCCTCCCGAGGAGGTGGAAGACTGGATGAACTCTTCAGAGAGGACCACTGCCTGCCGCCGCCGCCGCCGCTGCTCTCAGTAATTTGCTGCTCACAGGAGTCTCCATCTGCTGCAGAGTCAACTGTAGGAGGAGCATAAGATTCTTGAAGTGTTAGCCAGTAAAAAAAAAAAAAGAAGGCACATCTTCTGCAGCTTCTGCTTCCTAGTTTTTACGGAGCCCTGGACATGACTTAAATAAAAAAAAAAAAAAAAAAAAAATTCCCTTCAAATTAGCACTGTGCGCACATATTACTGTTTTGTTTGCACAAATTGGCATTTTTTTGTGCACAGTTTGCAATTTTGCAACCAATAATGTGCATTTTGTAAGCAATTTGTGCGCACACAACTGTTTTGTTTGCAAAAACTATGGAGCCCTGAACAGGTCATGAAAATAAATAAATAAATGTTTCTCTCAAATTAGCATTTTATGATTCTTTGTGCGCACAAATTACCATTTTGAGGCCAGAAATTTGAATCTTATAAGCATTTTCTGTCCACAAATTAGCCGGATGTGCATAAAAATTAGCATTTAGAAAGAATAGTTCAGCATTTTGTGTGCACAAGTTTGCAAAACTAAGGAAGCCCTGGACAGGAAATAAAAATAAACAAATAAATGTTTCTCTCAAATTAGCATTTTTGACTTTTTTGTATTCACAGGAATTTGTCTTTTCTGTGCACAGATGACTATTTCTGTGGCCAGAAATGAGAATTTATAAACATTTTTTTGTCCACAATTTAGAATTTTGTGCATAAAAATAAGCATTTAGTAGGCACTATTTAGCATTTTGTGCATATAACTTGCCAAATTGTGTGCAAAAGTTGGCAAAACCTATGAAGCCTTGGTCATGACATTAAAAGAAAAAAACATGGTGCCTTAAAATTAGTATTTTATATGCAAGAGTTTGTTTCTTTTCATACAAGTTAGTGCACAAATAATGCATATAAAATGTTCATTTTCTTTACCACAAAATAGCAATTTGGGAACTTAAAGTAGTAAAATGTGCACCCAAAATAGTAATTGTGTGCACAAAATGCTAATTTGAGGAAATTGGAGGAAGACTTTTTTTATGTCACGTCTGGGCTTCTTAGTTTTTCAGCTAAAACCTGCAAAAACTAAAAATCAAACAGTGGCTTGAAATCTCAAAGCCATCTACGCCCCAAAAACCACAGATTCTTTACCAGAAGTGGTACAAGCACTTCCTGAAAAGGGCAAGTTCCCCTTCTTCCTGTCTCTTTGATTTCAAAATCACATCTTTTCTCCCAGCAATTAAAAGGACAGCGAGCCCTTCTGATTATAGAGGAGCAACCCGGAGGATGTTAATTACCCCAGAGGCAAAAAGCACACGGCCCCCCAGAGACATGCGGCCATTTGGACACATCCGCTACAGGCTGGAACTGAGACGCATCTGCTCGGAGTTGGAAGAACCTGGCGTCCGATGAGCCAAGCGTGACGCGTGGAGGCGTCGAGTACGGCGCTGAAAGCCTTCATTAAACATCTGCTCACCTGTTTAATTAGCTGTTATGTTTTTAGTCGTCCCCACATAAAGAGCCAGAATCCTCAGGAAAGGGGTTTTACTTCTTCATTCTCGGCTTTTTTAATCACCGTGTGGTCCATGTACTTAAAGAGCCTTCAGTGAAACCGGTTTTTGCTGTTATTAACATGTTCTTGAAGCAGGACATTTATGATAAAACATTCAAATCGGGATGAGTAGACAAAAATCACTGTTTGTAAAATAATAATTGATACTTTATTTATCCCACAATGGGAAATTCTTCTCCGCATTTGACCTATCCCCTGGGGGGGAGCTGAGCTGTGCTCGGGAAGCAGTTAATGGTTTTGCCCCCACTGGGTGATGTTAATTGCTGTTCATGGTAAATGCCACCAGTGCCATTATTTATTCCCCTCCGGGAATCGAACCCTGGATTCCTGCGTGGCAGCCTTCTACCTTACCTTGCCGAGCTACCCTGCTATTAGAAGGTCTCAGTTGTTTTCGCAGAAACTAAAAAAGGGGCGGGGCCTATGTCTCCCTGGCCCGCTCCATTCTGATCATCCACCTGCAGACAAATAAATCCCTGTGCGTCTTCGTTGGATCTAAACTGTACGGCTCCAATATTGCTCGCCACTTGTGTCATGTTAGCTCGCGGTTGTGAGGGGCGAGTTTCTGATGAGCTCCTTCCGCTCTGCAGGCACTATGTCCTAGAAAACCACCCAGGTTTTTGGGATTTTGGCTAAAAATGGCATCGTATCATCATTTGACCAGCTTTCGCTTAAATACGACATTCCAAAGAATCATCCTTTTCAGGTCTTTCAGTCCCCCACGAACACTGTAAGATTCTCTTCTCTCTGTTGACCCTGTAGGTAAAGGTTGTACATCAGTTTTATACAAGATCATTTGGCTTTCCACTTCAACATCAACCAACGCTGTTAAGACTGCCTGGGGGAGGAAAGTCTTCATCTCCAGTTAACAGAACAACTCTGGAATTCTGTGCTGTCCCTCGTCCACTCTTCATCTATTCGTGCCAGCCGTAGATTACTCCAGTGTAAAGTCGTGTACAGGGTTCATTACACTAATTCTAGACTTGTATCGTTCTGTTGACGACGCCTGCTGCAGATGTCGAAAGCCCCCTGCTAACCACGTTCACATGTGTTGGTGGTGTCCAGAGCTGCAGCAGTTCTGGCTCTACGTGTTTAACGTGCCATCAGGAGCCTATACCTACCACGTTACACCCAATCTGATGGCTGCAATATTTGGAATCACTCCTGATGATGCTGGACCAGGCACGATGGAACGGGCTCTGGCTTTTACCACTCTGCTGGCCCGTGGTTTGATCTTACTGAGATGGAAAGATCCCCGTCCCCCCCTCGAATGTCCACTGGCTCTGCGACGTGATTTACAACCTTAAGCTTGAGAAACTTCGGTTCTCACTCAGAGGCTCAGTTAAATCCTTTCAGGCCACCTGGAATCCCTTTCTGCAGTTTGTCAGTACCATGGTCTCACCTTCTGATTCAAACTGAACTCTACTCATGTTTTCTACTAATTCTCCCTCCTAAATGCATAAATGGACTCAAATTACATTCTTTTTATTTATTATTTTTATGCTTGGCCAGGGGTGGTTAGCTGGGGTGTGCGGGGTGGGATGATAGAGTGGGAGGGGACAAGGTTGAAGGGTTTGGGGGGGGGGGTGTGACATTCTTTGATTGTTTTTTTCTCATTTAAAATTGTCAATAGTTTTGACTGGAATGTCTGTTATTCCAAAATGTTCAATAAAGAAAGTTGGCAGAGAGAAACGGCATCATAGTGGTTAGAATGTGGTTGAGTGGGACTTTCAGAGGGTCTTTAAACCTATCGGCTCGTCTCTTGTAACACGGATCTGATGACGTTTAAAGCGTGATAGTAACCGTCAGGAGGAGATGGAAGCCCCGTGGAGCTGCCGCCGCCGCTCTCTCTGTCCTGCTCCGACTGCGTCCTCTTCAGGCGGGGGGCAGGCAGGGGTGCTTTGGGAGACGAGACCCCCGCTGGATCCATAGAGTCATCTGCGACACAGGAAGTTGGTCATTTCTCAACAGCTGGTTGTTAACTAAACACAAGAGGTTCTCTCTCACCCGGAACAGCAGGGCTGCTCGGTTTGGGCTGAGTTGGGCTTAGGAGTCCAGATGTGCGGGATACCAGGGGGGGTTTGGGGCTGGTACTCAGAGGTTTGGATCTGGGAACTGGTTCTGGTCTGGAGTCCTCTGTGTCTGCTGGGACCGTTGCAGAAACCTCTGGTTTGACTGTGAAAAAGAAGCAACAAACAGAAACCCTCAACCTCTCCGGGGAAATCGGACAGAGTTCCTCCATGAATTTCAGAACGATGACTTGTCAGGAACGGAGTAACGTAATAGATTACAATTACAGAAACCCTCATTAATTCATTCCTCACATAAAACCATAAATGACTGATCAAAAATGTGGTTAAATGAAACAAAATGGATACTAATACAAATGTAATAAAGAGTTGGAGATCAGGCAAAGTAAGATGAAGAGAGCGGACATCTGGACGCGGCCATTCCAAAAAATTCTAATTATTTCCAATTTGTTGAAACAAATATTTAGTTAAATGCACGTTCTGTTCTGGAGATAAACTGCTTTCTGCTGAGTAACCTGTCTAAACACTATTTAGGCCACTATATGATATTATATATATATTATGGTATATTTTGTCATGTTCATGCGGTGAAATAGAGGAGGCTAAAAAGCCTGATTGGCCTTGTGTAGCCTCTCCGTTTTTATTTTGAGGATATCTTGTTTGTTTGTTTGTTTGTTGGCTTTATTCCCTTGAGAATTTGTATGTGATTGGAAAAAAAGTCATTTAAATTGGGGAATGAGTAAAGTAATTTAATGTCTATTTCATCCATTAAATAAAGTAATCAATTACTCTAAAAGTAATTCACCCAACACTGATTCTTGTGTACTTGTTTGTTTGTTTCGACACATATTTAATTATTTTCCAAGAAATACAAGGAATCTGGAAAACTTCACTGTTCAGGACAAGGTTTTTTTTTTTTTATCTCTTTGAGTCACACTAGATTTGATGACAGCATCCTTCAGAAAACTGTAGGAGTCATTTATCGTGTTTCTTGTCTGGTTGCAAACTAACCGACCTCCAATTAGCACAGAAATATGTCACCTTGACCGTGAATGAATTGAGCATCCCTGCACAACAAATCAAACGTACCCTAGCTGTAAAAAAAAATTAAAAAAAACGTTAGACCCGAAAATTCATGCGGATGAAGTTTTATACGTCACTACTTTTTGAAAACCATGATATCCGAATTTAAGGCTTTTAAGACTTTTTCAGACCCTGTGAAGACTGAAATTATGATAAAAATATAACAAAATTATAAAATAAAATATCAAATTACAGCAAAAATAAAAATAAAGAAGGAACCCGCTTTGCTCCGTTTTGTTGTTGTTGATATTCTGACATCAATGTCATAAATGATACTTAAAAGTAGATTTTCTGCAATAACTGTAAAATGATGAATGAATGAAGTCATGTCAACAACAGAGTGAATACCCGTTATTCATTATTAATATGCTTTTAGCACATAATTTTTCTTTTATAAGCAAACAATAACAAAAGAATCTTTGAAAAAATCAAAAACCGGCAAATCTTAACAGATAATCCGGCATTTATTGTTCAAACTGGCAAGAAAATCCAAAAATTGATGAGTAGCAAATAAACTGACCTTTGTTGACCTTCTCCGGTTCAGATCCAGCCTCAAGCTGAAAAACACAAGATATTCATTTAAATAACAAAAATAAAAATGGATGAGAAGAACTTACAGATGAGAGTATAATCACATTCTTTTGTGTTGCATCAGAATTGTTTTAATGTTTGGCATTTATTTACACAGAAGACCATGAAATACAAACTTTTATACTAATCTTTTACGCTTTTCTGCCACTTTCTCATTTAAAAAACCCAGAAGTTCCAGAAGTTTTTCTGGATTTGTTTAGTTAGTTATAAAAGAATGAAGAATAAAACATAAAAAAAAAGGTTATGAAAATGTAAACGGGTTTGTCACATCATACATCTGACATGATTGGTATTGATTGATATTTCTGTGTTGTCTTGATGTCGTATTCAGGGCTGTGTCATACAGTCACTGCGTACATTTTGCACGGATGAAAATATACGTGAATATTGGTGAAAAAAATGGGACGAGTTGAGGTGGTTACATGAAATGTTCACAGATGTATCATAAATGAACCACGCTAAAAACAGCGTAAATCAACGTAGAGCATGAACTGTGTGATCATTGTGCTGTTCATATGACATTCATTTGTGATTCGTGCGTCAATCCTGTCATTTTAACGTGGTATTTTGTGTGACATGTGTGCGATATAAAAGTTATACATCGGTGGAACATGGGTGAGACGTTTGTTAGACATACGCAGAACGGTCGTGGGAAGCCATAATATTATTATTATGTAATATTTACCCAATAATTGTGCATAAACTACGGAGAATACGCCTAAAATGTGTTATCCTTAACCCACCCAAAAACTTGATGCACGTTTGTCACGTATGTATCACCAAATATTTAAATGTCATACGTGGAAAATGCTAATGCTAAATGTACGTAGTGACTGTGAGACGCAGCCTTTAGCTCTCACTAACCCCCCCCCCACACCTTCTTGTCGGGGTGCTTCTCCTGCCGTGTTCTCTCCTGCCTGGCCTTCATCTCAGCCAGCAGGTCCCTCCCCATCATGGGAACTCCAACGTGTCTGTGCGCAGCCGGCTGGTCTTTCTTCTCCACAGGCTCCGCCTTCTCCAAAGCCTCCTTGTGTTTGTTCTCCCCGGCCACTTCCGCCGTCGGGCCGGCCTCCTTCTCGGGATCTTTGAGGTTGGAGGATTGCGTCCTGCTTTTGTGGAGCTCCTGTTGAGGCTCTGCGGCGGCAGCGGCTGGGACTTTCCCAGGTGGAGTTGGCGATCTCGCGGGGGCCTCCTCCGCCACCGAGCTGACGGATAAAACAGGTAGGGCGGAGGGGGAGGCGGGAAGAGGGGATGTGGCGGTGCTGTTGCTCTTTGAGGTGCGAGATTTGATGAGGTTAAAGATTCCACTCATTCTGGATTCCCGCTTCTTATCCGTGTTCTCCTGGGGTGGAGAGGTTTTGACTGAAGGCAGCCTGAAAAAGAAAAGAATTATCAGCGAGAACAGAAACAGCTTTTGTCATCAAACGCATTTGAAATGAATGAGGAAGTCATGCTGCAAATGAAACATTAAAACCACTGAGACAAAAAGGACTTGGTGCATGAACGGAAAAACGGGAAGCCACCACCTGAAGCTCAGCCTCACGACTTTCTTGGAGAAAAAGTCATCCAGGCCCTCATCCAGCTTTCCCATCATGCTGTTCTGCTCCGCCTCCTGGGGAGCGACGCTTTGCCGCTGCACAGGACCAAAAAGCAGTGAAAATCGTTTGCATGAAAACATGATTTTTGGAATGGATGGGGAGCTGAGCAGTCATTTGGTGGGTGTGTGGTTCAAATCCTAGATTAGACACTCATTGAGCCTTTGGGACAGACACTAAACCTGCCTTTTTTGGCTAAAAAGGTTCTGTAAGTGCTTTGCATGTATGATTCCAAATGAAAACAAGCATTTTCTGCTAAAATAATAGCAATAAAACATTTGCCCAGTTAACAACCCCCTTCCTGATTGAAGCTCACATGGGGTCTGCTCGGTTTCATCCTCTTCTTGGGTTTTGGACGGTCTTTGGTGCAATTCTCGAGCGTTCTGAGCTCCACGGGCGGCAGCTCGCCAACGCCGCCGAGGGATGGAGTGGGAGGTGGGGGCAGTTCTCCGCCACAGGGCGACATTCTGTCCGACGCCTGGGAAGGGGTGGGGGGAGGAGGAGGATCCTCCACATGGATCGGAACCTCCTCCAGAGCTTTGTCCAGGTCAAACTCCATCTCTGTCGGGAGGAGAACAGAGCAGAGAGATGTGTCACATGTGTCACATGTTCCAGCCAGATATAGTTCAAAGGATGCAATTCCAGGTTGTCCGAAAATAATTTTACTTACAAAAATCTGACATCAAACTCCACAGTTTGGTCTGATACCACAACACTTCCTATCACATCCAATCGGCCTCTCTGAAGTTCAAAGGCTCACTAGATTCTTCCTTTTTGAAAGCAGGAATTGATTTTTTCCACCCTGTGAATGTCTATCGTCCGTGTCATTTCGCTATTGCAAATGTCAGTGATGCAGGACGATTTTATCTGCACAGCTTCCTTTTCACAGACACGCTTCAGCAACATTTAGAGGAAAAAACGTCAACAAAAAAAAGAAATAAAACTTTACGGGTGGAGTTTTTAACGAAAGCCTTAAAAACACACTCCGATTATCTTTTAACCTATTTTAAAAGTGTTCCCAGGGGTCTTTTAAGTCTAATTATGCAGATTTTAACAAAAAAATAAATAAAAACTGTTGTTTTTTTGGGACAAAGCTTGCTCAGAGGGCCAGGGGTAAATCAGAAACTGAGTAGTGGGTTGTTTACACCCTCTTCTGTTAGCTTACAGCCCCTCACACCCCCAATCTAACATTAGCGGTGCTACAGAAATGGTGTGCGACATCAGAGCTATCCAGCCGTCCAGTTTGGATCCAGATTCCAGCTCAGACGAGGAAAAACAACGACGGTTATGCATCCATTTGTCTGCTAGGATGCATCAGAATGGAGCGGATACGGGAGACTTTGGCCCCGCCCCATTCCTGTTCCTGTGACACGAAAAAGAAGCTTTTTCAAACTTTTACATCTGCTCCTGCATTCCTCCCCATTTGAATAAAGAAAAACTCTGAAATTTAGTTTTAATCTTTAACATTTTTATGTCCTCCATTCTGAGAATAATGCTCCGAGAACATGTTAAAAACAACATGAACACCATTTTCAAAGGAGTGGGTCTCTCTGTGATCTGCATGGAGGCTGCAGATGTTCGCTCAGCACATTTTGGGTCAGCTGTGCCTCTCATGCATGGATGTGTAATTTGTCCACAGCAGATTGTAGAGATCTGGATAATGGGCAGTTCCCTGTGTCGTACTGCTGCTTGTCTCCTTCCACTCTAAACACACGCTTGTGGTTCGATGAAAAACATATGGAATCAGACAGAAATAAACCCAACCAATATCATGTTTTTCCAGCTAAAAGAAGATTTGGTGAGATCTTTTCCCAACCTATAAGGTGAGAAAGGTCCACGGCTGAGTCCTACACAAAAAACATCGATCTGGAAATGTCGCTCACCAAACGCCACGGATATCGGCCGCAGCATTCGGACCAGAATACTCTTCCTCTTTGATTTGGGAGTCATCTAAAGGGCACAAAAAATGTACACTGACTTAGGGAAAGCACGGCGATCACACTCTGTTTTTAACGTGTGTGCCCCCCACCATGCACGGGTCTAAACCCTCCAGCCCGTGTTTCTGGTCGTGGTTGTCTGAATGCAGGAGCCTCTCATCCGGGACTTCCGTCTCCGTCTGCTGCAGCACAGACTGGTCCTTCCTGATCAGATGGTCAGCCTAAAGAACAGGGAGAGCGTGAGGGCGAACGTCTGCGAGCGACGAGAAGAGCGGCAGGAAGCGGGGAGGACACCCACCAGAGTGTGCTGCGAGGAGGAAAGAGACTCCAGGATCTCATCCACGATGCGGTCAGACAGGAGCGACGCCATGGCCAGTTTGACTTCACTGCTCCAACAGAAAACAGACATTATGAAAGCTTTCCTGAACCCCCCACCCCAAAAAAACAAAGACTCTAAAGCAGGCATGTCCAAAGTTTGGCCCAAGCTTCCATTTGTGCTCCATGTTCTCAAGGAAAGGTCAAGCCTCCCTGGATCCGCCCCTCTTTGCGATAATGATGGACACCCCCGCTCTAAAGAGTCGAGGACACCTGAACCTCAACCACCTGGAGCCATACCGACCTGATCTTGTTCATGATGTCGGCCCCCGCCTGCTCCACCAGCGTGGTGGTGATGAAGCCGCGGGGTACGGTCACCCTCCCCGCACCGGCCTTCAGCAGCTCCTGACGAAGACCGCTCTTCTTCATCACATGAGAGCACAGGCCTTCTGCAGAGTCCACCATGGACACCAGCATCGCCTGGGGGGAACCACGGCGACGTTCAGAACAGACCCTGCTTCAGAGAAAACGGCTGGAGGCGGGGTCGGCACCTGCAGCTGCTCGTCCATCACTCGGGCCATTTCTCCGGCCATCGACTCCAGTTTTTCCTGAATGGCTCCGACACACGCACCTCTGGACCCTCCTAAGTGGTACAGGTTACGCAGAAGCTACAAAAACAGACGGAAACGTATTTGAAAAAGGATTAGATACCCCAATTACAATCAGTATTGAATTTGTTGGAGAAAATGATTTGTATATTCATAAGATGGTGTTTTAGATGTTTATTTCCAGAACGTGAGCGGTGTCGACGGGTTCTGGTCTTACAGTTTTGGAGTTTCTGGCATCCTTCATGAGGTTCACAGCCGCTTTCATGTCCTCTTGAACAGAGTTGGTCTCGGTGAACCTCAGAGAGTTCAGGTGATCCTGCACTTTTACACACATGGTGTCCATCATCTGTTTCACAAAGAGAACACACAACATTGAAATACTGACATTCACTCATAGACCAAGCAGAGTCTGCTTAAAGCTAAAATCTAAAGTGGTTTCTAATAGAGGAATGTATGACGTTTTTAACTGAAGTTTCGTCTTTGGACAGCCTAAAATGTATGTAGCATTTGGCAGCGACCACAGCGCTTGCCTGTTGAGTGGTGGTGGTGACTATTCCCTGCTGCAGCCGGTACGCCTGCTCCTGGACGTATTTACGGGTCTCGTGATTTCTCAGCAGGTACCGCTCCATCTGCAAGACGAACGTAAGCAAGAATAAGCCGCACTTTGATTACTGATTGAAAGGCAAACCGAGGTGCAAACCGAGGTGCAAACCTTCAATAGGGCATCCTCGGTCTTCTCTGGATTTGCCTTTAGAGCCTGAGCAGCATCCATGATGGGAACTGGCATGAATCGGATCGTGTAGTTCCTGCAAAAAAGAACAAGGAATGAAGGCGGACAGCATGCACAGACTTATTGCAGCTCTACCGTTTCCAAAGTGTCACAATTAGTGCTTACTTCTCCAAGGCAGCTGCTACATCCTGCAGACCCTGAGAACTGACATTGTTTCGGTCCCACACTAAGGTCCTGCAGACACAAGATCAACGGAAAATCCACTTAAAAAAAAATAAGGAGTTAGCTAGAAACCAGCCTGTTTGCAGAGAAGCTGAGCTAAATTAGCCTCCTTCCATTTCTATAATGCATTCACAAAGAGACGCGAATGTTTTTTTGTTCTCCTAGTCTCTGATTCGAATGTTTATTGTATGTCAGGAAAGAGCGCAGCTTTAATACATTATGCGTTTGCCTTTTTCTGAAAAAATAAAATAAAAACTTTCTGTAACGTCTGTGGAGGACAGCATCTGTCTCGCAGCTGCCTGCTGGACACAGATCCATGCTGCTTTGATCTCAATCCCTGTGCATGTGGATATTCTCATACATGTTGGTGAATGAGGCCCCACATGCATGCAGCATCTTTACTTTTTTACAGAATTCCACACTTTTGGCAGATTGCGAGCGTTCCTATGTTCCTCATTGACTCTGTTCTTGCTCTTTTTTTTTGTTTCTGTTTGTTTTCTGCCCAGATGGTGTCAATGATTACGTATCAGTTCCGCGCCATCATGTCAGATCTGCGTCTCTGCTCACCTCAGCTTACTGTTGATCTGCAGAGCTTTGGACAGGATTTTGGCCCCCATGTCTCCCATTGAGTTCCCACTGATGTCCAGTTTGGTCAGAGAGGTGTTGCTGCCCAGAGCGTTGAGGACGATGGAAATGTCGGCCTTCAGCTTGGACTCAGCGAGGGACAGGGAGGTCAGGGGCTGCAGGGAGTGGAGGTGTTACGGACTCACAGAGTGGAATTCAGGATTTTAGGATCAAATGGACAGAAAAAAGCTGCAGGAATGCAAAGATGAGACGTGCAAATGTTGAGCTTCACTCACTGAATCCTCCTCTTGAATCATTTGAACCAGATTGTTCAGGACTTGAGCCACATTCCTGCACATCCAGTACAGATGAATGGAGCTTATTGGACTTTCTAAAAACAATTGTTTGTGATTTTTGTTTTCACCCACTTGGATTTGATATTGTTGAAGTTTTTTCCCAGGGAAAGGTGTCGAATGGAGCGGTTTTTGGACAGCCAAACAAGTAAAGTGACCAGATCCATATCCAAACCTTAGACAGAGGACAGGAACGTAAATAAAAAATATACCAAAAGTGATGTAAATGAAGAATACCCTCCACAGACATAGCTAAACACCCCCTTACTATTGTCAGAAATATCCAGACTGGAAATATTTGGGATTTCAGCGATGCAGCCTTCCAGGACTTGAGAGCCTCCAGAGCGCAGCTGACGGCGGCGGACAGAAACAGCCTCAGTATTTTCTCTTTTGGCCTTCGCCTTGAGCGTCAGAGAGTACTGCACTGTAGAAGTGTGCTGATGTGACAGGGGCCCTACCTCACAACAGCTCAGATCCAGGGACACGTCACTCAGGTTGGGGTTGCAGCCGAGGCCCAACAACAATGCCCTGGAGACAGGAAGTCCACAAAAAACGGCATGACACAGCACCGAGAAACGTGTCTGTGGGTGAAAAACTCCTCTGCCTTAAAGGTTACCAGTACAAAAATAAGATTTCCAACATAAATCTGGACTAGAATCAGGTCCTACATCAATAATCTGTAAAAATACAACCTCAAGTTTAGCTCATTTCGATGCATTTGTGTTGTCTCTTTTGTCTGGGAAAACCTCCTCTTACTTTAAAGCCTCAGGAGGCAGTTTGGTTCCTGACAGACTGACAGACGTCAGAGCTTGAGCACCGCTGAAGAACTGCTTGAAGGACGGAGGGATTTCTTTACACTTCCTGTTTGAAACGAGAACGAAAAAGTGAGAAAACTCTAAAAAATCTAAAATATATCAACCATCCACAGATGATTTAGTAGCTGAGCTCTAACCTGTGGGAAAACACACTTTTTGACAGGTTGAGGACAGACAGATGCTTTAAACAGCCTTTAGAAAGGGTCGAACAGATCTGCAGAAAAGAAAAAACAATTCAAATAAAATTAAAAACATGATTTGATCACAGTTCTGTCCATAATTTGCCCTTTAAAGAGTCTATGTTTGGTTCTCAGTGTCAGTTATGTATCTATACTTAGAAATCTGAGAGAACAATCCACAATAACAACACTGAAAGGGAAAAAAAAAGGGATTTAAATGTGGATTTTGACTGCATACTGGCTAGAATCACTGCCTCAGGTACTGGTTCCAATCCCAACTTTCTGTGTGAAGTCCACACGTGTGGGTTTTCCAGGCACTCCGACTTCCTCCCACAGTCCTAAACCATGTTTCGGTGGTTAACTTGCGACTCTAAAAATGCCTCTGAAAAGCATGAGAGAGTGTGTGTGGCCCTGCTGCAGTGGACCGACAGCCTGTTCAGAGTCCTCCTGCCTTTGCTCTGGGGAGCTGGGATTGGCTCCAGCAACCAAACAAACGGGGATTTTACTCTCCTGAGCTGACACATGCTTCAACTTATGACTCATTATCAGTGGCATGAGCGCAGCTGCATCGTTGTGCAGCTCTCACCAGTTCCAGCGAGCAGTCGCTGTTGGACAGATCCAGAGTCTGCAGACAGTTGGGGTGACTCAGGAAGCTGTGCAAATTCTGTAGATGGAACAAAACCACATGGATTTTTAAACCACTGCCTGATGGAAGTGACAACACACATTTCACTTTAATAGGATGTGACGGGGGGGGAAGGGGAATACCGTGATGTCATCGCCTCGGAGGGAGTTTCCAGACAGGTCAAGGTGTGTGAGAGTGGAGGCCACAACCGGGTTAGCACACAGAGCCTGACAGAGGCTGTTTACACCTGCACACAATAACCACGCTTTTTATTTAAAGCGCCACTCCAGGCCTCCTTTGATCTATTTTAAAAGCATTTCCTGTGGACTTTTAATTATGAATATGCTGTTTCTAACCAAAATAAAAAACAAAACCTCTGTTTTCTAGGACATGGTTTCTGCTACGGCAGGAGTTCATACAAGTAAATATTGATATTGGATTGCAGATTTATTGGCGCAGGGCAACCCCGCTCCCTCTTCCCATCAACCATAGCTGAACACTGTTTGCCCCCTCTCCTGCAAGCTTACAGCACCTCACACCCCCAACCGAACTTTACCGCACCCCAAAAAATGGCGAGCAATTTTGGAGCTGAGCAGTCGTACAGTTTTGAACCAGATGCCAAGAAAACCAAGACGTACACAAGTGGATGCATCAGAATGGAGCAGAGCAGGGAGCCTGGGGCCCGCCAAGCGTCTTTTCTATGCTATAAATATCATCTTTTTGAAACACAGTTTTTTTCCGTGTCCACCTGATTCACAAGGATTTAAATTAGGAGAAACTTGGAAATGCTGTTTTGGGCTTATTTTTCTTTACACGCATCCATCATCAGAAAAATTCTACAAACTCCAACAGAGGATTTTCCATGGAGTGGGTCTTTACCTTTAGGTGACATGGAGGTTCTGGAAAGATTGAGATGTTTGAAGCCCAGTGGCAGTTTGGCCAGCTGAGCGCTCAGAGCAGAAACACCTGGGAACACAAAAAAGATGGACTCAGGATGAGAATTATTGCTGTTTATAAAGAGAAGCCAAATCATCCCACAGTAGCATTCATAGATGTCAAATATCACTGAAAAATCACTTTTTTCCCCCCAGCTTTCATGCAATTTGACTCAACTACGTTCAATATGAACATGTATGTAACGCATGTGAGCGTGTGTGAACATGTTGCCACCTTTGTCCTCCAGTGAGTTGTTGCTCAGGTTGAATGTGTGGAGCGCCGATGAAGGGTTTTGTGCCAGAGCGGACGCCAATTTCTGTGCAAAGTCACTGAAGTGAAAGAGAAAACGTAGACAAAGGTTGGAAGCTGCTTTATGAACTGTTAAAAATCTAAAAAAAAATATAAAATAAAAAAAACCATCAGGAGAGAAAACATAAAAAAATGCCTTGAATACTGATCAACTTAATTTCTGACAAACGATTAGTTTTTTACAAGGAAATGCCACATTGAATGTATTTTAACACGCATGAAACATTAGTTCTCTATTGTAGCGTCTGACCTCCTGAGTCCGGCGCCGTCCAGCATGAGCTCCTCCAGCCGGCTGGATCGAGCCACGACTCTCAAAATCTGGTCGCACACATCAGTAGACTGGAAGGCAGCAGATTTCAGATAACATGAGACGACAGGAAAGTTAAGCACCAGGTAGAAACTGTTGGAAAAATCCACTAATTTGGCTTTAAAAGAGAAAAAAAAAGCAGAACGGTACCAGTTTGTAATCTTTAGTGGAGAGTTTTGTGAACCACTGGTTGTATTCTAAAACGGCAATGATCGCCACCAAATCCCTGGAATTACAAATAATTACCAGGCAATAAAGCTCTAATTCCACAATCTGGACACCCTGGACAATCTTATGGTGGATACCTGTTTTCCAGGTGAGCAAAGTCCTGAAGGTTGAGCTCTTTGGTGTCCTGGGTCAGATAAATCGTGTCCACATCCTGCAAAAACAAAAACAAAGACCAGATGAGACATAAATAAGAACAATAGAAAGCATGACTTTATTGATATGAAAAACTACATAATAATTAAGAGATGTAGCTCCAGCAGATAATGACATTGGTTTCACTAAAAAAAAAAAAAATCACAAGGAAAACTATGCAAAAACCGACATTTTCATGATTTTTGGTTGGAAAATGTACAAAAATATCAAAAAGAAGTCAAAATTTCAAAAACTTAAATGAGAAACAAAATGTTTCTCAAATAAAATAATACTGAGCTACAATAGTGTTATAATAGTGATAATATTGAAAACAGTGTTTTATTCTAAATAAAACAAAGAAAAATCAACATAAAACTTAAACATGTTTACATATATTTAGATAAAGAATAACATATTTATTTTTTAAGTGTATTTTTAGCGTTATTTATTTTCTATCTGCTGTTTTTATGGAGCTTTGGTAATTTCCCCTCTGTGGGATGAATACACGTCTATTCTATTCTATTAATAAACAATTAGACAAACAGAAAAGTATTTGAAAGGACAGCAGTCCTCAGTACAGACCCACTGGACCTCCTCCCTGTACGGCAACCCCAAGTGATCGCACACACACCAGTACTGATGAGAGAAGCTGCCTGCAAAACGTCACAAATATAAAAAACACAACAACAATAATGAGGATGCACCATTATTGATGATGATCTGGGAAAAGGTTTTACCACATGGCCCCGGGTCAGAGGAGCTCTGCTCAGCCCAGAGAGCCTGCAGGACTGTGGTCCTTTCTGGAGGATTTAAACTCAACTTCTTCATCAACTTCCTTCCTTACAGAGAGAGAAAATGACAAAGAAAGGCAGACAAATAGCAGAAAACATCAAAAAAAAAAAAAGATCAACACTGTAGAGGAGAAAAACCCAGCGATGATGACGTGAGAGTCCTCTGAAAATCAATCTCAGATGTTATCGTTTAAAATAAAAAGAAAAAAACAACACAAAAACGCAAGAACGCAAAAACTCAATGTTAAGTTATGTAAACGAAAAAAACGTCTTATTTTCTGTCTCGCAATAAAAAGAATCTTATCGAGATTTTCAGTAGCAAAATAATCCTAGTATGAGAAAACGTGTCTCTGTGACCAGAAATGGTTACTTGAAAGAAGAATTTTTGGTCAGACTATTTTTCCTTTTTCTTCTTTTTGACCTTTTTCAAGGATGATTGTTTCTGCAGAGCAAAAGAGACAAAACCATCTTCTAAAGCACAGAGTAGCTGCACCCATTCAATTTCTGAAACAACTCATTGTTAAATTTGCCGCATAATATTGTTTGACACAGCTTTTAAACATTTTACTGTTTTTTTTTTCAGGTTTCAAGCAACAACTAAATAAAAAAGCCGTCTTTTTTAAAGCAATACCTGCTCATTTGTATATATTTATTTGAACTACGTTGTAAGATTTTAGAAAAAAAAGAGAGAAGAATTTAGCAAAAGTCTCCTCTAAAGTTTCTGCCGGGCTGTTTAGGAGCAATGGGCCGACAGAGCGTGTGGTTGCGTCTTACATGGGGGAGCCGGCGGGGCAGATCTGCTGCAGGCAGCTGCCGATGTGAGCCACCACCTCGTCCACCTCGTCCGCTGAGGCCAGCCGGAGGCTCCAGGGGCCGCGCTCGTGCTCCAACACCAGCTGCAGGGGGCAGCGCACACAGGGGCATCATGGGAGGAGGTTATCTTTGAGTGTCATGATGCTAGAAAATAGACATTTCTGACTTTGTTAGCGTGTTTTCCAAAGATTTACACTAATTTCCGGACTATAGAGCGCACCTGAACATAAGCCGCACCCATGACATTCTTAAAGGATAAATAGTTTTGTACATACATAAGCCGCATGTGCCCACATTGTGTTGTAGAGTGAGGAAGTGCTGAAACCACGCACTGTGTGTGTAAGAAAGAGGAGCGAGAGCGCGCAGCAGAAGTGTGTTGGGGGTGCGCCTTCATGTTTGATATACAGAGTGCAGGGGGAACTGCAATAAGAAGTCCCCCCAGAAGAACTGCTATTAAGTCTGTATGAACGCACTCTGGAGGCTCTGCGGGTCAGAACGGAGGAGTGAACCCCGAAGGAAGAGCGGATCCCGCCTTCATTTTCCGACCACCGTCAGAAAGAACAAAAGGAATGGCAGAAAAGGTTCAACACATGAAGGTACACAGAAAGAGTTTTCAGAGTTTTAGTGATCTTTTCTTTCCATACAGTGCCTGTGATGCTGCAGCAATATGGTAGTAACAGAACTAACAGGGCTGCTTAAAAAAACCATAAAAGTCACTGAGAGAGAGAAAAAAATCAAATAAAGTCACTGAGAGCAGCAGTAATGTATAGGCGCGTGCACCGGAAGATTTCTTCCACAACAGTGACACACCGTAACACAGCACTAGCAGGGCTGGCTTTAATGAAAACTATGAAGGTAAAAGTCACAGAGAGCTTTCTTCATCTTCCTCCTGTGCACTGAAACCATGGAAGTCTTCCTCCTCCGTGTGGGATTGGAACAGATATTCTTCACCTCTCTCTCTCAGTGTCACTCGGAGGTAAATTCCCTCCTTTACTTGCTCTGTCCTCTCCGTCACGCAGCAGAGCGGCTTTTCCAAACCCGCTGGTGGATTTTTTCACACTGCTTTTGACCATTGCTCTGAACTTGAAAGCTGCTCGTCTGCATTTCTTCTTGCATTTTCCATGATGAGGGTCTGTTCGTGTTATTCATTCATTCATTCACAAAGCAGGAATTTACTTTAAACTTGCGTCTTCCTCCACACATATACTGTATTCCCTCTGTCTCACCTCTTACCCTTTCTGCTCGAGCGCCCCTAGCGGCCGTTAGAAAAAAAAGCATAAATTAGCCGCATCATTAAGTAAGCCGCAGGGTTGAAAGCGTGTGACAAAAGTAGCGGTTTATAATCCGGAAATTACGGTAATTCCTTTATCATTCATACAGGAACACATAAATGCTACAATAATCAGTCAATTTAGCTTTGATTCAAGTGTTCACCTTCTAATTAAGTCAATTTTACATTGAAGTTTTTTTCCCTTTTCTGGTTTTCTATGATGAAGCATTTACATTTTATATATAATTGTGTATATAAAACCTTAAATGACGTCTATGAGACTAAAAACTCTGTTTTCATGTGATGTTTTTTTCTAATGTATTAACCACTGAGTTGTAAAAATTCCACAGTTAATGAGACTTCAGGTGTTTCTGTAACTTTAGTCAAATCCTGTCGAGAACTTTGTGATTGTCTGAATGAAAAGATTCCACTGCTTTGGTGATTTTACCTGGTTGGGTTTGTTGCTGCAAACTCCATGAATTTCCAAGTAGCTGAATGACTGTTCAACCTGCAAAAGAAGAAAAGGCCAAATGAAGAACTAGACCAGGAGAACGGCTCAAAGGTTTTTTTCCTTTTGAAAATCAGTCAAAATAGGACAGATTTTTTTAAACCAATAACCTGGACGGCTCAGGCCTGGATTAGTCTCACACCTAAGTCCTGATTTAACAAAAGGAACAAAAGTTGGCTTGCTCACCAGATTTAACATTTTTTTTTTAATGTTTTTAGAGGATTATTCCATGTTTTTGTGAAAAACATGATTTAAAATACAATCTCAGCTTTATGACTACACTTCAAAGATCAAACTGGAATAAGAATAATGTGTTGGAAAATAGATGCAACAGAGAAAACATGATAAAATCCATGTGAAACAGCTGATCAAACAAACAGAAATCAGTGGAATCACATTTAATGCTATTTTGAAATGTTTATGTTACTTAAAACTCTATTTTCAAAAAAAAAAAAAAAGCTTGAATGCCACTTTGTTTGGCGCTGAGCGGTTGCTACTGCCTGCCAGGACACCCATGCTGGAGTCACTCAACACCCGCAGGAATCAAGTGGATCTCCAGTCCTCTGGAGGTGAATCCGCAGTGTTGCTGTGGTTTGAGCTGTTCAAGTACGTGCATGGGCTACGTTTGGCAGAGTGAGCATTGCCAAACAACGTTATCTTATCAGTCTGTAGCTTCCTAAAAGTCTTTGCTGACTGTGGTGTCCTTTGTTCCCAGAGGAGCGGCTCTGAATCCTCTCTGCTGCATCGTATGAAAACCAAAATCTTTCCTGAAAAAAAAAAGGTCTACATTTCTGGGGGGGAAAAAAAATCAACTTCTTCAGGAAGAACTAAAAGGAAATCTTTTGGAGGGAAAAAAGAGAAAGTAACAGAAATGAAATTGAATGCGGACCGTTGGCATGAAGGAAGAGAGGGGGAAAAAAAGGGTGAGAGTGAATCCAAAGACAGAAGCAAAGCCGTCTCAACTGCTCTCACTGCCAGCTGTTAAATTCCTGCATTGTCTTTTTTTTTCTTCTTTTCTTCCCTCCCTCTGCTGCTGCTGCTGCTGCTCTCTGCTGGGACACATGGAGGAACAAACCACCCTCTGTTCACTCTCACACTCCAAACTAGAAAAACCGCTGGGCCGCTCTGGAACAACAGGTCAGGGGTCAGCCGCCCAACACAAGACCTCAGAACTTGGATTTGATGCTGGTTTTGGTAGAAAAAAAAGAAAAGAAAATAGAAATAAAGTAACAAGTCTCTTCTACTGGGATGTTCTATGCTAAACAGTGCGGGTGAATAAAAAAAAAAGTATATGAACCAGAAGGAATTTAATGAGTTTTGTAATAAATAAGGGATGATTCCCAACGAGGGGTGCTCTATGTAAGGGTTAATTGGGCGGTGAAGTGTGAATAACCAGAAATTAACGCACGCCGTGGAGGCCTGAACCGTCTGACGCAAAGCAGGACACGGTTACTTCTGTGAGGTGCGTTAATTTCTGATTCTCATCGCCCATTAACCTGCCTATGGTCACTTACCAAAGAAATACATGTTTTTGGTACTTTATTCTTATTTTTTTTGGTTTGGATTGCTTTTTTCACAGAAAGCGAACTATTTGTTACGTGGTGTGGCACGTTGTTATGGTATCGTGACAGTGCGCCCCTTAGCTGGCTCAGCCGGCGCGGACCTCGAGTGCAGCAGCAAAGGAAAGCGATGTGTACGCTGATGGTCACGATGGGTTTAATCAGGGGTGTCCAATTCCAGGCCTGGAGGGCCGGTGTCCAACATGTTTCCAACCAACCGGCTGTTGAAGCTCCTTATTGGCTAAACACACCTGATCCAGGTCATCAGCAGCAGATGAGGCAGGATTTCTGGAAAACCAGCAGGTTGCCGGCCCTTGAGGCCTGGATTTGAACACCCCTGGGTTAATAAAGCATCAGTTCTCTAAAGAGGTGGCTGTCCATCAATCAAAGTGGCAGAAATCAAATCAGCACCCAAACCGATACAACCTGCCAGGCACGGTGGTGGTGATGTGATGGTTTGGGCTCATTTTGCAGTTGCTGCAGAATAAAAAGAGAATGAAAACTTGAGGTTTGACATTTTCCACCAAGCCTCTTCCAGCTGTAGTGGACAAGCAAACAGCAGACAAAGAAGAAGAAGAAGAAGATGAAGAAGATGAAGAAGCCCCTCCCTGCTGGTCCAGTGTGAACACCAAAGCGTGTTCAGAAAAACGTTTCGTTTGCCCAAACTGACATGACAGTTCCATGTTACGTTTTGACTTAAAAAAAAACACCTCCTAGTAGCTTTAAGTTTTAGCACATGTTTACTAAAAACAGATATTTTTTAAAGGAAATCATTTTAATTTTCTATTCGTTTTGGCTAAAAGAAGAATTTTTTAGGACTAATTTTACTTCTTTTTATTTGCAGTGGGATTTGTGAAGTGTTCAACTGCTCTGGGTTTTTGTCTAAATATTTTCTAAAATCCTACAAATGTGGGAGTGTGCAGTTAAAGATATAAAACCTTCTAATATGAATGAGGATGTAGATGGTCGTGTACAAACATAAAAAAAAGGATATGAAAAACATAAACAAACAAAGGGTTATTAGAAGGAGGAAACAGAAAGAAAAACTAAAACAGGAAATAGAAAAAAGAAGTTTACAGGAAGTTTTTGCTTCACTTTGATGGAACTTTACTTTGATTCACTCCATGCTAAAGAGCGAGCGGACAAACGCATGACAATGACACTTCTGCAGTGTGACAATGCTTCCTCTCACAATGCTAATTCTGCAGAAGGGCAGTTAAAACACACACACACACACACACACACACATTTCCAAGGTGTCGGTTTAGCCTTAAACGAGCCTTTCAGCGACTTTGCCGGCTAAGACACGCCCTGACACGTCGAATCTTCAGCAGGATCCATCGGAATCTGCTGCCACACATCACGTTTCCGTGCACAGACATGCCAGAACGGGGACAGTTACCAGGATGACACAAATTCATGCTTCTCTACATTTAGGCAAGCACTAAAATACATTTTAAAAAAAGATGGAAGGCATTCAAAATGAAAATAAAAGATAAAAAAACTAGCTGTCAAATAAAGCTATAATCCAGAGGAATCAATCTGCCTAATTTCACTGTTTCCTGTAATTTGAGCAAAAACTAAGACAGCAGCAGCAATAAATGAGGAAAAGAAAACCCAAAGGTGTTTCATGCTTACAAACCCACATTTTAGAAGTCACACTCTCTATTCTCAACCAGCGATGTTCAGCACTCATATTTCCTGCTAAAGTACCCATCTGACATCTGGACTAAAGATAAACCACGTCAATCAGTATTTAGTTTTACAAAGTGCTTCAGTTTTATGACTGGTAGTTAATATTCTCTTCGGTCTACTAAAAAACGACATTGTTTTTTGCATTTTTGGAAGTCCTTTTCCCGTTTTTCCCCTCGGATCTGGGTCTGGCCCTGTGGCCTGAAGCGTTCTTCTTCCTGTCGCCGTTTTCCTTTCCCACAGGCTGCGTTCTCACAGCTGCACTCTGGGTAATAATATCAAATGTCTCCATGCGCTCCAACCTTTTATCACACCGGTGGAGAGGGAGGCTGGGAGGGGAGAGGAGCTTCAGTTGGTTTTCTGCATTCAGAGCGACTTCTGAAACGGCCTTGAGTGGATTTAATGCTGGATTTCTTTCAACAAAAACGATGACACACGTATATTTTAACGCCTACTTAGCTTTCTAGAATTTTTTACTAAGTTGTACTCATTTGTTTTCTTGCGAGAGGGCGATAGAGTCAACTGCACAGACATAGAAGTACATGTGGAAAAGCAGAGATAAACAAAACCCAGCTGTCTGGAGACATAAAGGCTGTTTCCACATTGAGGGGCTCCACGGTGAAGGTACTGCCCCTCAGGGAGCATGAGGGCCAGGACCATCCACATGAACTTTTCCCCTTCTTTTTATTTAGCACAGAACCACGGCATCGTTTGGGCTTCAAAGTGCACGCCAGTGGAAAAGGAAAGAACAGCTGGAAAAAGCCAAACACGTCAACTCACCTTAGAGGGGACTCTGGCTGTGAGTAAATAGGCTCGATGTGACGCCAGAGCCTGTGAGCACAGAAACACAAGTTGTCAGCATAGAAAATGTCAACAAAACACAAAAGCAAGGAAACAACCACATTTGTATTTTTAAATAAGAGATATAATGTGGGGAAAAAAGGAAGCAAACAACCTGAACTATTCAAATAAATAAATTGCATTATTTTTACATTCTGCTTTTAGTTCCGATTTCTCCTTTTAGGCCTTTTATTACAACAATTGTGCCCATTTGAATCAACAGCGAAGGAGAAAAAAGGAGCCTTAGCTTTTTCATATGAATTGATTCCATACATTAAGGTAGATGGCTCTTCTAGCAGAGAGTTGACACACATCAGTGATGCCTGCTCAAACAACAGTTACAACTCCTAAACGTACAAAAATAGGGACTTATTTTCACCTTAATCAGGTGAAATTTGCTGAGTAAAATGATGTGAGACGAATGCTCCGCTTTTGTCTGTGATGATGTAAAGACTAAACACAGAAATAAAGTAGCTGCTGTGGTAATTATAGCGAGCTATGGCGCATTTGCTTAAGAGAGACAAGCAATAAAATACTAGGCAGTAGGTTCTTTCAAGTGAAGTCTTGTATTATGACAGAAAACCAGTAGGATATCTGCTATCATGTGACACAGCATTTAGCACATTTTTGAACCAAAGCACCCTGCAGATTCCTTTGACACTGAGGAGCAAAGTGGGGTCAGGATTATGTCTTAGTGCTGTCTGCAGCTGAAAATAGAAAAACCTGTACGGGGAACACAGATGACCCACACAAAATATCAAGGACATAGACCGCTCCATGAGCCCACAGAGCGGAAATGTTTGGGTAATGTTTGGTCATTTATACAAAGATTTGCGCTTCCAGGCTCAAAACTGTTTAATACGTGTTTAAAACTGACAGCAAGTGTCTCTTGAGTTTCGTCTCGACTCAATCCACGACCTACAAAGACATTTCTAAAGAAAAAAGGCAGAGTTTTTGCTTCTTCGTGCTGCCGATGGAGAGACGGATGATAAGGGACCGTCTGCAAAGTGCAAGCTCTGGGGAAAAAGGGATTTAAAAAAAAATCCATAATCACCTAAAAAAATAATAATAATAATAATATTGTAGGAGCTAGTCATGAATACCCCTCATTGTATTTATGCAACAACAACAATTTTGGAAGATAGTCATTTGACATTTTTTGGGAGTTTTGGGCCTCCCTGTGCCGACCCCCAGTCCCAGATAAAATACGAGGTTGTGTCAGGAACGGCATCCAGCGTAAAACTCTCTGCCAAACCTCCCGTGCGAACAGTGAAAGCTGATTGGCTGTGGCGATCTCTGACGGGATGTGCCGAAAGGTGAACAACAACGCAGTGGATAGATGACTCACATAGGATGAAAAAAGACCAAAACCTCTGAAGATCCTAAAGCTACAGTCACCAAACTTTCTCACATGACCATCACCTATTTTTACTAGTTAATTGTTAACTTTGCACAGCGACAACCTGTATCTGTTTATTAAAGTTGTTCTCTTTTTTTAAAATGTGTTACAAAAGTATTGAACCAAGACTCTGTATCAGCAGATACTCAACAGTCAAATGACTCTGAATCAGATCAGATCAGGGCCAAGAAAGAACCTGATCGGGACATCCCTAGTGTGGATTATGAATAATTGCCTTCCCTCCTAAACATTGCACTGTCCAAGATCTGCCAAAGAAATAATTAACAAGCTGACGTTGCATCACTAAAGATAGAATATGATTCAGCTAATATAAGGTAAGGAACATTTCTCACAAGGAAGCTGGGACTTCAACATCTCAAATCTTAGATAAGGGGTTCAATTCTGGGTAGAGTTTCCATACAGCTCATGAGAAATTCACCTTACCACTAATTATAAATTCCTTTACAGCATTTTAATACCACACAACGCACAATGACTGTCAAAGGTGAGTGACACCATCATCCAAAGATTCAAGGCCGGTTTTTAGTCGCTGTCTTGACAGAATGTGACATCGCTACAGCAAACCTTCCACAGGCTAACAATGAGGAAGCAAAAATAAAAGGTTGATTACATAGTTAGTGCCACTGACATTTTTCTAGAAGTCATGATATAACTGCATTAGCAATACAATGGATTGTAATCAGATGAACTCCAGATTTGTGTAACAGGATGAGAGTTTACCGTAACAGAATGGCACCTTGCCAATGCAACACATACATAGGGGAGGAAAGGTGATCTAAAAATTCTACTTGATAGCACCAGCATCCCACTAGTATTTCCCAACTTCAACTTTAACCAGTGCAGTAGACACTAAACCACAGTACAGTTCACTTGAAAAAACAAGAAACTTTGTGAAATTGCATAAACTGGAAACTATTGTCAGATCTATGATCTATGTTCTTACCAATCTGTGTGTTTGACCATAGACACATATACACTAGATAGGTAATCACTAATGTAAAGGTAGAGGGAGTGTAACCAGAGTTATAAACCAAAAGCAAAAACAGGAAAATTATACATGTATGTATGAGCAAATTCATAACAATCAATGTGAAACAAACCAGAAAACAGATTTGAAACCAGGCTGCACTTTTCCTTATTTCTGGACAGACTTTTTAACATGAAAGTCAGTGGATAACTGCCCTCTGCTGACACCAGCCTCCAGTGGTCTTTTGAGGAACTGCAACATTTGGTCTGCTGTGGTAAATTCAGGAATGGAAGGCGGGGGCCTGGTTTCTGGCAGCCATCAATCAAATTACTGTGTGTTTGCTTACGCTGATGAAGAAATGATTAACCTGAGATTACCACATCCATCATTAAGGAGAAATGGATCAGACGGTCTGGACTAGGTGGTGGCTGATAACAACCACTCAGTTGTTTGACCTGTTATAAAGCAACATTTAGACGGTTTGCCTCATTTAAAGGAAAAACTGTATGATTTAAGGAATGTGGCGTGTACCATCTCTGTGCAAATCTGCGTTTCCCAACACCTCTTGGTTGTGAGTGGGCTACTTTCTTCAAGTTCTGACAGGAGTGGAAAAAGCTTGGGAATGTCGAGAAAGTAGAACCATGAAATGCAAAAATAATGTGCTTTACTGAAGCATCAGACTATAGAATAGGAGGAAGCTCATTTAAACTAGAATAGACAACTCAAACATTTGGATTGAAACAACATTTAAATGCCAACACATTTTCATTTTAGGTCATTTCTGTTTGTTTTCATACTTTCTGATGACAAAGCAAGTGGGGGGAAATAACTTTCCAGCACCAAGAGGCCTTAGTGTTCCTACAGCCCTGACACAGCTCTTTGAACCAAAGTACGGAAAATCTTCATGGCATTTCAGAGCGCACGCCAACAATTTGGGAAGGTCTTTCCTGTTTTCTTCATGACCATTTCCCGCTGTGATAAGAAATAACTCCCATTTCAGGCTGGGAACTGAAAGGTCAGCACCAGGCCTAGGTCTTAAAGTCCCACTTCCATCATTTTCTAGGACATAGTTTCTGTAGGGCGCCAGTACTTCAATCAAATTTTGCCTGACCTGCGGGCAGGACTATCGGCACAGAGTAAGTCCACCCGCACTTCCCATCACCCATCTGTTTACATTCTCTACGGCTAGCTTACAGCCCCTCACTCCTCCATCTAATCTTACTGATGCAACAAAAATGGCGAGCAATTTTGGAGCTATTGGATCTAGTCGTCAACAGGGGGATGCAACAGAATGGAGCGGAGCAGTGAGCCTGTGGCTCATCCATTGTTTTCTATGCAATCATTATTTTTTGTCTGCTCCTGATTCATGATTTGAATAAAGAGACACTCAAAAATGCCCCTTTAGATGTAATTTTCTTTATATCTGTCCTACATCATCAGAAAAAGCCAAACTATGTAAAAAATACAACAAAAAAAATCGGTGTAAATAAAGTTTAGCATAAATTACAAAAGGGGTTTATACAAATATACACTTTGTGTGTCAGAAGACCCACAACCCCCTGTTGAAACAGTAACATATGTCCAACACAAGAGGCCTTCAGCTCTCATCTGTCTGCCCAGCTGATGGACAGGACAAGCTATAAATAAATAAATAATTAAATAAATAAAAATAAAGTACAAAAAACAAATTGGGGATTGAAATCCCTCAATCCCCACATTTTTTTTGTACTTTATTTTATAACTCTGCAGCAGATGAGTTTACCAGGCTGTGAATCAGTTCCATGCACAGAAACTATTCCTGGAAAGGAAGAAAAACGGCAGAATTCACACCATAGTTCATCTGAAAATCTTCTCTCAGACTGAGGTGGTGCAGCCGCAGTCGTTCAAAGTATTTAGCAACCACTTGCAGCTCTCCTACAGGGCAACAACTCATACTGTATCTGTGTTTCAGAAAGCACTTATTCACAACCGGCATTTTTAGCATCAAAAACAACAAAACTACAACAGTTCCCAATAACTGGACTCGTCTGCTTCTCAGACACTGAATTCCAACAGCGAACGTTTGGTTTAGAAAAGGAGAGATTCTCATCCTTGAGGTCAGCCTGTGACTCAGGCATCACTTTAAAAACAAATCTAAAAGAAGAAGTGAGTTCTGCCTTATTTCCTCAAAACTTGACAATCAGACAATTTCCTACACAGTTGCAGTACAGGGGAGCAATAGAGTCCATTAAAAAAAATGCTTATATGTTAGGGAGGGGGCATCTTTCCCTCTAACGTGATTTGATACGCATCTCCATACATGGTCCACTAATCCAAAATATCCTGATACGTTGAAGAAGATAATGGCAAAAAATAATTATCATCTGGATGAATGAGCAGCCCTTTTTTTTATAAAAAATGACGCTCAAAACACGCAGCAGCGTGCCCGATGCTGCCGGACCTCTCACCCTTAACCGATGAAGGGTCTCCTGGTTTTAAGGCACAGAGAGACAGAGGGACACTCCTTATAAAGTACGCCACGGTACAGTCTGTTGCTCTTTATGTTGAGCATTTTTCAAGTGTTCTTTAATCAATGTTTTATAAAGCATCAGACATTTTTCAGGGGGGGTTTTTTAAGAGCGAGGATCGGTGACGGACATTCTTCGGGTAGGGGGACGGGTTTATTCGCGGGTGTCTCTGGTCCCTAACCCCCGCGAATATGTGGGAATACTGTACTAATATCCCACAGATGACTCTATTACAAAAGAACTAGCATTAATAGAGAAATATGAACAGATTCAGCACAGAAATGTTATTGCAACATGTAGGTTGGAGTGTTTCGTGAACAGCCCTTCACTTACCAGCACTCTGCTCTCCACCTTCTCACCTTTGACCTCCAGCTGGACCTTGTGCCTCAGGGTCAGTTTCACCCTGCGACCCACCGCTTCCTTCACGCTCTCTGCAACCCCAGGAAGACAGAGGAACACGTCATTAGGACAGTGACAGCCCTGGGAGTCGCATTACAGCTCATGGCTACATGTGTGATGAAGGTTTAGATGAGGGATCAGCTTCCGTGTCACACGCAGAAGAGGCCAGGGGATGCCTTGCGCTGACCAAGGGATTTCTTTTGAGATTCTTCAGGCCTTCTAGTATACAACATGCAGAAAGTTTGGAAGATTCGTGGATTCACGTCGTGCACTTGCAGTACATTAGTGCTCACCGCTGTGCTACTTCTCACCCTGACACACAGAATCAGCATTGCAATCATCCATGAAAAAAAAGCACATGCAGCCACTGGTGCCCAGAGTGCTAACACATGCTTCAGAGTGAGGAAAGGAACATTTGGAGGATTCCAGCCGCACACGCAGCTGGCCCAGGCAGGAAGCAAGTACACAAACACACCGACGGGCCCGTTTGTGACTTTTTATTGGTGCGCCGCAGACATGCGCCGCCACGGGGCTGACTTTTTACACTATGTGTCCTCTTGTGAGCGAAGAATCTGCTCCGTTTTGAAGTGGTGGAAATGTAACTTTAAAGAAAACCAGCAGGACACTTGTTTTTAAAACAAGAGAGGATTTTTGAATGGGAAGTGTGTTGTGTCATGTAGTTACTGTCAGCAAAACGTAGAAAAAAAAACGATCATAGCGACAACAGAAAAGAGAAGGGTCTTCAATAAGTTTGGTATCTTTCAGTAAGACTTGATTGTTTCTTAAACATTTTAGGGATGCTTATATTTCAGTAGTAGTAGAGCGATTGGGCTCTACTGTTTATGTAGAGTTTGAAGGAATGGACAGAGAGGGGGAGGCTGATGCAGCTTTTTTAGAGTAAAGAATGAAGTGGAGCTGAGAGAAGAACGTGAACAAAAAGTCAGATGTGGGTAAAGAGATCTCAATATTAAGCTGAAGAAGGTGTGGGCCCGCCTTCATGACATCATGGAGTCTTAGTCCTCCCTGAAACCAGACACACGATGAAGTCATGAGGGGGATGAACACAGAACGGCATGAAGCAGCACAGGGTCTGATCAGAAACACATGCACCGCTCCCTGCAAGCTGGTATCAACGCCGAAATGACGGAAGTCCATCAAGAGCTCAAAAACGTTCACTGAACCTCCGGATTATGTTTATGGCCAAAAGAAACACAACTTCCACAGAGAAAAACAGCTATGAATGCATTAGAACCTGAAGAGCAGCAAAAGACGACTACCAGTGTCCAGGTTCCCCAACAGATTTATCAGCCAGTAAGTCTATTAGACTGAAAAACACAGCAAATATGCCGTGCTGTCTTTACCTATTCCATGCAGGAGCGACACCCCTAGTGTTAAATGATGTTTCCAGACTGTAGTAAACCCTCCTTTAGTTCATAACATTTTTATGACAGGATCCACCATAAAACTACCAGTGACGGTAAAGCAGAGTACTGCAGTTCTGGAGTTATTTGGGACAGCTGGAGTTTCCCAGGTGGATGGAAACCTCATGCAAGAACCTACACAACACTTATCCCAGACAAATTCAACTTAAGCCTAAGTCACATGCACCCATACCGTGGGGGATGACCTGTCGGGCCTGTGGAGGGTCAAGGTCAGGACTGGATGCATCTGAAGGGGAGCGCAGGTGTGTCTACCGATTCCCTTAAGGCTCATACGGCCACTTTAAGGGGACGCCATAAAAATGGAACATACCATTGTTGCGACTGTGGTAAGTGCAACGGGAAGTTTTCATAAGGACAATCTACACGATGCACTTATGACGTACGGGTCATGCTGCTGGACGGTGGGTGCCCTTACGCTGATCTCTAGTCGTTAGTCGTAAGGTTTGTGCACTGGTCCTTCACTAACTGCGTGCATATGCTTGCAGGTGATACGGTAAGACGCCTGGATGACGCACACACAAACTACGGTCTGATTGTCTGATTTCCAACATTCTCACCAACAGGCTGCACATAAGGGGTGCGCAATTCTCACTTGAACACTACTAACGGGTCCCTTGCGCAGTGTGCAAGGTTTGAGGGTTTTGTGAAAAAAAAAATTACAAATCCACACAACATGCATGCGTCTTACCCATTTCACCCTTCTTGTTTAAGTGTTTGCTACGACCTATCGACCGCACCATGCCTGCACCATGAACATTTTTGCTCTACAGACTTAGCATTAAACAGGTTTAGTGTTCCCTCGTTTATCGCGGAGAATATGTTCCACAAATATCCAGCGATGTGTGAAATTCGCAAAGTAGGATTCTTGAAGTTTTAAGGCGGTAAAACTCCAAAGTATCTACACTTTACTCAAACAGACATGAACATTTTCACACTTTTCTCTCGTTAAAACTCTCAAAGTTCAAACCTTCACAGAAAAATAGGTCCAGTATTAATGAATCGATTGACAAGGTCTACAGCCAATCAGGGTGCAGAACACAGTGTGCTGTAAAAAGAGCGGGAAAAAAAAGGCATGGAAAACCGCAGTGAAAAAAGACAGTAAGTCGCAGAAGATGAACCACAATACAGCGAGGGAAAAGTGTACAACCATGCTGTTTCATGGTTGTAGGCTTTGCCCATGTTATGCCCATATCCACCCATAAGGGCAGTTGTGACTAAAGCCTTTACTGATTCTACCAACAAATTTTAAAAAATCCTATTTATAATACAAAAGAGCTAAACCAGGAGTTTAAATAACTTCACTTTTTCAGGTTGCCTTTTATGTTACTTCTGTTTTTTCTGTACATTTAATTGATCTGTGATGGGAGAGTAAGCCGTTGCAGATTTAGGACATGCAGTCATGGTGATGAACTGTTGGTGGGTCAGAAGTCTGTTGCCCTCGACAGGATGCATGAGGTCCAGTAGCAGCAGTCTTAGCCCCCGCGGGACACATGGAACGGTTACATGCTCGTGGCTCAAAAGGTCAGCGAGAGGGTTGAGTCCAGACGAGCAGGTGGTTTTCATGTTTCAGATGCTTGTGGGAGTTTCAAACACACAAACAGAACTGACGTGGATTCATTTTACTAGATCATTTTAAAGCCAACCTCTAACAATTTAGCAGATACTAGGGCTGCACGATATGAGGAAAACTTAACCCATATCATGCCATATTAATGAGCAGCAATGCGATAACGATAAAACTTCGGTATGTGAACAAATAGGAAAACCACCAAAAACATCATTCCCCTTTCATTGCAACAGTTTAAACATTATACTCTAAATGAACCTTTTCGACATAGGAGACGAACATCTAAGATGAAAGGGCTCCATCCGATTGGTCAACAACGGGAAGGCGTCCATCTGATTGGTCGAATGCATAAAGGGATTTATTTGATTTGTTAACCCTTGTTCTATCCTAGGCAATCTAACATTGGGAGTTGGGTCATCTAGACCCACTAGACAGTGGGCTGATCCTTTTTTCTTCAATGAGATGTGATCTCCACTGGTGTCCATGGATTACATGGAATCCTCTCCACCTTTATCCACCTTTGTCATGATAGGGAGAACACCTCAATGGAAGGGTGGGGGGGGGGGTCATAGGATAGCACAAGGGTTAAATACTTCAAGCTGCCATAAGATTCTTTTAGCACATTTAAGTCAACCATTTATGTCAATTTTCGCCGTCTTTTGCGACATGCATACTGCACAGCTTGATGTCGCGACAACGATAAATGTGCGATATATTGTGCAGGCCTAGCATGTATTGAATTTCATCAATTAAAAAAATCAATTAAAAACATAATTTGTCCTTATTTTCTTTATATGTTGTTATATTATGGCTTGCTATAGGTTTAACACAACTTGTGTGTAGCATTGACTAAAAAGTAACGTCATAATGTAAATGACATTAACAAAGAAAATCCAACTTTAAATAGGGAATTTGCTTTTCCATCATTCTAGAATCTATAGGCCAGTATGGTTTTTTTTGTTGCTATCTTTTAAACCCCAAGCAAAGAAAAAAAACGGATCATCTTTTTCTGATAACGAGCAGCAATAGGTCACTCCGTTCTACTAAAACCAACACCAGGACTGCCAACAAAAAGCCTCATTCATCACTCAGCCCACTGACATACAGTGTGAGCCTGGTCCCAAGACGGCGTAACAGCGAGCACGGGGTTGTGAGTCAGCTTCCCTGTGAAGGTTCAGTTTGATTATGGAGGCAGGAAGATGCTGAAAGGGTTCCTACTGAAGGATCATCCAAATACTGGACTTTTCCATTGAGCTTGGACTGTGAAAAGACGACAACGGCTCAAGAAGCAGTTGGCTTCTGTTGACTGAATCTTTAGTTAAGGGGAACGTTTCAGTGAGACATTAGTCTGACAATGAACCACAGAAAAATGTAGTACGTGAATAAAGAGAAAGCTGCAGTTTGTCATTAGACACACATAGACCAATCATTTATTTTAGGATTCTTCAGGGAAAAAAGGACCCAAGTCTGTTATACCAGCATGGCTCATTAAAAGAATGAGTCCCCCAGACATCAGTACAGTGTTCCCTCGTGATATCGCCGTTCACCTCCCTGTGTGCATCCTGATTGGCTGTTCACCTCGTCACTCAGTCTCCATGCCTTGTCCCCGGTTCAGCTTGGCACAGTGGCACAAATCTGCTTTTGCTTCTCATTTTATGATACTGGACTTATTTTTCTGCAAAGCTCTACATTTAAAAAGTTTAGTCAAGACTTTAAAGTGTTTAAATGTTAATGTCTGCCTGAGAAAGGCTCATAAAGTGTTTCATGAGCCTTAAAACATCACATATCCTTCCTTGTGGATTTCCTCTATTGCGGGTTATGTTTAGATAAACAAGGGAACACTAGTTCAAAAATAATAAGAATTGGAAACCAGGCTTTAAGTAAATTTATGTTGAACTTTTTAATCTGGAGAGGAAAGGGTAAAATTATACCCGTTCTCTGGTGAGTTCAGCCAGAAACGTCAGTGGTTTTAAGTCACTTTCAAAAACTCATCTTCTTAGTCAGGCCTTTAACTCCAGTGAGCGGATTTAGTGGGTCAGCTTTTTCATTTTATTCTTTTGTTGTTTTATTGCTTTTATTGTTTCTGTATTGTATCATATTGCCTCTGATTTTATGTTAAGCACTTTGGTTGCTTCTGCTTAAATAAGTGCTATGCAAATAATACATTGATTGATTGATTGATTGATTGATTGATTGATTGATTGATTGATTGATTAGTGGTCACATGTTGAACTGCAGCTTTTCTTGGATGGGAAGTTAACTTAGGCACAGCGTTTCTAAAAACCATTGACAATAAATGAGAATGAGTGAGTGTGATGTCATCTATAGAAATGACGTCCCTGAAATATAGTCCATTCAGTCACAAGTGTTGGTGGCGCAGTGGTTAGCACTCTTGCCATACAGCGAGAAGGCCCTGGTTTAATTCCCGGCTGGGACCTTTCTGTGTGGAGTTTACATGTTCTCCTGATATACGTGTTTAGGTAGAACCTCTTTCAGACTCAAAAGTCTCCTACGACGTCTTTAGTTGTCTGAGTTTTGTGAGGAACTGAAGAAAAAACTGAAGAAAAAAAAAATCTGCGATCCGCAAATATTAAAACACAAATGGATGGATTTCTTTTTCACGGAAAGGACACCGCTATGGTGGAGCCAGACAATGTCAGTAAGCCGTGTTTGGTCCGAGTGGGTGAGTCAACGTTTCCATGGCAACCACTCTCACCAATCACGAGTGAGCTTGCTGGAAGTCTACACCCCTTGCATCTAAGAGTGAGCTCTGGGGGAATCTGTGAAACGTTTTGAACGCTACATGTCACAAATTACTGAGATGTTGTCTACTAGAGCCCTGCGCGGGACTATTTTCTTCATCCCGCTCCCGCCCGCGCCCGCTGAATTTCTGACCAATCCCGCCCGCTCCCGCAACGTATGCGTTACACTCCCGCCCGCTCCCGCAATATGTATGTCCACTCCCGCCCGCACCCGCAAAACTCGGAGAATTTAGTCCCACACAATAATAGAGATGCATTGATTTTGTATCGTCCCCCGTCCCGCAGGAAAAAAAACACGTATTTCTATTGATATTATTAAAGAGATTCATGTCCTCCTCCAGCCTCATCTTTTGATGCATTCTTCTCTTGTGTAATGTGCAACTTAAATATTAAATATATTTTCACAAATCCTGTTCGGTTAAAAGTGTGCGTGTGTGCGCGCGCAGACAGACGGCCTGAAGCGCGCTCTTAGTAAGAGGCGGGGCGGGGCGTTGCACCCCCCCCCCAACAACAGGTTTGATGACAGAGGCCATTGGGCATCTCTACCTGGTGCTTCACGGAGCTTCAGTACGTAAGACTCCAACAGCCGCACAGCCTAACGTAGTCCGCTATTATATATTCATCCGATATTCATGCCAGCACTGATCCCGCGGGGTTTATTTTTTGCCGCCCGCTCCCACCCGCAGCACAATCCAAACCGCCCAATCCCGCGAGATTTGGGTTGGGTCCCGCGGGACCCGGCGGGACCCGATCCCAATGCAGCCCTCTATTGTCTACCTTATGGCATATCTCAATAGAAATCTATAGGAGTTTGGCTTCATGGAACCAGCCAGTACTTCCTGTTTAGAAAGTAAGAGGGAGGGGGGGCTCTCAGTCCAGTTCTCTTTACAATTCCCTATGATAAAAAGCGAACAATCAAAAAAATAAATAAATATCCAACTACGGCATAGTTGTAAGGCAGTGTGAACTGCTTTAGTTGGCCTGTACAGTATATGTTTTCACATACGGTCATAACATTCTTCAGACGGGCTCTTGGGTGTAATTTCAGTCCAAATTGCTGTTTTGCGTGGTATGAAAACTACTCATCTCAAAGGAGGCGCACCACATGGAAGAGAGATGCGTGGAGTTCAGTGGTTCCCTCCAACCCTCTAAAACTAACTGCTATGCAGAAAGGTGCAAACAGCAGGGCTGGGAAAAAGGGATCTACTGTAATCTGGTGGCTTCTCTTCTCTTTTCTTTTTTTTGTCCTCTCACCAAAGCACATTTCAGTCCCAGAAACTCCACACTTTTGCTTTTTTCACAAAAGAGCTGTGATTTATTGTCCCACAGTTAGGGAGTCTGTGTTGATAATATCTCACAATCCAGAAGGAATGTCACAGGACACGCCCCTCAAGCCCACTTCAGATAAGGAAGTGGCAGAAGGAGAAACTCAGGTAGACCCCTCCAGGCATGAAAATAAGATGCAGGAAAAACACGGGGGTTTCCATCCGTATTTAAGTAAAAAAATAAAAAAAACAACTGATTTGAAACTTTACTGTCTGTTCTTCTATATATATATTATTTTTTTAAAGTTGTCTAATTTCCTAAACTCACTCTAGGACAGCCAGAGGAGGAGTAGCCATTGCGCAGGCGCCAAAACTTTCACTTACCGAACAGTTCGTTGGAAATCTCCATTTTCTCCGACATTTCTGGTGCCGAAGTGAAGTCCGGCGCTGGCGGGCAACAGCAGCGGGACGACAGGCGGCTCCGGACGGACCTTCACTCCCAAAGAGCGGGGGCTGAAGGAGGTGGAGGAGGAGGAGGAGGAGGAGGAGGAGTGCAGCAAAGGTGCAGTCCCGTCTGCGGTGGTTACCTGTCGACACCCTGCTTTACTCAACCGCAGCGTCCATCCCGACCCGACGTGCCCGCACACAAACGCACGCTCACGCTGCCTTCATCTGGCGCGTGCCGGATATGCTAAACAAGCTTCAAAAGACTGTTTTGAACCTATCAAACAACGACCAAAAAAGGGCAGGAAAAAACAAAACAAACCAAAACAAAATCACGCAGAATCGGAAGTTCAGTCAGACAAGTCTTTAGTGGACCCTCCTTCAGCACCCCCCCCCCCCCCCCCCCCCCCGTCGGTTTGTCCTGAAACTGAGGAAACCACGACACCTAGTGGTCATTTGTGCGCATTGCAAGTTTCAAACACCTTTAAAATAACAAATGTACCTGTGACAGAAGTTGCAATTATTATTTTAATCATATCAGGGTTTTTTTTAAAGCTGTTGTTACTATTTAACATTTTTCTGTAATAAAAGGTCAAGTAGTTTTTATTAGATTCATGTGAAAAAGTTCCCATTATACATGTGAGTGTTTAATACAGGCATGTCCAAAGTCCGGCCTGTGGGCCACATGCGGCCCAATTTCTACCAGCTTGCAGGTTCCTGTCATGAAATTAATAATCAGCACTTTCTAAGAAATGTGGGTACGATTTCTTGACTGTAAATTATGTTATGAACCGTTGAAAACCAGCAGCCTTAAGGGCCACACGACAAGAACAAATTTATTTCTATGATCAAAACTATTTGTATTTTTTTGTTCCCATGATTTAAATTTAGAAGTTTACAGTGAGATTTTAATAGTGAATAACATGTAGCAATTCATATCAACCCAGATTTCATGTTTTCAAACATTTCTTTCCAGATCTTTTCTTCTGGTCTTTAAATATGAAATTCACTGTAAATTTAGTAAAATTGCATTCAGATTTATTTCTTTTTCTATGTTAAAAAATGAGTAGTATACCATTGCAAAATAAAAAAAAAAGAACATGTAATAGTTCATTTGCATTTGAAGGTATAAGGATTTACTTTAACTTTATCTCACACATAGAAATGTGTTGATAATGGCAGAAAAAAAAACAAGTGATAGTATAATTACAGCTCACTAGATGTCCGATCAAACAAATAAATAAGTACATAGATTAATAAATAACTGTGCAGATGTTATGCAAATTTTGACGAGCTAGTCATACGGATGAGTTGTGCAGTCTGATGGCGGTATGGGAATGACAGACCCATGTTAACGCTTGTTTCTCAGGATTCAAAGAAAACAGGGTTAGTGTTGGCCCTCACACATTTTCACAAAATCTGTCCCTCTTTGCAAAAAGTTTGGTCACCCCTGATTTACTGTAATGCGTTCATGCGGTAAATTCTGAGGACCCAAGCTAATATTTAAGCTCCACAGCAGAATTACTACCGTGGTTCCACAGTGAGACATTAAAATGATGTCTCACTATGGAACCCACCTCCTGTCTTCAGAGGTTTCTCACATTAACCCTTGTGCTATCCTATGGGGTCCAGATGACCCGATCCTTACACTGACGTGTTCTCCCTACCATGACAAAGGTGGATAAAGGTGGAGAGGATTTCATGTAATTCATGGACACTAGTGAAGATCACAAATCATTGAAGAAAAAAGGTTCAGAGCTCTGTCTAGTGGGTCTAGATGACCCCACTCCCAGTGTTAAAGTGACAAGGGTTAAGGGCTACCGCAAAGGAGGGTTAAAGGGCAGGGATGCCAGTTTAGTTTAGTCTGTTTAGTTAAAGTTTAGAACTATTGCATAAATAAAGTTTAGCCTCAAATACAAAATGGTTTGGCGCATATATACTCCTCGTGTGTAAGAAGATTCATAATCCCCTATTGTAACAGCAAAATCTGTCCAACACAAGAGGCCTTCAGCTGTCATCAGTTTTTCCAGCTGCTGAACAAGACAAGTAAAAAACTATATATATATATATATATATATATATATATATATATATATATATATATATATATATATATATATATATATATATATATATATATATATATATATATATATATATATATATATATATATATATATATATATATATATATATATATATATATATATATATATATATATATATATAGGTAACTCGGTTGGTAAGGTGCAGGACTGTCATGCTGGAAACCCGGGTTCGATTCCCACGGCGGAATGAACAATTAATGGTGATTAATGGAATGGGGCAATTACCATAACAATGGAAATGGGGCAAATGCCATAACAATGAGGGGCAATTAACATCACCCAGTGAGGGTCCTTGGGCAAGACCCTTAACGCTAATGCCTACCTCACTAAATGAGAGACAATGAACCACATGTCATGCCGGCTCAGATGTCGCCCGGCCAAACAAGGTCTGCGTCAGGTGCTGGGGGAGCAGAGCACTCTGATGGAAAGTGGGCTACTGGAACAAGACGGAAATGGACTAGATGCGAGAACAAGGATCTGTTAGGATGCTACTACTTAAGTAATCCAACCCAGAGGGGGTACATGCAGAGGATGTGGAATGAATGGATGCTTCGAAACCCACAATCAAGGCTAACTGCCAAACAACTGGTAGCCCAATGCTCGAATATCCACAAACGGCAACTCCTATCACAGCTTGAGATTGAAGTGATACAGTACAATGCCACGGGAGAGCCAGAACAACAGGTCAGAAAGGAGGTTATACCACACTCACACCCTGAGATTGGGTACACACTCCCTACAACCACAGTTACGCTGAGCGAGGCAGCAACTGACCTGAAAAAGAAGATAATGTCTACAATGAACACTAGGCAACCCCGACACCAGCTACAACGGTTAAGTGATGTACTGCCTGAAAGTCTACTGGAAACTGTGAATGAAGCATTGAGGGCAATTCCTACCACAACCATCACAGAAACCAATGAACTGGTTTACACTTCAGCAGCAGTGATCCTTGAGATGCTTGGCTATAAGAGCAACCATGGAAGAAAACAATACCCACCATGGAAGCAACGGTTAGAGGCCAAAATCAAGGCAACTCGGAAGGATGTGAGTAAGCTGACAGAGGCTCAAAGAGGTACAATGAGAAAGCAAGTACCTAAGAGGTACAGCCAGATGCCCATACCTGAAGCCCTGGAAACTACTGGAAACAACGGCTCCTAGCCTTGAGTAGCCGCCTAAAGAGATACACAAGAGACAATGAAGCCAGACAAATAAACAGGCTGTTCGCAACTCAACCAGCGAAAGTGTACGCTCAGTGGCAGGGTCAAAACAGCCGAGCAGACCCACCAAGGCTAGAAACTGAACAGTACTGGAAAAGTATATGGGGGAAAGAGACAGCACATAACAGCAATGCCCAGTGGCTGGTCTCTCTGAGAAAAGAACACAGCAACCTCCCTGAACAGAATCCAGTAACCATCACAGTGGCAGACATCCAAGAAAGAGTCTCAGGTATGAAGAACTGTACAGCACCGGGCCCTGACATGATACATGCCTACTGGCTAAAGAAGCTTACCACACTCCACGAGCGCCTGGCAGCACAAATGAACCAGCTGCTAAGAGATGGGACTCACCCTGAATGGCTAACGGAAGGGCAAACGATCCTGATCCAGAAGGATCCCTCAAAGGGTGCAGTCCCATCCAACTACCGGCCAATAACCTGTCTCTTCACAACATGGAAGCTCATGTCAGGCATCATTGCAACCAAGATAAATAGGCACATGGATCAATTCATGAGTAACACACAGAAGGGCATTGGTAGAGACTCCAGAGGAGCCAAACACCAACTCCTGGTCGACAGAACAGTCGCCCAAGACTGCAGGTCACGACACACCAATCTGTGCACAGCCTGGATTGATTACAAGAAGGCCTATGACTCAATGCCACACACATGGATCACTGAATGCTTGGAGCTGTACAACATCAACAGGACTCTAAGAGCCTTCATAAGAAACTCAATGAAGCTGTGGAAAACCACCCTTGAAGCCAATGGGAAACCACTTGCACAAGTGTCCATCAAATGTGGGATATACCAAGGTGATGCTCTGTCCCCACTGCTGTTCTGCATAGGTCTGAACCCCCTCAGCCAAATAATCAACAAGACTGGCTATGGATACCGACTCAGAAATGGAGCCAACATCAGTCACCTCCTCTACATGGATGACATCAAGCTATATGCTAAGAACGAGCGTGACATTGACTCCCTGATCCACACCACCAGGATCTACAGTAATGACATTGGGATGTCATTCGGGCTTGAGAAATGCAGCCGGATGGTGACAAAGAGAGGCAAGGTAGTCCACACAGGGGGGGTCTCACTCCCAGAAGGAACAATAGCAGACATTGAGGACAGTTACAAGTACCTTGGAATTCCCCAGGCAAATGGCAACCTGGAGCAGGCAACAAGGAAAGCTGCAACAGCTAAGTACCTTCAACGAGTAAGGCAAGTCCTGAAAAGCCAGCTCAATGGCAAGAACAAGACCCGGGCAATAAACAGCTATGCACTGCCAGTTATCAGATACCCTGCAGGAATAATAAGATGGCCAAAGGAAGAGATACAGACCATGGATGTTAAAACACGGAAGCTCCTCACCATGCATGGAGGGTTCCATCCCAAATCCAGCACTCTGAGACTGTATGCTAGTCGCAAGGAAGGAGGCCGAGGACTAGTGAGCGTAGAAGCCACTATCCAGGATGAAACATCCAAGATGCATGAATACATCAAGCTCAAGGCCCCAACTGAAAGTGTGCTCAGTGAATGTCTCAGGCAATGGAGAGCAGAGGATACAGTGCTGGAGGACAGATCCTCATGGGAGGACAAATCCCTGCATGGGATGTACCACCGGACCATAACTGAAGTGGCTGATATCAAGAAGTCCTACCAATGGCTAGAAAGGGCTGGCCTACAAGACAGCACTGAAGCGCTCATCCTGGCAGCTCAGGAACAAGCCCTGAGTACCAGAGCAATAGAGGCTCAGATCTACCACACCAGACAAGACCCAAGGTGTAGGCTGTGCAAAGAGGCGCCTGAAACAATCCAGCACATAACTGCAGGATGTAAGATGCTGGCAGGTAAAGCATACATGGAGCGGCACAATCAAGTGGCTGGAATAATATACAGGAACATGTGTGCGGAATATGGACTGGAAACCCCAAGGTCAAAATGGGAAACACCTCCGAAGGTGGTAGAGAATGAAAGGGCAAAGATCCTGTGGGACTTCCAGATCCAGACTGATAGGATGGTAATGGCGAACCATCCAGACATCGTAGTGGTGGATAAAGAACAGAGGAAAGCCGTTGTGGTGGATGTGGCAGTGCCAAGCGATGGGAACATCAGGAAGAAGGAACATGAGAAACTGGAGAAATACCAGGGACTCAGAGAAGAACTGGAGAAAGCTTGGAAAGTGAAGGTGACAGTGGTGCCTGTGGTAATTGGAGCACTCGGGGCAGTAACCCCCAAGCTTGAGGAGTGGCTACAACAGATACCTGGAAAGACCTCAGACCTCTCAGTCCAGAAAAGCGCAGTGCTAGGAACAGCTAAGATACTGCGCAGGACCCTCAAGCTCCCAGGCCTCTGGTAGAGGACCCGAGCTTGGAGGAGAAACCACCCGCGGAGGGTGAGAAGGGCGTTTTATATATATATATATATACATATATATATTTGGATAACACTTTTATTTAAAAAAAAAAAGGCCCTGATTCTTATAAACCACTACATGCTGAAAGTGAGGACCTGTGTTTATCTAATTCAGCCACTAGATGGCGACAGTCTTTTGCAAACATACCAGCACAAGTTTCTTTGTATAAGATTGAAATATTTGCAAGAAAAAAAAACACTTTTTAATTCTAAACCAAAGATCACACCACTGGTTTTCTAAATCCTGTTACCTCATTAGTTCTGATATCCCCCCAAACGACGGCCCGCGGGCTGGATCCGGCCCGCCTCCATGTTTGATCCGGCCCACTGAACAATATCAGAGACCCATGTTTTTTTTTTTCAATCTGGCTACACGATCAAGAAAAAACATTTTCCCCCCCTTCTGCAGTCTGTGTCCCAATCTGAAACCCTCTAAAAATCTCTGTCAAATAGACCAGAAGACAGTCTTCCCTTTCTACGTCGCAGTTCATCTTTCCCGGCTGATTGGCTGGAGGCCTTGTCAATCAATCTCCTCAGTCCCTACCGTGTCTCCTGTACAGAAACGTGGAGCTCTTCAGATCAGAAATCTGTAAACAATCAGATCTTTGTTTTCATTCTATGATCCTGGATCTAATTTCTAGGAAGGTTTGAGAATTTCAACAAGAGAGAAAAGGGTGAAAATGTTCACGTCTGTCTCAGACTCCATTGATTTCGTTGATCACGGTTATTTTTAGAACTTAACTCCTGCAATAAACGAGGGAACTCGTTTTACTGGTTGTACTGGTGAGAAGGTAGCGCAGAAATATGCTTAGCTGCAGCAGAAGACATGAGAAGAAATGAGCATCTTCATTATTACTGGATGAGAAACAGACGTGCAGGAAACATCTATGAAGATAAATATGCTCCAAAAAGAGTTCTCAAATCAAATTTACAAGTGCGTTCTTTTTGGAGCATATTTACCTTCATCCACAGCACGGCTGTGCAAACTGTGAGACGTGTGATGAGCTCAAAGTCTCTGCAGAATTATGACGGGAGAGGATCCACTATTTGTTGCATTTTTTTTTATTTTATTTTATGCTAAATGTATCAGTATATTTTTCCTGAATTTTTGTCTTTGAAAATCATAGAGTGTTATTTGGTCATTGTTTTATTCCATAAATAATGTTTATTTTATTGAAAGGATCATGAATGAATTAAACTTTATTCATACAACACTTTACTTTGCCCACCTCTGCCCTAGAGGGAGACAAAACGCTATCAATGATTCTTTAGTTGACACTGTCTCAATAAATACTACAATAAATACTTTTTTTTTTCATTTATTTATATAGATCCAAGGTATAATAGTATCTATTTGTTTGGCAAACCACACAGCATTTTTTTACTGGACTTTTTACTAGAAAATGTTTAAAACACAGAGATTGACAGTAACAGATAATTGAAAAAGTGTACAGTAGTCTGCATATCCTTCTTTCTTTATTAATAACAAAATAACAGCAACAGTTTTAATAAAAAATGTGCTAAAATTGTTTCAGATTTGTATTTTACTCACACTGAGGTTCAGGGAACAGACCAGGGCAGGATGTGTTTTTTTGTCAACCACTGGGTGACCTCACTGTGCTAAGACTTTCATATTTTTCAAGTTCATATTTGATTTTTGGTGAACAGTTTTGCCCGACTACACGAAAGCCCTGGTCTGAATCCCAGCTGGAACCTTTTTGTGTGGAGTTTTTATGTCCTCCTTGTGCCTGCGTGGGATTTCTCTGCAGATTCCGGCTTCCTCCCACAGTCCAAAATCATGTTTCATAGGTTAACTGATTATTCCACATTGTCTTAAGCTGTGAATGCGAGTCCTAACGGGAGTGTACCTCAACTTTAACCAACAGTAGTCAGGATAGGCTCCAGCAACCCTGCAAAACCCAAAAGGAATCCAGTGGGTTTGGAAAATGCATGGACGGATTTGATCTGTCCAAGGTGCTGAAAATTCCCCTTCAATTTTGATGTCATTTAGTTTTATTTGTAATCTATATAAAATTTCCTTGACTGTTTTCTTTTGTTGTTTTTATGTGTTGTTCAAAACAAATTAAAAAGGAAAATCTGGACTGTAATTGCTGTTTTTTTTTTGTATGAAATGAAACTTGTAACTGGATTATTCACCTCCATCTAATACACATGTGTCAAACTCAAGGCCCGGGGACCAACTGTGGCCCGCCATGTCATTTTATTTGGCCCGCGAGAGCATTCAAGTTTTTAATTTCCTAAAATAAGTTTTTTTTAATAGTCGATTACATATTGTTTATGTGTAGCTGCTGTTGTAATTATTCAGTGTTTGCAGGTCTTATGTGTGTTTGCAGACAAATTGTTGTCATCAAACCATCAGTTGGATTCAAGGCTGTGTGCAACTGTTTTTTGTAAGATGTTACATGTGTAATACATGTTCAGTTTTATGTTCTTTTTCTTTATTCACTTGGACAGCTTGATCCTTCCTTAATGGAGTTATGTGGGTTTTAATAAGTGGACAAAATTTAAAAGGATTTATGCTAGAGTAACAAGCAAACATATGTTTTCTACACAGCTGTAATTGTCACTTTAAAAAGTTCTAATAAACAAATAATGAGTTATTTAACATTAAGGAGTAGTTACATTGATTTACATGTATAAGTTCTATCTGGCCCTTTGAGGACAGTCCCTATGCTGATGTGGCCCTCAGTGAAAATGAGTTTGACACCCCTGATCTAATAGATTGGATCACAGCTTCTTCAGATGAAGCCGTTATCTTGATGTACATTTATTTTTTTATTATTTTGTTTTAGTTTTTTATTTATTTGCCGTTGTTGTTGTTGTTGTTTTTTACCTGCTGAGCAAACAGATGAGAGCTGAAGGCCTCTTACATTTGACATTTTTAACTTTCCTTGATTATATTTTTGTAACCATTTTTTGTTGGGCTGGATGGAAAAGAAGAGGAGGGAAGAAGAGAGAGGGATGCTAGAGGGGGGGATAGAAGGATGATTATGGAGGGGGGTGTAAAATCATAAAGTAACAAGTTGCTGCAAATGTATAATCATTACTGTTTGGTATAGTTACATAAGTAATCAAAAAGGGGCGGGGCCTGTCCACACACACAAACCGTTGATCTACAATTATGCCTGATTACGTGTGGTGCTCTTCTCACTGCATTAACCTTCATTTGACAGCATTTTCCTTTAGTGAAAACAATTTTCTCCCTCATGAAGTCAGATACTAAATTATTTGGTAAGTTTACTTCTAAACACAAAATGAATATATTGCATGCCAACACTAATACACTTTTTGTGTATTTTTTTAAGATCTAGTGCCATTTCTGATACATTAAATATAGATATCTTATGAGCTCAACAAAACATTGTTGAACACTTTCAGTTACAGCAGTCATTTAAAGATGAAAAACTGGATTACTTTTAGATCTGCATGTTGTTTAAGCCTTGGGAAATTATTCTGACTGTTCTGCTTTCTTCTACGTCTTCTCCGATTTTTCAGGAGACTAATGAGTCATCTTGGAATTTTGGAAAGGAGTAACAATGAACTTAATCATGTTCTCCAACTTTTGAGAACAGCTGGTAAGCGTTTAGGGCATGAAAAATATGAAGTCAGGGTTTAAATCAGGGACTTCTCATTGTAAACCCCTACACCACCTTCCAACCACGTCAACATTTTGAATAACCAATACAAATTTAGTTTAGTAAATACGTTTAAAGGAAAACTGCTGCTAGTTCCATAAGAATGTATCTAAAGCAAATTGTTATACATTTGCTCTGCGATAGAGCCAACCCAAGTGGACCTGAGTCTGCAGAAACCTCCACCTGACGGCCACAAACCACTCTTTCGAGGACAGCGAAGTCCGAATTCTAGCCAGAGAGAAAGGATGGTTTGAGCGAGGAGTGAAAGACGCCATCTTTGTCAAGAAGGATAAACCTTCTCTTAATTAGAATGGTGGTCTCAGGTTTATTCTTCCATCCATCTACGACAGTGTTCTGAAACCCAAACAAACCAAACCGGTTCCACCTGAGTCGTTAACAGCTGAAAGAGATGAACAGTTTGAGGAGTGAGTCACTGGCTCTCCAACCCCCAGCTGAGGACAAAGGACTATTAACGACCCGAAACCATGTAGGTTCAATTGACAATAGCATCCAGTTTCAGGTCTGACTCCTCCCCCATGAGCACATATATACCAGCTCTTCTACCAGCTAATTCAGAACTGACAAAGCCTCTTGGATAAGAGGTGAAACATCTAACTTGATAATGAGTCCAGATGACATCCCATAAACCTGCTATGATGGAATCTACCTGGAGGAATGAGAGTCTTCATAGACATAAATGTCATATTACTGGAATTCAATTAAATGGTTTTCCATCTTCATTTATTCTACTTCTTGAATTCTCACATGTCTAACGTTTGCCTGCAGATACACTCATTTTTATGACAATGAAATAGAAGAATCCACACAATACTAAATCATTTTCCATTTCTCCAACCTTCACCTTACAGTACTCAGCAGTAGGGGTGCTAAATAAACTTATCCTCCTCTTCCTCCCTCTCACTCATGGTGCAGAAAGAATTAAATATAACAGGACAACTATTTGGTATATTTGGTCAAAATATTTTGTAAAAACTCAAATCCGTCCAGACAGGCAAAGGGAATGGTATCCCACAATCCCTTGCGGTGCCGATCTAACAGCAGCACCAAAGTTACACCTACTTTATTGAATTAATTTCAATGAAAGTAAAATAAATGTCTGATAACTACGTGTTATTTTTAAGCTGACTTAACTAAGAAAATGATTTATCTTAACTAAAGCAAATAATTAAGTTAGATCAAAGTAAAAAGTTTCTCTTTCCAACATCCATATATGGTCTTATCAGCCTCTCACTGTGGAAAAAGTATTATCTGAGCTTCTTCATCCACTAAATCATCTTCAAATGGACACGCCATGCTGCTGCACCTCTCTGAAAACAAACTAACCTTCAACTAAACCTGCTCCAGACCAGGTTATGTTCAGAGCATGAGTTGCTATGGCAACTTGACATACCCTGAAACATACCTCCATTTCTGGAACTGAAAGCTGAGGTTATCCACTTCCTTAGCCTCAAATTTACAGTGGGAGCTAGCAGAACCTGCTTTCTGGAATACCCCCCTGGTCTGTCACAAACACTGCAGCTCAGATGAGCTTTAAAAAAGAAGGTAAAGAGTGCAATCGTTTTTTACATGGAAAATCTTAAACGGATAAAGGGTCACTGTGCAAATAAACTTCGTTCATTCGTTCAAGCTGGACAGAATGACTGGGAACATTTACTGAAGTCACATTATTTCACTAAGTTTCACGGTGGGGAAAAACTGATTCTCGGTTTCACATCATAAACCTGATCAGACTGTTGCTTTTAACCACTAAGGCATTGTAAATAAATTGTAGGAACTGACTACTTGTGGGTTGCAGTTGAGTTAACCTTTGCCTCATTGAGTATCTCTGCCACAGCCCCGCAAAAACACCCAATACCACTCATGGAAATGACGTATTTTCTCAAAACAGTTTTTCTTTTCTTTTGTATGACTATGCCAGACATCCTTTGTGCAGTCTGAGTCAGTCACAATTAAACATTCAGGCTATGAAGATGTGACTGTTCTGCATTCAAGTCAATGCTTGAGCAGGACTGTAATGTCATTGTCAGGGTGGGGTGTGGGCACAAATGCAGGACGCAGGATTTTCCAAAGAAAAGTTCAGCTTTAATGACAAACTTGCTCTGAAGAAAAGGTTGCTCATAGCTATGTGAAATGCATAAAACAATCCCACTACAAGTGTGGAGGAGACGCAGATTATAAGCATGAGAACTGATTAAACAATCACACACAGGTGGCACATCAGGGAGGGCAGGTGAACACACTGTGGGAAGATTGACACTGGAGGGAAAATCAAGATATCTGAAATGAGGACATGTGAGAAACAATGAGTAAATATAAAAAAAAACCACCCTGGCCCCAAAACCCCACAGTCACAGAGTGTGCATGACTCATTACCAAGAGAAAAGCCAGATAGTCTCAGCCATGCTTTCTTGTTATCCATCCAAAACTCAGTCATAATTGTTATCGTACTTTCACTCTCCACATTTCTCCAACATCTAAGACAAACACAAATAGATAGCAAAGTGCCAAGATTGCATAATGTTGTAAAGATGGGGCACACTTGCATCAACCCACTTAATATACTAATATCCAGAGAGCCAAGAAAATTGGTTAAATCCAGGAAAACTAGACAAAATTTTCACTTTTTCCATCTTTGCTGACACATTTTGATGCCAGATTCAAAATGTTCTGCAATCAGAAATTGCAGTTTTTTTAAATAAATAATTAATGAGCTTATTGCCCTTTGGCCCAGGTCTTCCTTAAAAAAGAGATATAGTCTAGTCTCAATGGAACTTCCTGGTAAAATAAAATAAAATGAAAATTAAATTGTTTTCTAAAATACCTCGAAGCTACTAGTCTGAATAAAATCTTTAAATAGATCTAAACTGCTTTAAGTCGGCAGAATCTCTTTTCCTGTAGGACTTGGGTATCGGGGGTGCATTCCTATAAACAAAAAAAGAACGCCCAATTGTCCCCCGAGGAGGAAGCAGACCTGGAACGTCTGAGTACCATCTCCAGCTCTGTAAAAGTTGGTGATTGGGCCTTTTTTGAACGGTCCACCATACCAATAGGGTGATGGTCACTGGCAACCCTTCATCTGTCTCTCTTCATCTACATGTGTCGTTTTAAATAGGACCCAAATTCACTTTTGGACAAACTCACCTCGCAAACTCGTTCATGTCTTCAGATCTAATCCAATGTTTCTTAGTGTTTTTTTCCACCAGGTTTGCTGCATTACAGTCACAGCCACAGTCACCATTAGACTGTATTTTTTTGGTTTTATGTTGTCAAGGACAACGGTCATGGATGCTCTGGTAAATAAAAACAGCAGCTTACCGGTACCTAAAGACATCAGCTGTTTTTCAGTCAGACAACTCATGCAGTAAAAATATATTTAGTTTCACATACTTTTAATTTTTTATATTCACATTCTTTTCGTTTGGCATAAGGGTAATAGCTACCCCTAACGGAGCTCACAGGTAGAAGCTGGGGAGGAGGGGAGGAGGGTGGGGCGACGAATGCAGCGCTTGTGCGGTAAGGAAGAGAATGAACAACCGCACACCTGGACTTAAATAGGAAGCTGAACAGGTGAGTTCATGAACTGAACCACCCTGGGGGAGTCACAGAAGTAAAACACTGCTGAGTGCCTGAAAGGCGGCCGAGGTCGCTCATATCTACCAGAAATTTAAATATAACCCGTTTTATCACATATTTTTTGGAGCACTTACATTTTCTTATCTGGAGTATTACAGATACCTTTATGAAAAATTAGAAAATGATTTCCCTAATTTCTTCCAAAACATATATTTTTAATTTAAAATTACAATTAAATAAAAACATTAATAAAAAATTAAAATGACCTTTTTTGTAAGAAATTAGGGCCAGTTGATTTCAATTTTTTTTTTCAATTTCCCCAATTTCATTTTGTTTTATATTTACATAAATTGGGGCTCGAGCTTAAACTCACAAAAGCAGAATTTTAGAAAATTAGAGAAATATCACTATTTACTCTAAGTTAAGGTAAATAGATAAAGACAGATATTATCATCTCATTAAATAAATCAAAATGAAGTATTTATTTGTCCGTCTTTAATACTTCAATCCTTTAACACAGAGCTTGGACCATTGGCCAACAGGCCACTCCTTCTCCTTGGCCCAGTTGAGATGTTTCCTCCATCGGCCCGGGCTCAGAAGTGTCTTGACTCGAGGAACCGGACATTTGTTGCCCATCTCCTGGATGTGTCTTATGAGGAACCGCCACCTCATTCCACTCTTTCTGGATGTCTGCCAGGTCCTTGAATCTTGACCCACAGTCATCTCTTTTGCTGCTCCATCTTCTCCTGCCACATTTCTCTCTTCCGTTAGACCTTCCATTGCTCTGCTTGGACACAGCGCTCTGTGAACAGCAGCCTCCTTAGCTATGAGCTCTTGTGGCTCACCCAGAATATGGAGGGGTTGTAGTTGTCAAGTCTGAGGTCTTGTCCATATTGAACCGAACTGAACCAACGAGCACTAACCCCAATTTATGTCATGCTCAAAAATAATTAAACAGTCGGCCCTGAATTCCATAAACATGTATTTTTTTAAACGAACACACCTTTTTGATGATATTTTCCGTTTTTAGAAAGGGTCTGCATGTCTGCTAAGAGTGATAAATTGGACCAAGGCAGAAATGTCACTTCCCCACACATGGGCGGTGTGGCCTTGAACCAGACACAGTGCATGATCACGTTCTGACTCAAAGTTTAAAAAAACAAAACTAGTAAATCTATCAAGGGTTTATTTTTCTTTTGTCTGCCTCAGACTTAGTCAAGTTCAAGCGCGATGACTGCAGTTGTAGTGTGACCTGTCAACGACACATCAGAGGAAGTCCCAGTGGTTGGTCATACTTATTTCCTTCTTTTCAAGCAGACCTTCCAGTAACCCGACAGTGTTGGAACTTTCCAACAACAGAATCAAGAAAGACAGGAGCTCTTAATCCTTTTACATGGAAGCTGCTGAATGACACAAGAAAAAGAATTACGTTTGCAATTACAGGAAACGTCTATAAGGAAATGTGAAAATGCCACAGAACAGGACATAGAGGCACATTTGCTCTTTTAATATACGAGTGACAGCTATTATAACCTGTAAATTATAGAAATGAGGTTTTTCTTATATATTTTTTTCGCTTTTACTGCTAAACGTTTACTCAAACTAGGAAGAGGCAATACTAAAATCTGATCAAAGGGTGCTTGCTGCACAAAAAAGAAAATATTAAAAGTCAATAACACTCACTCAACCTTTAAGAACACAGGTATTCCTGTAAAGCCAAACCTATATGCTATTTAACTGAACATCTGTTATTGCCTGCATGTAGTCCATCTACTGTTAGACAAAGTGGGGTACACTCCATAACAGGTCACCAGTCTGTAGCAGGGTCACACACCCCGTTAGGCTCTTTGGATACAGTTCCAACTATCCGTCTCCTCAATTTGTCATCAATGTTCCTCTTCCGGCCACGTCCAGGGAGGTTGGCTACCGTCCCGTCTGAATAATATGTGCCACTGTGGTCACAGGAACTTCAAGCTGCTTAGAGATGGTTTTATAGCCTTCAGCTTTATGGTGTTTGTCTATCATTTTGTTTCTAATGTCCTGGGACAATTCTCTCCTTGGCTTTCTGTTGTCCATGTTCAGTGTGGTCCACACCTTTCCACCAAACAGCAACGTGACTATTTGTCTCCCTTTAAATAGGCAGAATGACTGATTCTGGGTTTGAAAACAGCTGTAATGTCAATTAAAGGACATACCTGAGTTCATCATGACCCCTTGGGCAATTAGTTCTCAGTCTTTTATGGAGGTCCCATCATTTTCGTCCAGCCCTAGTTCACTAGTTTTTTTTAAATAATTCTGTTCATCAACAACTCAAAAGTAATGGCTAATTTTGATTATTTAATTTTCAATAAATTTTAATTTATTGTTACTTTTTTAATGTTTCAAGTCATTTCAGTGAGCATTGTGGACTTTCTTTTTTTAACTGAGGGCTACCGACAATTTCGTCCACCACTGTAAATGTATTGACTTCAAAATAGTAGCTGGGGAAAAGGAAAAAAAAAAAACCAACTGACAGGTAAGGCAGAGAGATGACCTACTTCTGAAAGAAGAGAGGATTCATAAAGAAAGATTAATGGGATAATCAATGGGCTATTTCCCATTTCGGGATGTCTTTTTATTTGCAACAAATGACATAATGCCATAAATGATCGAGTTGCTAGGCAGAACACTGAACACTAAACAGATTGTGGTGACATCATCAACTCTAAACCTCACTTCCAGGTGCGGAAACCTGTCAGGAACTAAGGAGTGCATGCAGGAATGTCTTTGAAGGGTCTGACAGTTTCAACAGCCTGGGAAACATCCTGGGCGGGGCAGGCTGTCCCCTGCCTTGCTCCTTCCAGGACCAACCGTAGGCCGGGTGGGTGGCTGCCTGGAGCGCAGAGCGCGTCTCCCTTGGGGGGTCCTGGCTCGTACCTGGGGTTGGGGCGGGGGGATACCCAGAACTCCTGGGTGGTGATGAGGTGCTCGTCTGGGGCTGTGGGCGCTCTTCTGGGGTGGGGCCCTGCGTTGGGCCCTCCCGGCGCGGCGGGGGGGCTGCTCCCCTGGTTGGGCTGGGTCGGCGCTCTCTTCCCCCCATGCCTCCCTGCTCTCTGGCAGTGATGGTCCTGCTGGCCCTGGCCTTGGTGGCGGATGTGGTCGCCCGGGGGGCGGTTGTTCTCCGCCTGCTGCCGGGTGGCGTTGGGGGGTTCTGGCTGCCGCTGCTGCTGCGGCAGGGGTCTTGGTGTGGGGATGGCTGGTCACCCTCCCTCCCTCCTTCTTTTCACATTCCACCATCCATTTAGAAGAACATAAACACTCACCTGAGCACAGGTGTTAGCTCACCTTTACACTAATAATTTGCATGATTGATTGAATGAAATATTTCACACTAGTTGGTTTAAAGGCATAAGTATGCGTGGGTGAACAATATCTGTATTGTGTGCATGTTTTGTGTACATGTTGACATGTGGACATCTTTGCAGTTAACAGGTGTGTTTATAACATCTGAATGTGTGTGGACAGGCCCCGCCCTTTGAGATTTGTATTACACTTGAACCTTACCGTAATGATAAACATCCAGTGAAGTTGTTGCTTTAGGCTGCTTCATGGTTCTACCCCCCCCTCCTCCTATTGTCACCCTCCTATCCCCCCTCCTCTCTAACATCCCTCTCTCTTCTTCCCTCCTTTCCTTTTCCATCCGGTCCAGCACCAAAGATTTTCAAATATGATTGAATCTAGTAAAGTTTAGCCTCAATTCCAAAAGGGGTTTATTCAGACATTCCTCTGGTTTTTCTGTAGATTAATAACCCCTGTTGTTAAAGCAAAATATGTCCAACACAAGAGGCCTTCAGCTCTCATTTCTCTGCCCAGCTGTTGGACAGGACAAGTTAAAAAAAAAAAAAAAAAAAAAAAAAGGAATAGCACCACATCAGGACTTTTTTTTCTGAGAAGTACCATAGAAGAAGTATATTGGGTGTGGGTGTGAAGTCAAGAGCTTTACTGTCTTCTCACTATTCTTCTCTAAGGCGTATTTCCAGAATGAGTTTACGGTACATGACTCTAAACCGGTGCATGCTCAGATGATCATGGAGTGAATAGCCTTTATTGTCATTAGAATAGTACAAGAACAGCTACAAAAAGATGACCATATTTTCCACACTATAGGGCACCTTGTAATCTGGAGTGGCCTATACATTGATTAATTCTGGTTGTATTTACTGATGTGGAAATGTCATGTCAAAGCCCACTGAGACGACTGTTGTTGTGAATTTGAGATATACAAATAAAACTGAATTGAATTGAATTTAAATGATTTGAAAGGTACACAGTGCGCTGTCACAATGGTAGCCTGTTTTCTTTGTTCGAGTGTCACCAAGGTTGGGTGTTATTGTAAATCTGCTAACGTTTAGCAGCGTTGAACAGTTTTTATTTTTTGGTGACTCACAGGATTAGGAGTTAGCATGGTCACAGTTATGTTTGTTTCAGCTGTATCATCTGTTTTTCACTTGTTGCATAGTATTGTTTAATACATTTACATACATTTTACTTGATTTATCCCACAATGGGGAAATTGTTCTCCTGGGGAGAGCCGGGTTCATTTTGCCAACCCTTCAGTTGTTAGACGACCTGCTCTACCGCCTGAGCTCAACTGCCGCCTTAATACTCCAACATGGCTAACATCTATTAATTCCTTTATTTTTCATCTTCTAAACCCGTTTTTGTTCCTTTTGGGGTCACAGGGATGCTGGAGCCTATCCCAACCACTTGTGGGTGAAGGCAGGGGACATCCTGGAAAGGTCGCCAGTCACACACGGCTAATATGTAGCGTGTTACAAACAAGTTCTAAAATTACTGTGAACACTGTTGATAAAGTCTGACTGATGGACTTTTCTCTGACTCTTGTCTCGCTTAAGGCGCTGTAAACTTTGGTGCATCTTAAATATGACAAAAAGTTCAAAAATTGAAGGTTTTTCTGTGGTGTGCCTGATAATCCCCTGTAGTGCAGAAAATACTGCAGCTTTGACATGAGGGAATCAACGGAGGCAAAAGAAAACCCACAAAAAAACCCACATCTATACTCTGCTCTCAATGGAAGAGAATATAGGTGTAGAAAAAAAGACTCAGCTGTGCAAGAAAAAAGTACAAAATGAAACGGCACATGTGACATGAGACGGGATGACAGAATGAGTGAGGGGGGGGGGGACCACCAGTGCACCACTTCAGCCATAGGGGGCGCTGCCTAGTCCAGACAGTGCACAAGAAGGAGGATGAATACTGAAGTCAAGAATGGCCTGAGCCAGCGAGGTGCAGCAGATGTCGACCTTCAAATCCAAACTCCATTTCATTCCCTGAGGAAGTGGAAATATTTAGTGAGAGCCAAGTCCAGAAAGGGAGACAGAGTAGATCAAGTTTTTCAACCTTAGTGGGTGGGTCTAGCAGATTCTGGAGGTGAGTTTTAGTGGTCTCCCCTCCAAGTTGGCTTCCATTTCCTGCACAGGTTCAACATGCTGCCAGTTGGGGGAAGTGGGGGCGGAGGGCTTTGGATGGCTTCATGATCCAAAGCCCTTTGTCATTGAGAGTCTTTGCAGTATGTTTATTCCAGTAACTGGTGTCATAAATATTTTGTTTTGTCTTAGCCATATTTATTGCCCTCAATTATAAGTGTGGTTGTTGTACACCTAAGAACAACAGACCTGCATTTTGACAAAAAATCGATGTGGTATTTGCATAAGGAAACATTTGAGCCTTCTTGAGTCTTCCTAACTTAATAAAACGTGAAGGTTTTGTTGTTTGTTGCTCTTTTGGTGGCAAACTTGCATTAAATGTGTTTTTATGACCACAAGCATTGAATAAAATTAAAATGTTTGACCGTTCCTAAAATAAGACATGCTTTAAGAGTTTCCTTTGAGTTCTAGGTCCTGCTCTAACAAAGACTTCCCTGAATTCATTTTATTATAAAGATCTGTTCCTTGACTTATTTTAAATGGTATCATTTCAGTTTCAAGGGTTAAGGATTCATTTTTGCTTTACAGCAGTATTTCCCAGCCTGGTTCTCACGAAACCCTACCCTGGACTTTTTATTTAGGCTTCTCAAGGTTCTGCATGCCTTGATCATTGATATGATGCAGGAGCATGCAACACAAAGATAAATGGTGTGTATTTTTTATTTTTTTTGTTCTTTAAAAACTAGTAAGAGGTCATGAAATAAGATTGTATAAAAACATTTCAGCAAAAAGTAATAAATATATCCTAAAGCATCCTTTTCTGAAGCCTTCCAGAGTAAACTATATCCATATATTTATGATAACATATTACATGTAACATCATAATACACCTAAAAGCTCCATAAAAGTTGATCTTCCATTATATAAACCCTTCAAAAGAAGCATAAAATGAACCAAAATAAACCTATAAGACAAATTCCCATAGTTCAGAAACATCAGTTATTCTCTTAACATTTCTTTGTTTGCTCAACTGCTAGAAAAAAATGACAAAGAAAAGATTTTCTGTTCCACCTGCTGGATAATCCCCATGAAATATCATAAATTAATTTTGGAACATAATCCTTCATATCTTTTCTTTTGGTTTGAATATTATCCTGCTTTCAATTCCTTATTCATATCAGGAAAAAAAAAACGAATCATTGCAGGTGTTTACCGGTATTCCATTGTTTTGTTCTATGAGCTTTCATTTACACAAACCGAGTCTCTGCTTTTGTTCCCTTGTGGATTTTATTCATCCATGTCTGAGGACTATGTGGAGTTAATCTCAGTGTTTTATGGACTTCAGCACATTAAAGGCTGCAAATAGTTTCTCACAACAAACCCACCCAACAGGTTGGGCACACTCTGCACACACTTGGCATTTATTTTTCATGAAAGGGATCGTGTCTTGTATTTGTTTGCAGGGTTTACAGAAACAAAGCGTGACGGTATTGCTAGGTTTTTGCGGTTATTTTTTGTGTACTCTTTCAGATGAGTCAGCCGTTCCAGTTAAAGGCTTTTCAGTGTTTCTTGAGGTCAGTCTTCCACAAGATTGAGCTGAATAAAAACCTGTTTTTTTATCCACACACTAATGAAAACTCTGACTATCTGTGGTCAGGCGGTAAATTTAGCCCTCAGTTTTATTTTTATGCGTTAAAAGCTACTTCCACTGATGGAGTCATTGCTCACAGTTTGGAGTATTGCAGAATTTCCTCTTTTGGTCATTTCCTCGCACAGTTAGGCAACACTGCAAAAGAAAGTGTTTCTGAATTTCCTTGACATGACTACGATGCTTTTCAAGTTTATCGCATGCTGCAGGTAAAATTCCCCTGGATTTTTTTAAATCCTCAACTGCTTCAGTTTTGTTTTCTTAATGAATCCTCAGAACATCTGCAGACTTATTGAAGGTCTAAGAAACTCAGGGGAATACTCAGCAACTCTTTCACTTTCTCTGCTCTGGCTGCCTGTAACCTTCAGTCATCAAAGATCTGAAGAAACAGTAAAATAACTGTGAAGCAGAGAGGAAATGCTGGGACTTCCATGTTAGACGATTTTTAATTAGTAAAAGTCCTACTTATGCTGGCTTCTCATAAAACACTGGCTGCTTCTTGTTTACTGAGCCAGGTGGAAGTCATTGTAAATTCCCAAAGAGGGGCAGATGTAGCTTTACTAGAACTTGTTTGGGCTGACGCGTTTATTAGTGGTTGTGTTTTTGTTTGTTTTTTAAAGATGATTGCTTCAGCAAAAAGCTGGGAATAAATTATTAGTTTGCTCCTGAAGTCATAAAGAAGGTTGTATTTCTGTGTTTTTTTCACATTTAATTTTTTGTGTCAAGCCTCCCCTTCACCCTCTTTCCTTATTGTTATGGGGCAAAATGCAAAGATGCCTTAACTATAAAAGTTGTTATTTGCATTGATGCATTGTCTTCTCTTTCTGTTGTTGTTCTTCATCAGTTCTAGTAACGGTTAAGTTGTTCTCATTAGCCACATGGGTTCATGTAAACCGAGTATCAGGTTCATTATCTAAGAATCTCTGATTTAACACCGGAAAGGTCGACACCTATATAACACACTCTTTGATCTACTGCAACTCTTTACACAATAAACAAGATTCAACTGATTCTACCGTGGATAAAACGGCTTCGCATATCGGCGTGCAACAGTAGCAACTTCCACTTTACGTTGAGATATCCAAAGATATGCAACAGGTAATTAAAGCTGCAGTGCAACAATGCAGGGCTGCTTCTCTCCACTTCAAAACTACGTTGAAGAGTTACGGAAAGAATGTCAATGAACCTCCAGCGACAAAGAGTCAAAACCCTGGCAGCCCCCCCCCCCCCCCCCCCCCCCCCCCCCCCCGGCTTTTTCTTCAATAAACATCAGCTGCATTCCAGCCAACATGGTCCAGTGGGGTTAAGGTCAGGCCATTTAGCCCGCTCTCTGAGGAGGAGGTACTACACGTCAAACTTCAAGTTCCTCTGGCGATGTTAAACATCATCAGCGTATTTAAAAGAAAACCAACTTTTCTGAGAATGTTGAGTAACAAAGTCGCTCCACGCCAAGTGGATCATCGGCTGACAAATGAGATCCGCTTGACTCATCTGTTCCCACTTTCCAAAGACAACAGCATGCACCCACACTCCCAGAAACACTCAGCACCGGCAGGCCCAGACTCTAAACAGACTACAGACCAGAACTGTCTCTATTCAGAATCGACTAAACTCACGGAGAACTAAGCAGAACATGCGTTAAAGACGGGCTTGGACTCAATTACATCTAAATGAAAAGAAAACTCAAACTCCAATCATTGCCCCCAAACACATCCCCCTGGGCGCCACGTCTTCCCTCAGAAAGCTCGGTGTTGTTTTTAACCAGTCAACGTCCCTGGACTCAGCGAGGACATTGATCCAACTTACCAGGTCAAAAACTGCTTTTATCATCAAACACTTCTAAAGCTGACATGGAGGTTGTTACTCATGCTTGTAGTTTGTCTCATCTTCAATTCTCTTATTACTTGTTTGATTTCACTTTTATTTTGATTTCACCGGTTCTGTCATCCCAACACTGGCTCCCTCTCAGTTCTAGAATCGATTTGAACATTTTTGTTTTGACTTTTAGAGTTCTTAACGCACAGGCTCCATAGCCGCCCCCTTCATTCCTTGAACCTGAACTAACTTAAGGTCCCCAAAACACGTACTGAGGTACGTTGGGAGACTCCGGAATGCCCCTCCCCTTCTTTCTTCAGTTGGCCGATTCAGTTGAATCTTTTAAGAAACAGTTTACTGTTTTATTTATTCGCTGATTTGTATTGTATTGTTCTCTGTGAAGCACTTGCTGTCATTGTCTGTGAAAAGTGCAACACAAGCACAGCTTACTTACTTACTTATGCACAAGTTCATCAATTCTGGCATAAAGATGTTGTCCTCGTCATCACCTCTGAGCTGGAGATGCCTCTTGGATAAGAAGCAAAACGTCTTCAAGATGACGTTTCAATGCACAGCAAGGTCAGAAATCATGTCAGTAACTTGTGTCAGATGTAAAAAATGTAAAAAAAAATAGTTTGTGCAAACACAGAAACAGATCTAGAATGAGACCAAGAAAATGAAGCAGTAGAATCCATCAAACACAGTCTTTTCTGAGGTCTCATCAGCGTTTCAAATATTTTAAGGAACCCAGAGTCACCACATCTTTTCTCACATAAAATTCACACTTTGGAGAAGAGGAAGCTGGCAACCAACTGTGGGAACATCTTTAAACAGAGTTCTTTAGGTCTCTGTTCGCAGGAAATCTTTACAAGTGACATTTAGAGAGATGTTGGACCAAAAGTTTCTGCTAAAAGCAAACAGCAAGCCAAACTGGCTTTCTCCCACAGACTCACATGATCATCTTTTGGCCTCCTGAATCAAGTTTACTGTTATTGACCTCTAAAGGTGGTCAGTGTCTGTGTGTGTGTAAATGGATCCCAGAGATGCACACTGCTCAGAGCTAGCAACACAAACATATTTGGCGTAGCAAAAAAGAGAGTCTGTGGCGACAACTGCTAAGCTACTCGCATCCTATTTCAGTCTCACAGTGTTTCTTTATGTGCAATTCTCTAAAATGTAGTTGTGTGAGATCTGTTGGATGTAAAGATTGAGGAGGATTGCATCTAAGTCAGCTGCTGTGAGGTCAGGTGTTCAGTTTCTTTTTCTGGAACAAGCTTTGCTAGGGGTTCATTTCTGTGCCTCCCTGCCCCAGGTCACAGTCCAGCAGGTTTTTAGTTTGACATGTCTGGAGTTGTTTCTGTTTCAGTTTCACCTCAGCCTCCCTCCTGTCCATGTTTGTTTGTTTTCTCCACCTGTTTGTCACATTTTTGTCCTGGGTTTCGTTTTCTGCTTTGTTTTTCTCTTAACTTTTATTAATAAAGATTCTTCCATCAATTCTCCATCCTTGACAGTTTTATATTACTGAAAATATATGTATAGATCACATTAAATAATTTATTGTTAC